>JANUYF010000011.1:19977507-20577507 GCA_026167975.1 Phrynosoma blainvillii | reverse complement strand
AATTGGAATTTTAAAGGGATTTTAAATTTTAAATTCTTGCACACTTACAACCCCATTTCAGCTTAGCAGGGCTAGCTTTGGAGTGGTGCTGCAGAGATTCACATCTGCTTCCGAAAGGAAAAACGGGTGACTCCAACAATTGGTGCAGGTGCTAAAATCTCCTGACCTGGGAACCACAGGACAAGACCGTGGTCGAGGGTTTCAGCCGAATTGGGATGGCGGATCCTTCGCAAAGCAGCGGTTCTTGGAAACGGAAGTTCCTTTCCCCCTGTCAGTCGGAGCAAGGTGGAACCGCTGGCTGGGCCACTGGTTCGAATCACCGCCACGCCACACTTGCCATGGCCTGAAGACAATGCAAAGATGGTGTCCCTCTTGGCAACCTGGTTGTACTTCCTGCAAAAGGGGCAGAAGAAAGAGGAGTGTGATCTATGCAAGTCTGCTCCTCAAATGTCCCAGGAAAATGGGTTTAAGAAGATCATAGTTAAACTGAAACGCTAACCACTCCAGAATCTGTTGGTTTGTTACCTTCCCAGCAATAAAAATAAACTGGTGACCATCTAACCAGATGAGTCGCAGGACTCTTAGGAAAGAGAACTGTCTGCAAATAGCAAAAGTTGTCACCTAGGTCCAATTCATACTGCAGTTTGATACTGCTTTAACTGCCTTGGCTCAATGCTAGGTAATCCTGGGATTTGTGGTTTGTTATGGCATCAGAGGTGAAATATCTCACCAAACTACAAATCCCAGCATTCCACAGTGTGGTGCTATGGACAATTAAAGCAACATTAAACTTAATTAATTATGTAATGCAGATGCAGCCCTGGGTTCAATACTGTTCCCAAAAAAAACCTCTCCCCAACCCTGGATGTGTTCATTTATTTCATTTCTGTGCCGTCTATCAGAAAAGGACCCAAGGCGGCTCACAAATAAAAAATTATTTTAAAATTTGACAATAATAATGGTAAAACAGTTAAAATCATCTTAGCTGAAAATAGTATAAATGATCTTGCGGTTTCCTCTGAATGTATGCCTCTCCTCTTTTTCTTTTCTGGAAAGAAATTGCCAAGTGGAGAAAGTGGCTTTCTTTCTGAAAAGAAGTTGCAAAATAAAAAAGTGACTTTCTTTTTGCAAAGAAGTAGCAAAATAAAAAAGTGACTTTCTTCAAATTCCGATTCTTCCTTTTCTATCTGTCTTGTTCCCATATCCATCTTAAATCTTTAAATTAATGACAGAAGATTCTCAACATACGGTTTCAAGACTATATAAAATACTTTTGAAAGTAGAGATGGAAGAAGAATCTGTGAAAGAGTATAACCAATAATGTTTGATGAATGGGAAAAGAACTGGAAAAAAAGAATAAAACATACATTAAGCTATGAAATAAGAGACAGCTACTATAAAATACAATATAGATGGTACTTAACACCAGAAAAGATATCTAAGATTTATAAAAACAGTAATAACGAATGTTGGATATGCTCTAAGTCAGGGGTAGGCAACCTTTCCCCTTTAAGGGCCGAGGGACTTCAGCTCCCAGAATCCCAGGAGCTATTGGCCAACATGGGACTATTGGCCAACATGGCTGAGGCTTCTGGGAGCTGAAGTCCCTCGGCCCTTAAAGGGGAAAGGTTGCCTACCCCTGCTCTAAGTCAATTGGTACATATATACATATGTGGTGGGAGTGTGAAAGGTCGAAAAAACTTTGGTCGCAAATACATACAGAGATAGAATTTTTTTTGAAAATTTTGAAAATTAAGATGAATAAGCAACCAGACACATATATGTTGGGAATATTAGATGATGAAATAGAAAAGAAATTTGGTAAAATACTATTCTATATGTTATATGCTGCTAGGACTATAATTGCAAAAAAATGGAAAAGTAAAGAGGCTCTTAATTTAGAAGAATGGCAATATAAATTATATGCTGTCATGGAAATGGACAAATTAACATCACTAGTAAAAGGATACAATAGTGAAAAATTTGGAAAAGAATGGTCACCGATTACAGAATATTTTAAAGAACTGTGGGGGGGAAATAGTGTGATCGCTCTGAAAGAATAAGAAATGGGATTAATTAAAATTTAGAGACATTACAAATATATAAGAGGTAGGATAAATATATAAGACTGTAACAAAGTATAGGCCCTGTTAAAATAACATGTAGAATGGATTAATATATATGATGTGTAACAGATAAAGATGAATATGTAAAACTTTTTTAAGGTAGGGAGGAAATAGAAATGGAGAATGTAAAATCAATTATAAATAATAATAAGGATGATATATGAAAGTCAAAATATTAATCAAATTTTATTCAAAGTAAAGGAAGGGAAGTCTTATTTTATGTTTGTAAGTGATGTATTATGTTTTGTTTATGTTATATTGTTGTTTGTTATTGTATGTATAATGTGTTGTGTGTTTTATAATATGGAAATAAAAACTCCAAAAAAAAAGTGACTTTCTTTTTGCAAAGAATTTGCAAAATAAAAAAAAGTGGCTTTCTTTTTGCAAAAAGTGGAGAAAGTGGTATTCTTTTTCAAAGAAATTGCAAAATAAAGAAAGGAACTTTCTTTTTGCAAAAAGCAGAGAAAGTGACTTTCTTTTTGCAAATAAACTCCAAATAAATTTTGCAAAATAAATTGCAAAAAGTGAAGGAAGTGGCTTTCTTTTTGCAAAGAAATTGCAAAGGGAAGAAGAGAAGGGGCTCACATCAGCTGTTGCAAGCATAGCATGGTGGGTCTGAGAGCAACAAAGTCAGATCCCCTCCATAACCACCTAGGACCCACATTTTGCTCACTTACCTGCAAAATAACCTGGAGGTTTGGGGGCTGTTTTTTGCAATCCTCAGACAGCCCTGCAAGGCAGGCCACATGACCCCCAGGGAGGGCAATCTGGGGGAACCCTCCTGGCCTCCCCCCAAAATCCCCCCTTGAACCCTAGGCCTGATCTCACTTTTCCTTTAAATGCACGCCTTCCTCCTTTTGCAAAGCAAAACCTTGCTTTTGCCAGCAGTGCTGTGACGCACACCGCTGGCTTCAACTGAGGGCAACGCGCTCCGCCCCCGCCCCCTGATTGGTTGCGAAGGAAAAGGGGGCGGGGCGTCTGCCTCTTGCTGCAGAGGCTTTGTTTTGCCAGCTGCTTTCAAAAGCTTATTTTTCATGCATTTTTATTGATCTTTGCAAAGTTTTCCCTTCGGGATGGAGTGGTTTCAAAGGCAATGCAGCTTGGCCAATGTCAGCCCACCTCCAAATTTTATTTATTTATTGCATTTATTTATTGCATATATTTATTTATTTGTTATTGTTTCCTTTTTGTAGAATATATCTTTGTTTGTAAAAAGGAAAGTAATTTGGGAAATATTTAGAGAAAAGACCAGGGGGATTTATTTGTTTGCTTATTTGCAAACTGTGGGTGTGAAAAGATGACTTTAATCCAAATGTTTGCCAGCTATAACTCTCATTTATAGTCCCATTAAGTGTGGTAGGGGATGATGGGTGTTGCAGTCCGGAAACCTCTGGAAGGACCCCTAAACCACCCATTCCCGGTTTATTCCGGACTAAATTGCAATGTTCTATTTGCAAAGGGATAAGAAAGAAAAGAAGGAAGAAATAAAGTTTTTTGATAGTCCCAAACTCAAATAACCCCCCAGATCGATGGGATTTGTGATCCCTTACCTTTCGACTGTTGTGACTAGGAGTAAAGATGGGATTCAGTCTTCAGAATGACCCTCTTTAGGGTGGGAGGTGGGGAAAGCACTCTGTGCATGTTCAGAGGCACTCTTGTCTTGCCTTGCAAATTGCTCCCAAAGCAAACCAAGCCCTGTCCCTCTGGAGGTGCTGGGATCCTGACTCACCCCCAACTTTAATGCAAAAAAGACTGCAATGGCCACCATTCCCCCAGAGCTCTGGGTGGGTGGGTGGGTGGGTGAGGAAAGCACTCTGTTCATGTCCAGAGGCAATCTTGCCTTGCCTTGCCAGATTGCTCCCAAAGCAAAGCAAGCCCTGTTGGTGGGATCCTGACTCTCTCCCAACTGTAATGCAAAAAGGACTGCAATGCCCATCATCCTCCAAGAGTCCTGGGATGATGTCACCGCCTTGCATTGGAAGCCTTGGCAGGCTTGGCATCTAAAGGCACTTGAAAAGGGAGGAGGAGAGGTGTTTTTGTTTTTGCATTTAAACCCCTTAGTGCTACATTATGGGCTGGCCTCTTGCCCAGGATGCTGGATCACCTTTCCTCCAAACAGCCCTGCAAGAGAGGCAGCCAAAAGTAGCCTTCCTTCCTCCTTCCTTTTTGCAGCAAGAAAAGCACAGCCACAACCATAAACTTTAGCCAGGCTTTGCAGAAAGAAGGCTGCAGACTCATCAGGATACCTTTCCTCTCTCAAATGGGGGGCTGCTATTGCAATGCAAGGGCCCCCCTTACTGTCTGGCAATCCTGTGCTTAGAATTGCAACTTTGCAACAAAACAAATAAATAATTACATTTTCTTTTCATTCCCTTTCCATCCCTTTGGGAAAAAACACCCCCAAACCAACCCCAACACCCCAGAATGTGTGAGCTTTTATTAATCTGAATGCATGCATTATGTTGGAGGCCATCATCTTTGGAGGTCTTTAAGCAAAGGTTGTGTGGGAATACTGGAGTTGTGGCTTCCTACAAGGCCCATGGGGTTGGACTAGATGGCCCCTTGGGATCCCTTCCAAATCTCAAATTGTATGGTATATTATAGGGTGTTTTGTTTGATTTTATTTATGTCAAGAATTTATATCCCACTTTTCTCCCACAATGGGATTCAAGGCGGGTTACAATAATTTTTAAAAGGACAACTCAGACGTTGATTATAACATTTTAAAAAGACAATTAAATATTGCCAACTGTAAAACGTAAGTTAAAAAACAGCATAGTTAAAACCAGTCCTCTCCTACTCTGCCCAGATCCTGCAAACTCATATTCATGGTCTCTTTAATAAAGTCCATCCATCTGGCATGTGGCCTTCCTCTCTTTCTACTTCCCTCCACCTTCCCCAGCATTATTGTCTTTTTCAACGATTCATGCCTTCTCATGATGTGTCCAAAGTACGACAGTCTCAGTCTTGTCATCTTGGCTTCTAGGGATATCTCTGGCTTGATCTGCTCTAGCACCCATTTGTTTGTCCTTTTGGCTATCCATGGGATCCTTGATCTTCTCCAGCACCACATCTCAAATGCGTTGATTTTGCTCCTATCTTCTTTCTTTACTGTCCAGTTCTCACATCCATACATGGTAATAGGGAATACGATGGCTTGTATGATTCTGACTTTGGTGCTGAGTTGTATATTTTGTATTTTAGGATCTTTTCTAGTTCTTATATAGCTCTTAATCTACTTCTGATTTCATAATCATTAAAACTTGCAGACAGCACACCACGCTACACAAGTAAAATTACACACACACACACACAATTACAAATAATAATAATAATACATTTATTTGTATCTCGCCTCTCTGCCAAGCAATCGAGGCGGCTCACAGCATTAAAACTCCATACAATGTTAAAATATAATCCAAATCCACAAACCCTCCCACCCCTTAAAATAATTTACAATATAATTTTATATTTATATTTTACATATATATATATATATATATATATATATAATATATATTTATATTTATACATAAAGTATAAAATGATATAGTAAAACCAGTAAAAACCATTAAAACATGAAGACAGCACACCATACTACACAAACAAATTCACTATATATAATTTTATATTTGTATTTATACTTATATTTGTACATAAAATATAAAATGGTACAGTAAAACCAGTAAAAACCATTAAAACATGAAGACAGCACACCACACTACACAAGTAAAATTCACTATACATACACACACACACACACACACACACACACATGCATATACAAAACAACAATTTATTTTGGTCATTGACCTGTATATAAATAATAAGTACAATTGTTAATTATTTATATACTGATAAATTATCAAAATAAATTGTTGTCGTTGTATATGTATACACACACACACACACACACACATATATATATATACACACACACACAAACATACATAGATATATATGTGTGCATGTATATAAATATATTTGTTGTTGTTAACAAATATTAACAGATATTAACTGTTATTGTTATGAACAGATAAATGTGAATAGATAAAAAACTTTCAAATGTACAGTTATATATATATATATATATATATATATATAATTTTCTATATTTTATATATAAATATAAAATTATATTATATACACTTTATACATTTTTATTTACGCTATCTGCTGGATGGTCAGAGCCAATCTGTTATACTTGAAGTAGAAAATTTTGCTACATTATGTGTATGATACCTCTTCAGATAGTTAGTAATAATTGGTGTTAGATGGCAGAGATTAACCTTGTTCCTTCACATACAACAACAATTTATTTTGGTCATTGACCTGTATATAAATAATAAGTTACAATTATCAATTATTTATATACTGGTAAATGACCAAAATAAATTGTTGTCATTGTATGTGTACACACACACACACACACACACACATATATATATATAGAGAGAGAGAGAGAGAGAGAGTGAATTTTACTTGTGTAGTGTGGTGTGCTGTACAATATAAATAATCAGTACAATTATTTAAGCAAGGGATGCAGTGGCTCAAGTGGTTAAGACGCTGACTCTGTTGGTTGCAAGATGGGCAGGTTGGCAGTTCGAGGCTCGGGTGCCGCATGATGGGGTGAATTCTTATACAGCTATACGCAAAATTGTAAGCGCTCCATATTGGAAAGGAAGAGCAAACCGTATTAAAATAAAACAGTGGGGTATTGGCAGTTCGAGGCCCGGGTGCCGCATGATGGGGTGATCTCCAGTCACTAGTCCCAGCTTCTGCCAGTCTAGCAGTTCCAAAGCATGCAAATGCAAGTAGATAAATAGGTACCACTTTGGTGGGAAGGTAAACAGCGTTCTGTGCAATCATGCTGGCCATATGATCACAGAGCAGTCTCTGACAACGCTGGCTCCCTAGGCTTAGTAACGGAGATGAGCATCAGCCCCTATGGTCCTTGTCAACAGGGAATGCCTTTAACTTACCTTAGAATTATTAAAACAAGGAACAAGGTTAATCTCTGCCATCTAAAACCAATTATTGTTAACCATCTGAAAAGGTATCCTACACACACTGTAGCAACATTTTCAACTTTAAGTATAACAGATTGGCTCTGACCATCCAGCAGATAGCGTAAATAAAGATGAATAAAGTGTATATAATATAATTTTGTATTTATATATAATTATAATTATATATATATATATATATATATATGTACATTTGAAAGTTTTTATCTGTTAAAATTTGTTATCTGTTAATAACAGTTAATAACAGTTAATATTTATTAACAACAAATATATACACACACACACACGTTTGTATTTGTATATATATATATATATATATATATATATTTGTTGCAGTTAACTGCCCTCGAATCGATACATGATTAAAAAAATATTTTTTAAAATTGTGTGTATATATGTGTTCCTTTGGTTTTAATTCCCCCTTTGTTTAATTAAACTTTTGCATTCTGTTGGCCATCGTCTTTGGAGGTCTTTGGACATGCCTTGACAATCTTTCCCTTTAAACAGAGGCACTTTTAAAAGGGAGTGGTATAGTTGTGTCTTCTGGCAAGGCAAGGGGGTTGGACTATATGACCCCTTGGGATCCCTTCAGACTCTAGGTAGTGTAAGATTTCCTGATGGTAAAAGCCATTCAACGGTGTAATGGACTGCCTTAGTGGATAGGAGACCTTGGTCCAAAACACACGGCAGAAATAATCCAGTTTGAGACTGCTTTGACTGCCCTGGCTCAATGCTAGCAAATTCTGGGGACTGCAGTTTTGTGAGACATTGCGCCTTCTCTTCCAGAGATAGCCACAATAAACTACAATTTCCAGGATTTCCTAGAACTGAGCCAGGGCAGTTAAAGGGGGTCTCAAACTGGATTATTTCTGCAGTGTGTTTTGGACCCTTGTCTTTCCAAACTTCAATGTCTGCGCCAGATGGGGTTGATAGGAACTGTAGTCCAACATACACCAATATAACCTTTCCATGTACTCTGTTATTATTATTTTAAATCTTCTTTTGTCCATATTTACTAGTGTTTTTACACACACCCCTCTGGTTTATCTTGTTTCTTTACAGATTGGTTTGCTTTTGTATTGTATGGATTAGGTTATCCTTGAGCAAGGCATGAGATCTATACAATTAATAAGTGAAATTTTTTAGTCTCCGTTATTTTAACAGTGTTCTTGTAACATTCCTGTTTTGCAGAAAAGGAAGTACATGTGATATATATGTAAATCATGGCTGGAGTTATTTCTAGCATCCCCTTTTCCTTCTCAAATTCCTTGAGAATAAGGGGGGTTGCAGACTGCCAGAAATAGTGCAATTTGAGTCCACTTTTAGGGTTAGGGTTAGGATTAGGGAATCATGGGAACTGTAGTTTACTGTGGCACCAGAGCTCTCTGACAGAGAAGGCTCAATGTCTCAGAAAAAACAACAACAATTCCCATGATTCCCTAGCACTAACCCTAACCCTAAAAGTGGACTCAATTTGCACTATTTCTGGCAGTCTACAACCCCCCTAAGTTGCAAAACTGAATCCGAGGAAGAAATTGCAGTCCAAATGGAAGGTATAAAAAATAAATTGGAGGCGGTTCTCAGGCTTTATCCGCACTGCAGAAATAAACCAGTTTGAGGCCGCTTTAACTTCCATAGCTCAATGCTATGGAATTCTGGGATTTGTAATGTTTTCTGGCACCAGAAGGCTCTGACAGAGAAGGCTAGATGTCTCCCAGAACTACAGTTCCCAAAATTTCATAAAATTGAATCAGGGCAGTTAAAGTGATGTCAAACTGGATTAATTCTGCAATGCACTCTGCACTCTGTACATGTCCTGTAGAATATTTTTCATTTTTAAAATGGGTTACTCCATGTATTCCTTGTGACAGAGCCTTGATCTCCATGAAGCGGTCTGGGCTATAAGCATCACCCACCCATACACTCCTTTTTAAAGGGAGTTAGAATCATAGAGTTGGAAGGGACCCCCAAGGGTCATCCAGTCCAACCCACTCTGCCATGCAAGAATACACAATCCAAGCACCTCCCAACAGATGGCCATCGGGCCTCTGTTTAAAAACCTCCAAAGGAGGAAACTCCACCATCCTCCCAGTACACATTGCTGGCAATGTAGAAATTATTCCTTTTTAAATGCAGCGCTTGCAAGATTGCTTGGGTGTTGCATTCTTTGCATGGCAGAAGGGCATTGGACTACCTGGCATGTTTTGGATAGGATGGGTACCCCAAAGGTACTCCCTGTCTTCCATAGACATTGCAAGCGGTGCATTAGGGTCATTGCAACCCAAACCATTGAGAGTCAGCAAAGGGACTGCATAGCCCTGGTCAAGTTACTGGTCAAGTTATTTTTACACCTCTCTAGAAGTAACAGCCTAACCTTTGGCCAAGAAGGGACTTGAGGTCAAGAGGAAGGAAGAAAACAAGAAAAGAAGGAGGGAAGAGGAATGGAAGGATTTCAGAAAAGGGGGGAAATATTGGGCCAGACCTAAAGTCTAGACTCATTCTAAATTCTGCCTTGTAAGAAATGGGTTTGGACTTGTAAATTTGAAATTTGCAAGGAGGGGAAGGCACCTCTGAATTTGGAGATTATTATTTTGTGTCTTGCAATTTTGCAAGGAGGAGGAGAGGAGGCACGTTTGGATTTGGAGAAATTATTTTATTTTGTCTTTCCATTTACAAGGAGGCCCTCAAGGAGGAGGAGGAGGAGGCATCTTTGGATTTGGACAAATTATTTTATTTTATTTTGCCTCACCATTTGCAAGGAGGCACCTTTGAATTTGGGAGATCTTTTTTAAATTGTCTTGTAATTTGCAAGGAGGAGGGAGAGGCACCTTTGAATTTGGAGATTTTGTTTGCCTTGCAATTTGAATATTATTATTATTATTATTATTATTATTATTATTATTATGCCTTGCAATCTGCAAAGAGGAGGCACCTTTGAATTTTAAGATGATGATGATGCCTTGCAATTTGCAAAGAGGTGGAGGAGGAGAAGGAGGAGGCACCTTTGAATTTTAAGATTATTATTATTATTATTATTAATTTTGCCTTGCAATTTGCAAAGAGGTGGAGGAGGAGGCACCTTTGAATTTATTATTATTATTATTATTATTAATTTTCCCTTGCAATCTGGAAAGAGGAAGCACCTTTGAATTTTAAGGTTATTATTACTGTTATTATTTTGCCTTGCAATTTGCAAAGAGGAGGTGGAGGCACCTTTGAATTTGGTGATTTTGGGGGTTTTGTGTGTGTGTGTGTGTGTGTGTGTGTTGCCATTTGCAAGTAGGGGGAGGAGGAGGAGGCAGCCTTTGAGTGTGAAGATCATCATCATCATCATCATCATCATCATCATCTTGCCTTGCCATTTGCAAGAAGGAAGGCAGGAAGACAGGGAGGGAGGGAGGGAGGGAAGGCACCCTGCCTGGGGAGAGTGAGGCCAAGGAGAGGACTGAAGAAGCCCCTCCTTGGCTGTGCCTTCCTCCTCCTGGTTCCTTTGTCCCTCCTCCTCCTCCTCCTTCCTCCTCCTCCTTGTTGGGGTCCCGGGGTGCCCCTGGTGGGCCGCAGAGCCGGGCTGCCCTGAAGCCCCTTGGCCAAGGCAGGGCCCCCCCAGTGGTGGCCCCTGCCTGGATGGCTCCCCATTCCCGGGGCCGCATTGCGCTCTGCCCGCTGCCACCCTCCTCCTCCTCCTCCTCCTCCTCCTCTTCCTCCTCCTCCTCTTTTTCCTGGGTCCAGCCTTGAGAGGATGCCGGAGGGGGGTCCAGGAGGGCCAGCCCCATCGGGGGGATCCCAGGAGGGGGACCGAGCCAAGCAAGAAGGGGTCTTGGGTAAGTCAGTCTCCGGGGGGAACGGGGGGGGGGCTCTCTCCATCCTCCTTTTTTCCTTTTTTGCAAGGCTGGAGCTGGGGGGGGGGGGAGGAGAAGAAAAAGAAGAGCATCCCCAAGACGAGCCTTTTTTCCCCAGCCAGCACCTGGCACAGGTTGGCACACGGATGGTCTCTGTGTGCAGCAAGGGAAGGCGAAGGCAGGGAAGGAGGAGGGTGGGTCTGGGGTCTGGCTTTGGGGGCCGAGGAGGGTGCCCAGGCCTCTCCCTGCCAGGGTTTGGGGAATGGCACGTGGCTCTTTGTCTCCTTTGGCACCCCTCTTCTTGGGTGAGAAAGGGGGCAAAAAAGGGGGCATTGGCTGCCCAAGAGAGGGACCCAAAGCCAAGCTTTCTGGGCTGCTGGTGGTGGTGGGGCATTTGGGGCCACTTCTGTGCCCCCTTCCTTTGAAGAGGGTAAGGGCACTGCCCACTGCCACCAAGGTCCTGCCAAGGCTGGGATTCTGCACCATGGAGGAGATTTTTCTCCCAAGACAAGGACCCCAATGCCAAGCTTTCTAGGGGCTGGGGGCCATTTATGTCCGCTTCTGTGCCCCTTCCATTGGAAAAAGGTGGTGGCACTGCCCACTGCCAAGGCTCAGACTCTGCACCAAAGGGGAGATTTTTCTCCCAAGACAGGGACCCAATGCGAAGTTTTCTGGGCTGTTATTTATTTATTTATTTATTTTTGCTGTTTGCTGGCATTTGGGGCCGCTTCTGGCCTCTTCCGTTGGAAGAAGGTGGTGGCATTGCCCACTTTCAAGGCCCCACCAAGCCTCAGATTCTGCACCAAGGGTGACCTTAGTGAGGCATTGCCAAGGTTAGGCAGGGAAAAAGGAAAAGGAAAAGGAAAAGGGGAAGGGGTGCCAATGGGAGCAGAATTGCTTCGCAGAGTAGATTGGAGAGGCAGAAAAGGGGCATCAGATGGCATCGGTCTCTTGCCCTTTGCTTTGATCCTGGTCACTGGGAAAAGGAGAGGAAAGGGTGCAACTGCAAGGAAAATTGCTCGGAAGAGTAGATCTGTGGCCACTTGAGACTAGAGGCAGACAAGCGGCATCAGATGGCACCCCTTCCTGCCTACCTTGCTTGGCTCCTGGGCACAAATCCCACTCACATTGGGCTCTTCCCCTGCAGGAGACCATTTGCTGGAAATGGCTCTCGCTCTGCAGCACTTAATGGTCCTCCACTTCACACAACGCACACAAATGCACCCTGCCTCTTGCCTCGGGACTGGGCAGCTCCTGAGAAAAGGGCATTTTGGATTAAAACCTGGTACCCGCTCATTGTGCCTTGTACCTCGTACCCAGCAGGCCCAAAGAATTTTGCAGCTGGAGGATGGATAGATTTGGGAATTTAGGAAAGAGATGTCTTCCTATCTCTTTGTCGTTGATTGCCATTAAGTCAATTTCATAGAATCCCAGGGCTGGAAGGGACCCCCAGGGGTTATCCAGTCCGACTCCCTATGGCCATGCAGGAATACATAGCATCCTAGAGTTGGAAGAGACCCAAAGAGCCATCCAGGCCAACTCCCTTTGGCCATCCATAAAATCCTAGAATTGGAAGGGACCCCCAAGGAACATCCAGTCCAACCCTCTTCTGCCATGCAGGAATACATAGAATCCTAGAATTGGAAAGGGATCCCAGAGGGTCATCCAGTGCATCCCGCTTCTGCCATGCAGGAAGACTCAGTCCAAGCCCTCCTTGTGACCAATGGCCATCCAGCTTCTGTTTAAAATCCTTCACCACCCTCCAAGACAGCGGATCATTCTTATTGTCAGGAAGTCCTTCCTGATGTTTAGAGGGAATATATGGCAACCCTATGAATGTGAGACCCCCAGGAACAGCTCTGCTCATGTCTTGCAAACTCAAAGCAGCTGTGTGGCCCCCTTGGCTGAGCCTGTATTGGTTGTTGTTGTGTGCCTTCAAGTTGTATCTGTTTTATGGCGAACCTAAGGTAAACCTGTCACAGGATTAAATGGAGGCTGAGAGTGTGTGACTCACCCAAGATGGTTTATCCACTTATAATGCACCGTTCCTCTTTTCCTATTGCCTTCTTCCTTCCTGAGCATCATTGTTATTCCTAATTGTCTCTTCTAATGAATAATATTCTCACGATGTGTCCAAAGTACGACAGTCTTGGTTTAGTCATCTTGGCTTCTAGGGAAAATTCAGATTTGATGTCGGACCCATTTTTTTTTGTCTTGTTTGCAATCCACGGTATTCACAGATTACAGATAAATTGATTTTCTTCCTATCTGCATTCTTTACTGTCCCACTTCCACATCTATGCATACAAATGGGAAATACAATGGCATGGACAATCCTAACTTTAATATTAAATTGTCTATCTTTACACTTGGAGAAATTAGACCAGATCTCCAAGTGTAAAGATAGACAATTTAAACCATCTTGGGTGATTCACACACTCTCAGCCTCCATTTAATCCTGTGACAAGTCCTAGCTTTCTTTGCTGCAGTCTCCATTCTAATTAAAATATAAGAAATCATTAACTTTTTCAATGTCTTTGTTGTCTCAAGTTACATCTGTGGTCATTTTTATTTTCTGTAGTGCCTTGTTCTGTAGCTCCAAGTCATTTCCGACTTTTGGTGACCCAAAAGCAAACCTGTCACTGGGTTTTCTTGGCAAGGTTTGTTCAGAGGGGGTTTGCCATAGCCATCTTCTGAGGCTGAGAGAGTGTGACTTGCCCAAGGTCACCCAGTGGGTTTCCATGGCCAACCTATCTGAGGTCCTATCTGATTGCAGTCCCCCTAAAAACAAAAACTATTGAGTATTTATTTCTTCACTTAAAAGTTTACCTGAACAATTTTGCCTAGTTGTTCAGTGATTCCCAAACTTTGCTCCTCAGGTGTTTTGGACTTCCATTCTCAAAAGTCCCAACAGTCAGGAATTCTGGGAGATGAAGTCCAAAACATCTGCAAGACCAAAGTCTGGGAGTAGGTGAATGAGCTTTGCAAGACCTCATTTGTCAGACTGGGAAAAGAAAGGCTTTGTCAAATCTGAGCAAACATAGATTTGTTAGCAACCGTTCATTAACGTGGGAGTCCTGCTTGCACCAAAATGGGAATAAATCCGGTTGAATTTAGCAGAATTTCCATTTCTGTGTGGCATAGAGTTTCCACCTAAACATTGGGAAGAACTTCCTGATGATAAGAGCTGTTCGACAATGGAATAATATGCTGCCTTGGAAAGAGGTGGAGTCTACTTCTTTAGAGGATTTTATACAGGGGCTGGGTGACTCTCTTCAGGAGTTTTTTAATTGTGGATTTCTGCATGGTAGGGGGTCCGAGTAGATGACCTTTGGGAGTCCCTCCTAACTCTAGGATTCTATATTGGGCCATTTGAGCGTGACATTGTTAGCAAAGATCAGCTTGGCAAGAGCTGAGCTGCAAGGGTGGGGACCCTGTGCCCTTTCTGACTGCAATCCCCAGCAGCCTTGGCACACTTAGCCAGTGAAGAAGAGTGCTGGGAGCTGCAATGCTGCAACAGCTGGAGACTGCTAAAGAGCAGCCTTGCAAGCCTGTGCATTTTCTCCCGACTGCTTTAATGTGCCTTAAGTGGGGTTGGGCCAGAAAGCAGCCTTATGGAGGCTGGCATAAATAATTGAAGCTGAATTGGCTGGCGCGGTTAAAGAGACAGGAGAGCTTTTCTAGAATTTTGTGCATTTGCTTCTCCTCGCTGGAAGGGCGTCTTTGGTCAAGGCAAGGGATGCAAAGTGTCCAGTTCACCCCCATGCCTGGGTATCTTTCCTCCCAGTGATGCCATCAGCGGCCCACGCTACAGCTGTGCCCACAATGGGCAGCTTGCTCCCTTCCCTGCAACCCGAGAAGAGAGGACTCCTTTGTCAAGACCGCTTGGGTCCAGGAAGGGATATTTTTTCAGGGTGGACATTGTGGTGGTGCCAGTGTGGCATAGTGGTTTGACGCTGGAGACAGAGTTCGAATCCCTGCTCAGCCATGGAAACCCACTGGGTGATCGTAGACAAGTCATACTCTCTCAGCCTCAGGGGAAGGCAATGGCAAACTTCCTCTAAATAAATCTTGCAAAGAGAACCCCAGGGTAGATGCACCTTAGGGTCGCCTTAAGTCGGAAAAGACTTGAAGGCAAGCAACAACAACAACACATGGGTCAAAAGGGTTTTTTTATCCATAAATGCCCCCCAAGTGACTTCTGTGGGACGTGAGAATGTTCCCACCATACTTGGAAGCCCCTCTGGGGTGAAAACAAAGTTGGCAAAGATTTCGGGTTCAGAACGCTCCATCCTATGGAGTCTATGGATTTACAATTTAGGACGGAGCATACAGTGTGGTTTTGTGCTTTGAGCACTGGGTTATGACTCTGGAGACCAGGATTTGGGCCTGCTTGGCTAGGTAACCCCATTGGGTGAATCCATTCTCTCAGTTCCAGAGGAAAGTCATGTTCGACCCCCCTGTGATCAAATTCTGCCAAGAAACCCCCAGGAAAGGTTTGCCTTAGGCCACCATGAATTGGAAACGACTTGAAGGCATACAGCAACAAATTTAGGATTCTAAGCTGAGAAGCTCCACCCTAAACTATAAATCCCAGGTAGTTTGCCTCCCCAAATTACAAATCCCAGGGTGCCATAGGATGGGGCCACGGCAGTTAAAGTAGAATTGTGCAACGTGGAAAAGGGCCAAGTCTCAATTTTTTGCCCAGAAACCTCAGGATCTGGGATGATCTTGAACTGGCAACCCTAATTCTGGTACCCATGGCCAACGGTGGCCCTTGGTGCCCCCTGGAAATCTTCAGTAGGGCCCGTAAGACCTGACATTGAGGGCTATTCAATACTGGAAGATGCTGCCTTTGAGCTTGGTAGAGGGTCCTCTTTTGGAGATTTTTAAGCGGAGGCTGGATGGCTATCTTTCACAGGGAGGGCTTGGATTGTGTGTCTTCCTGCATGGCAGAAGGGAGTTGGACTGGATGACCTTTTGGGGTCCCTTCCAGCTCTAGGATTCTATCAGAGAAAGCAGAGAGAGTGAAATCTCTTGTTTCTTCCCCCCAAAGACTAGGAACACAGCCTGGAGGGGGGGCACATCCATTGAAGTGGAGGAGTAGTGTGCAGTTCAGGACAGAGAAAAGGAAGGACGTTTTCATACCGAACAAAGTCAGAACTGTAAAACTCGCTCTCACGTCTTACAGCCGGCTGCCAACTTAGACAGCTTTAAAAAAGGGAGCGTGTGACTCCCTTGTTAAGGCCAGCGGCAATAGTTCATCCAGGCACAGTTCAAAGCAGGAGAAATGTAGTTCTGTTTCGTCTTGGAGAAAGCAAAAAAGTTTTAGCATTTTATTCCAGCAACAAGGAAGGCTACCAAAACCATGCCGTTTTTGAAGCGTATTCACAATTCGGGACTTATTATTCTGTGCAAAATTCACTCAGGGTTGTTTTGTATAGAAAACAGCCATTTTTGCGCAGGAAATAATATTTTTTTCCATAGAAGCACCCTTCTCTGCACAGGAAAGCCTGTTTCCTGCATAAAAACAGCTGTTTTCTGTGCAAAATAATAATTTGTGAATTTTGCGCAGAATAAGCCCTGAATTGCAAAGATTATCCCCTGTCCAGGATTCCTCTCATCAGGGTTTCTCATTGCTCAAAAAACATGCTTTTCAACCATGTTCTGAATATTCCCAAATATTCTTTCCATTTCTTCTTGGAGGAAGCAAAAAGTTTTAGCAGTTTTATTCTGGCTACATGGAAATTTTCGCAAATCATCCCATTTTCGAAGTCTATTTGCAGTTTGGGACTGTTTCTGTGCAAAATTTGCATGTGATTGTTTTGTACAGAAAACAGCCATTTCTATGGACGAAATAATATTTTCTATAGAAACATCAATCTCTGTACAGGAAAGGCTGTTTTTTGTGCAGAAAATGCTGCTTTTGGTGCATAATAACCATTTATTTATTTATATGATGTTTTAATTGAATGTTTGATTTAATATCTTTTTAAAGGGGGTGGGTATTGGGCGTGAATTTTATATGATGTAATTTTTGATCATCTGTAAGCTGCCTCGATTGGTTTCAGAGGGGCAGGCTATTAAATTTATTTATTTATTTATTTATTTATTTTTCGCAGAATAATCCCCAAACTGTGAGGATTATCTTCTGTCCAGGATTCCTCTCATCAGGGTTTCTCAATGCTAAAAAGAAAAAAAATGTTTTTCTCAATTTTTTGAGTGTTTTTGAATATTCTTTCCATTTCTTCTCAAAGGAAGCAAAAGGTTTTAGCAGTTTTCTTCCCGCTACAAGGAAATCTTTTAAAACCATGCTGTTTTTGAAACCTATTCACAATTGAGGATGTCTTCTGTGCAAACATTGCACAGGGTTCTTTTATTTATTTATTATAGTAATAATTATATACATAATATTGTTTTGCACAGAAAACAGCATTTCCTGCACAGGATATAATTTTTTTTTGTGAAAAACAACCCCGTACAAATTTTACATAGAATAAGCCCTAAACCACAAGGATTGTTCTCTGTCCAGGATTCTTCTCATCTGGGTTTCTCAATGCTCAGCAAACATGGTTTTTGAACATTTTCTAAATATTCCCAAATATTCTTTCCATTTTTTTCTCAAAGGAAGCAAAAAGCTTTATTCCTGCTGCAAGATAGGCTTCCGAAAACCTTTGTTTTTGTTTTCAAAGCCTATTTGCAATTCAGGACGTCTTCTGCAGAAAATTCACAATGGGCTGATTTGCACAGAGAACAATATTTCCTGCACAGAAAATAATATTCTTTGTGCAAAACAACCCTATGCAATTTTACATAGGATAATCTTCGTGGTTTAGGGATTATTCTGTGCAAAATTCACATGAGGTTGTTTTGCACAGATTATTTTCTGCACAGGAAATAATATTTTCTGTGCAAAAGAACCCCTTGCAAATTTTACACAGAATAAACCCTAAACCACAAAGATTATCATATGTAAAATTCCAGGATTGTTCTCATCAAGATTTCTTGATTTCCAGGATTCTTGATTTCCACAATTCCAGGATTCTTCTCATCAGGGTTTCTTGTTGATGCAGAAAATACGTTTTTTGACCGTTTTCTGAATATTCCCAAATATTTTCCCCCTCCCCCCCCCCCCCCCGTTAGGCCCTGCCATAACTCCCAGCACCGTAGCCAGCATGTTGAGGCATGCTGGGTGTTGCAGTCCAACAACATCTGGAGGTGTGTTGCTGTTTGCACTCCATTGCCTTTGGCCCAGCTGTTCACATCCGTTTCCTGCCTCTCCTCCTCTGCCTCTTGCTCCCATTCCAGTCTTGCAGGATTTTTGTGACATGAGCCACACAATGTCCTCCTTTCACATTTGTCAATTGCATAATTTGCACAATTGTCCCCATTGCACATTTGTCAGCCTCTCCCTCCAGTGGCCCTGGATTCGAGGCCTTGGAAAACCGGGCTGTTTGGGAGTTACGGCATAATGGGTGGGAAGGTTTCAGCCCGTAATCTCCCAGAGAGTGGTGGTTAAAAAAACAAACAACTTCTTCCAACTTTGCAAATATCTACCTCAATTATTGTTGTCAGTTCATTGCATGTATACTCTACCTTATAGGAACTGGGAGGTTATTTTTATTACCCTGATGCTTACAACAGTCCTGAAAGGTAGGATAGACTGGACTGGCTCGAGGTCATGCTTGCCACGGCAAACGACAGCTCCCAGAATTCCATAGCATGGAGCCATGGGAGTTAAACATGGGATCAACCTGGATTGTTTCTGCAATTCAGATCTTTGTAAGCTGCATTCCTACCCAGTTCCAGCAGTTGGATCCTGCCTTAGCCTCAGTGGCTTTGTCCTAGGGAATGATGGGATTTGCACTTTGGTGGAGAGGCACCAGGGTCCTAGGATTGAGTCCCTGGACATAGTAGTTAAAGCAGAGCCATGGCGGTTAAAGTGTTGTCAAACAGCATTATTTCTGCTATGTAGATGTACCCTAAGTGGAGTGAGGAGAGGCTATCTAAGGTGGACATTTTAGCCCTGCATGATATGACTCCAGCCCACATTCATGCCTTTGCCCCTGGAAGGTTCTCCCTTTCAGTCTCTCTTTCTTCTCTTCGCAGATAAACTGTTTGGGAAGCGGCTGCTCCAGGCCGGGCGCTACATCATGTCCCACAAATCCTGGATGAAAACAGTCCCCACGGAAAACTGCGACGTGCTGATGACCCTCTCAGGTGCGTGCCAGCATCGGTTTCTCCTTGCTTTCCAAAGATAATTTTTTGTTACAGATTGAGTCTTCCTTATCTGAAACCCTCCAAAATCCAAAATAGTCCACATGGGTGGCTGAGAGAATGACACCTTTGCTTTCAGATGGTGCACTGTAGACAAACTTCATTTCATGCACAAAATTATTAAAAATATTATGTATAGGTTGAGTCTCCCTTATCCAGAATTCTGAAATCTGAAATACTCCAAAATCATCCACCTGAATGGCTGAGAGACTGACGCTTTTGCCTTCAGATGGTTCAGTTTAGACAAACTTTGTTTCATGACAAAATTTTAAACATACTATGTATAAGTTGAGCCTCCTTTTGTTTCATGCACAAAATTATTAGAAACATTATGTAGAGATTGAGCCTCCCTTATCTGGAATTCCAAAATCTGAAATACTCCAAAATGTAGGATTGTCCAACCGGATGGCGCAGAGAGGGACATCTTTGTTTTTGGAAGATTCAATATACAAACTTCATTTCACGCACAAAATTATTAAAAATATTATGTAGAGGTTGAGTCTAGTTTTGTCTCATGCACAAAGTATTATAAATATGTATAGGTTGAGGCTCCCTTATCCAGAACTCTAAAATCTGAAGTACTCCAAAATCCAAAATTGTCCACGTGGGTGGCTGAGAGAGTGACACCTTTGCTTTTGGATGGTTCAGTGTAAGAAAAAACCAACCACTTTATTTTGTGCACAAAATTATTAAAAATATTATGTATAGGTTGGGTCTCCCTTTTCTGGAATTCTGAAATATTCCAGAATTGTCCATCTGGGTGGCTGAGACAGTGACACCTTTGCTTTGGGACAATTCAGTGTAATCAAACTTTGTTTCATGCACAAAATTATTGAACATATTATGTATAAAATTACCACCAGGCTAAGTGTGCAAGCTGTAATTGTCATTGTGTGCCTTCCAACTTATGGTGACCGTAAGGTGAGCCTATCTTGGGGTTTTCTTGGCAAGATTAGTTCAGAGGGGGTTTGCCTTTGCCTTCCTCTGAGGCTGAGAGAATGTGACTTGCCTAAGGTCATCCAGTGGGTTTCCATAGTTGAGCAGGCTCCAGAGTCCTAGTCCAACACTCAGACCACTACACCGCACTGGCTCTCAACAAAGTGTATCCAAAACCTAAATGAATTTCGTGTTTAGATTTGGGTCCATCTCCAAGAGATCTCATCCTGTATATGTGATTATTTCAAAATCCCAAAATACTTCTGGTCCCAAGCATTTTGGAGCCGAGAGATTCAACCTGTGTTCTGTGACATCAAATCAGCTTCGATTTATGGCGGCCCTACGAATGCAAGACCTTCCAGAGATCCCAGTATTAATATTGAGTCCTCTCCCTCCCTGTTTTGGTTGTTGTCGTTGTTATTATTATTGTGTCTTCAAATCGTTTCTGATTTATGAGAACCCTAGTTTGTTTCTCCTTCATTAATGATTTTGGTTGACCCACCCATGTTCTGATGTTGCTCAGCCAGCCCCAAGTGTCCTGGTTTTCATCAAGGAAAGGCTGGAGGGCATGCCTGGAAAAGAGACACCAGTTCTGGACAGAAAAGCTAGTTGCCAATATTTTGCCATCCTGTCGGACGCCCACATTTTTAATCGGCCACACAGTCACACATGCAATGCACCACTTGTCCAGTGCATTGGTGCACCAAGTGATATATTGCCAAAGCACAATCGTGGAGGTCCCCCATACATGCCCCCTTCACCCCATGCCCCCTGTTGCACTGTTTGGTTTGTGTACATTGCAATTACAACTGTTGCATTATCGGCAACCTGCCCTGCTTGTCATATTTTTGCTTTGCTGCAGTCTCGCACTGGCACCTGTCTGTTTGTACTCAGGTGTGAAGACGCGCATGTTCCATGTTACGTTGGAGTAGTTTCTTTTTGTTCCGGTTTTTAGCCCCGGAGTGCAGCTTTGTATCAGTTCCATCCCGCTTTTGCCTCATCTGAACAGCCAGGCCCTAACGCGGTTTGAGGCTGCTTTGTTTTGTCAGTGCTGATGACCCCTGTGTAATATGTCATGGCCCATACTTTCCAGACCCACTTTAAGAGCCAATAGCCAGATTGGGCAAAGGAGATCTGTTTCAGCTGCTGCAGAGGATCACGTTTCCAGAGCGAGGAATTGCAGGAATTGCTCCCTCATAAAAAGGGATGGAAATGTCATCTTCTTGCACTCTGTGGACAGTAAATAGACCTTCTGGTTCTTAAGGTAATGCAGGGTGGGGAAATTTAGGTAGTCTTACAGTAATACAATGTATCATCATCATCATCATCGATTTATTTATAGGGCACCATCCACGTACATGGTGCTTTACAGACAGAATAAAACGTTTATAACTGTTTCAATAGTATAAAATATGATAAATACAATATTAAAATACAATGCCAAAAAAAAGCCAGAGACACAAAATACAGAATAAAACAACATAATCGGTACAGAGAATTAACTCTAGTAAAAATAGAATGTTAATCTGAAATTGCAAAAGTTTTAGAAAACAAAGAAGTTTTCAATTTGGATTTAAAACTGGCAAGAGAAGGAGCGGTTTACATGGTTACAGGGAGGCGATTCCAGGAATCAAGAAGTTTTCAGTTTGGATTTAAAACTGGCAAGAGAAGGAGCAGTTTTCGAGTTTGCACGGAGGCAATTCCAGGAGATGGGGGTGGCAAGAGAAAAAGGACTAAAAATTTTTTAAAAAAATAATTTTATTAAATTTCCAAAATATAAAATACATATTATCATACGTTGTAACATTCATTCATACAACACTAAACACAAAATAGACAATAAAACTAAAGAACACCAACATTACAACATAATACTATTACAAAAATTTACACTTTCTCCAGTGTCTCACACTTTAAAAGTACTTCCTTGCAGATTGTAATCTCTTTCTAATTTGTTTCTTTCTTGTTTTTCTCGTAGCCACTGTGCTTATAAATTCATTACAATTTTATACTTTATTGACCTAAATTATTAATTTCCTAAGTGAACACCCAGAATCCCTGAGCAAATTATTCTTTTGTTCTTTTCTTTCTTTATGTCTTCTAGTTTTTAATCTCTGACATATCTAACCTATAACATTACAATAATGCAATTATTTTGGTGATATATCTTGTATTTTTTATATATTATATATTAAGATAATTAAGTCAATGTTAAATCAAAATAGCTCAATAAAGCATTATTGTCAAGATTATGATTATCAAGGTTCCCCATGACATTCTTGCAAACAAGCTGGTAAAATGTGGGCTAGACAAAGTAACTGTTATATGGATTTGTAATTGGTTGACTGACCGAAACCAAAGGGTGCTCAATAATGTCTCCTTTTCAATCTGGAAAGAAGTGACCAGTGAGGCGCCACAGGGCTGTGTCCTGGGCCCAGTGCTATTCAATATCTTTATTAATGACTTGGAAGACGGTATTAGGGGTATAGTTATCAAATTTGCAGACAACACCAAATTAGGAGAAGTAGCTAATATCCCAGAAGACAGGATCAAAATTCAAAATGACTTGAACAGACTAGAAAGCTGGGCCAAAGCTAACAAAATGAAATTCAACACGGAGAAATGTAAGGTACTGCACTTAGGGCAGAAAAACGAAAAGCACAGATATACGATGGGGGACACCTGGCTGAATGAGACTACGTGTGAAAGGGATCCTAGGAGTCCAGGTAGACCACAAGTTGATCATGAGTCAACAGTGTGATGCAGCAGCTAAAAAGGCCAATGCAATTTTAGGCTGCATCAGTAGAAGTATAGTGTCTCTAGACCAAGAGAAGTAATAGTGCCACTGTATTCTGCTTTGGTCAGGCCTCACCTGGAATACTGTGTCCAGTTCTGGGCACTACAATTCAAAAAGGATGTGGAGAAACTGGAGCGTGTCCAAAGGAAGGCAACTAAAATGGTGAAGAGTCTGGAAACCAAGCCCTATGAGGAACGACTTAGGGAGCTGGGGATGTTTAGCCTAGAGAAGAGAAGGTTGAGAGGTGATATGATAGCCGTGTTTAAATATTTGAAGGGATGTCATATTGAGGAGGGAACAAGCTTGTTTTCTGCTGCTCCAGAGAATAGGATCCAGAACAACGGATGCAAGCTACATGAAAAGAGATTCCACCTCAACATTAGGAGGAACTTCCTGACAGTAAGGGCTGTTCGACAGTGGAACACACTCCCTCGAAGAGTAGTGGAGTCTCCTTCCTTGGAGGTCTTTAAGCAGAGGCTGGATGGCCATCTGTTAGGGATGCTTTTATTGGGAGTTCCTGCATGGCAGCGGGTTGGACTGGATGGCCCTTGGGGTCTCTTCCAACTCTATGAAAATTAGAATTGCAATTGATTAATCCTATACCTTGAATTACAAAGGGGTATCGTAAAGTAATAATTATCATTGGGAAGTTATTGTGATATATTGATGAAATTTTGTCAGTGTGTCATCATTGGTCCCTAAGTGCATGATGTTGAACAAAATCAGTTCGTTGTGTCCTTTATTTTTGTTACAGGTTGTGCCAGAAGTGACTAAAGTGTAAGATGGAAAAGTATGAGGGGGTATCGTAAAATAATAATTATCACCCGGATGTTATTATGGTATATTGATGAAATTTTGTCAGTGTCATCATCACCAAGTGACTTTTTCTTTCCCCCAAAATGAAAAATCCGTTGCGGGGTCACTGATTTCACAAACAGATGAAGAGGAAGCCGGTGAATACAATGATGGTATTCGGAGGGTCAAGAAACACTGGGAAAAATGTGTAAATCTGGATAATGACTACGTAGACATAGGTTAACAACTACAAATCAAAACAAACTTTGTCAAAAAATTTTAAAGGTGATAATTAAAATTGTACAATACCCCTTCATACTCTTGTAACCGAAAAGATCTCTTTGTTCTGTTTTTACCTGATCCACGTATTTCTAAAAGATTGAACTTATTGTATCTTTTATTTTATTTTTTATGAATTTATAAATTGTTTTATATCTGGCCATTTGTCACACCAATATTTTTTCATTGGTAACCATTCTTTTTCTATGTCTCCTGCAGATTTTTCCTGTAGCATAGCTGTTAAAATATCCATGCTCATTCCATCTCTTAGTTTTGTCAACCATTCTTCATTTGTGGGTAATATATTTTGTTAGTTTGGCTCGGCTTTCTGAACTATTAAGGTCTTCTTGAATTTTGATGTTGTCCTCTGGGGTATTAGGTCTTCCTCCTAATTTGGTGTCATCTGCAAATTTGAGAAGCATGCCCCCTATTCCTTCATTCAAATTGTTGATAAAGATGTTGAATAGCACTGGGCCCAGGACACAACCCTGTGGCATCCCACTGGTCACTTCTCTCCAGGATGAAGAGGAACCATTGCTGAGATCCCTTTGGGTTCGGTCAGTCAACCAGTTACTAATCCACCTAACAGTCACATTGTCTAGCCTACATTTGACTATCTTGTCTGCAAGAATGTCATGGGGGACCTTGTCAAAAGCCTTGCTGAAATCAAAATATGCTGTGTCTACCGTATTCTCTTTGTCTACCAAGCTGGTAATTTTATCAAAAAAGAGATCAGATTTGTCTGGCATGACTTGTTTCTCTGAAACCCATGTTGACTTTTTGTGATTATGGAATAACCTTCCAGGTGTTCACAGACTCTCTGTTTAATGATCTGCTCCAGAATCTTTCCCGGTATTGATGTCAGACTAACTGGATGATAGTTGCTGGGATCTCTTTTTTTCCCTTTTTGAAGATGAGGACAACGTTTGCTCTCCTCCAGTCTTGTGGGACTTCTCCTGTTCTCCAGGAGTTCTCAAAGATTATTGCCAGTGGCTCTGAGACTACATTTGCAGTTCTTTTAATATCCTTGGATGTAGTTCATCTGGTCCTGGAGACTTGAATTCATTTAGGTTAACCAGGTAGTCATATTCCTATGAATTCATAGGAATCTGACATCAAAGTATTGTGTATGAAGGGGGTGGGAAAGGTAGAGAGAAAAACCATTTTTAAAAACTATTTTTTTTAAAAAAAAATACTGTATCAAAATGGTTACACAATGCATTTTATCCTCACCACCACCATGTGAAATCATCAGGCTACTTAGATGAATAGGGCATAAAATATATTTATTGCGTTAAAATGTCTGAACAAAGACACTTTTGAGATGAATGTAAATCTTCAACAAACACAGGATTATACTTTAAAACTAAAGAATACATAACATTAAGACTAACAGAACATAATATGTAAAATGTCCACCACTTCCAAACTAAAAATGATTGCATTATATTGTTGGAACACCAGTGTAGGGGAGTGGTTTGAGTCCTGAACTACAACACTGGGAGACCAGGGTTCAAATCCCTGCTCAGCCATCGAAACCCACTGGCTGACCTTGAACAAGTCACATTCTCTCAGCCTCAGAGAAAGGCAATATCAAAAGTGTGGTGCAAATCTTGCTAGTGTGATGCAATGGTATGAGTGCTAGATTAGGGCACTTGGAGACCAGAGTGTGAATCCCCACTCAGATGTAAACACATTGGGTGACCTTGGGCAAGTCACACACTCTCAGCCCCAGAGGATGGCAATGACAAACCCCCTCTGAACAAATCTTGCAAAGAAAACCTTATGATAGGATCATCTTCAGGTCACAGTATGTTGGAAATGACTTCAAGGTACACAACAACAGCAGCAAATTCATTTTCAAATCCTCCAGTAATGGGAATTAGTTCCATGCAAAAAGTAACTTTCTTTGCAAATTCTTTTCCTCCCTCAGACACAACAGATGACCACACTCTACTGTGGCTGCTCAACCACATCCGTTTGGGCATCCCAGAGCTCATCATCCAGATCCGGCACCATAAACACACACGGGTTTACGCCTTCTTCGTCACAGCGACTTACGAGAGGCAAGTCTCGTTTTCTCCATGTTGTGCTCATTTAGCTGGCATCATTTTCCCCATTTTTCTCAGTTATGTTCTGAGGTTGCTTGGCCACATGAATCTCAGTTTTCATCTGTGAAACGTTGGAGGGTTTGCAAGTCTCTAAGATGTAAAAGCAAAAGATAGCTCTGGGTGGATGGGGAGGACATGAGTCCCATCCATATGGTGGGCTTTCAGGATTCGTTTCCAAGACAGGGCTGGGAGCAGAAACAGCGGAGCAAAACCACTCTGGTTCTGTAGCAATTTAATCTCGGAGCACACCAAACAAGGAATGCATGATGGCGGCCATTTCAACCTTTTTCATCCTCCGGTTGCTTTGCGTCTTCTCAATCTCCTTCCTTTGTTCCTTAGTTTACTCCGGGGGGCCGATGAGATTGGTCTGCGGAAGCCAGTGAAAGCTGAATTTGGGGGAGGCATGCGCAGCTTCTCCTGCGAGGAAGATTACATCTATGAAAACATAGAGAATGAGCTGTATTTTTTCACTTCTCAGGTAAGTCGTGAGAAGATCATCCTTTCCCATGGGTCTACCTGTTCCTCTGGAGCAGGGGTAGGCAACCTTTCCCCTTTAAGGGCCGAGGGACTTCAGCTTCCAGAATCCCAGGAGCTATTGGCCAACATGGGACTATTGGCCAACATGGCTGAGGCTTCTGGGAGCTCTCGGCCCTTAAAGGGGAAAGGTTGCCTACCTCTGCTCTGGAGAGATGCACATTTTTGTTGTGATGGTTAAAACCATATTAATTGCTCCTCTACCCACTAGGGGCTCCTGTTCCTTGCAAACAATAATACTGTGGCCCCTCCAGATTTGCTGGGGTTAGGGGTGATGGACTGCAAATAAAAAAAAACCACTATTCTTTTTACCTAAGAGAATACCTCTCTAGGAATCTCCAGGTCCTCTAGTGCAATTCTATGGCCAGAGGTTGACCATAGAATCATGCTGGAGGACCTACAAATGCCTAGAGAAGAGTTTTTTCTAGAAACCTCTAGGTTCTTCCAGTACAACTCTATGGTCAACACCTGTCAGAGTTGCCCTGGAGGACCTAGAGATTCCTAGAGAGAACCTATTAATCAAAGCTACAAATAAGCAAAGCCGTTGGCTCTCTTCTATGTCCTGCAGATGTGCAGTAACAAAAACAAAAATTCTAGGCCCACCAGAGATGCCATTCCATTTAAATATTGGCAATGCACTGACCACTTGAATAAACTCACAGACACTGCTGATATTCTTCCAAGTCCTTGGAAGTTCTCTATCATAAGTTGCAATAATAATATTTACAAATATGTACAAACTCTCCTCACGACTCCTCTCAACATTCACCGTCTGTAGTATAACAATCGGATCAACTCCAACCAATAACTCTCTCCAACCCACTATCTTCATCAACCCACACATGCACTGAGTCTCAGTGCAGTTATCATAGAATCATGGAATCATAGAGTTGGAAGACACCACAAGGGCCATCCAGTCCAACCCCTTCCATTCAGGAACTCTCAATCAAAGCATACCTGATAGATGGCCATCCAGCCTCTGTTCAACGAAGGAGACTCCACCACTCTCCAAGGGAATGTGTTCCACTGTCGAAAAGCCCTTACTGTCAGGAAGTGCCCCCTAATGTTGAGGTGGAATCTCTTTTCCTGGAGCTTGCACCCATTGTTCCAGGTCCTGTTCTCTGCAGCAGCAGAAAACAAGTTTGTTCCCTCCTCAATATGATATCCCTTCAAATACTTAAACAGGGCTATCATATCCCCTCTTAGCCGTCTCTTCTCAAGGCTAAACATACCCAGTTCCCTAAGTCGTTCCTCGTAGGGCATGGTTTCCAGACCCTTTACCATTTTAATCGCCCTCCTCTGGACACGCTCCAGTTTTTCAACATCCTTATTGAATTGTGGTGCCCAGAACTGGACACAGTATTCCAGGTGAGGCCTGACCAAAGCAGAATAGAGTGGCACTATGACTTCCCTTGATCTAGACACTATACTTCTATTGATGCAGCCTAAAATCGCATTGGTTTTTTTTAGCTGCCGCATCACACTGTTGACTCATGTTCAACTTGTGGTCTACTAGGACTCCTAGACCCCTTTCACACGTAGTCGCATTAAGCCAGGTGTCCCCCATTTTATATCTGTGCATTTCATTTTTCCACCCTAAGTGCAGTACCTTACATTTCTCCATGCTGAAATTCATTTTGTTAGCTTTGGCCTGGCTTTCTAATCTATTCAGGTCATTTTGAATTTTGATCCTGTCCTCTGGGGTATAAGCTACTCCTCCGAATTTGATGTCATCTGCAAATTTGAGAAGCATGCCCCCTATTCCTTCATCCAAGTCATTGATAAAGATGTTGAATAGCACTGGGCCCAGGACAGTGTTGGCTAAGGGTCAACCATTATATAGAATGTTGGCTAAGGGTTGTCCCCTGGTGCTACTTAGCATATTGCAATCTCTGTTGAAGGCTTTTGCATCACGCCAAGTGCTCTGACTTAGCAATTCTAGCCATGCAAAATATTTTACAACTCTTTAAAGGAACTTTGTTCTAAGAGAAGCCACAAAAGTCAAAGCCAGAAATGTGGAGGGCCAATTGTACATTTTTTAAAAAATCAGTTCTTTATCTTATACTTATTGTATTTATTCCAAGAAAAAGCCCTAGCTAGGGGTCCCTGATTGTTAACACACAATAAAATACATTTTAAAAATTCATTTCTTTATACTTATTGTATTTATTCCAAGAAAAAAAAAACTGGCTATCTCCTGCCAAGGGACCCAAGGGGGCTTTCACAATTTAAAATAATTAAAAATAAAGGTTTAGCTAAAAGTTTACTGTTAACAAAAGTTTTTTTTAAATTACATGTAAATTCTGATAAAAGCACATTGATGACGATCTTCCCAGACATTCCAACCCAGACCTCGGAACAGTAGTTACAGGAACAAATGACTTTTGCAAAGTGGTTTGCATAACTCTGGTCAGGGTCTACACTTTGCTGTAGAACCCGGTTTCTGGAGGCGGAGGAGGAATGCAAGAAAGAGAGTCACCACTGACTGCCTTTTCTGT
Source organism: Phrynosoma blainvillii (assembly GCA_026167975.1). Classification (NCBI taxonomy): domain Eukaryota; kingdom Metazoa; phylum Chordata; class Lepidosauria; order Squamata; family Phrynosomatidae; genus Phrynosoma; species Phrynosoma blainvillii. Next base: position 20,548,288 of record JANUYF010000011.1, on the reverse strand, counting down.
CCAATTTCTTCCAGGAACGCCAAAACATTATCAGGTATTGGCTGGAGAATCTGCGAGCCAAGCAAGGGGAGACGCTGCACAACATTAATTTCTTGGAAGGACAGCCAATCAGTGAGTAGGGACTGTGCGGACGTTGCAAGCTGACATAATTTTAAAATATAAAATTATGGAATTTCCCTACCCTTTCCCAATGCCAGTTGATGCCTGCTTGGATTTGGGTCAAACCCGAGCACATCTAGACCCATTAAAAAGACCAGCCAGTCCCTTAATTCCTGTCTTTTCCAATTTTACTTTGGAGATCCATACACCTTTTGTTTATCCCAAAATATTTTTGTCAGCTTCCCGATACGATCATAGACTTTTTGTACCAGCCTCCCAGATCAGAAGCAACAGGAATTAAATCTTGGACTTTTTGATCTGTCTGGATTCACCCTGGGGCTGCACACGTCCTATGGGTCCCAGTGGGTCTTTGGTATCCACTGGGGTTTGGTTCCAGGACCCCCCATGGACACCAAAATCTGCAGATGCTCAAGTCTCATAATATACAGTGGATTGTTGTTGTTGTTATTGTTGTAGGTCCTTGGTATCCTCTGGGTTTGGTTCCAGGACTCCTCCCTCCGTGGATCCCAAAATCCATGGATGCTCAATACTGTTTCATTAAATATAATGCTTGTATAAAATAGTAAAATCGATGTTTGCTTTTTGGAATTTATATACCATATTTTCTGGCGTATAAGACGACTGGGTGCATAAGACGACCCTCATCTTTTCCAGTTAAAATATAGAGTTTGGGATATACTCGCCATATAAGATTACCCGTCTTCTAACGCCCACCAAATAAAAATTTAAAAAACATCAGATTTGATTTCAATATGGTAATTTTAATTCAAATGCTTATGACATGCAGGTACGGTACATTTTTAATATTTTCAAGCCGTAGATGCTCGAATCTGTGGATACAGACTCTGTGGATACGGAGGGCTGATGGTATTGCTATTGTATACTGTTTTAAAGCAATTTCATTGGCTCCCAATGCCTTGTTTGCATTGATTTGACTTCACTTGCAGTCTTGGAAAGCTTGCAAGCTTATCTTCCTTGAACTCTTAACATTTTGCTTAGTGTGGTTCCACCTTGCCTGGGCTTTTTCTGACCTGTCCTCTTTCTCCATTTTTGCAGTCCCTGAACTGGCCGCTCGTGGGATCCTCCAGCAAGTCTTCCCCATCCATGAGCAACGGATCCTTAAGCGGCTGATGAAGTCGTGGGTACAAGCCATTTGTGAACCGCAGCCTTTGGGTAGGTTGGCTCCAGACTGCACTGTGGAAATAATCCGGTTTGACACCACTTTAATTGCCGTGGCTCAATGCTATGGAATTCTGGGAACAGTTGTTCATTGCAGCACCAGAATGGGGATTCGAACCTGGGTCTCCAGAGTTGTGGTCCCTGCGATATAACTTTAATATATAACCATATATAACAAGATATAATTACAACTGATGAATATTTTAATGAAGCATTCTGACTCGGATGGAGATGACTTGGTTAATGAAGCCATTGAAATGGTTATGTAAGCAGGAACATTTCATTATGGAATAATATTAGGAAGCCTTCAAAAAAGGAAATTATTACTGTTGGCAGGCGGATGAGGGAATTGGATTGAAAGGAAATCTAGGCAATGCCCGAGAGATAAGGTAGAAAAGACTGTTTTCAATGCCCTTCTCTGCCCACCCTTAAACCCGTGCCATCCAGATGTTGGGGGAAAACCCAAAACCAGCCAGATGTTTTTGCCCTCCCCATCTGTTCCAGTACGCCCTCCCCAAAAAAAAATCCCATGGAAGATAAAAAATACTGTTTCTGGAGAAATACATTATATAACATGGGTATTCTTTGGGTGCCAAGTCAAAAATTGGTATTTTATGAAAGCCCTTGGGCAAAATTGCTTTTATCCAGGTTGAGCATATGTGCTGTTTTTATTTTATTTTTTATTTATTGTATTTATACCCTGCTCTTCTGAAATGCTCTCAGGACTGAAATCGCTTGAACTGGTTTTAAATTGGGTTTGCACTGATAAGCTATTTAAATGTATTTTTAATCTTTTCAAATGATTGTCACGATTTCTTGTTTTCCATCAAGGTTACTGTAAGTGGCCCTGAGATCTTTGGATATATATATATATATATATATATATATATATATATATATCTGAGGAAGTCGGCTCCGGTCAAGCAAAGTTGATGCTCCCAGCTTCTTTCTTTCAGTTAATCTCAATTTGAGGGGAAAATACAAATAAATATACGGTAATAATAAGTTAAAATAATTTAAAAATATAATTAAATATAATAATAAGATAAATGTAAAATAATATAAGGAAGGTGCTGCAAAGTCATTGCTAGGTCTTTTAATTAATTTGTATTGTTGTATTGTAGTATTGAATTAATTTGTTGTACTGTAACGTACTGAATTTATTGTATTGTTGTATTGTATTGTTGTATTGAATTCATTTGTTGTATTGTTGTGTGCCTTCAAGTTGAGACCAGGGTTCAAATCCCCACTCAGGCCATGAAACTCACAGGATGAGCTTGTGCAAGTCACACTCTCTCAGCCTCGGGATGGCAAGAACAAACAACCCCTGAACAAACCTTGCCAAGAAAACCCCAGGATAGGTTTGCTAAAAGTCAGAAAAGACTTGAAGGCACACAACAACAACAAAAGATGACTGGGTTAAAATTTCTGAATGAGAATGTTCTTTAAATTCCTAGGAAAGGACATTTGCAAGAACCTGGGCAATTAATATTTCAAGTTTATATTTTGCAGCACATTTCTACTGACTCGAAATCTACCCAAAATTGGATCCATCTCCGACTCCCTGGCTCTGATGTTCTTTCTTTTTCTTCCTATTTTCCAGATGAAATCTGTGACTATTTTGGTGTGAAGATTGCCATGTATTTTGCCTGGCTGGGCTTCTACACGTCGGCCATGGTCTACCCGGCTGTCTTTGGTTCGATCCTCTACACCTTCACTGAAAATGATCAGGTAAGGAGGAGGTCTGTATTTGCAGAGATGGTCATGGGAGGAAGATTTGAATATCCAGGACCCATCTTAAACCCCCTTTGGACTTAAAAGAAAACTATGGGCCTCGGCAGACGACTAATAGAGTCGTCTTGGAGGCTTGGAAGAGGAGGGGCAGCCGCACGAGCGGCGCCCCTTCCTCTCCCTGAGGTCGCCCTCGGAGTCGCCGGCCCTCCGCACGGCCGGCGCTCCGGGGATGACCTCACGCCGCGGCGACCGGACGCGCCGCAGCGGAAAAGACAGCGAAAGTGCGCCCGCCGCTTTTAGGGCGCACTTTCGCTGTCTTGAGGAAGGAGCGCTGATTTAGCACTCCTTCCAGGGACGCCGCCGGTGCGCCGAGGTGTGGAGGCTGCGGCCCCGCGGCGTGCCGGCCCAGGGCGTCCTGGACGCCCTCGTCTGCTTCCCCCCTAAGAGAACTTGAAAAAAGCTGAATCAGACCCTCTCTAGCACAGCGTTCAGCTGCAAAAATGGTCATCAGAATATTGGAGTTTCAAGGGACCCAAGGGCCACCTAGTCTAACCTCCTTCTGCCATGCAGGAATGTTCAATACAGCACTCCTGGAAAATCCTTGAAATAATAATAAAAAAAATACCCACCCAACCTCTGCTTCAAGACGGCCAAAGAAGGAGAGTTCCTGGCCATCCAAGGCAGTCTGTTCCCCTCTCAGTCAGAATCTCAAAACAGAATAATGGAGTTGCAAGGGAATCCCCAGTGGTCATATAGTCCAACCCCTTTACTCTGCAGGGATACACTACTAAAAGATGTCCAATAAGAGATATAGATTGTAATAGAAGCAAGACATGGTAGCAGTTATGTAGGGAATAAAAGAGATTTTAATTTCAAGGAATAATGTTATGGCAGATTAACAAGATAAAATAACAGTAGCTCTCTGGTTCAGTGAAGAACTAATATGTGTTTTTGATACAGAAGGAATACAAAGAATATAATTTTAACCCAGTATTGATAGGAATAGGAAGTGAATTTGTATGTAATGTATGTAGTGTTTGTTTGTTTATAAACCTGTAGATGTTTTGGTATTAGGGTTTGTATTATTATTATTATTATTATTATTATTATTATTATTATGTGTATCTGTATAGGCAGAGGGATATACATTTATGCCTTCACGTACCTGTATGGTTTTATCTTTTATTATACACTTTCTACAGTATTAGACTATATACTGGAGCAAAGTATACTTGATATTTGATCTGGTACTGAATAGGAAGGATTTTGGAAGGAGGGTTATGGTATGTTGATAAATAGGTTTTAGTAAGTGGAAAAAAGAAATAAGATGAGTTAGAGGATTTATGTAAGAGAAAGAAAGTGTCATGGAGGATGGGAAGTATGCAGATCTAAAATAAAGAGAAAGAAGATACAGATTAGTGAAGGTGTGTGCAGTGGTATATATGTAATATGTGTAATATGAGAATTTGGGTGTTGCAAATGCTGTATTGTTAGTTGAAATGTTTGTTAGTTTTTTTATTTAATAAACTACTAATAAGTTTTTTAATTTAAAAAATATGCCTATCCAACCTCCGCTTAAAGATCTCCAAAGAAGGAGACTCCACCACCCTCTGAGATACCTCAGACATCAGAAGTTCATGGTGCACCCAGGGAACTGGATTCCTCATTTTGCCTTATTTGCTGGACTTTCTAATGCTTGAATTGTCTTATTGCTGGGAGGCTTTTGAATCTCATTAGTCCAAAGATGTCAATGCTAATGTCAGAATATTTTGTTCTGTTCGCTCTTCATGTCGTGGGGCAGAAAAAGGTGGAAGCAACGCTTTGGTGGGTCTCTCAGATGGATAATTTTCAGTTCCTGCATGCTTTTATGGAAACAAGCAGCTTCTCATTTTCTTTTCTTTGGCCCCATCTGCACTGCAGAAATAAGCCAGCTAGACACTGCTTTAAGTGCCATGGCTCAATGCAATGGAAGCCTGGGATTTGTAGTTTTGTGAGACATGTAGCCTTCTCTGGCAGAAAGCTCTGGTGCCACCACAAACTATGAATCCCAGAATTCCATAGCACTGAGCCATGGCGCTTAAAGTGGTGTCAAACAGAGCAACACCAGCAGAACAGCACCGGCGGGGGGCAGGGAATTGACCTGGCATCAACACCCTTTTTGGGTTTCACCCCCCTTCTGAGGTGTCACCCAGTGCAGCCCGCACCCCCCCAGTGACGCTACTGGTTTGACCCCATTTTAACTGTTCTGGCTACAGACTCCTGGGATTTGTAGTTTGGTGAAGCACCAGTGCTCTTTGGCAGAGATGGCAAAAGGATTTGTAAAACTACAAATCCTAGGATTCTCTAGGATGGCGGGACAGCCCTTAACGTGGGGTCAAATTGCATTATTTCTACAATGTAGATGAACCCTATGGTTTTGTAGAATGGTAGGAGCTTAAAAGAGTTGGAAAGGACCTTAAGGGCCATCCAGTCCAACCTCCTGCCATGCAGGAATACACAACTCAAACATTACTGCAAGATGCCAAAGAAAGATTTCTCTCTTTTAAAAAACATGCCCCAAAAACTGGGGCTGATTTGCTGGCTGCAGATATCTGTGTTTGTGTGTTGTGTGCCTTCAAGTCACTTTCGACTTATGGTGACCCTAAAGTGAACCTACCCTGGGGTTTTCTTGGCAGGATTTCATCAGAGGAGGTTTTCCATCACCTTTTAAGGCTGAGAGAGTGTGACTTGCTCAAGCTCATTCAGTGGGTTGCCATAGCCGAGCCAGGAATCCAATCTTGATCTCTAGAGTGCTAGTCCAGCACTCAAACCACTATGCCGCGCTACTGGATTGATTGATTAATTGATTGATTTCCTTTAATTAATTTATTCGTCATCTTCCCTCCCCAGACCAGCCGGGACATTTGCTGCGTGGTCTTTGCCATCTTCAACGTGATCTGGTCCACGTTGTTCCTGGAGGAGTGGAAACGCCGGGGGGCTGAGTTTGCCTACAAGTGGGGGACGCTGGACACTCCAGCCGAGTCCATAGAAGAGCCTCGGCCCCAGTTTCGGGTCAGTTTGGATCGGGTCAAGTTCTGGGAAAACTGCAGGAATGGCTGGGTTGGGGGGAAGTCAGCCCCAGACAGCCTTTGTGCCAAACCTGGCTGAGACTCCCACCCCCACCTTGGCCTATTAAGGGCCAAGACCAGTTTATTTTGCTTCTTTCTGAAAATTAAAATTATTATTAATTATCCAAAATTATTATTTTGGATATGAGTGTTGCTCATATCCAACATGGGATGAGGGATATCAGACTTTTTGAGCCAAACCCAGACCTTCCCCAGATTCCCAGGACCTATTAGGAGAATCCGAAAGTTGGAAGAGACCCCCAAGGGCCATCCAGTTCAACCTCCTTTTGCCATGCAGGAATACATAGGATCCTAGAGTTGGAAAGGACTCCCAAGGGCCATCCAGTTCAACCTCCTTCTGCCATACAGGAATACACAAGATCCTAGAGTTGGAAGGGACCCCCAAGGGCCATCCAGTCCAGCCCCCTTCTGCCATGCAGGAAGACACAACCCAAGCCCTCCCTGGAACAGATGACCATCCAGCCTCTGCTTAAAAACCTTCGAAGGAGACTCCTCCACCCTCGGAGGCAGCAGTGTAATCCCCAAAGGTATCATAGGGTCATAGAATCATAGATTTAAAAGGGGCCATCCAGTCCAATGCACTTTTGCCATGCAAGAAGACAAAATCAAAGAACTCCTGATAGATGAACATGCAGCCTCTGTTTAAAAGCCTCCAAAGAAGGAGACTCTACCAAACTCAGAGGCAGTGTATTCAACTGTCAAACAGCTCTTACTGTCAGGAAGTGACCGGGAGGGCCTGAATTGTGTCTTCCTGCATGGCCAAATGAGGTTGGACTGGATGCCCCTTGAGGGTCTCTTCCAACTCTAGGATTCTGCATATTCCTGCATGGCAGAGTGGGGTTGGACTGGATGCCCCTTGAGGGTCTCTTCCATGATTCTCTGGTTCTGTCTCATCTACAGGGGGTGAAGCGTGTCAGTCCGGTGACCAATGCTGAAGAGTTTTATTACCCCCCTTGGAAGCGGTTGGTTTTCCAGTGTCTGGTGAGCCTTCCTGTCTGCATCATCTGCCTCTCCTTCGTCTTCCTTGCCATGCTGGGCTGCTTCGAATTGCAGGTGAGAAAGTCCCGGCAACACTGGGAGGATAAAGCTGCAGGAAATGGCTCACTGTGGCTTTTTTTGTGGGGTTGAAAGGGGTTGAATACCTTATCTAAAATGCTGGTGATCAGAAGTATTTTGGATTTTGGGGGGATGCTGCTGCTGCTGCTGCTGCTGATGATGATGATGATGATGATTTGGATCCCACCTTTTCCCCAAAACTGGGACTCAGAACAGTTTACAATTTAAAAGAACAGTACATTTAAAAACATACAAAAAGTGATGCATTAAAATGGTATTAAATTATTGCAATATTAAAACAAAGTTTGGGATTTTGGGATATTTGCATATACTTAGAAAACATATCCAGGGCTAGCCGTATATTTTTTGTTTTCCTCCTGTATGATTTTTAACATCTTTGCCTGATGAAGAAAAAGTTGGTGGAACTTTGAATGCTTGCAACATGGATTTTGTGCATTTGTGTTGGCCCAATAAAAGTGCATTTTTAAACGTTGCTGTTGTATTGCATTTCCAATGCTTTTATTTATTTGATGTGTTTTTAAAATTATGTTGTGTTTCCTGTGCTTTTAAATTATGTTGCTGTTGTCTTGCATTTTCGTGCTTTAATTTATTTGGTGCATTTTCAAACTATATTGTGTTTGCTGTGCTTTTAAATTACTTCACTCTTGTTTTGCATTTTCAGTGCTTTCATTTATTTGGTGTGCTTTTAAACTATGTTGTTGTGTTTGCTGTGCTTTGGAACTACACTGCTGTTGTTTTGCATTTCCAATCTTTTCATTTATTTTATGCTTTATTGACCTTGTTCCGTTTAATTGTAAACTATCTGGGGAAGGGGAAATGAGAGATAACTTGAATCAAATTTAATTATTAGTTGCATTATACAGGTTGAATTCCCCTTATCCAAAATGCTTGGGATCAAAAAGGTTTAGGATTTCAGATTTGGGGGGGATTTTGGAATATTTACAAATATATACCTTTTAGATGTGACCCACATGTGAGGTATAGTTTTCCAAGCATCAAAGTATCTGTCAGAACCCAAAAGGGTTTTGGTTTTGCCATTATGTATGAAGTTGGGAAATGTATATATAAATCCTGTATTGGTTTGTGTTGTATGTGTATATACATATAGAATGTGTTATCTGTATTAGGCAAGTTTAAATTTTGGCACTGTTTTCAAAGAATACTTAGGAGGAGTTTTACTGCAGTTTCTGGGCAGAAATCAAAAGGTTACATCACAGTTACTAGGCAGAAAAACAAAAGGCTGTAGTACAGTCATCAGGCAGAAATCTAGTGTTTATATAGAAGTCACCGGGCAGAAATGATTACACTGCAGTTACCAGTCAAAAGTCAAATTGTTACCTTGCATACAGGTGGGGCTAGGTAACTCCAGTCTATATATAGGGACAATAAGGCAGAGAAGGCAGTATCAACCTAAATACTGGCTGATCACCATTGTCCTTAGTCTGCAATAAAGGGCCTTTGCAGACTGCCAGAAATAGTGCAAATTGAGTCCACTTTAACTGCCCTGACTCAGTGCTAGGGAATCATGGGAACTGTAGTTTATTGTGGCACCAGAGCTCTCTGACAGGGAAGGCTCAGTGTCTCAGAAAATAATACAATTCCCATGATTCCCTAGCACTTAGCCAGGACAGTTAAAATGGACTCAATTTGCACTATTTCTAGCAGTCTGCAAAGGCCCAAAGTCTTTTTGTTCTTTCACCAAGACTATTGTCTGAATCCTTGGAACAGAGCTCATTGGTACATGACAGTATCTAGTCAATTTAGAAGATTATCGCTTGCCAAATTAAGCTGACTTATCACTTCTGGCTTCAATCCTGGATCCGGGATACCCCCGGATGTTATCGAACATAAATCGCAGCCGATTTATCTGTGATGCTGCTGACCAAATCCATCCTGGGTTGAAGGCTCATTCAGCTGGCACTTTTTCAAAGTCAGGGAGCTTCTGACTTCAAAAATTGATCAGCTCAGCGAGGTTTAGACCTGGGATGGATTCGGCCAGTGGCATTGCGGCTAAATCAGTGGCGATTTATATTTGATAACATCCGGGGGTATCGCAGATCCAGGATAGAAATCGGAAGAGGTAAACTGGCTTAATTTGGTGAGTGATAAGCTCTTTAGTCAGGACCAAACAAATGAAGCAGAAATATCCAATTTATCAATTACAGTCTTGCAAGAAGGGGTGTCCTAAGCATGCCATTCTTCCTGCCAAAAGATAACTTCATCCTTCTAATTAATGTTCTACCTTCTCTATAAAGTTTGTGTGGAATTTAAAAGATAACCACCTTTTTATTCAGCGGGGCCCTGGAGTCCAAAAACAATTGTATATCATGTGTTTGTGTGATGTGTGTATTTTAAAAACCATATCTGCCCTTCTATCCTGGAGGCCCGTCTAAAGTCTAAAGTCTTTACTCTATTTCTACTAGCTTCTTACATGTGTATATGTATATATTTATATGTGTATATATTTATTTGTGTGTTGAATCCAAATAGTAACCATTTCTCTCACACATCTAAACACAAAATTCATTTATATTTCATATACACATTATACACATAGCCTGAAGGTACCTTTATGCACAATATTTTTAAAAAATAATTTTGTGCTTGAAACAAAGTTTGGGTACACTGAACCATCCAAAAGCAAAGCTGTCACTCTCTCAGCCAGCCCTGTGGACAATTTTGGATTTTGGAGCATTTTTGGGATTTTGGATAAGAGAGATTCAACCTGTATTATTGACTTCTATGATGATGATGATGATGATGATGATGATGATGATGATGATGAATCTGTTTTGTAAGCTGCCCTGAGCTAAGGAAAAATGTGGGAAGAAATATAATAATAATAATAATTTTTTATTATTATTATTATTATTATTATTATTATTATTATTATTATTATATCCTTCCTGGTCACTAGTTTCTTCTGTGCATCTGAAGAAGTAGACCAAGTCTACCAAAGCTTCTGCTACAACTTCTTTTTCACACTTAGTCTCAAAGGTGCTACAAGATCCCTTTGCGTACTGATATTCCAGACCAAAATGGCAATATCTCTGAATATATATGCAAACATTTGGGCATTTACGTGGGTATCTTCTGGCATGACAAAGGGTTGATCTAGATGGCCCTTTGGGGTCCCTTCCGACACCAAGTTTCTAGGAATCTTTAGCATTTTGCATTTATATGTTATCAACTGCGATTCTTGTTAGTTTGGCAATTAGTTCTTAGCGCCTCGCATTTGCATGGCATTTTTGTTCTGGATCTCCTTACAACAGGAATTTTCTCTCTCTATTCATATGTGCACTTTTTGGTTTCTGGCTAGGAATTTGTGCTGAGCATCAAGGAGCTGCCCCGCATTGTCCGCTTCTTGCCCAAAATTGTGCTCGCCATCATTGTCACGGTCTGTGATGAAGTGTACAAAAAGATTGCCTACTGGCTGAACGATATGGGTGAGTATTGAGTGCTTTTGCAAAACTTTTTTCTTGGGTAATGTCAAGGTGAAAGTTTTGCATCAGTTATTTAATAATTATGCTTAGGATTGTGGAAATACATATGAGATAAATGCAACATTTTACATTTAGTTCACAAAACCCAAATGCACAAATATAGGATGGGGGGGTACAGGGTTTGAATCCTTGCTTGGCCATGGAAACCCAGTGGATGACCTTAGGTGAGTCACATTCTCTCAGCCCCAAAAAACCTCATGTGTATATGTGTGCCTTGAAGTCACCTGTCAATTTAGGGCAATCGCATGGACTTTGTAGGGTTTTCTTAGACAAGGAAGACTCAGGAGGTATTTTGTAAAATCCTTCCTCTGAAATAGAGCATAAAATGCATGGAATTCATTCCTAGTCTCTCATCCAAGTCCTAACCAGGGCTTACCCAACTTAGCTTCCAAGATCGGACAGGACCAAGGGTCACCACAAGTCGAAAACCACTTGAAGACACACAACTGGCTTGGCATAAAACATATGAAAAGACTTTGGGATTATTGTTGATTATGAGATGAACTTGGCCCAATACTAAAATACAACAAATTCCAAAAATCCACAAAACAACGATTCCTTTTTTGGGGCCAACCAAAATGCACAAAATGAATGCTGCAAGCAAAGGTATCGCAAAGGACAGTAACATACAACAAATTCCAAAATCCACAAAACAATGATACCATTTTGGGGCCAACTCGAACACTGCTTTAGCTGCCATGGCTCAAAGCTATGGAATCCTGGGATTTGTAGTTTGTTGGGGAACCAGAGCTCTCTGACAGAGAAGGCTAAATGTCTCACAAAATTACAAATCCCAGATGGCAGGCTAGAGAACCAATCAATCCTCCAGAGAATGTTTGGATTCCTGTTCTTATCATCCGTAGCCATTCAAGCCAATGGGGAGGCAGGATGGGAGTTATAACCCTGCAACATCTGGTGGCTTTGCAGAGGCTAGACCTGCAACCTAGGGTACATCTACACTGCAGAAATAAAGCAGTTTGATACCACATTAACTGCCATGGCTCCACCATCCTACAGAACCCTGGGATCGGTAGTTTTCTGAAATATTTAGTTTTCTCTGGGTACATCTACACTATAGAAATAATGCAGCTTGCCACAACTTTAACTACCATGGCTCCATCCTACAAAACCCTGGGATTGGTAATTTGGTGAGGCATCAGCATTCTTTGCAAAGCCTAAAGACCTGATAAAACTGCAAATCTCAGGAATCTATAGGGTGGAGCAACAGCACTTAGAGTGGTGCTAAACTGCATTATTTTGACAGGGTGGATGCACCCTCAGTCTTCCCTGGTCCAGAACACACTGCAGAAATAATCCAGTTTGAGACCTGCTTTAACTGCCCTGGCTCAGTGCTAGGGAATTCTGGGAACTATAGTTTTGTGAGACATTTAGCCATCTCTGTTAGAGAGCTCTGGTGCCACAATAAACTGCAATTCCCAGGATTCCCTAGCACTGAGCCAGTGCAGCTAAAGTGGTCTCAAAGTGGATTATTTCTCCAGTGTGTTTTGGACCCTACTTGTGCCAACCAATTGCAAAAGGAAGAAGAGTCAGGGAGGTGGCTAGGAGGACTCTGGGAATTGTAGTCCAAAAGATTATTTTCTAACTTGGGATATAGTCAGTGATCAGTCCCCCTTGACTCCTTGGGGGTTTTTTGGAAGCAGATCTCAAGACTTTTCAGAATGCATGGTTGACAACAAACAATCAGCTTGCATCAAAATGGGAATCACCTAAATCCTAAAAATTCCCTAGCACTTGTTCCCAGTGGGGCAGGATTTTGCATTTTGCAAAATGGGGGGGGGGGGACGGGACAAATTCAATCTGGATGTTGAATGGGTCCATCTGCAACTTTGATTCCCATCTTGGGCAAATCTGTTGAACGCCATCCCCAAATCCGTTCACGCTCTTTCTTCCTTTCTTGTTGCAGAAAACTACCGCTTGCAGAGTGCCTACGAAAAACACCTCATCATTAAAATGGTCTTGGTAAGTCTGGCATTTTTGTGGGGGCCCCCATTTGTTTCTTTCACCCCTCAGGCAAAGGCCTGGATTCAGAGCTTCGAAAAAGTCAGGTACGTGGGAATACATATTGAGCAATAATGCAAAAATGTGTTGAAACCCATAACTTGCATATTACAGTTTAAACATCTGGTGGAATCATAAAACCGGACAAACCATCTAGAAAATAGACACGCAGCAAAAGGTATTTTCAAGGAACCATTGGTGTGTAAGGTATCCCATCCCTAAAATGTTATTTTTTTAAAAAAAATCATCCAGGGAACAATCAGATACGGATAAGGTAACATCCAATAATTCAAATATAAGTCTGTTTAAAGAAGATAAGAAGTTAGTGTAGTTTTTGAAGCCATAGGATCTTCGTACTTTGGTTTCTGTAAAACTTACATCAAAAAATGTTGGACACTCTGTGGGGCAGAGAGGCTGGGAGGTGTTCCTTTCTCATAGAATGACAGTGCTGAAAGGCCCAAAGGTCATTTAATCCAACCCCCTGCCACACAACTAAAGCATTTCCAAAAGATGTCCCTCCAACTTGGGTTGAAAAATCTCCATAGGTGGAGATTTCCCTGCCCTCGAAGGCAACCATTCCACTCTCAAACGGCTCTCATAATCTCAGAAAAAGAATCATGGAGTTTGAAGGGACCCCTAAGGGTCATCTAGTTTAATCCCCAACATGCAGGAATGCACAACTTAACAACACACCTAAAAGACGTCCCTCCAACTTCTGCTGAAAGACCTCCAAAGAAGGAAAAGCTCACCATCCTCAGAGGCAGTCTATATTCCACTCTCAGCTCTTACAATTGGGAAGTTCTTCTTAATTTTTTGGTGGAATCTCTTTTCTTGGAATTTGAAGCTGGTCTCTGGAACGGCAGAAAGCAAGCTTGTTCCATCCACACTTTTCTGTCTCTGGGGTAGAAGATGCTGCTCCCAGATTTATTTATTTTTTGCATGGGGGGTGGTTGGCAAGGATTTCCAAACACAATCCCCTTCGTCCATATAGTGAGGATTATCCATGCCAGGAGAAATATTTGCAACACTCCATTTTTTAGTATGGGTTTCACTCAAACACGCTTCTTATTTAGATGGTGCTCCTCTATTGTTGCGTCCCTATGCTGGCTAGGGGATTCTGGGAGTTGTAGTCTAAAATAGTCCCAGATTGCCCTTTGGTCTTGATCCCACAGAGGTGTTTGTGTGTGTGTGTCTTTAGTTCAGGAACAGGTAAAGTGGTCTGCTGGCCATATCTGGCACTATTTTGCATCCTCTCAACCCTTTGAGAGGTGCATCTACATTGTAGAAATAATGCAGTTTGACACCAAGTAATGCCATGCTTTTGGATTCTGGGATTTGTAGTCTCACAAGGTCTTTTAACCTTCTCTAGTGCCTCACAAAACTACAAACCCCAGGATTCCAAAGGATGGAGGATTCTGGGGATTGTAGTCTTAAAAAGTTAACTTTTCTAACTCTGGATATTATCAGCGATAAATCCCCTTTGATTCTTCAGGCAGTATCTGAAGCAGATCTCAGAGTATTCAGCTTGAATCAATGGGAAGTTAAAGTGGTGTCAAACTGCATTATTTCTACAGTGTAGATGCCCCCTAGGATGCTTTCAAATCCTCCAGTCTCCCTGTTTTAATTTGAAAGGGAAAAACATCACCAGGAAATAGCCCAAATCATTGCAAGTCATCATCATAATAGTTTCTTTATTGCTAAAAGCTATAAGCCGTCACAGTTCAAAAACATTAAAATAATTTTGTTTTTGCAATCATTGCAAAATCATTGAAAAAAATTCACCTTAACATAGTGTTTGGGCTTTATTTGCTTTATTTTGTTTAGGCAGGCATTTAAATTTTTAAAATTCTGGGAGTGGTGTGTTGTTTTAAACTGTATGGTTTGTTTTAAGTGATTTTATCTTTTTAAATTGTATTCTATTTTTAAACGAATGATCCTTTTAATATTGTAATAGTTTAATACCATTTTAATTCTCAGTTTTGCAGGTTTTTAATTCTGTGTTTTTTAGACTGTAAGCTGCTTTGGGTCTTGGGAGGAAAGTGGGATAGAATAATAATAATAATAATAATAATAATAATAATAATATCCCTCGCATGGGAGGGGGAAGCTGGAAATAGATTGAGAATACAGGTAAAGCAAAACATGAATTTCCAGATATAAAACTAAATCAAACCCAGTGTGCCCTGCTGGGGTTAAAATTGTCCCCACTTTGGCATAGTGGGCATTAAACTCCTGCTTTAATGAAATGAAGCCTCCAGCATTGGGCACAGTCTACCTGCAGATGCAGTTATATTTTGGGGGGTTTATCACAACATATGCCTCTTTCTTTCTCTCTCTGCTTGCCTCCAAACAGTTTCAATTTGTAAATTCATACCTAAGTCTTTTCTACATTGGATTCTACCTCAAGGACATGGAGCGGCTGAAGGAGGTAGGGCGTTTTTTCTAGGTCCAGAAAGCAGCAATGGCCAAAGCCAAGGGGCACACAGTGTGCAGGGCATTTGATGCCCAGGGTGGGTGGTAAACAATCCTCTTGAACCCTGCTTGTCCCTTCCTGGCAAGAGGCGTCAGGGTTTATTTGTAGTGGGTGCCCACCTTTGAAGCATCAAATCCTGAAAAAGCCACCTTTTTGCAAGATTGCAACTCCCATCATCCCTCAGTTGGCATAACCATGCATGCTGGACATCCTAATCTCCTGAAAAAGAAACTGGGGAGGATTGTCAACCATTCTGAGCGCTCTTCTCTAGACATATTTTATTTATGTTTCCAATTTGGGTTGTTTTTTAATTTTTAATTTCCTTTTTTCTTTATCCGTCTGTCCGTTTCTCTTTCTCCTTCTCTCTTTCTCTCCCCCTCCATCCGTCTTCCGTCTCCCGATCCGCAGCTTCTGCTCATCTTTTCCCTCTTCCAAAGCCTGGTGCGTCAGCTCAAAGACGCCATCCTTCCCTTCCTCCTCCTCCGACTCCATCTCTGTCTCATCTCCTTTAAGGGTTTGCTGTACTTTTCTTGGCAACTGGCTGCAACCAAAGTAGGAGCAAGGGGATGATGGGATGGGTAGTGTCACCCTGGGAGCAAGGGTGGGGCCATTCATCACCTGTGAGAGCATCTCTGGCTGAGATTATATGTCACCATCCTCATTGGGAAAACATATCCAGGGGTAGCTGGGTTGGCCATGTTGTAAAGTACAATAACATCCAAAATCCACAAAACAGGGATACCTTTATGAGGCCAACCAAAATGCACAAAATACATTGAGCTTTGGGTTGATTCCAGGACCCAAAATCCACGGATATCAAGTCCCACTAAATCTAATGGCCTAGTAAAATGACGCTTCTTCTATAGAATGGCAAAATCAAGACTTGCTTTTTGGAATGTATATATTTTTAAAAATATTTTCAAGCCATGGATGGTTGAATCCATGAATAAGGAATCAATAGATTTGGAGGGCCGACTGTACATATGCAAAATACAAATCATATGGGGTAGGTGGGAATTATGATGATGTTATGACTAACATCGTCATAATTTTATCCCCCTGTATGATTCGTAATGCCTTTGCTTGATGAAGAAAGCCGGTGGAGTTTCGAAAACTTGCAACATGGATTTTGTGCTTTTGGGTTGGCCCCATAAAGGTTTTGCTGTTTTGTGGATTTTGGATGTTGTGCAGTGTTCATTGAGGTATTTGACGCATCCTTCGCTGTGTGGTGGAGGCACAATGAAAGCCGGTGTATGAATTGTGGAGATGGGTATCACTGGCAAGATGCCCACCAGACAGATCTGATGGGCACTGGGGACTTCAGAGGCACATTGGGCTCATCCATTGGGTATTCCAGTTCCCATCAGGTAGGTCAGATGGGCACTGGGACTTTGGAGATGCATTGGGCTCATCTGTTGGGTACTGTAATGCCCACCAGGCAGGTCTGATGGACACTGAGGCCTTTGGAGGTGCATTGGGCTCATCTGTTGGGTATTGGCATGTTAAAAATAATGTTGTAGGAGTGTTGAAAACAGTCCTTTAAAACCAAACATCCAAACCTGGAACTTTCAGCAAAGCTTCTTTATTGTAAAAGAACAAAAGCAAAAAACAAATAATAATAATAATAACATTTCTACTTTAGCCAAAGCTGGCTAAGCAGGAATAAAATCTATCTGCTATATGATTCAAGATGTGTTAGTAGCATTACCAAAAGAATGGTTTTATTAGTTCATTATAGTTTAAGAATCAAAAAGCAAGTGAGTAGCTTTCTGATTCTCAGCCCTCAGTCCCACAAGACTCCACCTTTCTGGGTGTAACCTTTACAAGCTGATTGGGTGATATTACGTGACGTGTACTAGTCCAACCCTTAATTACAATAACAAATCATGTGACTACATTTCCCATAACAAAAATGTGTTTACATAAACCATAATATAAACAAACTTTCTTTCCCATAGAATGGAGTCCTGTTAGCCTCCTGTTTTGGCTAAATCACACCTGGGACTGATAAACTGTGAATCTAGCTCTCAGAAAAACAACTTTTCACAGCATGGAAAAATACAGACACACATCTTTTACATTTCAACATTTTAACATTGACTCTATATCCCATTTAAACCTAACAATCCCCTCTTGAAATGTAAGATGTGTGTATGTTGTACACTAAACTAACCCTGTTATAAAACTAACTTAGCTCAATGGCTAGGCCTAAACTTAAGACATGCCAAGTAGACGTGACATCTGTTTATGTCTATCAATGGTCAATGCCTTTGTCAAGATGTCTGCTTGATTATGAATTGACTCAATGTATTGCAGACTCACAATTCCCTTTTGTACCATTTCTCTGACATTCTGATACCTCACACCAATGTATTTTGTTCTGTACTTCATGTTTTCAGCTTCAGCCATAGCAATGCATGTCTGAGAATCCTCATTTATCATCACTGGATCAGCACATTTTTCATTTAGATCTTTCAACAACTGTCTAATCCATTTAATCTCATTAACTAACTCAGATAAGGCCCCGAATTCTGCTTCTCCTGTACTTTGTGTTACATATCTCTGTTTTCTACTTTTCCAAACAATTGTACTTTCTCCAAACTTAATCAACAATCCTGTCACTGACTTTCTATCCTGTAGCTCAGAAGCAAACGAACTGTCAACAAAACATTCAAGACCAGCTCGACTGTTTTGCAACTTCAATTTTTTGTCTATGCTATCTTTCAAATATCTCAACAAATGCTTCACTGCTGTCCAATCTTTCACTGTAGGACAATTTGCCTTTCTTCCAAGCATGCCCACGGCAAAACAAATGTCAGGCCTCGTGTTATTAGCAATAAACATCAAACTATCCACAAAGCTCCTATACATTTCTGAATTTTCAAACTCCTTAGTCCCTTCACTATTCACATAACCAACAGACATTGGACTTTTTACTGTTTTTGCATCCTGCAATCCACACTTTTCAATCAAACTTTGAATTTTTCTCTGTTGACTCAACAAACAACTCCCATCTTCACACCATTCAACATCTATTCCTAGATAAGACCTCAAAACTCCAAGATCTTTGACACTAAATTTCTGTGACAATTCCTTTCTAACTGCCTGAATTTCTTGTTTTGAATTTGCTGTTATACACAAGTCATCTACATAAATCACCAAGACCACATCTCTTTTTGTGTAAACACATGCATCAGCTACACTGCGTCTGTAACCTAGCTTTACCAACTCTTCATGAATGCAAAGATTCCAGCTTCTGGCACTCTGCTTCAAACCATACAATGCTTTCTTCAACTTGTATACCTTGTTATCATCATTCTGTTGAAAACCCAAAGGTTGTTCCATGAAAACAGTTTCATCAAGACTTGCATTCAAGTATGCAGTCTCAAAATCAAAATGATGTACTAACTGGCCCCTCCTTGCAGCCAAAGCCAACACTAATCTCAAACTCTCAGGCTTTGCTGTTGGAGAAAAAGTTTTGTCATAATTCTCAAACCTCTGTTGTGCAAACCCTTTAGCTACCAATCTGGCCTTGTATCTCTGACTACCATCCGGCATCAGCTTTCTTTTGTAAACCCATTTATAACCTATCACCTTGTGATTTGTAGGCCTGTCAACAATTTCAAACACCTTTTTGTCTATCAAAGACTTGAATTCCTGTTTCATTGCAGACTCCCATTTTTGCTTTTCTTCATCACAACACTCCTGTACTTCCTTGTAACTTTCAGGCTCTTCTACCATAACAACACAAGCCTTAGCTTCCTGCACTTTAAAACGATCTGGAGGTTTCCTAACTCTAGTAGTCCTCCTCAAAACTATGGTCCTTGTTCTTCCTTCATCATCCTCAGTGTCTGTACTTGAAGCTTCTCTGTCTGTGTGTCTCTTTGTTTCTGTCATTCTAGGTGCAGGTGGACGTGTGTGTGACAACTTGTCTGATGTGCTAGCCTCACCATCTGAAGAATCTGTTTCTTGCTTCACTGTCCCTCCATTTCTGGCAGGTGGTGGTGTCTGTGTTTCTAACTGACCTAGTCTGAAAAACACCTCTTTGTTTGAATGAATGTTTTCCCACCCAGAATGTTTCTCAAAGTTTGCGCTCCTGGAAAAAAGAATCTGATTTCCACCCAGGTAAAACCTGTAACTGTTTCCTGTGTAACCCACAAACATCAAACGTCTCCATTTGGGCTGACCTTTCTTTCTGAAAGCTGCAGGTATGTACACATTTGCATACTGCCCAAACACTCTAAGATATTTCAAATTGGGTGGTCTCTTGAAAAGCATGTGGTAAGGAGTATTCTGCACAGCTGAATTCCAAGTGCGGTTTGTCAGGTAATTAGCTGTGAGAATAGCCTCCCCCCAAAGATGCTCTGGAGCATTGGCATCAAGCATCATACAATCTTTTATTTGCCTCAGAATGGCTATTTTTTGTTCGGCCAGACCATCTTCAGCCGCACAAGATGGGTTAGTAGTAAAATGTCTAATTCCCATTTTTCTTAGCCAATTAGTCAAATGAGTAGCCAAGAATTCTCCTCCTCTATCTGTGACCAAAGTTCCCACTTTGTAGTTAAACTGTCTCTCTATCATGTTCACCCATTCTTTGAACTTCTCCCCTGCTTCACCCTTTTCTTTCAAAAGAATCACATAAGAAAACCTTGTGAAGCGATCCACAATCACCATGAAGTATTTACACCCTCCCTGAGAGGGGGGGTCAATTGGCCCAGCAAGATCACAGTGCAGAAATTGAAATGGCCTCTGGGCTCTAAGTTTTGTTCTTTTTGCCACAGGATAAGCCTTCAGCTTAATCCTGCTGCAAACTGAACACTCCAAGTGGTTTGAGCATGGTGACATTTTAAACTCAGGACAAACCTGCTTTAATTTCAAAAGATTTGGAAAACCAGCATGACCCATCACTCTGTGAAAATAATGAATGCAATTTTCATGCAAAGGCTTATTTTGTGCGACTGCACAGCTTTCTCTGTCTATCATGTGGTACAGCTTGTCTTTCTTAATGGCTTTAGCACAAAATTCACCATCTTTAAAGATTAAACATTCATCCCCCTCAAAATTCACTTTGTACCCATCTGAGGTCAAAGCTGACACACTAACTAAACAATTTTGCAATGTAGGTACATACAAGACATCATCAAAATTGGTACCAAAACTTGGAATGCAAACAGTTCCCATTTCTTCAATTTTTGGCCCTTGTCTATCTGCCAAAGCAACAGAAAAAACATTAGCTGGTTTTCTATTCTGGAACAGTTCAATTTTGTTTGCCATGTGGGTGGAAGCTCCACTGTCCAAAAGCCATACTGTGTGTGGCTGAATTTGGGGCACACCATCTCGGCTTTGAATTGTGGCAACAAATCCCTGGTTAGCACTGTGTTTCTTTTGTCCACCAGGGGGACGTGGCTGCTGCTGCTGCTGTGACTGCTGCTGTTGTTGGTGCTGCCCCCTTCTGGTATCTGCAATTAATTTTCTGCAGTCTTTTCTTAAATGTCCAAATTTTTACAATAGAAGCACATTTTTCCCTTTGAAATTGCAGCTTTTTCAGTTTGCATCTCTTTCGGAGTTCCCTCTGGGACATTGTGAGGCTTTGTAGTTGCAGACCCCTGCTTTCGTTGCTCTGCCTCAAACCTCCTCCTTTCAGCTTCTTGTAAAATTCTCTCACAGACCAATTCCATAGTTAATTGAGCAGCAGGCAATGCTTGCAATCCTAACAGTATATTATCATATGATTCATTGAGGGAACCCAGGAGAATGTAAATTCTGAGGGTTTCATCTAGGGCAATGTCCCTTGCTTGAACCTGGGCAAACAAATCTCTCATTTTATGAACATGAGTCTCTGCAGAATCTTTGTCTCCCATTTTACATGAAAACAATCGCTTTGCCCAAATCATCTTTGCTAGATCAGAAGAGGACTGATGAATTCTAGCCAAAGTGTCCCATATTTCTTTTGCTGAAGTAAAATCTTTTACAAGATTTAATTGCCCCTCAGATAAGAGGAGTAGGAGGGTGGCTACAGCTCGAGAATTTCGGTCTTGGTCAGCTGCAGACGGAGCAGCCCCCAACCCAGCCTGCACAGATTGCCACAAACCCTCCCTTATCAAAAGAGATCTCGCATAAACATTCCAAGATGCATAATTTTCCGTGTTTAGCTTTGGAAACCGGGCTTGTTCCATCATTAATTAATTTTAAAATAGTCCAGCACAAGTCTTAAAATTGACGGCCCCTCCCGGGTGCCTTCCTCCAGGACTCTGCCTCTTTAAACTGCAGCTTTTCACAGCCTCCGGCTAATTTGCTGCTTTACAGCTTTGAGACAGCTTTGAAACAGTCCATTTAAACTAATTGCCTTGAGATAAGGGAGGTTTTCTACTTACAGTCCTCTGTGGAGCTTATGCCATAAATCAGACGTGAAAATTCCAGGCTCCTGCCTCCGCGGCTCCCGGCTGTAGAGCTGCTGCCATAAATCAAGCCTGGAATTCCAGCCCGTCTGTTTGCTGCCTCCTCCTAGCCTTCCGCGGGTCCCCGCTGGCCAGGACAGGAAAAAAAGTTGCTTTTTAAACTCCAGGTTCTGCAGCAGAGGTGTCGTGGATCAGAACCATCCTCTGCTACCACATGTTAAAAATAATGTTGTAGGAGTGTTGAAAACAGTCCTTTAAAACCAAACATCCAAACCTGGAACTTTCAGCAAAGCTTCTTTATTGTAAAAGAACAAAAGCAAAAAACAAATAATAATAATAATAACATTTCTACTTTAGCCAAAGCTGGCTAAGCAGGAATAAAATCTATCTGCTACATGATTCAAGATGTGTTAGTAGCATTACCAAAAGAATGGTTTTATTAGTTCATTATAGTTCAAGAGCCAAAAAGCAAGTGAGTAGCTTTCTGATTCTCAGCCCTCAGTCCCACAAGACTCCACCTTTCTGGGTGTAACCTTTACAAGCTGATTGGGTGATATTACGTGACGTGTACTAGTCCAACCCTTAATTACAATAACAAATCATGTGACTACATTTCCCATAACAAAAATGTGTTTACATAAACCATAATATAAACAAACTTTCTTTCCCATAGAATGGAGTCCTGTTAGCCTCCTGTTTTGGCTAAATCACACCTGGGACTGATAAACTGTAAATCTAGCTCTCAAAAAACAACTTTTCACAACATGGAAAAATACAGACACACATCTTTTACATTTCAACATTTTAACATTGACTCTATATCCCATTTAAACCTAACAAGAGTACTCTAGGGCCCACCAGGCAGGTCTGATGGGCACTGGGAACTTCAGAGGCTCATTGGGCTCATCCGTTGGGTACCAGGGCACTGGAAAGAGCACTCCAAAGCCTACCAGGCTGGTCTGATGGGCACTGGAGACTTCGGAGGCGCATTGGGCTCATCTGTTGGGTATTGGCACTGGAAAGAGTACTCCAATGGCCAGCAGGCAGGTCTGATGGGCATTGAGGACTTCAGAGGCGCATTGGGCTCATCCATTGGGTACCAGGACACTATTAAGAGTCATCCAATGCCTTCCAGGCAGGTCTGATGTGCACTGGAGGAGCATTGGGCTCATCCATTGGGTATTAAAGCCCCGGCAATAGGGCTGCAATGCCCACCAGTCAAGTCTGGTGGGGACTGGGCACTTCAGATGTGCATTGGGCTCATCTGTTTGAGGCTCATTGGGTTTCTTTGAACACCTCCTTCTTCCCCCTTCTAAGGGACCCTTTTTTATTTTCCACAGTGATGCAAGGTTCTCCCTGGCATGTAAAAGAGACACGCTGGGTTTCCCCCTCAAACTGGCAGGTTGTCCTTGCCCAGCAGAATAACTGATGCCCCTTTGCCCCTTTCCCTGCTTCCTTCTTCCCCATCATTTTCACTTTGGCTGGCATTGGCTTAACATTGCATCGGTTGCAGACTCATAAGCCTTTGGCACGTGGAGGGCAACCAGACGTTAAGAACCAGGGTGACCCAATGTCTTAATTACAAAGGAGGACGAGACACCGCAAAATAGAGGAAAATCCAAGAAAAATGTGGGATAATACAACTAAAAACACTCACATAAATATCAGTGCATGCTTCTTAGTCATTCTCAAAGTGGAGGACATTTTGGAATTTCTCCTGGTCAGAAGGTCAAAATGTAGGAGGGGGACATCTGCTCACCCTGATCTTTTTGAAATTCCTCCTGGGCAGAAGGTCAAAATTTAGGACAGGTCCAGAAAAGGAGGACACCTGGTCACCTGCTTGCATACCAAATGCTGGGGGTCTGTCTACCCGGATTGTAGCTATGGTGACACCCTTGAAGTTCTCCTCTTGAAGTGAAGTTCTCTTGTGATGCTTGGCCTACCATCATGAGCTTGGGGGCAACCTAACGTGCCCTAGGCCACTGGGCATCCCTAGGTTGAGGCCTTTGCTTTGTCATCCTCCCCTCCTTCCTGACCTGTGCCTCTCCGGCTGCCCTCTTTTCCCTCCTCAGATGCTGGCCACGCTCCTCATCACCCGCCAGTTCCTCCAAAACGTCAAGGAGGTCTCCCAACCCCACTTATATAGCAAGTTCAAGCGGGGGGACCTCAGTCTGCACAACCTCCAGGAGGTCGCCCATACCCTTTTCCGGTTGTTGACTCAGAAGTATAGGGTGCCCAAACCACATGGCCCAGAGACTCGGACCTTGGCCAGGCAGGAAGAGCTGCTTGCTGGGCATGGACCTGAGGCACCGGAGGCTCCGGAAGGGGCAGTCAAGGGAGAGAAGAAATGCCTGAATGGTGGTTGCGGAGTCCCAGAGGAGGAAGATGAGGAGGAGAAGAAGGACTCCGACTCGGAAGACGAGAGCCTCCTGGACTGTGGGCTGAAGTTGAAGAAGGTGAGCTTCATTGAGAAGGCTGACCGCAAGGCTGGAGACCTTAGTTTGGAGGAAGTCAGCTTCCTGGAAGAAGGAAGTCCAACAATGGTGGAGAAAGGGATGGACCCAGCCTCTGTGTTTGAGTTGTGCGAGGACGATGAGGATGAGGGGGACGGGGGACCTTCTGGGAGCCCCCTTAAGGGCCTCCTGGAAGCCAAGGAGATGGCCGTTGTCATGCGTCCCCGGCGTCCCCGGGGGTCCCGGAACCCCGCCGAGGGTGAGGAGGAGGAAGAGGAGGAGGAAGAAGAGGAGGAGAACCCTCGGCGGAAGCCCACCCGGACCTCCTGGATTGACCCACCGGAGGAGAACTACACCACCCAGCTGGCCCAAGCCGAGGTGGAGAGTTGCATGAAGAAGTATGAGGTAAGGCACTGGGGGAGGGGGGGGAACCTCCATTTTGAGTGAAGTAGAAAAAGAGATTCCACCTCAGTATTAGGGAGAACATGGTAAGAGCTGTTTGACATTGGAAGATGCTGCCCTTGAAGGTGGTGGAGTCTCTTTTTTTGCAAGTGTTTACATAGAGGCCAGATGGCCATCTGTCCCAGGGTAGGCTTTGATGGTGTCTTCCTGCACAGCCAAAGGGGGGATGGACTAGATGGCCCCTTAGGGTCTCTTCTAACTCTAGGATTCTCTTATTATATATTTCAAGGTGGGCAGCCCCAGCAGGGATGTTGGGGAGGCAAAGGGTGCAGAAAAGAGGGCCAGCTGTACAAGTCACTCTTGAATTCAGCTTCAGGTGTCTTTAGCTGATTTGGGGATTTTGTGATGTGGGTATGGGGAGATTAAAATCAATTTACTAGTCCTGGAGGCTTCCAGGAATAGCAACTGACCATCCTGGGGCCATCCATCCCACATTAGAACCATAGAATTCTAGTTTGCCGGGGCCTGCAAGGCCTTCAAATCCAACCTTGTGCTTGGTGCAAAAACTCCAGGTCAAGCATCCCCAGTAGGGAGCTGTCCAGCCTCTTTTGGAAGGCATCCAGAGAAAGAGACCTCACCACTTCTCTAGGTCACTTGCTCTATTGTCAAAGTGTTTTCACTGTCAAAATGTTCTTTCTAATGTCCAGTTGAAATCTACCTTCCTGTAACTTCAAATCATGATAGCAAATGATAACCTGGTCCTCCCTTCTGGGACAGCAAAGAACAAACCTGCCCCATCCTTTTCTGGGGAAGCCCTTGAGGAATTGAAAGAGAGCCATCATGTCACCCCTCCATCTTATTTATTTATTTATTTATTTATTTATAAACAAATAAATTATTCTCTTCACCAGGCCCAACCTCCTTCAACTCCTTTAGTTCTATGATTCTATGAAAACAGGAAAAGTGGTACCACTGATGTGGCACATTGGTTACACACAATTGTTCCTAACAAAAATTCCTGGCTTTGCCTTTTTAATTTATAGACCATGTGTGTATTTTGGTTTATTTTCTCAAAGATCTGGGATTTAGCTTTTGGGGATCTCTGTGCACTGATGCTGATCTGCAACGTTCCCAGTGTCATTGGATTTGCAGATTCTGTGGCCATATTCGTCACTTGGAACCATATTGCACAAGAAAAGAAAGTGGAAACAGAGGTGAAGAGTAGCCGTTCTCTCCGTGCCTTACCACATGATGTTGTAACACTTCAGTTCTCAGTTCTCTGAGATGGTTTTAAAAGCACCTCTTTTTTCTAGCAGGAAAAATCCATTCAACAAAAGGCATGCTTGTACAACCGTCTCCCTCAGGAAGACAACTGAAGTGCTAGGACATCATGTGGCAAGAACAGAGAAAGCCACTACTCTTTAGCTCCATTTCCACTTTGGAAATGTTTTCTCATGCGATCAGGCTCTCAGATTTTGGTGTCAAATGCATCCTTTCTCCAGTTGTCCAGGGACTATTTTCTTTTGGCCAATATTCTGCCTCAGGTACTATGTAAAGTATACATAACTAAGTAATTAAGTAACTTCTAATTGTATAATCCTGCATTGCAAAGTGGGGTTGGATTGGATGGCCCTTGGGGTCTCTTCCAACTCTGATCATATGTAATGTAGGTGCAGCCTGGGTCATTTCCCCTCACTCATTCCTAAGAGGAAAAGAAGTAACCAAAAGAGCAACAAGGCAATAACATAATGAGTGTTGCCTAAAGTTACTTTTTAAACCTTGCAACAAATAACCCGTTGCAAGTTGCTTTGTAACCCTACAGCCCAGAATGAATGACTATTTGAAAATAGCTTCCTAAGGCTACAGAAATCCTCTGGCTTGGCACTGCTTTAACTGCTGTGGCTCCATGCTGTGGAATTCTGGGAACTGTAGTTCATTGTGGCACCAGAGAGAGAAGGCTAAATACCTCACAAATCTACAAATTCCAGAATTCCGTAGCATTGAGCCATGGCAGTCAAAGCTGTGTCAAAGCAGATTATTTCTGCAGTACGGATATAGCCTATTGTTGTTGTGCTCATTTTGCCCCTGGTTCCCTGATGCAGGACACCTTCCAGGACTACCAGGAGATGTTCACCCAGTTTGGCTACGTGGTCCTCTTCTCCTCTGCCTTCCCGCTGGCTGCCATGTGCGCCCTGATCAACAACATCATAGAGATCCGGAGTGACGCCTTCAAGTTGTGCACAGGACTCCAGCGCCCCTTTGGGCAACGGGTGGAGAGCATCGGGGAGTGGCAGGTCAGGACAGGGGTGTCACTAGGTTCGGAATTGACTAAGACCAGAATTGGATCTACTAAATATGATAAATCTTGTGGGTAAAGGAGAATGAAAACAAAGGGTTGAGATGAGTTATCTAGTTACTGGAGCCAGATTGGAAGTCCCATCATGTATGGAATGGTTGGAGAGAGTAATGGAAATGGCTTAACCTGACAAATTAACAAATTTAATAAGGGGGAAACCAAGAGAGACATCTATGGAAGCATTCATAGCACATGTTAAGCGGACAATAGGAGAAACCAGTGTGTTAGGGTTTAATAGTTAGATAATGAGGTCTTAGTCTGGTTTTTGTTTTACCTGGATTTCATTTTTGTAGATTGGTTAATAAATTGAATGTGGATAATGATTAGTGAGTATTTACTTAGATTATATAATAGTACTTACGAGAGGGTTATAGGGATTTTAAGTAAGATAACAACTAGAGAATATGTGGGAAGTCTTACTCTTTTATTATCTCATTTTTATTTTTATTTTTTCCTGGGTGGGAGGGAGGGCGGGCAAAAAATGGTGGTAGGTTGTTTTTTTTTTGTATATATGTATAGTTTGTATCTCTGTGTTTTATTAATATTGAATAAGATAAATATTAAAATTAAAATTAATAAGAAAAGGCTCCTCTTTTCTTCCTCTGCAGAAAGTGATGGAGGCCATGGGGGTGCTGGCCATTGTGGTGAATTGCTACCTGATTGGCCAGTGCGGACAGCTCCAGCGATTGTTCCCATGGCTCAGCCCCGAAGGAGCCATCATCTCTGTGGTTGTGTTGGAGGTGGGTGCCAGTGGCGCCAGAAATCCACTTCTTTCTCATTGCATCTGTGCCAGCGGTTGCAGCCTTCATAGAAAAAAGCTCCATGGGTTTTACTAACCAAAGAAGGAATACATTTTATACTTTTATGCAGGGTTGGGCAATTGTGTGGGAAAGAGGGCCACCGTCTGGGTTTTGGAAGTGCCGGAAGAGGACACACTTCTTTGGTTTTTAATTTCAAAAATAGTTAAAATTAGTTTGTAATTAAATTTATTACAAATGCATAACAGCTATAATTTTTGTAGGGGCCTAAATACCCTGAAGCGTGGCACAGTGGTTTGTGTGTTGGACTAAGACTCTGGAGACCAGGGTTTGATTTCCAGTTTGGCCTTGAAATCCACTGGGTGAGCTTGGGCAGGTCATACTTTCTCAGCCTCTTAGTCTCATCCAATTAAGCAACATTTCCAAGTTCTGAGCTGAATTGTCTAGGACAAGGATTCCCAAACTTTGGTCCTTCAAGTGTTTTGGACCTCAGCTCCCAGAAGCCTCAACCAGCTTGGTGGAGAGTCAGGAATTCTGGGAGCTGAAGTCCAAAACATCTGGAGGAACAAAGTTTGGGATTCTCTGGTCTAAGAGGATCATGGGTCCATCAAGTGCATATCTGAGGCAAGAAATATTGATGGTGGGTCAGGAATTGGGTGGCAGCCATGCCCCCTGGCCTCCACCCCTCAGACCTTCAGAATATAGAATCATAGCATTGGAAGGGACCCCAAGGACCATCTAAGTCAGGGGTCGGCAACCTTTTTTGGCCGGGGGGCGGGGATTGGCGTGGGGGCCGGGTGGATGCGCATGCGGACGCTCCCCCCCCGAGCGCATGCGGGGAGCGCCATTTTGGAACGCCTCCCGCGCATACGCCATGCAAATTCGCCTGGCGCACGGGTGGGGAGGCCTTCCCTGGGCCTTGGGAATGCTCTGCCCGTGCGTTGGGCGAATTCGCACGGCGCACACGCAGGGGGGCATTCCCAAGGCCCAGGAAAGGCCCCTTCCAAAATGGCACCCGCGCTTGTGCATCCAAATGTGCACGGTGGCAGGCGCCATTTTGGAATGACCAATGCGCCGGTGTCATGCATTATGCGCACGACGCCAGCGCGTTGGCCGTTCCAAAATGATGCCCGCTGCCGTGTGCATGCATGGGCAAGCGCGGGCGCCATTTTGGATGCAAAAATGGCGCTCGCCCACCAGTGCACATGGGGTGGCGTCCAGGGCGGTGGCAGCAGTGGCGGCGGGACCAGCCACGGGCCGGTCCCAAGGCCTCTGCGGGCCGCACACAGGCCGTAGGTTGACGAGCCCTGATCTAAGTCAACCCCTGCCATGCAGGAATGTAAAATCAAATCACTCATGAAGATGCCAATTCCATGTCTGTCTAAAGAATCAGAGTTCACCAGGCTGAAGATGCCCAGCATCTTCAACTTCTCCTCCTAGGTTTTGGTCTCCATGTTGTGTATCACAAGGGTCCCTAGTGCAAACACACTGCCTGCAACTACAGACAGCCTTGCAAGGCAGCTGCAGGATTTTTGCACAAGAGTGCAAGCCAGCTTCACTGCTTCCCACAAACAGGGAATAGGATTCTGGCTGTAATTTCCAATTATGTATTGATATCAAGGAGGGAATAATAAAACCTTTCTTCATGGCACTGCATAGCATCAAATATACTTTATTGGACTTTTATCTTCCAGTTTCAAGAGTGATCTGAAATGTGGGATAAATCTGCAGCAGTGTGATGCTGCAACAAAGAAGGCAATTCTTTTGGTTTGCATTAATAGAAGCATAGGTTCAAAGACTAGGGAAATTGTAATCTCCCTATATTCTGTGCTGGCCTTATCTGGAGTCCTTGGTTCAGTTCTGGGCTCCTCATTTCAAGAAGGATTGGTTCAGAGAAGGGCAACAAGGATGATAAGAGGGATGGAGAAGAATATGGAGGGAATCACTGTTGCATCCTCAAGTCATCTCCCCTTCAACCTGTTTCTTTTCCCAACAGCATTTTGCGCTTTTGCTCAAATACATCATCCAGGTTGCGATCCCTGACATCCCAGGGTGGGTTGCAGAAGAAATGGCTAAATTGGAGTATCAGCGGAGGGAAGCGTTTAAGGTGAGTTGGAAGGAGCAGGACTCTCTGCCCAAAGTTTTTAATTTTTTGGGTGAGAATAGTTGGAATTTATTTCCTATTTTGTTAGAATTAAACTTTGCTTTTTGGAATTTATATATATATATATATATATATCAATATATATATATATATCAAATATTTTCAAGCCATGGATGGTTGAATCTGTAGATAAAGAATCCATGGATGCAGAGGGCCAACTCTGTTGTTTTAATCGAAGATATAGCTGTGTTATATTGTTAGTTTGTAAAATCAGTATATAGAGAGATCTTGTGGCACCTTTGAGACTAACTGATAGAAAGAAGTTGTCAGCATGAACTTTCGTAGATTTAAGTCTACTTCCTCAGGTGCATGTATTAAATGCAATAGCAGTAGCACTTTACATTTCTATACTGCTTCATAGTGAACTCAGCACTCTCTATGTGGTTTACAGTCTGTAAGCCAATTGCCCCCAACAAGCTGGGTACTCATTTTACCAGCCTACGAAAGGATGGAGGACTGAGTCAACCTGGAGCCCTGTGGGTTCGAACTCACAACGTTGTGGCTACAGTACCCAAATTTAACCACTGCACCATCAGGGCTCCTCCTGGTGAGTGACATGTTGGGTCTGTTGACGATAAATAAAGATTGATTGATTGATTGATTTGACGGTGTCTCCTGCCTAGCAGAAGGTTGGATTAGATGGTCCTTGGGGTCCTTCTAGTTCTATGATTCAAAGAATTGATTGCCTCAGAGGGTGGTGGACTTTCATTCTTTGGAGATCTTCAAACAGAGATTGAAGGGGCATCTTTCAGGTCGTATGTTCCTGCATGGCAGAAGGGGATTGGACTAAATGATCTTTGGGATCCCTTCCAACTCAAAAGGCCTGTGATCCTAAGGGTGAACCTGTGGGAACCTTGACAGCCCTTGATGTCTCTTCCAACTCTAGAATTTTAGTTGTCCCTTCACATTTGTGGGTTTGATTTTTACGGATTTGATTATTTGCAGTTTTGATTAATATGTCCTTTCTAGAAATTTCTAGGTCCTCCGGCACAACTCTGCCAGATGTTGACCATAGAATTGTACTGGAGAACCTAGAAGTTCTTAGAAAAACCACTTCTCTGGGCATTTGTAGGTCCTCCAGCATGATTCTGTGGTCAATTTCTGGCAGATGTTGACCATAAATTTGCACTGGAGGACCTGATGATTCCTAGAGAAGTGCTCTCTCGGGTAAAAAGAAAAGGGTTTTTTATTTACTGTTTTTCCACATTCACAGGGGTCCTTCACCCCTAACCCCAGAGAATGTGGAGACACCACCATATAATTCTAAATTGTCTCTCCACAGAAGCACGAACGGCAAGCTCAGCACCACTTCCAACAACAGCAGCGCCGAAAACGTGAGGAAGAGGAGCGCCAGCGACACGCTGAATACCATGCCAGGAAGGAGCGTGAAAGCGGCCGTGAGGAAGGCAAGGGGGATGCCGGTGGTCAAGACCCCAGCCATGAGAAGAGCCAATCCAAAGGAAAAGGCCCTGGAGGTTCTGGGCACAGCTCTGAGAAGCCAAAGCGTCCCAGTTCCCTCCTGGCTACCAACAACGTAATGAAGCTGAAGCAGATCATCCCATTGCAGGGGAAGTTTTTATCTGGGACAGCCAACACCGGGACGGCACGTTCCCCGCAATCCCCCACCAGCACGGACAACAAACTCCCTGGGTTCTTGAGTTTCAAGTTCCTGAAGTCCCCCGAGACAAAACGGGAGGCAGGGACGGAGAAAGTGCAGTCACCCACCAAGCCTTTCAACCCGGGGAAACTCTTTAATTTTAGCAAATCTGAGGGGGGCAATGGGGGTCCTATGCCATCACAGCTGCGGGCAGATACTGGGGAGAAGCCTCTGGTGGGCAGGTCGCACCTCAACGGGATGGTGGATGAGGAGGTCTCCGAAGAACCCGAGATCCAAACGGTGGCTGAGGAGGACGGGGTGACCAGCCACAAACTCTAGCGCCCCACATTTTTGGGGGGTTGGGCCTGTGCGGGGGGGGGAGATCCCTTGAAAAAAGGATGAGGAAGGATTGGAAGAAGGATTAGGAAGAAGTGTGAGTTGCCGGTGGGTTCTTCAAGCAGAATTGGGGAAGACCCGTGGCTCATTTCTGGAGGAATTGTGTCAGCTATTTTGGGACCGTTGGATCTTTTCAAATAATGGAATAATGGGGGGAGATTCTAATCTGAAAAAAGAAGGTGAAAGAGCTTTGGTGTCTATTTTTGGGGAGGTGTTAGGGCCCAGCTGTGGTGTACATTCTTCTCAAATCTCAATCTTCGGTTCTGAAACAGGGAACAAACCAGGGTTACTCCTCAGGTGGGGAGGTAAGGAATATTGTTAAACATTCTTGCCCTCCGTTTTGAAAAAAATTGAGAATTTCCACTGCTTTGGCCAGTGCTCCCCCCCATTTTTTTTCTTTTTTATTTTCTAGTCCTTGTTTTTTGTGCCAAAAAAAGGAGGATTTTATGAGAATCATTTTGGATTCTGTGCAAAATGCAAGAAAACACAGGGAGTTAACTATTCGAGAACTCCATTTCTGTAGTTTAAGGGAGTTTTCCTGCAGAAAATTCACTGTCTCCAAACTACACATCCCAAAATTCTGTAGCACAGAGTCCATCACGGTTAACGTGGTATTGACGTGATATAAAAGCATAGTGTGGATCCCCTCCGACTGTCCACAGAAGCAGCCAGAACATCCTTTCCCTCCATTCTTTTTGGGGTGCAGCTATGACACTCCAAAAGTATTTGAGAACCTCAAAATGCATGTTTTAATTTGATCCTTCCTCCCATACAGCTTTGCTCATACTACTAAAGATCAGGTCCACATATATGGATTTAATTTGGCCGATGAGGTGTTCTGAGTCTTTCCCTTTCTCTCTCAGAGGTCACATTTCAAAATGGGAAGTGAACATTTTTAAAAAGTCATGCCTGAAGTCTGGCAGGTTTTCAGATTTAAAGAGATTAAGTTTGGACTCTTCCCTGCATCCCTTGTTGGCATGAAATTTCCAACCTGAGATCTAGGGAGTTATTAGTGTCATTAGGTGTTATTTTATTAAGTGCTTTTGATTCTCTCTCACAGACAGAGAACATATTTTCCTGTTTGAAAGCAGAGAGAGAAATCTTTGGCTGTTCCCAGATCAAGGTGAAATGAAGGGACTATTCCTTCTCTGTTACTCCAAGAGATGGGATCAGAAATTTTTAACCTAGTCTCCTTTTTTCTAGGCAAAAAGTGGATGCAGAAGAGACTGGAGGGTGAGTCCTTGCACCACGTCTAGGAAGGGAGGAGGAAGCTAACTGAGGAAATAGATTCAGTGGGCAGCAACCAACCAATTAATTCCTGCAGATAGTAGCAAACCATTGCTCTAAAGTAACTGAGGTTAAGATCTGCACTCAGCCCTTTCCTCTTGCCAATTTAAACCCCCTCCAAAATTAGAAAAATTGCCATTTTGTCCCCCACTTGGAAGATGAGCCCCCAAAACTAAAGGCTCAGGGTCAGTCCCTGTGAGCCGGCAACCTTAAACGGCTTTTTTCTGCATTTCCAAAAAGGCCAGGGAAGGGAGACTGCCAGAATTATTGTTTTTTCCTCAGAATTTTTTGTGCTATGGTAGGAAATCGACCTCACTTTTGAAAACAGGTCACTGGTCCTCATGGAAAATTGCTTCTTTTTCCCTTGAGTTGAATTTCCCATGACTGAGGGTGCAGCGTTCATAGGAATCCTTTGGAGAGAAGACTAGTATTGGTGCTGAGCCAGCTTTCTCTTTCCCCCATTTGTGATGAAATTGGAATACCTCCCTGTTTCTGCTTGAAGAACATACCTGCAGGGACCCATAGCAGGGTCATTTGGGAGATGCTGGGACATGGAGTGGCGGGTGGGGATTGAGCCAATATCCATGTATGATTGGCATTTCTTGCACTATAAATGAACATGGGATGGTCTTGCTTGTGCCCATTGGCAGCGGATGCTGAAACCTCCACAATTGGTGCTCCTCAAGCAGGCTGGGGCAGGTAGAAAGGACAATTCTGGAAGTAAAAAGCTTTGCTCCATGATTTATTTATTTTAAAACAAATCCTATGCCCTGGAGGAAAACAGGAAAGACGGAGACGGATGAGTCAAAGGCTCCGAGGTAGAACCTCACAACGCTGGCGCGAGAACAGGACCCTGTTGTTGTTTTTGCCTTTCTTGCAATAAGGACTCTAACCTGGGACTGGTTCACCAAGAGACTTATTTTTATTTTATTGTTGAAGCTGCTGCTTGAATGGGATGGGCAAGGGTAGGATTGGGGCTGGAGGAGAAAGAGATCCAAAGGAATAATGGGGTTCACATTATTGGGGTGAGATCCAGTCACACAATTTGTTGCAAACAAGGAAAACCATCATCGTAGCTAGCCACATAGGAGTAGTGAGAACTTTCAACTATTTGGAAAAGAGGGGTGGGATGGGGAGGGTGGGCAGCTTATTTGGCAAGGCCATGTCTGTGTCGTCATGTTTTTGCGCAAAAATGGGCCACAGTTGGCGGGTGGAGAAAAAGCAATCCTTTGAGGTTAGCAGCTTTTTGCATTCACGCATTATACCCTCCAACATTTCATGGATGAAAACCAGGACCTCTGTGCCCAAGCAGCCTCAGAATGTGGTCAAGATGGGAAAAGTTATTAATGGGGAAGAACAGACAAACAAGGAGAGCCTGGAACAGTTTGCTTTTGCCTGAGCTGACTGGGAAGGGCACAATTCTGCCCCCTCCTCCTTGCTGCATTAATTGCGTGCAAATTACTTTTGCATTCTGAACCCAGTTTGCAGCAATGGAAGTATGCTGAGGATGAAGGGAGAGAGCAGGAGGAAAGAGAAACTGGGACAGCAGAGCTGGCAGAGAATTAACTAGGGCTGTCCTTGCCAAATCTGGACAGTTGGAGGTAGGATGCATCTGTTGTGAGGGCTGCTACTTTTGTTATTTGTTTTTAACAGTACTAAACTAGTTTCCATCTTGGAAACTCCCTCTGTGTGGTTTTGCTTACCTGGAAGGAACAGGCAGAGTATGGATCAGGGCCATCTCCAGCTCCTCTCTGTGTCCTCCATTGGGATACCATGGCAGTGCTTTGGTTTTGAACGGATTCTGAGAAAAGGAGCACAGCTTGCTTATATTTTTCAAAATTTGTCCCATAAGATTGATTGGTCTCATGAAGAAGGAAAGAAGAAAATGGTCTGAAGGGAAGGGAGATCTAAAAATGGTCCCAATGGGAGACCTCTAAGATTGATTTTTCTCATGAAGGAAAGGAAAAAAATGGTCTGAAGGGAAGGGATACCTCTAAGTTTGACTGTTCTCACAAAGAAGGAAAAAAGAGAATGGTCTGAAGGGAAGGGATGTCTCCATGATCAATTGTTCTCCCAAAGATGGAAAGAAGAAAATGATCCGAAGAGACAAGAGACCTGTAGGATCAACTGTTCTTATGAGGACAGAAAGAAGATAATGGTCTGAAGAGAAAGGAGTCCTGTAGGATCGACTGTTCTCACGAAGACAGAAAGAGGAAAATGGTCTGAAGGGAAAGGAAACCTGTAGGCTCAACTGTTCTCACGAAGACAGAAAGAGGAAAATGGTCTGAAGGGAAAGGAGTCCTGTAGGATCGACTGTTCTCACGAAGACAGAAAGAGGAAAATGGTCTGAAGGGAAAGGAGACCTGTAGGATCGACTGTTCTCACGAAGAAAGAGGAAAATGGTCTGAAGGGAAAGAAGTCCTGTAGGCTCAACTGTTCTCACGAAGACAGAAAGAGGAAAATGGTCTGAAGGGAAAGGAGACCTGTAGGCTCAACTGTTCTCACGAAGACAGAAAGAGGAAAATGGTCTGAAGGGAAAGGAGACCTGTAGGATCGACTGTTCTCACGAAGAAAGAAAGAGGAAAATGGTCTGAAGGGAAAGAAGTCCTGTAGGCTCCACTGTTCTCACGAGGACAGAAAGAGGGATATGGCCTGAAGGGAAGGGAGACCTCTGTCTCCTGTCCACAACTCATGTTTGCTTCAAGCCATGATTGCTCTTGTTTCTGTCAATATTTGACCACCTGAGAGTTTTCTCCTTTAAAAAGCCATGGCAGGAAGGATGCCCTGTGTCTCCTTGGCATCCTCTTCAGCTGCCCCGCTATAAGGGAGGGAAAGCGAGGCTTGACAATGGTTATCCAAAATGCTCCACCGCCTCTGGCCTGCCCAAAGTCTCTCCTTGGCCTGAGTGCAGAAATGCAGAGTGCATGCCTTTACCAAGACCATCCGCCTTCCATCTCCGAGGCTTTTATCGCCCTCTTTTTTTTTTTCCTGGTGTTTGCCTTGCCTTGGAGCTCTTTTGCCACAGCAATAATGCCTCTTTCCTAGGAAGCTTGCATGGGATTCGAGTGCCACTTGCCACCCTGCAAAATGGTGGCAAGGTGGGCCGGTAAGAGGCACCCTGGACATTTCCTGAAGGCCTCACTGTGCGGCTTTCCCATCATCTCTGCAGAGCTGGTGGTGACTTCTCCGTTGCCAAGGAAGGGACATGTTTTCTCTGTTGACTTCTGTGCCTGCTGTCCCAATGTGCCCCTGAGGCTGGAGCACTGGTTGCACCAGTTTACGGGCTGCTTTTCATTGAAAAGATTTCCCTGCATGAGTCCATTTACTCCTCAGCCTACCAAAGCTTAGCAAGATCCAGGATGGGAAAGTCAAGGAAACAACAATGCTCCAGGAATACTCAAAGACTGGGATGGTGGGACATCACCCCCAACGGTTTGAACTATACCATTCCTTTTCCATCCTCTCCCCACCCCGTCTCTGCAGCACCCATGGTAAAGCTTGAACACAGCCCTCTTTATGTGAGCCCCTTCCCATTTCACGTCTTACTCATCTGAGCAATTCCTGTATGAAAAGATGGGCAGGGTGATGGTAGGAGAGAATGGGTTGTCCTCATTTATTAATTTGTGCTGCATTTTTCCTTAATTTATGTGTCTTGAACAATGAAAACAAAACAAACAAAGCAGGGGAGGGAAGGATCTCGACTTCTTTTTAAGTTATTTTTGTCATATTTTTGTAAAACCAGCAGAAATGCAATAAAAATATATTTCAACAAAAAGGGAAAAAACATTTGGGGAGAGGTCAATATTTTTGACTTCTGTGTTCTGCAGCCTTTTTTGGTAGAAGAGGCTACCAGGATGCTCCTGAAATACCATTTCACAGTAGTCAAAATTATTATTGTTGTTGTTATTTTCCCACTTTCCCTGTGTTCCCACTATGGGGATGGTGGGACAAAGAGAAGGTCCTCCCCAGCAGATCTCCAAACATACTAGTTCATGCAGGAGAAATATAGTCCTTCCAGTAGATCTCCAAACATGGCCCTGAGCTGTGTAGGTCCCGAGATAGACGACATGGGCTGAGATGGTGTTTAATGCCGCATACTTCTATGAGCAGCGGCAATGATGGCAGCGTGGCAGGCAGTGTCCAGTTTTTCCAGCCATATCAACTGATGTTGTGCACTGTTGTGAGCAGCCTATGCAAAGAGGTGCCACATACCTCATGTGCCTTTGTTTCCCACTTATGACAACCCTAAGACAAACCTATCATGGGTTGTTTTTGGCGAGATTTGTTCAGAGGGCTTTTTTGGCTTTGTCTTCCTGGCAAGATTTGTTCAGAGGGGGTTTGCCTTTGCCTCCCTCTGAGGCTGAGAGTGTGGGACGTGCCTATGGTCACCCAGTGGGTTTAATGGCAGAGTGGGGATTGAATCCTGGTCTCTAGTCATAGTCCAACACTGAAAATACCATGCCACTTTCTTATGCAAACTCAAACTGCGATGCTACCTTCTTATGCAAGTGATGCATCACAAATGGCAATGCATCACATAAGTTAAAACTTTTCCTATTGCAATGCAAATGAAACTGACACCGACCCCCATGATTAGCATTGAGTATTTCTTACTAATTTTCCGTTCTTTCCAACTGTTACCCCCCAGTTTCAGTTTGCCAAATCCATTTAGTTATCAAATTTGCAGACGACACCAAATTAGGAGGAGTAGCTAATACCCCAGAGGACAGGATCAAAATTCAAAATGACTTGAACAGACTAGAAAGTTGGGCCAAAGCTAACAAAATGAAATTCAACACGGAGAAATGTAAGGTACTGCACTTAGGGCGGAAAAACGAAAAGTACAGATATACGATGGGGGACACCTGGCTGAATGAGACTACGTGTGAAAGGGATCTAGGAATCCATGTGGACCACAAGTTGAACATGAGTCAACAGTGCGATGCAGCAACTAAAAAGGCCAATGCAATTTTAGGCTGCATCAGTAGAAGTATAGTGTCTAGATCAAGAGAAGTAATAGTGCCACTCTATTCTGCTTTGGTCCGGCCTCACCTGGAATACTGTGTCCAGTTCTGGGCACCACAATTCAAAAAGGATGTGGAGAAACTGGAGCGTGTCCAAAGGAGGGCAACTAAAATGGTGAAGGGTCTGGAAGGCAAGCCCTATGAGGAACGACTTAGGGAGCTGGGGATGTTTAGCCTGGAGAAGAGAAGGCTGAGAGGTGATATGATAGCCGTGTTTAAATATTTGAAGGGATGTCATATCGAGGAGGGAACAAGCTTGTTTTCTGCTGCTCCAGAGACTAGGACCCGAAACAATGGATGCAAGCTGCAGGAAAAGAGATTCCACCTCAACATTAGGAGGAACTTTCTGACAGTAAGGGCGGTTCGACAGTGGAACACACTCCCTCGGAGAGTAGTGGAGTCTCCTTCCTTGGAGGTCTTTAAGCAGCGGCTGGATGGCCATCTGTCGGGGATGCTTTGATTGGGAGTTCCTGCATGGCAGGGGGTTGGACTGGGTGGCCCTTGTGGTCTCTTCCAACTCTATGATTCTATGATTTCTTTTTAAGGCTTTCTCTCTTTGTATGCTTGATGAGACTTGGCAATAACAGACCTTTTGCACAGGCAGGGAGAAAGAAGGGATACCAACAGTCTGAGTCTGCCTGAAGTTACTTACGCTGCTTGGAGTCAATGCTCAGCAGATGGGGGCCACCTCCCTTGCACCCAGAAAACCACAGAATTGGTCCCCTGACATCCCTCAGAGCAGACAGTACCGGGCTAGATCAGAAAGGAACAGACAAATCAGTGGAGAAGCATTTTGCTTCAGGTCCCTGGTTCAGCCTTGGAGAATTACTTTCATAAAGTAATTTGATCCTGTTACTACTTTTAAAGTGTTTGGGAAGTAACCCACTGCTGTTATCCCTTGCAATGCTGGGAAAAGTAATTTATTGCATTACTTATTGGTGTGGCTCATGACATTTTTAGTACTGACAGAGAATGGCATTAAAATTTCTTCTCAAGACTACTGAGAAAATATTTCAGGTAGGAATCCTAAGAAGTGGACTTTGACAGCACCTGAATACCCATCACATCAGTTCTCTTGCTTACTGTATATATTTGTGTAGAAGACTAGAAATTTTAGTAAAAAAAAAAAAATTGACCACCACCACCCCCCCCAAAAAAATCCTGAATTGACTTATCCACAGGTCAATGTAAATACTGTAGTTTAATTCTTATATTAAAAAGTAACCATCTTCTGTGAAAAACAGAAAATAATCCATCCTGGAAGCACTGACCCCCCCCCCCAGTTAATCCAACCTTTAATGCAGGGGTAGGCAACCTTTCCCCTTTAAGGGCCGAGGGACTTCAGCTCCCTGAAGCCTCAGCCATGTTGGCCAATAGCTCCTGGGATTCTGGGAGCTGAAGTCCCTCGGCCCTTAAAGGGGAAAGGTTGCCTACCCCTGCTTTAATGTAAACACAAAGTTATGTCTGCTGGAATTTTGTAGGTTTTCTGGCACCATTTTCCTTTGCTTCATCATTTAGGGGGGAAGCAGACGGCACTTTGCGCCGTCTTGGAGGCAAGGGAGGGGCAGCCTCATGCTGGGCGCCCCAACCCCTTCCCGAACACGTCATCGGAGTTCCCGTCGCTCCACATGACTGGCGCTCTGACGACGTACTTCCGCCGCAGCATCCGCACATGCTATGGCGGAAGAGACACCGAAGGTGTGCCCAACGCCTCTTGTGGTGCACCTTCGGTGTCTTGCGGAAGGAGCACTATTTTAGCGCCCCTTCCAGGGCCTGAGAAGCTGCGGATTGGGGCCGAGGAGTGCAGCTACCTCGGCCCCAATCCGCAGCTTCCCGGGGTGGCCCACGGCCGCCTGTCTGCTTATGCCCTTAGATCCTTTATTATCCTCAACATCCACGGGTCAGATCAGAAGCCATCATTTTGGCCCCAAACCTTCCCTCAGCTTATACATGAGGTCAACTTCTAGTCACGTTTATACAGTACCTTATTTCTGAACTGTCTCTGTCCTCTT
This sequence comes from Phrynosoma blainvillii, assembly GCA_026167975.1. Lineage (NCBI taxonomy): Eukaryota > Metazoa > Chordata > Lepidosauria > Squamata > Phrynosomatidae > Phrynosoma > Phrynosoma blainvillii. The sequence goes on along the minus strand of JANUYF010000011.1, from coordinate 20,508,208 downwards.
ACTGTCTCCCAAAAGTTAACTACTTGCAGGTAGTGCTGCGACTTGCCAGCTCTGAAAAGAGCCAAACAATTCAGTCATATTCCAACCCCAACCAAGAAAATCCAGAAGTCATTTTATGACAGAGCAAAAGTAGTGAGAAATATCCTTCTTTATTCTACTCGAGAGAAGTTGCACAGACCTGGTCCATTCAAAGAGAGGTGTGCGTGCAAGAGAGAGAGGCAGAGGGCAAGCTGAGATGTGGGGGTCTGTTTTCTGCTTGCAATCTATGGCCAACTGGCTAACAAATTCCCTGGGGAAAAGGCCAGATTTTTTTTGGGGGGGGGGAATGAGAGAAAAGGCTCAAGGAGGCAAGACAATCATACAGTGCTCAGAAAAAGCAGGTAACAATTGTTGAGGGAAGGGAAACAGTTGCCATCTTTCCATTTCTCTTGAGAAAATGGGAGTTTCTGTCAAAATACATCTGGAGAATGAGGAGAGGATCTGCCAGCTTACCTGCCTCCCTCCCTCTATATCAAATTAACTGCATTTTAGAAGATGAGTAACAAGGTGTTCCAAGCACAGACTGGGAATAGTACACAGATGCAAAGTGTGATACCACAAAAGGAGCAGAAAACAGCAGCAAGCCACGCTGCATCCTTGGGTGAACACTCGATGTGAGCACAAGATGGGGAATGGGAGAGGAAGGGGAAGCCATTGAGGAGATCTTTATTACTTTCCTTTACAAAGGAAAAGAAAAGCATTGATCACAGTTTAAATATTTTTCCTGGCTTGCTCTGCAAAGTGAGTGTGTGAGCAAGTACACATAAATATTAATTTAAAAAAAGGAAGCAGAGGCCTCCCCTCTTCCTCTCCCTCCCAAAACAAATGAAGAAAATAAATACATTGGCTCCTACAAAGTCAAAAGTGGTTTGGGCTGTTGAAAAGGGCCAGGGAGAGATGAGGAAGGCAAGTGGCTAGTAGAAGTGTGTGTGTGTGTGTGTGTGTGTGTGTATAGAAGTTGAAAGACCAAATAATAATAATAATAATAATAATAAATCATAACCCCACATAGGAAGCGCCTGAAAAAAATGTTAAACACAGAAGACAAAAGCAAAAGTTTTTTAAGTGTCCTCGTTCATATCTTGGCTGTCTGTCCGAGCAATTTTACGGGGAGGGGCGGAGTTTTCACCTTCTATTTCCACTTGTTCTGGATCCCTCTTCTTTGCTGCATTCTAAAGGGAAGCAGGGAAAAGAAGCAGAATTAGATTTAGCCAGGTACAAATATATCCAGATTCCCACTCCTTTTGGCATTCAGAGCTTGATACCCACCAAACAGAAAGGCAAAAGTTGAACGTGAGCTAGTAGTGTGATGCTGCAGCAAAGAAGCTAAATAATATTTTAGCCTGCATTAACAGAAATATAGGTCCCGAAATAATCCAGTTTGAGACTGCTTTAACTGCCCTGGCTCAGTGCTAGGGAATGCTAGGAATTATGGTTTATTGTGGCACCAGAGCTCTCTGACAGAAGGCTTAATGCAGGGGTAGGCAACCTTTCCCCTTTAAGGGCCGAGGGACTTCAGCTCCCAGAAGCCTCAGCCATGTTGGCCAATAGTCCCATGTTAGCCAATAGCTCCTGGGATTCTGGGAGCTGAAGTCCCTCGGCCCTTAAAGGGGAAAGGTTGCCTACCCCTGGCTTAATGTCACAAAACTACTGTTCCCAGACTTCCCTAACATTGAGCCAGAGCAGTTAAAGTGGTATCAAACTGGATTGCTTATGCAGTGTGTTTTAAACCATCGTTTCCAAGTCATGGGAAGTCATACATACATACGTACTAGATATTCTGTACTAGTCAGGACTCATCTGGAGGTCTATACCCTTTCTAAAAGAGGGTCAGAGAAGTGCAACAAGGCTGATTAAGAGGGATGGAGAACAAAACCTAAGAGCAGGGGTAGGCAACCTTTCTCCTTTAAGGGCCGAAGGACTTCAGCTCCCAGAATCCCAGGAGCTATTGGCCAACATGGGACTATTGGCCAACATGGCTGAGGCTTCTGGGAGCTGAAGTCCCTCGGCCCTTAAAGGGGAAAGGTTGCCTACCCCTGCCTAAGAGGAAAGCTGAACATTGAGGAAGCTGAATGATAAAGAGAAGACTGAGAGGTGATGTGACAACACTCCTGATATCTTTTTAAAGGGCTGTCATGGAGAGAAATGTGCATGATTGCTGCCCAGAGGAGGGGGATGGACGGATACCACACCTAATGATTTTAAGTGACAGGAAGGTAGATTTTGATTCAACATTAGAAGTAACTTCTTGATCGTAAGAGCCATTTGGCAATGGAAACCAAGACGTAGAAAGGCAGTAGGGTCTCCTCTGGACATCTTCCCAAAGAAGCTGGACAGCCACTTGCTGGAGATGCTTTAGGTGGAGTTCTTACACTGAGCACAGGGTGGGACTCCATGGCCTGCAGTGGTTCTCAGACTTTGGTGCTCCAGATGTTTTCGAGTTCAGCTCCCAGAATTCCTGACTGTTGGCCAACCTGGTTGGGGCTTCTGGGAGCTGAAGTCCAAGCCACTGGAGGACCAAAGTCTGGGTATCACTGGCTCTCAGGGGGCCCGTTCCAACTCTATGATTCTATGGCTTCCCCCAGACTTTGGCTTAAATCCAACAGGATGCTATGATGGTCATCTTTCCTCTATGCCTACTGGCAGCCTTCTCTGGCACTAAACACATGTTCAGGCACATGTGTGTTTTTGTGTGTCCACCCATTCCTCTGAAATAGGTTTTTGGTACATGCAGGGATGGTCAGAATGCAGAGAGACTGTATGAGCATGTGTACCTCCATTTGTCAAGGGGGAACATTTGCAATCTTTCTTTTCAGAAAATGATATTGTGTAGAAAAACATCTAGAGGGCAGTTATTCTGGATTTTGCTTCTACATAAGGAGAAACCCTTGGCTTTTGTATATCTAACATGGGAAGGGAAAATAAGAGAAAAGTAGGAATCCCGCAGCTCAGCTATTTTCCACAAGTCCTGCTCTCTTTCCCGACAACAACAAATAAAACCAATGCAGATAAAGAAAATGACAAAAACATCAGTTTAAATGTGTGTGTGTGATTTTAAAAAACAATGAAACAATCTATAGTTAAAATAATTTAAAATTCATTAAAAGACAGAGTATTTTTTTAAAAATCAACAAAACATGAAAGCTCATTACCGTCAGTCCTTAAGTTTCAAAAATCCATACAGATACATGGTGGTTTAACCCAGTTTTAATTTATGAAATCCTTACCTTTTTGTCCCACTGCTGATGTAGGTAACGCAAGAGTATATTTGTCTTTTCTGTTACAATGACTGTTGCAGAAAAAGAGGGAAAAGGAAATCACATCAGAAGATGATTCTCACTTTCATTTACTGGTTTTGATTTATATTTACATCCCACCTAAGCTGGAACCCAAAGCAAATAGCAAGACTGATAAAAGCAACACCACCAAAATAAGATATAAATAACATGATTGCAGATGCTGTGGCTTTGAGGACTCGGCAATTTTTCCTGCCAAAATACCTCTGTTTTCTCTAAACATGGCAGCTAGAAGTGATGCCACACTGCTAGTTTGCAAGGGAAATGGAGGTATTTGAGGGTTGTGGGGCAATTGTGGAAGCTGTTTTGGAAAAGCAACAAGAGGCAGAGATGTACAGTTGGCCCTCCATTTTTATGGCTTGCCTTTGACTTTTACGGATTTGATTATTTGGGATTTTGATTTCTATGTTCTCTCTAAGAATCTCTAAGTCCTTCAGTGCAATTCTGCTGGAAGTTGACCATACAGTTGTGCTGGAGAACCTAGATCAGGGGTAGGCAACCTTTCCCCTTTAAGGGCCAAGGGACTTCAGCTCCCGGAAGCCTCAGCCATGTTGGCCAATAGTCCCATGTTGGCCAATAGCTCCTGGGATTCTGGGAGCTGAAGTCCCTCGGCCCTTAAAGGGGAAAAGTTGGCTACCCCTGACCTAGATGTTCCTAGAGAAAACACTTCTCTAAGCATTTCTAGGTCCTCCAGCATGATTCTATGATTGATGTCTGGCAGATGTTGACCACAGAATTGCAGTGGAGGACCTGGAGATTCCCAGAGAGGTGTTCTCTTAGGTAAAAAGAATAGTTTGTTTTTATTTGTGGTTTTTCCACATTTATGGGGGTTCTTCAACCCTAACCCCAGTGAATGTGGAGGGACCATTGTAATGAATTATTTTTTTATGACACTTCAATGAATAATAGCAATGGTTGCCTTCTCAAACCTGAACAAGTAAAGAGAACAAATTACTTTTTAATAAAGCAAGTTTCCAAACTCTGAGGTTATTTATGTATTAACTGCTGAGGGATTGAAAGAACATGTTTTAATTTGCTTAACAAAAGCCAGCAGGGGGCAGGACTGTAGTCTTAAGAAAACAGGAAGGAACCTACTTTGTTCTGAGGGATATTCTCGCGTGGGGAGATAAACCGAAGGTCTTCTGTTCTGTTAATTAAAAATAGAAAACAGATCTATGAGATTTGTGACATATGCATGTGTGACACACTGACATTTCATTAACTATCCTCATTGCCACTACAACAGAGTTGTTGTTGATGTTGTTGCTGCACTAACACTTTCACAGACTTACCAAAAAAACCCCACAAACCACAGGATATCCATGGGATATCAATAAAGATGACAACAACAACTCTTGAAGTTGCAGACACTTAGGAACAGTTACAGCATGAAGTATTATTAACAAGATCTCATAGCCCAGGTCATTGTGAGTCCCATGTGGAGAGAAAGATAATGGTAGAAGTTAAATAAATAGTTTCCCTGCTCAGCCATGAAATCTATTGGGTGACCCTGGGCAAGTCACACTCTCTCAGCCTCAGAAAAAGGCAATGGCAAACCTCCTCTGAACAAATCTTCCCAAAAAGACCCCTTAGGGTCACCATAAGTCAGAAATTACTTGAAGGCACACAGCAAAAATGACAATGTGGTGGGCATGAAGAGTAAACAGTGGAGCCGAGTCATTTGCAGGGACACTGGGACAGTGCCAGTCGCATGGCCTCTGATATTGGCAGGAAATAATGCCATACGGCTTGGAACGTGGACATCTTGAACTTTGGAAAGCCAAGGACCAGAAAGTGGAAACTCATTCACAACAAGTCCAAAGTAAGGAAAGGAGTAAAAAAAAAAAAAAGTAATTATTAGGGGAGTACACAACAGAGTGTTTTAGCAGCTGGAAGTTGGGGATAGAAAATAATGGAATGGGAAGAGGCTGCAAGAGCCATCTTGTCTACCTCTTGCTATGCAGGAATCCGCAACTCAAGCATGCCCAAGAGATGCCCATCCAACCTCTGTTGAAAGACCTCCAAAGGCATGTTTCAGAGCATGCTTATCTAAATTTGCAAATGATACCAAATTCTAACACAGAGTTTAGAAGGACAGCCGGATAAAGGAGACTCAACCTGTATTAAGCTTAAACAGATTCAGCTCTCTGAAAGTATACACTTTACATGAAGATATACATGAACTGGTAAATCAAACTTGGCTTGCAACAAAAATGACACAGTACAGTATTTACTCTACAAATACTATGTAACATCTGTATATGATTGACAAAAAGTAAGAAAAGTTAACAAAACCTATCTTATTTTAATCTTTTCCTTTAGCAGAGATACATTTTGTTAATCTGGCCACATAAGCGAGGTAGAAAATTTTTGTCAACTATTTATGGTAACAAAATCCTCGTAACAATAACACTGAATAAAAGAAATTATCTGTCCTTTTCAAGGATTAATACAACATCCCTTTTGTTAAAAACATAATTTTAGAAAGTAGAATATAGAACATCCTAAAATGTAATCTGACAACCTTCTTACTCCTCCCCACAAAAGCCCCTTATTTTTAAAATTAACATCATGTCATGGGGGGGGGGGGGCACTTCTTTTTTTCTGACATTGGAAATTGGATTGTCTGCTTATTTTTGGATTGCCGTTTTCTTCTGTATAAATGGACCAACCTGACTTCCTGCAATGTGTACATAAAGGGAGGAAGCATCACTTCTTTTGGAGGCAACGAGGAGACCCAATGAGATATCTCACATTAATTTGCCATGGGTTGTCATTTACAAACTTTAGCAATATGCAAGGTTGGGCCCTGGGCCATTTCTTTAACATACAAACCCCAGGTTGATATGTAAGATTATTATATGTTGCTGGTCATTTTTTCTTAAAGTATACCAAAAGCAGCATTCACCTTAAGAGAGCAGTTAAGGTGTTTTGTTTCTGCAGACTTTCAAAAGACCAGAGTTTTGAGGATGAATTTTAAAGCTCTGAGCAAGGCTCTTCAACCTGATTTACAACCAAGGCTGTGGAGTGAGTAAGCCAAATCTTTTGTCTCTTACTCTTCCAGTTTTCTGCTGCTGCCTGACTCCAATTCCTTCAAAAATTGCAAATATACAGTCAGCCCTCCATATCCAGTGATCCTTTATCCACAGATTCAACCATCCATGACTTGAAAATATTTTTAAAAATATAAATTCCAAAAAGCAACCCTTGATTTTATCATTTTTTAAATAAGGGTCACAATTTCACTACATCCTTGTATTTAATAAGATCTGAGCATCCATGGATTTTAGTATCTACAGTGGGTCCTAGAACCAAACTCCAGTGGATACCAAGGGCCCATTGTAATAAGAAATTTATTTGAGCCTGGAGAAATAATCCAGTTAGACACCACTTTCACTGCCATGGCTCAATACAGTGGAATTCTAGGACTTGTAGTTTGTTGTGGCATCAGAGATCTCTGACAGAGAAGGTTAAATGTCTCACAAAGCTACAGTTCCCAGAATTCCATTACATGGAACCATGGCAGTGAAAGTGGTGTCAAACTGGATTATTTCTGCACTGTGGATGCAGCACTAGTAAAAAAAAAATCCCAGGAAAAAAACCACAAAGCATTCCATCACCCACACATGAACCATCAGTCTACTTAGACCAGAGGTAGGCAACCTTTCCCCTTTAAGGACCGAGGGACTTCAGCTCCCAGAAGCCTCAGCCATGTTGGCCAATAGTCCCCTGTTGGCCAATAGCTCCTGGGATTCTGGGAGCTGAAGTCCCTCAGCCCTTAAAGGGGAAAGGTTGCCTACCCCTGACTTAGACTGACAGAACAAAAATATATTTATTTGAATAAAATTTGTGAGCAAGGAAGGAGACTTTCCTAAATTCCCATGAAAGTATATATGCAACCATTAGGCATATAATATTATAAGTTTTTATTGTGGAGTTGGTAGAGTTCTAGTGATTCAGACGCCATCCAAAATTGTTCCTGATTGTACAGACAACCAAAGAAAAGCAGGGAAAGATACTCACTGATGCTTTACATACAGAGTCTGCATGGAACCGGCTGAAATTGCTTTTGTTATAAACTGGCAGCCCTTTCAGAAAGTCCGCCTAGGAAGAACAGAAACATAGATTACGCCTCAGATGGGTTTGGAAACGGCTGTTTTCTTGGGTAACAGGGAAACAGATTTACAGAAGTTCTGGAGTTATAGGAGCCTTGAAACTACTTCATTTCTGTTTTTAATTCATCTACATGCCAGCCTGGTCAAATAAGGAGGACAATGGAAGTTGCAGTTCATTAACAGCCATGTGATTTCTAGCCCTGCACTACCCACAAATGTACTTCCTTGGATGGGGCAAGCTGATTTTCAGCTGCTCCAGAGACCAGGATCCAGAGCAATGGATTCAGACTACAAGAAAAGAGATTCCACTTCAACATTAGGGCCCTTATCACATGGGGTCTGAAGCAGAGCTAATCCAAAGGGCATCCACAGCTAATACATATTATTCCCCCGTGTTTACACATGACGCTGCCCCAGAACACGGAGCTAATCCGTATTGTTCCCCCGTGTCTACACACGACGCTGCCCCAGAACACGGAGCTAATCCGTATTGTTCCCCGTGTCTACACACGACGCTGCCCCAGAACTCGGCAGAATACGGAGCTAATCCGTCAGGAGCAGGGAGATTTTGACATTCGGTTTGTAGAGGATGTACCTAGGGAGCCTTCGCATTCATTGCGAATTGGTGGGCAAGGCGAATTGGTGGGCAGGGCGAAAATCCCAGCGAGGGGAAGCGATTGCCTTGGCAAAAGGCAAACCGGATTGGAAAGAAGAGGAGGAGAGGAAGAGGGAAGAGGGAAGAGGGAGGCGATCTCTCTCTCTCCATGGGCTGCCTTCCCTTCTCCAGTCCTCCAGCCCTCCTCCTCCCCGGTTCCCATGGCTGCCTTTCCTCCCGGCTTTTTGTGACGGGAGAGAAGGGAGCCTTGGTATTAATTGCGAAATGGCCAAAAGGGCGATTTCGCTACGGAACCGAATTTATTTCTACTTCTGTTTTTCTTCGCTTTTTCTTTGCTTCATGGCCAGCGTTTGATAAGGTCCTAGGAAAAACTTCTTGAAGGTAAGATATCTTTGATAATGGCATATGCTGGCTGGGAGTCTGGTGGAGTCTCCTTCTTTGGAGGTTTTTAAACAGAGGCCGAGGAGAGGTCCTGGGCAGCCCTTAAGACATCCTCCCCCCCAAAATCATCAGCACCCCCATCCTGAGACACTAAAGCCCCTCATTTCTCCCTCCTCATCCCAATGAAGACCCCTCCCTCAGCACGCACAAAAGCCCCTCCTCCTCCTCAGCCCCCCAGTGGAGACCCCCAGTCATCTCCCACATAACCCATGAAAAAGCCCCCCATTTCTCCCTCCTCCCTCTTTCTTGGCCCTCAGTAGAGACACCCACCCCACACAAAGCCCCCTTCCTCCTCTTCCCCCCATGAAAAAGCCCCCCTCCTCCATCATCCAGCCCCCCTCCATGGGCAATGGGCCCCCCATACTTCCCCAAAGCCCCCTCCTTTTCCCTCAAGGGGGAACCCCTGAGGCTCCCTCCATAAAGCCCCCAAATAGCCTGGGCACGCCCCCCCCAACGTGCCCCCTCCCATTCCCACCCCAAATCCCCTCCCCTTCCCCCAGGACTGTGAAGGGACCCTCCTCCCATCAAGAACCCCCCCCCCCGCCAAATAAGGGCCCCCTCCTCCCTTATCCCTTGCTCCCCATAAAACTAGGAGGCTGCCCTGAAGAGGAAGGTTCCTTCTCCACAATGGGGACCCCCACCTACCATCTTCCCCCACCAGGCGCCTCCTCAGCAACTTCTCATCCCCCCCCCCACCTCTGCTCCTCCGCCTCCTTTCCTCCTTTCGACTCCGCCTCTCAGCCCTCATTGGCCAAGCCGGGGCGGAAGTGGGCTTCTTACTGGCTACCACTGCCGTCGCTTAGGCCCTGCCTCCCTCCCGTCTCTCGCGGAAGGGGAAAGGCGGAGGAGGAACAAGAAGGACCCGGATGCGAGAGAGGGGCGGGACCTCCGGTATGGCATTATGGGGGATGTAGTTCCCCACCCCTTTCCCTCTCCATAGTTTGTGAAGGAATATTATCTCTATTTTTCAGCACCAGAAGTGTCATTTGGGTCTTTCTTAGGGACAATTTGTTTATGTTATAGGTCTGTTTTGGGTTGTTAAGAAACATTTGTTGTGATAAAATTAAATTATAAAATTAAAATTGTTATCTTAAAATCATTTTTAAAATATCTTTTCATTAGGTGATAAATTCAGTAAAATTTCAGTTCATTATAAAACTATGTTGAGTTCTGATTTTTTTTTATTAAGTGACAAACACAATTTTTGTTGTCGTTAACTGCCTTTACATTGGTCTCAAGCCATGGCGATCCTATGGATGAGACATCTGTCCTCTATTGCTCTGCCCAGATCCTGCAAACTCATATTCATGGTCTCTTTAACAAAGTCCCTCCATCTGGCATGTGGCCTTCCTCTCTTTCTACTTCCCTTCACCTTTCTAACATTATTGTCTTTTCCAACGATACATTCCTTCTTATGATGTGACCAAAGTATGACAGTCTTAAGTCTTGCCATCTTGGCTTTTAGGGATATTTCTGGCTTGATCTGCTCTAGGACCCATTTGTTTGTCCTTTTAGCTTTCCATGGGATCCTCAACACTCTTCTCCAGCACCACATTCTCTCAAATGCTTTGATTTTCCTCCTACCTTCTTTCTTGACTGTCTAGCTCTCACATCCATCCATGGGAATAGGGAATACAATGGCTTGTATGATTCTAACTTTTGTGCTGAGTTGTGTATCTTTGCATTTTAGGATCTTTTCTAGTTCTTTCATAGCCACCCTCCCCATTCTTAGTCTTCTTCTGATTTCCTGACTGCAGTCCCCATTTCTATCAATGTTTGATCCCAGATATGGGAATTCTTTGACTATTTCTATTTCCTCATTGTCTAGGTTGAACTTGTGAAGATCCTCGGTGGTCATTATTTTTGTTTTCTTTATGTCCAGCATTAAGCCTGCCTTTGCACTTTCTTCTTTGATCTTCCTTGGTAGGTGTTTCTGCTAGCATTATGGTGTCATCTGCATATCTTAGATCAGGGGTAGGCAACCTTTTTGAGCTGGGGGCCAGGTTGCTGTCCCTCAGACAATTGGGGGGCCGAAGCACCAAAAATAAATAAATAAATAAATAAATAAATATTAAAATTTAAAAAATTAAAAAATATGCATGTACACTCTCTCAGCCCCAGAAAAGCCATGGCAAAACCCCTGTGGAGATTTTGCCAAGAAAACCCCAAGAACAAGTAATAACAACAATAATCATTATCATCATGGCAGGTGGCGGCGGCAGGACCGGCCTGAGGCCGGTCCAAAGACCTCAGGGGGCCGCATCCGGCCCCCAGGCCTTAGGTTGCCTACCCCTGTCTTAGATGGTTGCTATTCCTTTGTCTTATTTTCACTCCTCCTTCTTCTGTGTCCAAGCCTGCTTTCCTTACAATATGTTCTGCATATAAGTTGAATAGATAGGGTGAAAAGATGCAGCCTTGTCTGACTCCTTTGCCAGTTGGGAACCATTCTGTTTCTCCATCTTCTGTTCTGACAGTAGCCTCTTGTCCTGAGTAGATTCCTCATTAAGACTATCAGATGTATTGGCACTCCCATGTATTTAAGGGAGTTCCATAGACTTTCATCTCAAAATTCTGCAACATAAGACTCCAACCACACATGGAGAGAGAAATCCCAAAGGTTCAAGCAGGGTTCAGGAAAGGAAGAGGCACCAGGGATCACACTGTAAATATACGATGGTTAATGGAGCATAGTAGGGAGTTCCAAAAGAAAATCAGCATGTGCTTTATAGATAAATACAATAAAATCATTTAATTTTTTAAATTTCTTTTCATTAGGTGACAGATACAATAAAATCAGTTATTTTTATCTGTGCCAGCTTTGTTCCAAAACCTGGTTATCTGTTGAGAATCTTATTGAGCAAAATATTTATTTAATGGAATACTTATTACATTTATTTACAGAAAGTCTTTTCCACCCTTCTTGCTTTCCTATTTGCTGCCTGTCCTTGTATACTTAATTGGGACTATATTCTTATTCTTAGTATCCCACTTTTCTCCCAAAATTGGGTCCCAAAGTGGCTTACAGTCTAAAAAAACAGCACAATATTCAAACAGGAGCATTGTGTCCAGATTGAGGAAAGTTGTATTCCCTCAAAGAAATGAATTCCATTTTGGGAGAAGGGCAGGATATTAAATCCCTTAAATAAAAATAAATAAAATTGTATTGCCATTCCATTTTGCTTTGGTCAGACCTGTAGCCAGTTTGAGAAAGATATAGATAAGCTGGAAAATATCCAAAGAAGAATGACTGAAAAGGTCCAAAGTCTGGAAACCAAGACTTAGGAGGGAGCTGGACATGCTTAGCTTGAAGGAGAGAAGACTAAAAGGTGATACATAGAATTATAGAATAAAATCATAGAGTTGGAAGAGACCACAAGGGCCATCCAGTAGAACCCCATTCTGCCATGCAGGAATACACCATCAAAGCTCAGATGGCCATCCAGCCTGTTTAAAGACCTCCAAGAAGGAGACTCCACCACTTTCTGAGGGAGTGTGTTCCACTGTCAAACAGCTCTCACTGTCAGGAAGTTCTTCCTAATGTTGAGCTAGAATCTCTTTTCCTATAGTATGAATCCACTGCTCTGTGTCCTATTCTCTGGGACAGCAGAGAACAAGCTTGCTCCATCCTCAATATGGCATCCTATTAAATATTTAAATAGGGCTATCTTATCACCTCTTAACCTTCTCTTCTCCAGGCTAAATATACTCAGCTCCCTAAGTCTCTCCTCATAGGGCTTCCTGGTTTCCAGACTGTTCACCATTTTGGTCACCTTCCTCTGGACACACTCCAGCTTATCCACATCCTTTTTGAATTGTGGTGTAGTGATATTATTATTATTATTATTATTATTATTATTATTAAAGTTTATTTCTAGAGCGCTGTCAGTGTACTCAGCGCTGTACAAAAGACAATCAAGAATAAAACAAATAACAAATAAAACCTGCCAGAGGCGTACAATCTAAGTTAAAACAATGAGCAAAATAATAAAAGTCAGTTTAAACAAAGACAATTACAACAATTACTAACAACATCCACTGTAAACCTAAGTGAGAAAACAAGTAAATGTATATCAGACAATACCAGGGAATGCCTCCCTGAACAAAATAGTCTTTAACTCAGATTTGAAGGTGGATAAAGAAGTAATGGCCCGTGTTTGAGGGGGAAGAAGGTTCCAAAAGTGAGGGGCAGCAAGCGAAAAGGGGCGAATCCGAGATGGAGCAGTGGAGATCCTTGGTTGGGACAGCAGACCTTGAGTATTAGAACGAAGGGTACGGGAGGGAGTGTAGGGAGAGAGAAGGTCAGATAAGTAAAGAGGGGCTAGCCCATGCTGGGCTTTGAAAGTTAACAACAAAAGCTTATATTGAATGCGGAAAGGGAGGTGAAGCCAGTGAAGAGAAGACAACAAAGGGGAAACACGATCAAAGCGACGAGCAAAAGTAATGATACGGGCGGCTAAATGTCGAACAGAAATTAAAGGTCGAAGATGAGAAAGAGGAAGCCCAGCTAAAAGGAGATTACAGTAATCTAATCGAGAAACCACCAAAGCGTGGACCAGAGTCTTAGCAGTGGAGGCTGAAAGAAAGGAACGGATTTTGGCGATATTGTAAAGGAAAAATCTGCAGGCTTTGGCTGTGGACTGAATATGGGGAATAAAGGACAATGAGGAATCAAAAATGAAACCAAGACTGCGGGCTTCCCGGACCGGATAAATAGAAGTGTTATCAATAAAAACAGAAAAGGAGGGTTGAAAGAAAGACTTAGGTGGAAACACAAGAAGCTCTGTCTTGGACATATTGAACTTCAAACGCCGATGACGCATCCAGAGAGAGACAGCTGAAAGACATGATGAAACTTGCTGTTCAAGCTCTTGAGAGAGATCAGGAGTGGAAAGATACAGCTGGGTGTCATCGGCGTACAGATGATAGGAAAAACCAAAAGAACTAATAAGTTTTCCTAGGGACAAGGTGTAAAGAGAGAACAATAGGGGACCCAGAACGGAACCCTGGGGAACTCCAACAGATAGGGGAACAGGGGACGAAGTTTGGCCACCCGTGACCACTGCAAAAGATCTAGCTGACAGATAGGATTTAAACCAGTTAAGAACTGAGTTTGAGAACCCGATGTCAGAAAGTACATCAACTAAAAGAGAGTGATCCACGGTGTCAAATGCCGCAGATAAATCGAGAAGGATAAGCACAGAATAGAGACCATTTGCTTTGGCCTGTAAAAGATCATTAGAGATCTTTGTGAGGGCCGTTTCAGTGGAGTGTCGTGGGCGGAAACCAGACTGAAAGGGATCGAAGATGGAGTTGGCTTCGAGAAACTCAAGGCAGCAAGAATAAACGACCCGTTCCAAAACCTTAGAAAGAAAAGGGAGAAGAGAGATTGGATGATAGCTAGACAAAGAAAAGGGGTCAAGAGAAGATTTTTTCAAGATAGGGGAAACAAGAGCATGTTTAAAGTCAGAGGGAAAAGAGCCTGTAGAAAGAGAGAGGTTAAAGATAGAAAGAAGCGAAGGAAGGAAGGAGGGGGCCACAGAGACCAGGAGACGAGAGGGAACTGGATCAAGAGAACAAGTTGTAGGTTTGGAAGAGTGCAGCAAGGTAGAGAGTTCATCCAGTGAAACAGGAGGAAACACAGAGAATTGATTAGTTGATGGTTCCAAAAGATTAATGGGGGAAGACAAGATAGGAGGAACTATTTCAGATCTGATAGTGGTGATCTTAGTGATGAAATAATTAGCAAAGTCAGAAGGGGAGAATAATGAAGAAACAGAGGGGGAGGAAGGTTTTAGCAAGGTGTTGAAGCAGGAAAACAAACGCTGCGGGCACCTCTCATTGGCGCAGATCAATGATTTAAAGTAGTTCTGTTTTGCCACTGACAAGGCGCGTGTGAAAGAAGAACGAACTTATAATGAATAAATTTGATTATTATTATAATTATATTTATTTTTTATAATAATAATAATAATAATAATTATTATTATTATTATTATTATGAACTTATAATGATATGACACAGCCATCTTTAAATATCTGAAGGGATAGCATTTACATTTCTATATGGCTTATCAGTGAACTCAGCACTCTCTAAAGCAGTTTACAACCTGTAAACTAATTGCCCCCAACAAGCTGGGTAATTTTACAATCTATGAAAATATGGAAGGCTGAGTCGACCTTGGTGCGCTGGGATCAAACTCGCAACCTTGTGGCTGGAGTACTTGAATTTAACCATATGTCATGGAGAAGATGGAGCCAACTTGTTTTCTGCTTCTGCTCCATATATTGGAACACAAACCAATGGATTCAAACTACAAGAAAAGAGATTCCACCTCAACATTAGCAAGAACGTCTTGACTGTCAGAGCTGTTCAACAGTGGAATAGGTTGCCTTGGAGGGTGATGGACTCTCCTTCTTTGGATGTCTTTAAACAGAGGCTGGATGGGCATTTTCCTAGAGTTCTCTAGTTGAGGATTCCTGCATGGTAGAAGGTTGGATTAGATGGCCCTTCCATCTCTCAAGACTGCATTAAAATGGGATTTAGCTCAGTACATATAACAAAACAGACAGAAAACTGAAATTGTTAGGGTGTAAGTAATACTTTTTTAATAACTGCATCTCACATGTTCATTTCACACATACACAGTCCATGGACAATATTGACTCTTTGTTTTGACATTAGAAGAGGCTTAGTCAATGAATTATCGCAGACTAGCCATCTAGAAAAGAACCACAACCAGCAGCTCCTGACGTCTTTTGAAATGAAAAATCTAATCAATGAATTACGGATTAATCAATGGTACTGGAGACCAACCATCTAGAAAAGAAGCACCAGCAGCAGTTCTGACATTTTCGGAAAAGTAAGATCTGTGATTCCCCTAATTTCAGGAAAGGATCTTGAAAAACAGTGGATTTCTGAAATCAATGTCTGGATCTTTCACTCCCATTTCTTTCTGTTGAGTATTAGAAGGTTTTAATGGCTCAGTGACTTCCGGCCTTTCAGCATCCGCCGGAGGATCACCTCGATCCCGCTGGCTGTGCGGATGCGTTTAATCCACCCGTGCTTGTGTTTCCGCTTGATGTTAGAGGGCTGGTACTCATTGCCCCGGGCCTTGGTGCGAATCTGCTGATGGCCCCACAGTGCTGGAGATCCAGGGAGATTCCTGAGGGCATTCACAGATTCCTGAAGTCTGAGAGATGGCTTCCATGCCAAGGAGAAAAGGGTCTGGATCCCACGTTGGCAAAAAGCAGAGACAGCTACTTGCTGAATCAAGAGGAGAGATCTGAACACAGAACCAAGGAAACAGAAAGAAAGGAAATAAAGATATTTGATATTAACATAGTGGAACATGTCCAGAGGGACATGTAACACTGAGATCTGCAAATAAACCTTTAGGAGGAGCAACTGACAGAGTCTGCAGACTGCCAGAAATAGTGCAAATTGAGTCCACTTTAACTGCCCTGGCTCAGTGCTAGGGAATCATGGGAACTGTAATTTATTGTGGCACCAGAGCTCTCTGACAGAGAAGGCTCAATGTCTCAGAAAAAAATACAGTTCCCATGATTCCCAAGCACTGAGCCAGGACAGTTAAAGTGGACTCAATTTGCATTATTTCTAGCAGTCTGCAAAGGCCCTGAGTGTATGTTTAACTTGGATAAACCCGAGGCTGCATCTGCACTGCAAAAATAATCCAGTTTGACACCACTTTAACTGCCATGGTTCAATGCAATGGAATTCTGGGGATTGTAGTTGTTAACACATTTAGCTTTCTCTATTAGGGAGCTCTGGTGCTCCAACAAATATACAGTTCCCACAGTAAAGAGGTTTGTGACCTCATATGAATGGAGGCATATTGGATTGCAAGACAGGGGTCCTAGGCTAGATGGCCATCTGACACAAGGGCTGCTTTGAATGAAAGTTCCTGCATGGCAGGAGGGGGTTGGACTGGATGACCTGAGCAGACCATTCCAGCTATAAGATTCTATGATTTTAACATTCATCTTTTTAAGGTTTTTACATTATCGTAGCAAGGATGAGAATGGTTGTCCTTTCTACAAAGAGGGAAGGAAACCCACATCTAGGCATCTTAAGACACATGTGGCACTCTGTGCATGTTCAGGAGTTACAAGAGAGCACACTCTGTGCATGCTCAGAGGCTACCCTTACCTGCCCCCTCTGGCCCCAGCCAAGGTCCCCATGGCCGGCTCCTTTTCCGTCCCCTTCACCTTCCAACAACAGTCTCCTTTATTGGTACACGCGGATGAACCAATAGGGGAAAAAAATAATGCTGGAACGGAAGTGGGGTTTGCCGCGTTGTATGCTGGGTAGTGTAGCTTTCTCGCCGTTTCCGGGTTCAGCCTCTAAAAGGCGTAGCTTCCTGAGAAGGCGAAATGAAAGAAGCCTCGCCTTTCTTATTTGCATATGCCCTTCCAACTGCCACGCCCCCTCAGCATCGCTGAAAAGGGGTGGGAGGGACGTTACCCAGCATCCCTCGCGCTATATAAGGATATACTGTAATTTTAACATGCGCATGCGCAGTGCGCACTAAGGGATCGGAAGTGTGTTTAAATTCCTTTTTTGTTGTTGTTTGTTTTGTAGTTGCGCCTTTACCACATCTTTTATGACAGGACTTAATTAACATATCTTCTCTCTGAAGTTTGTCAACAGGCATTAATAATGTGCCTTTATTATTAATTTGCTTTGTATTGTTTTAGTCGAACTGACACAAGTCACATTCTCTCATCCTCAAAGGGGAGCGGAGCAAGCCAAAAAAAACCCAGCCCTCAGAAGAAACGTGCTATGACAAGTCATAAGTAAAAAAAAAGTCAAAAACAGCGACAATCAAACAAGGAAGTGGGGAGAAAGAAAAGCACTACATCCCCCAGCGTGCTCTGCGAGGAGAAGTAGGGCGGGGCAATGACGCGAATACAAGGAGTATTCGTACTGCGCAGGCTCCGTTGTAACAAAAAATAAGGGCGGAGAAACTATAATTCCCGGCGTGCACTTCGTCATCCCCGGCGCGGAGCGATGACGTTAAACACGGGGGCTAGGCGGAGCGGCATGCCTTGGCCGTCGCGCCTGCGTCAGGGGGGCGTGTCCGCTGCATAATAGATGAGGGGGCGTGTCCCGAGCCTCCGCTGCCATCGCCGCCGCGGACGCCGGAGGTTCCCAAAATGGCGGCGCTGTCGGAGCGGGGCTACGCGCTTTCCTGCGGGCGGCTCGGGCGTGGAACCCGCGTCTCTGTCTTCCACGTCAAGCTCACCGAGTCGGCCCTCAGGGCCTTCGAAGCCTACCAGAGCGGAGGCAGGAGCAGGAGCAAGGTGAGCGGAGCGGGGGGGGAAGGGAGAGACACCCCAAAAAATAAAGGAAGGGGAGGCTCTGTGGGAGGAGGAGGAGGAAGGGGTAGCCCCCCAAAAAAGAGGGGCTCAGAAGAAGGGGGTGGGGTGGAAGGACAGAGACTCCCCTCAGGAGCCCCCCAAAAAGTAAGGAAATGGGGCTTCGATAGAAGAAGAGGAGGAGGAGGAGGAGGAGCGGAGGGGTCCCTTGTTTTCTTCCTGAGGGAGAAGTGCCCCCAAAAAAGAAGGGCTTAGAGAAAGGGGAAGAAGGGGTGGGGGCACTCCATTGTCCCCCCCAAAAAACTGGGTTGTGAAGAAGTCTCCCACCCCCAAAAAAGAGAGATGGTGTGGCCTAGTTACAGAGGGAAGGAAAGAGGGAGGGAGGGAGGGTTTTATCTCATGGGGGTCTTTAAAGGGGGGGGGCTTGTGAAGGGACTGCCTCAGCCGCCCCCAAAAAAGAAAGGAAGAGGGGTGACTTGGTAGAAGAAGGAGAGGGGGAGAGGAGAGGAGAGGATCCCTCTTCTGAGGGGGCTGCACCCCAAAAAAGAGGGGCTTATAGAATGGGGAGGGGGCAGGGCAGGGACCCCCCCAGCAGCCCCTCAGAAAGTAAGGAAGAAAGAGGGGGGGGCTCGGTCCAAGGAGGAGAGGAAGAGAGGGAAGGGGTTCCCGAGGTAGTAGCACCCTAAAAAAAGAGGGGTTCAGAGAAAGAAGGGGTGAAGTGGAGGTGGTACAGTGACCTTCTCAGGAGTGGTCCCAAAAGTAAAAAGAAAAAAGAAAGAAAAGAAGGTGGAAGAAGAAGTGGAGGAGGAGGGTCGGGTCCCTCTTTTGAAGCGGGGGGGGGGGTTCAGATAAAAAAGAGGGGTTCAGAGAAAGGGGGGCTCTCAATTACTGGAGGGAGACAGGACCCCCTCAAAGAGCCCGGCTGTAAAGGTGTTCCTTCCAAGCCTCATCCATAGAATTGGCCTGGAAAGGGAGGGAGGGAAATAGTGGAGGGTGGGGGGTTGACTGTTTGGGAGATAGGAGGGTCATCCAAAGAATTGGCCGGGAGGGAGGGAGGATTTTATCTCATGAGGGTCTTTAAAAGGAGGGGGTCTTGTGCGGATAAGGGGCATTTCTTTGCCCAGGAATTGCGGGGGGGGGGGGGGTGCCACACCTGGTGAAGACCTAGGCTGTGAAGAGATGCATACACACCCCAAAAAAACACCCCACATAGTGGACTGGAGGAAGATGAAGCATCTCTCTCACGTACATATAAAATTAGAGGGCTTTCATGATTAAGGGGAGGAGGACAGACCCTGAAAGAAAAGGTATTTTGGAAATTCCTTGCCATTTTCAAGCTCCTAATGTGGCCCAAACAACAAACAGAGCCTCCACCCCACCAAAAAAAAAAAAAGGTAAGGAGAAAGCATTCCCCCCCCCCTTTTTTTTAAATTATAAACCGCTTTGAGTTCCAACTTGGTTATAAATATAAAGCAGGACGTAAGTAAATGTAATAATAATGTAGTAATAATAATAACAACAACAACCACAACAACCCCCAAGCAGACACTTCAGGAGATTCCTTGAAGCCCATGAATGCCTTTCTCTTGAAAAATAAAGAAGCCTGCCCTCCCATCTGTACATTCACACCTCATGGCACAGGCAGATGTTGAGTGTTAGCTCCCATCATCCCCAGCTAGTCGGTCATGTGATTGGTGGGAGTCCATCTGTAAGGCCTTGTGCTCCCACTTTGGCTAGAGAAGAGGAAGAGAGGGAGCATGTAACCCCTTTGCTGGGGGAAAAGTGGGTTGTAAATTAAATAAATAAATACAGGTTGAGAAAAGCCAAATCTGGTGCAGACATACCTTGCAGAGAATTGCAGGAGGGGGATTTTGGTAGATGAAGCAGCTCCCTGACTTGGCAAATAAAAGGATAAAAATTAGGTTTTGATTATATTCTAAGTGTTTTGAGGGGGAAATCCTGTCTGTGTGTGTGTCCCCCCCCCCCTTCCCCAAAGCCCCAATTTTTCCAACCTTTCCAAAATGGAAGAGAATTCTTACAAGATGAAGTAATGTGGTATTCAAGGGGATTAATAACCTAGCATGGCATAGCAGTTGGAGTGTTGGACTAGGACACTAGAAGACCAGGGTTCAAATCCCCACTCGGCCACCAGCTGACTTTGGGCAAATCACACTCTCTCAGCCTCAGAGGAAGGCAATGGAGGCAAACCCCCTCTGAACAAATTCTTCCAAGAAAACCTTTATGGTGTTAGGGTCACCGTGAATCAGGAATTATGTGAAGGCACACAGCAACAAAATGAAGCAAGTCTTTCTAATCCTCCTTTCATAATGTGGCTTAGAAATGAATCTCTCTCTGAAATCCTGGGAGGTTTAGGATGGGAAGGCACCCCATTTCTTTTCTCATGAGAGGGTAAGGGAACTTTTATAGGAACTGGGGGGGGGGCAATTTGGTAAGAGCACAGAGGCTTTACTCAGGGCCCATCTGTAAGAAGTAACTGCTGAATGCCACTCAGAAGAAAGAAGGAATTCTCCCTGGTGAAAGGGACCCCAAGGGCTGTCTGATCCAACCCCCTGCCATGTAGGAAGCCACTGCTACAGCACTCCTGGAAAATGCTCTGTTTAAAGACCACCCTAATTGGAGAGTCCACCACCCTCTGATGAGTTGTTGGACATTGGGTGTAGAAAAGAAAGAACCCTTTTAACTTTGTTTTTTTCAGTGCCCTTGTATTTTTACATAGAATAGATTAGAATCTTTATTACAGTTATAGACTAATGCAGATAAAAAAGGGATGCAGAATAAAAGAAGGTAAAAAAAACAGGTTAAAAACAATACTTAAAATATCATTTCAGATCACACACCTTCAATACAGCAAGACAGGATGGGATATGTTATTTAACATATTCTTATTTATAGGGAAGTGGGTGTGAAATTAGTTAAGGGGAGATATATTAATACCTACAGTAATTCCTAGCAAAGTGTATAGAAAATATAGAGAGATGCACAGCCCTTTCTTGTATCCTGAAAATTGAGCTACAGTACCAGAAATATGGGGAGCAATTAAAATCAGGTGTGGGGTTGGGAGAGCCCCAGGCAGGGAAGGAGTTGCTTTTTAGCAGATTTGAAAGAAGGGGCTTCACCATGAAGTATGATGTGTGGGTGTCCTGTCTGGCTGGGGGACTCTTTTGAGGGTCCATTGGGGTGGTCTGTTTTACAGGGATCCCCAAGAACCTGGCTGGGAATGTGGAGGTAAGGCTGCCCTTGTTTAGACAAGTGGTGTTGCATGTCAGAGGGCCTTTGTGTCACACAGAGCTCTTCTCCAGGTTGCATTCCAGGCCCTGTTCATGCTTGAAAATATTTCCATTTCCCCCCAGTCTTAACTAGAGGAGAGAGAGGAAGCTGGCCCTTGACGTCAGTTAGGAAAACATTTCTCCCACCCACCTCCTTCTCTACATCAAACATCCAGCTCGAGCCTCCAGTGTAACTCAAAAGCTTGCATCCTGCATTTTGACCAGAAATGCCAAAATTGCCTTTGGCACCAGAGGAGTCACACTTAAAAGGACTCATTCAGGGCCTGCCTGGGTGGGTGTGGAACCTTTTCCCTCTGTCCCAGGAGAAAATGCTTTGAAGCTGCTGCCTGACTCACTTTCTCCCCCAGAAGAAAAGTCAGATCCTTTGCCACTGAATCCACTTTCAAGGTGAAGGAGTGTTGTTCTGGCAAAGAGCTGGGACTTGTGCAACAGGATTTGGATTGGGAAGAGGGGTGGCACTTCTTCTCACCCCTCTGTCGCCTTCTGCTCAGCTGTGTTCTTGTGTCCTCATGCTAGCTTGGGTTTCTTGGGGGTCTGCCAGGGACTGTCCTTTTGAAGCTCTCATTTTGGAGGGGAACAGTGGAGTGTTAAAATCTGACCTGATCCCTTAGAGTAAACTCTTGGAGCAATTTTTTTAGCCAGGCAGCTGGAAATTGAAAGCACCAGGCCTTGTTTTGGTGGAATCAACAGTGCAGGGAATGTCTTAAAACATTAAAAACAACTTCCCTTCCCCAGAAAAAAGGACCCACCATACCCTCCAAATTCTTTTCTCCTTTCATCTGAAGGGGGTGGACAATAGCAGGGAAGCAAACCTGTTAGCGTTGGCCACTTTGAGAGCAATGCAGGGCTCAAAATGGTGCTATTTTTAACCTGGGGTTAGCCGGTGGTTTTTCTCTTTGACTGACTGGAAGAAGGAGGTTGTCTGGGGAAGAGTTTTGTGCCAGTTCCAAGCAGAGGCATTGCTCAAGTTCACTTAGGTTTGTGCTAGTGATTGTTTCTTAATGAGCATTTCTCAAACTGCAGGAAAGTGCCCCCCCCCCCCCCGTGACTCTTTTGGGATGCTTCTGTATTAAATTCCTCAGCGGGTGAGCATTCTGCTTGTGTGTTTGGCTCTGTGTCCTCATAAAAACAGGCGTGAACAGGGACCCCTAGCCACCCTTCCCCCTCCAGTAAAAAACAGTTTACAGCCGGCTGTACGATTTGGTTGGCATTCTGTTCCCCAGCTCTGTTTCACGGGCTGTCATCCAAGAATATTGGGTAATGCTAACACTGCTTTTCCCAGTGGTTAGGATAGAAATGGCTGTTGCAGAAACCTGGAAAGGGTTTTAAGCTCGTGAGGGGCTACTGGTGGCTGGGTGAGAGCCATAGCTGAATTCGGTGGCCCTCTCCATGACCCAGTAGCCATGGGCCTGTCTCTCATAATTGTGGTTCTCAAACTTTGGCACTCCTGATGTTTATGGATTTCCTTGTCCTCCGTACATTTGGTACTTGAGGCAGCTTGCAGTTTAAAAAAGAACAGTACAATAGAATCAGAGTTGGCAAGGGTCTCACAGGCCATGGAGTCCAACTCCTTGCTCAGTGCAGGATCTCCACCTAAAGCATCCCAACAGGTGGCTTCCCAGCCTCTTTAGGAAGATGTCCAGAGATGGAGACCCCACCAAACTCTCTAGGGAACTGTTTCCATTGCCTCACTGTCCAGAAGTTCCTTGTAATGTCCAATTGGAATCTGCTCTCCTGTAACTTAAAACCATTAGACCTCTGGGGCAACAGAGGACAAACCTGTCCCTTCCTCTCTTTAAAGAGGGCCATCATGTCACCCCTTAGTCTTCTCTTCAAACTGAACAGGTCCATCTCCCTCAACCTTTTGTTCTCTGTTTGGTTCTCCTCTTACCACTCTAGTTGCCCTTCTCTGAACCTGCTCCAACTTGTTTCTGTTCCTCTTAAAACAAGGTGCCCAGAACTGAACACAGGACTCCAGATAAAACAGGAGTCTTCTCCATTCCTTATGTGAAGTTGCCACAGACTATGAAGCTGGAACCTTGTTGCCTTCTGACCAGGAGCTGTGCCAGAAAGAGGTCAGGATCTAAGGGCCTTTGCAGACTGCTAGAAATAGTGCAAATTGAGTCCACTTTAACTGCCCTGGCTCAGTGCTAGGGAATCATGGGAACTGTATTTTTTTCTGAGACATTGATCCTTCTCTGTCAGAGCTCTGGTGCCACAATAAACTACAGTTCCCATGATTCCCCCTAGCATTGAGTCAGGGCAGTTTAAGTGGACTCAATTTGCACTATTTCTGGCAGTCTGCAATGGCCCTAAATCAGGATCTTTGATGAAGGCCAGACTGCCTCTTCTTCAGCCCTTCTTCAGCTGTTAGTTTTGACCCTTTGTAGGCTGACAGGACCTCTGGGTGTAGGGTCAACATGTGCTTAGCAGCAGGCAGTTTAAAACCAAAAGCTAAGCTAAGTCCCCCTTTTCCTAAGAGGGACCTCATTAACCCAACACAAGGCTGTTCTCTCATCAGGGGCTGAAAAGCCCCATGGGTGACTGGGATGAGCTCCGTTTGGCCTTCGGATCCCAATTCAAATCTCCCACATCAGAGCCCTGAAGCTTCACGTCTCAGAGACGTTCTACTTCTGAAGAGGTTCAAGAGAATGTATGTTTATGCTCACACAAGACATAGCTTTGGGAAGACCACATTCAAACAATCAGTCTTAAATTGTCATAACCTTTCTCTTAAAAAATACAAAACATTTCTTTTATTCATCTTCCTTTAGTGCAGGGGTAGGCAACCTGTCCCCTTTAAGGGCCGAGGGACTTCAGCTCCCAGAAGCCTCAGCCATGTTGGCCAATAGTCCCATGTTGGCCAATAGCTCCTGGGTTTCTGGGAGCTGAAGTCCCTCGGCCCTTAAAGGGGAAAGGTTGCCTACCCCTGCTTTAGTGTGTGGATGGACATACTACTAAAATTGGCCCTCTTTATCTACCGATTCTTTATCCATGGATTTAGCCATCCACAGCTTGAAATATATATATATATATATATATTCCAAAAAGCAGGCCTTGATCTTTCCATTTTATATAAGCGACATCATTTTTCTAGGCCATTGTATAGAATAGGACTTGAGCATCCACATATTTGGTATCCACGAGGGGCCCTGGAACCAAACCTTGGCGGATAACAAGGGTCCACTGCAGTTTATAAACACTCCGGGCAATCTATAAAAGAACTAAAAAAAAAAAAAAAAAACTGAGAGGAAGGCAAGTGCAGCCTGCTCTGAACAAATTTTGCCAAGAAAACCCTGTGTTAGTGCCGCTGTAAGTTGAAAACAACTTGCAGGCACACAACAACCACAGAAAATGCATTTTCTGCCCTTGCTAGCTAATTCCAAAACAGTTTTCCTACCAAAAATTAGGGATTGGTGTGAAGAGTGGGTGGAGGTAGACCAGCACTGCTCCTGTAAGTGTGGTCTTGCCATAGGCAGGGGTGTATGTGAGAGAGACAAATAGCTACTGAGCCAGTGCTAAAGTGGGCAGAGGGTTGGTTTTAAGAGGTGGCTTGAGTTTTTGCAGCTGTCTAAAGCCTGTCCTCCACATGGACAGTGTGCTTTGGAGTGACCCCGCTGAGGTTGCATTATAATGCCATCCCTAAGCTGGCCTGCCCATTAGCACGCATGCTCTTGTGTCCACAGTGCCCTCTAGGAGCAGCCAGGTTTGTACAAGCCAAGCTTTTGTTGTTATTTGCCACCATGTTGGCTTTGACTGATGGCAGCCCTCTGAATGAGAGACCTCCAAGAGCCCCTTTGGTCATCAACACCCTGCTCAGGTCTTACAAACTCACAGCACCAGCCGGGGATCCCTTGGTGGAGTCAGTCCATCCATAATGTTGCTGTTGCCATAATTTATTTATATGGCATCATCAATGTACATTGTCCAGTAATGTGGCCTTCCTCTTTTCCTACTGTAGAGCCAAGCTAGTTGTTATTGCTGTCAAGTCGACTTTGAATTGTGGTGACCTCATGAATGAGAGACATCTAAATCACCCTTTTATACACGACCCTGTTCAGGTCTTGCAGACTTAGGACAACCATGGCTTTTATGATGGAGTCTCTCTAGCTGGAGTGGAGTCTTCCTCTTTTCCTACTGTCTTCTACCTTCCCAAGCAACATTGTCTTTTCTAGTGAGTTCTGTCTTCTCACAATGTATCCAAAGTACAATAGTCTCAATGTAGTCTTTGTCTTTTAGGAACAGCTCAGGCTTGATTTTGTTCAAGGACCCATTTATTTGTCTCTTTAGCCATCCACAGTACCTGCAGAACTCTTTTCCAACATCACATTTCCGTCAGGTGGATTCTGTTCCCATCACTTTTCTTCGTGGTTGATCTTTCACAACCATATGTTGAAATCAGAAATACAGTGACATGGCCAATACTGACTTCACTACAGTGGGCCCTCCACATTTGCTAGGGTTGGGGATGCAGGAGCCCTGTGACTTTCACAGTTGTGCTGGAGGACCTAAAGATTCCTAGAGAGAACATATTAATCAAATCTGTAAAAGTCAAAACTGCAGATGGGGAGGGCCCAACTGTGTTTAATGATATATGAGCCAGCCTTGTAGTGTCTTAAATACAAATGAAGAGATGGCGAAAACACCAAAACCTGTTCATTGCAAACTTCTCACTAGGGGATGGGGAAGTGGCATCCCTGTGATGACAGGGTTTACGGGAAAGATAGCATGTGTGTCACCAGAGAGCTGGATGTTGCTTGAAGCACCAGCGTCTACCTCCTCCTGGGGCTGCTGGGAGGCAGAGGTAGGTCCTAGAAGTCTGACCCAGTAAGCCAAGGAACTGGGGCAGAGTTGTGTGGCTCCATGTGCCTCGCCTCTCCAAAACCGAGAGGGTGGTGTCGCTGCCAATGAATGTAAAACATCCTTTTGTCCAGCCACACCCTATACTTAAACCTTCCCTGACAGGTCTCCCTTCTGTCTTGGGTGGATTAGTCTCTGTCTTCCCGGTCAGGTGTCTCTTCCTTTCCTTCCTCCCTGCTGTTTCTCCTCTTGCTCACTGGAAGTTATCACCACAAAGTGGCAGCTGGAGAGGTTGTGACATCTTCAAATGAGCCCGACTGGCACAGAAATGCCTCTTTCTAGAGTAGGGGTAGGCAACCTAAGGCCCGTGGGGGAGGGGGGTGGCCCGGATGCGCCCCCCCGAGGCCTTTGGACCGGCCCCAAGCCGGTCCTGCCACCGCCGTCCCCAAGCCGGTCCTGCCACCGCCGTCCCCCACCGTCCACCATGATGATATTGATTATTGTTGTTATTACTTGTTCTTGGGGTTTTCTTGGCAAAATCTCCACAGGGGTTTTGCCATGGCTTTTCTGGGGCTGAGAGAGTGTGTATGCATATTTTTTTAAATTTTTAATTTTTTAAAAAAAAATATTTATTTATTTATTGGTGCTTCGGCCCCTCAATTGTCTGAGGGGGTCTGTGAGCAATTGGAGGAAACAAGGTGGTGAGGAAACAGAAATCCTGGACAAGGAACAGTGATGGCTCGTGGGACCATGCTTTGCATGCTGAAGGTCCCAGGTTCAAACCCCACCATTGCCATCTCTTCAATTTAGAAGGCTCCGGTGATGTGATACACTTCCACCTTGGACCATGGAAAGCCACTACCAGGGAGACAAGGCAATCCTGAAGAGAACTTGCAAAAGCTGTGTTTGGACTACAGTTCCCAGAATCTCCTGGCAGTGCTGCAAGAGAGGATCTGGGAACTGCAGTCAAAAATACGTCTTTTCCAAGGCCTCTGGAATAAGGAACTTTCAATGTTCTTTCACCTGTTGGATATTGCAGGTGTGATTGGTGAATGTGTGTTGCAGTTCATTTCAATTAATTTTTTCAAAAAGCTTTCATAAACAAAAGCGATTCCAGTTCAGGGGTGTGACTTGAATGGACATGTCTCTTTTCTATATATTTTCTTTGACTAGGATTTGCTAGCTTCCAGTATGTGAAGGCTAAAAGTCCTTAAGCTGAACATGAGGCAGCCATGTGATGCTGCAGCAAAGTAGCAAAAGGAAGAATAATTTCCAGGTCAAGGGAAGTAATAGCCGTACTATATTCGGCACTAGTTAGGCCTCATGCAGAGTCCTACACAGCGCTCATGACCAGTGAGTCATGACCTAGGACAGCCAGTCCAACCACATACAATGTAGGATCCCCACCTAAAGCAGTGGTTCCCAAACTTGGGCCTTCCAGGTGTTTTGGACTTCAGCTCCCAAAAGCCCTAGCCAGCTTGGTCAGCATTAGGGAATTCTGGGAGCTGAAGTCCACAACATCTGGAGGACCAAACTTTGGGAACCACTGACCTAGAGCATCCCCAGCAGGTAATCCTCCAGCCTCTTTTGGAAGGTGTGCAGAGAAAGAGACATCACCACTTCTCTAGGTAACTGGTTCCATTGCCCAACTACTCTCACCCTCAAGAAGTCCCTTCTGATATCCAATCAAAATCTACTCTCCTGTAGCTTAAAACCATTAGACCTGGTCCTACCTTCTGGGGCAGCAAAAAACCTTCTCCATTCTCTCCGGGGCCACCCTTGAGAAATTTAAAGAGGGCAGTCCTGTTTCTCCTCAATCTTCTTTTCACCAGACTGAACATGCCCAACTTCCTCAACCTTTCCTCAATGTTTTGTTCTCCTTCCTTCTTATCATTCTTGTTGCCCTTCTCTGCTCCAACTTGTGTACATCCTTCTTAAAACAAGGCACCCAGAACTGAACAAAAGACTCTAGATGAGGCCAACACAAAAACATACTTCTCTTGGCTTGGAAATTGTGGTTCTTATTATACTCTGTTGTTGTTGTTGTTGTCGTGTGCCTCCAAGTCATTTTTGACTTGTAGCGACTGTATCATAGGGTTTCCTTGGCAGGTTTCTGCAGAGGAGGTTTGCCCTTGCCCTCCTCTAAAGCTGGGAGAATGTCACTTGCCCAAGATCACCGAATCGAACCCTGATTCCCAGAGTTGTAGTCCAACACCTAACCCAACAAACCACTCTGGCTCTTCTAGCTCTGTATTAAATTCTAGTCCAGGGGTAGGCAACCTTTCCC
Organism: Phrynosoma blainvillii; assembly: GCA_026167975.1. Taxonomy (NCBI): domain Eukaryota; kingdom Metazoa; phylum Chordata; class Lepidosauria; order Squamata; family Phrynosomatidae; genus Phrynosoma; species Phrynosoma blainvillii. Next base: position 20,479,970 of record JANUYF010000011.1, on the reverse strand, counting down.
CTTTAAGGGCCGAGGGACTTCAGCTCCCAGAAGCCTCAGCCATGTTGGCCAATAGTCCCATGTTGGCCAATAGCTCCTGGGATTCTGGGAGCTGAAGTCCCTCGGCCCTTAAAGGGGAAAGGTTGCCTACCCCTGCTCTAGTCCTTAAAAATCACAACGGATGTCTCTGGCATTGCAGGTTAGGAGCTTTATCTATCACCCTCTGCCTCTTCCTCTTTACTAAGGAAGCCAGGGTTTGAACCTGGTGATTTCTATATGTGGAGCAAGCAACCTGCTCATCAGCTGTGAGCCATCTCTTGCTTGTTCTTTTGTGGCTGGCTCATGGTTGTAGCTTTGCACATAAACCATCTTTGCTCTCCTCCTCCCTCTTCCTGGTGGTGAGTCTTCCGAAATTTGCTTCCTGCTCAGCTCTGAATATATGTTAGTTATCTGTGACTCACTAGCAGCTGAGAAATGACCCAATGCTTTCCCAGGTTGCAGAACCCTTTTCCCCCTCTGCAGGGTGGATTCCCAAAGGATCTGGCCAAAGGTATGATCCCAAAATGCAGGTGGTTCAAAGTTCATTTGGGGCTCCCTTGACACACACGTACAGTGGGCCCTTGGTATCCACTGGATTTAGTTCCAGGACCCCCTGTGGATAGCAAAATCCATGGATACTCAAGTCCCATTATAGACAATGGAGTGATACTACCACTACTACTACTACTACTACTACTATATCAATACTTATTATTACTACTACTACTACTACTACTACTGTAGGCCTTGATATTCGTTGAGTTTTGGTTCCATGACCCCCATAGATGCTAAAGTCTGAAGATGCTGAAGTCTCAACATACACAATGGAGTATTATTTTGTTGTTATTATTATTGCCGTGGGCCCCTTGGTGTCCACTGGGGTTTAGTTCCAGGATCCCCAACCCACCCACCCCCATGGATAGCAAAGTCCATGGATGCTTGGGTCCCATTATATACAATGGAGTATATTATTATTATTATTATTATTATTATTATTATTATTATTATTATTAGAGTGGGCCCTCTGTATCTGCCTAGGTTTGGTTCCAGGGCCCCCTGTGGATAACAAAATCCATGTATATTCAAGACCCATTCTGTGCAGTAAACATATCCAAGGGGACCTATGTTGGCCATATAGCAAAGTACAGTATCATCCAAAATCCACAATACAGTGATACCTTTATTGGGCCAGCCAGAATGTACAATATACACGTTACATGCTTTTGAAGCTCCACTGGCTTCTTCAGATTAGGCAATGGTGTTAAAAATGATACAGAAGAAAGAAAGGACAAAAGCAAATTGACAATGTTAGTCACAGCCCTGCAGTTGGTCAAGATGTTGTAGTTGTCCTCAGTTCAGATTTTATGGAAGGGTATTCTGTGCAGTGGCACAGTAAAGTGTCCCTTATATAAAATGGCAAAATCAAGATTTACTTTTGGGGTTTTTAAAAATTAATATTTTCAAGCCACAGATGGTTGATTCCGTGGATGCAGTATCCTGACTGTTCAATGGCCTAGTAAAGTGGTGTCCCTTGTTTTTTAAAATGGAAAACTCAAGCTTTGCTTTTTGGAATCCTGTTCTGAGTATTTTCAAGCCATGGATGCAGAGGCCTGACAGTACAATGGCCTTGTAAAATGATGTCCCTTATTTATTTATTTTTTTAAATGTCAAAATCGAGGTTTGCTTTTTGGAATGTTTTGAGAAAATATTTTCAAACCGTGGATCTGTGGATGCAGAATCCATGGATGCGGAGATCCAACTAACTGTATATCTGATACAGCAAAGATGGTTCAAACTTAGCTACCTTACAGGGCTCTTCTTAAGATTATTTGTCATCTCCAAGGGACAGTCATGTTGTCCTGTCATTGCCTTCTGTGACAGCATCTTGCAGGTTTATAAATTTCAGGCTGATACCATGTTTTATTTAACAACTTTTCATTGAAAAAAGTCCCAGAGTGGGCTTGTTATCACAAAAGTGCTACAAAAGTATGTGCATCGTTATTTGCCAGCATGTTATAATGTTACACATGTTTAACTAAAACTCTGGGAGACCAGGGTTCAAATTCCTGCTCAGCCATGGAAACATGGTGACCTTAGTGAGATTACATTCTCTCAGCCTCAGAGGGACCCTCCTCTGAATAAATTCTTCCAAGAAATCGAGTCACTATAAGTCAGAAATGTCTCGAAGGCACATAACAACATGTGTATTTAATGTGTGTACACAAAACATGCAAACTGTGTTTGAACACTTTTTGGCATGGGGAAGCTGTATATAAATATCAACTATTAGTCAAGGAGTTGCATTTTGAGGAACGCTTTAGCCAAATGGCATTTCTAGTGAAAACTGAGCTGCTTGGATCCCATCAGAACCTGCAGATTTTCAGATACACAGAGAAGGTTTGCCTATAATTTATGCCTGAAATCAGGGTGGTTGCTATGGGTTTCAACAGCAGCTCAGAGTGCTGTTATGCAACTTCTCATTATCTCCCCCCCCCCCCTTTGCAGTATATTGTGGCAGTCGTTGAATTTTTAGGGAGAAAGCAAAAGTAGGCAATATTCTGGGCAAAGTTAAAATTGCTGGTAATATGGTTGGATGCAGCTGAGTGTGGAGGTTTCATATTTGGTTCTTTTGCAGTACAAGTGATCTAGTTGTGGATTCAGAGAATAGTAAAACCGTAGGAGGTGGAAGGTACCCCAAAGGCTCTTTAGTCTAACCCCCCCCCACCATACAGGAATGCACAACTACACCATTCTGAACAATGCCCATCCAGCCTCTGTTTAAAGACCTCCAAAGATGAAGAGTCCAGCATCTTCCAAGGCAGACTAATTCCATTTGTGAGCAGCTCTTACCATCAAAACGTTCTTCCCAGTGTTTAGGTGGAATCTCTTTTCTTGTAATATTAATCCATTGGTTCATGTCCTGGTCTCTGGAGCAGCAGAAAACAAGCTTGAGCTATCTTCTCCCTAACATCCTTTCAGATTTTTAAGATGGCTGCATCATATCATCTCCCAGTCTTATTTTCTCTAAGCTAAACATTCCTAGCTTCCTCCATTGTTCCTCATAAGTCTTAGTTTCCAGAACTTTCACCATTTTGGACGCCCTCCTTTGGACATGCCCCAGCCGGTCAACATCCCTCTTGAATTGTGGTGCCCAGAACTGGACACAATATTCCACATGAGGCCTGACGAAAACTGAATATACTACTACTTCCCTTGATCTGGACATTATACTCCTATTGATGCAGCCCAGAATTGCATTGACCTTTTTGGCCACTGCATCAGACTATTGACTCATGATTAGCTTGTGGTCTGCTAAGTCTCCTAGATCCTTTTCACATGGACTACTATGAAGCCAGGTATCACCCATCCTGTATTTATGCATTTTATTTTTCCTGCCTTGGTGAGCTCATGGCGTCTTCTGTGGTTCTCCTTTTCCACATTTGTTCCTCACAACTTGAATTAGGCTGATAGAGAGTAAAGGTTTGACAGGTCCAGAGTGGCCCAGTGAGTTTTCCTAGCTCGATGCAAATCTGGATCTCCCGAAGGCTCAGTCCCACACTGAGTGGCAGGAACTGTGCAGCTCTACAGTTACTGTAGGACTGTGACTTCCAGCATTCTCACCAGTGACTGTGATGACTGAGACTGCTGGGGGTTGCAGTGTAACAATATCTGGAGGACTGCCTAATTCCCAGTCGTCCTCTGGCCATTGCACCACTTCATCTTTCTCCTTCATGCCCTGCTTCCTAGACATCCCAGGGCTATCTGATTGGGCCTTCAGGGAAACAAGATTCTGAATCTTGCTATGGTCCAAGAGGACTCGTCCGTTAATTTCCTTTTCCCACTACCACCTTGTATCGTTCCTCAAAGTGTGCATGGGAAGTGTCATAGCTTTTCCAAGACGGAGAGGGGTCACGATAGCCACGTGAATCATAGAGTTGGAAGAGACCCCCAAGGGCCATCCAGTCCAACCCCCTGCCATGCAGGAACTCCCAATCATAGCATCCCTGACAGATGACCATCCAGCCTCTGCTTAAAGGCCTCCAAGGAAGGAGACTCCACCACACACTGAGGGAGTGTGTTCCACTGTCGAACAGCCCTTACTGTCAGGAAGTTCCTCCTAATGTTGAGGTGGAATCTCTTTTCCTGGAGCTTGCACCCATTGTTCCAGGTCCTAGTCTCTGGAGCAGCAGAAAACAAGCTTGTTCCCTCCTTAATATGACATCCCTTCAGATATTTAAACACGGATATCATATCACCTCTTAACCTTCTCTTCTCCAGGCTAAACATCCCCAGCTCCTTAAATCGTTCCTTATAGGACTTGGTTTCCAGACCCTTCACCATTTTAGTTGCCCTCCTTTGGACACGCTCCAGTTTCTCCACATCCTTTTTGAATTGTGGTGCCCAGAACTGGACACAGTATTCCAGGTGAGGCCTGACTAAGGCAGAATAGAGTGGCACTATTACTTCTCTTGATCTAGACACTATACTTTTATTGATGCAGCCTAAAATTGCATTGGCCTTTTTAGCTGCTGCATCACACTGTTGACTCATGATCAACTTGTGGTCTACCTGGACTCCTAGATCCCTTTCACACGTAGTCTCATTCAGCCAGGTGTCCCCCATTGTATATCTGTGCTTTTCGTTTTCCTGCCCTAAGTGCAGTACCTTACATTTCTCCATGTTGAATTTCATTTTGTTAGCTTTGGCCCAGCTTTCTAGTTTGTTCAAGTCATTTTGAATTTTGATCCTGTCTTCTGGGGTATTAGCTACTCCTCCTAATTTGGTGTTGTCTGCAAATTTGATAACTATTCCCCCAATACTGTCATCCAAGTCATTGAAAAAGATGTTGAATAGCACTGGGCCCAGGACAGAGCCCTGTGGCACCCCACTGGTCATTTCTTTCCAGGTTGAAAAGGAGCCATTGTCGAGCACCCATTTGGATTCGGCCAGTCAATCAATTACAAATCCATGTAACAGTTACTTTGTCTATCCCACATTTTACCAGCTTGTTTGCAAGAATGTCATGGGGAACCTTGTCAAAGGCCTTACTGAAATCAAGATATACTATATCCACAGCATTCCCTTCATCTACCAAGCTGATAATTTTATCAAAAAAAGAGATCAGATTTGTCTGGCATGACTTGTTTCTCTGAAACCCATGTTGACTTTTTGTGATTATGGAATTACCTTCCAGGTGTTCACAGATTCTCTGTTTAATGATCTGCTCTAGAATCTTTCCTGGTATTGATGTCAGACTCTTTACTTATTCTATGCTGAAATTCTCCTATTCTGTCTTCTACTCCATTATCCTCAGGTTGAGCACCCTTTGCCTATTCTGAGAAGACTGAAGCAAAGAAGGTGTTGAATAATTCTGCCTTTTCTCTGTCCCCTGTTAACTTTTTGCCATCTTCTCCACACAGTGGCCCTACCATTTCCTTATTCTTCCTTTTGCTGCTGACATACCCAAAAAAGCCCTTTTTATTGTTCTTAACCTCTCTAGCAAGTCTGAGTTCATTCTGTGCTTTAGCTTTTCTGACTTTACCCCAACACGTGCTAGCTATTTGTTTGAATTCCTCTTTGGTGATTTCCCCATTTTTCCATTTCTTGTACATGTTCCATTTAAAACTTAGTTCAGTTGAAAGTTCCTTAGTCATCTATCCTGGTTTCTTGAGGCACCTCCCATTTTTCTTCCTCATTGGAACTGTTTGAAATTGTGCCTTCAATATCTCCTTTTGAGAAACTCCCATCCATCTTGAAATGCCTTCTCTTTTAGTATTCCTGACCATGGGATCACCCCCAGTATTGCTCTAAGTTTAGTAAAATCAGTTTTCCTAAAGTCTAGAATGTGTGTCTGACTATGCCTGGCTTCTCCTTTCCACTGTATAATAAACTCCAGGAGAACATGATCACTCCCACCTAAGGATCCAACCACTTGCACCCCATTTATTAGGTCTTCCCTGTTAGTTAGGATCAGATCCAAAATGAAGGAAGGTCATGATGTGGAAGAAGGAGTGGTCTTGTTTGCTTCTGTTCCAGAGACTAGAACACAAACCAAGTGGATCCAAATTGCAAGAAAAGAGATTCCACGTAAACATGAGGAAGAACCTCTTGACTGGAAGAGCTGTTCTAGAGTGGAATAGACTGCTTTGGAGGGTGGTTTGAAGATTTTAAACAGAGGTTGGAGGGTATCTATCAAGAGAGTTTGAGGTCCAAAACCACACTGCTGAAATGACCCAGTTTGAGATTGCTTTAACTGCCCTGGCTCAGTGCTAGGAAGTTCTGGGAACTGTAGTTTTGTGATACATTTAGCCTTCTCTGTCAGAGAGCTCTGGTGCCACAACAAACTACCATTCCCAGGATTCCCTAGCACTGAGCCAGGGCAATTAAAGCAGTCTCGAACTGGATTATTTCTGTAGTGTGTTTTGGCCCTGAGTTGTGTGTTTTAGAGAACTCGGGATCATTTTCACCCCGGAAGGGCCTTTTTTGAAACAGGAAAGTGACTTCTACTCTACTCTTGTAAGATTTTAATTGTACTGTGTTTTTAGACTGTAAGTCCTCTTGAGTTCCAATTTTAGGGGGAAAGTGGGATACAAATAATAATAAAAAAGTATAATGATGCTGATTTTTTATTATTATTATTATTATTATTATTATTATTATTATTATTCCTATGTTTAAAAGGCCTCTCCTATGCCTATAATGGCCCTTGTTGATGTTGTGTGCCTTCAAGTTGTTTCTGACTTATGGAGACCCTAAGGCAAACTTATCATGGGGTTTTCTTGGCAAGGTTCAAAGGAGGTTTGCATTTGCCTCCCTCTGAGGCTGAGAGAATGTGACTTGCCCTATAGGTATCATGACTGAATCAAAACCTGGCCTTCAGTTTTGGCCCCATAAAGATATCACTGCATTGTGGATTTTGGATGTTATTGTATTCTGCTATATGGCCAACATGGCTACCCCTAGATATGTTTCCTGGTCTCTAGAGTCACAGTGTAGTGATTTGACTGTTGGATTAGGACTCTGGAGACCAGGGTTCAAATCTGAGTAGTCTCTGTCATAGAATCATAGAATCATAGAGTTGGAAGAGACCACAAGGGCCATCCAGTCCAACCCCCTGCCATGCAGGAACTCCCAATCAAAGCATCCCCGACAGATGGCCATCCAGCCTCTGCTTAAAGACCTCCAAGGAAGGAGACTCCACTACTCTCCGAGGGAGTGTGTTCCACTGTCGAACCGCCCTGTCCTGCATCCCTAGCAGAGGAGACCCATGGAGATAGGGAAATGAGCTATGGAGGTAATAAATGTGTGTGGCACAGTGGGCTGCTTGTGACCTTCCAGATTGTGTTGGGCCATTGAAGTAGTTCCCATCATCCCTGTCCTCCATAGCCCATCCAGGCATATAGGACCATTTGATGCCTTATGTCATGGCAACAGCTCCTTTATATCTCCTTCCTGCTCCTTCCAGGTAACTCTTCACCCAGGCAAGATATCCATATTCAGATACATGCTTGCATATTTACCTAGCTGCTTATATAATTTGTGGCAAAGTTTTATTTTAGGCTCTTGTGAACCCTCCGTTTTGTCCCTGGCATCCTAAGTGCCCACTATTGACATGAAGCTTCAGCTCTGCTTGTCGCCCTCTTAAAGCAAACAAGCCGCTTAGAGAGGTGACCCGTGCCACCTTTAAAGTGCCAGTGTTTGCACACAAGCTTGGCACAGCCTCACCTCCTTGGCACCCCAGCTGCTTCTTGCCAGCCAGGTTTTGGCTTTTGTTCTGAGTGCTGGAAAGCATACCATGGTCTCTTATGTTCCAGCCAAGGACTGATCCCTTCACCCCTGCCTTCTGTAAGCCCTTCCCTATGTGACTTGCCAACCTGCTTCTGATGTTTTTGCTGCTGAAAGAAGAAAGAGAGCAAATGCACCCAGGTAGCTCAGCAAAGTTACTAGAGCTCAAGAATTGTTGCTGCCTGTTTTGCCGTTTCCTTCAGGGGGCAATAACTTTGGCTGTATTTACAAGGTATGCTCGCTGGTAAGGTAATTTGCGTTGTGCTGATGATGTGATAAAGAATTGATTGTTCTCGATAGAGAAGGCATTATTGCTTCTCCTAGCCAAGCAATCTGCATGCCACAAAGTGAGGTCTTGTGTGGCTTGTAAAAATAGAGTACTACTAAATAATAGTAAGAAGAAGAAGCAGCAGCTCTGAGTCTTAGTTTTGGGGGAAAGTGTGGGGATGATGATGGTCATCATCATCATCATCCCACTTTTTCCCCAGAATTGGTACTCAGACCAGCTTACAATTTAAAAGAACAGTACTATTAAAAACATACCAAAGAGAGCATTAAAATAGGATTAAACTTTTACAATATTAAAACAGATCACTCATTAAAAGAATAAAATACAGTTTAAAAAGATGGAAGCACTTAAAAACAGTACACTATAAGCACAGTACAACACCTTCAGCCCATTCTTTAAAGACTTACCTTTAGTGGTCTTGCTACTAAAAATAATAGTTTCTGGAACTGCGACTGTTTTGCATGCTCATCTTCATTCTTTTAGCAGTAGTTGTTAGTATCATATTAATTGCTAATATTGATCGCTAATTAATATTAATAATAATACTAAGAAGAATGGATAATGAATATTAATGGCTAATAAGAAACTATTGTACTTTGGACACATCATGAGATGGTATGACTCATGGGGAAAGGTGATAATGTTGGGAGAAGTGGAGGGCAGAAGGAAAAGAGGACAGCCACATTATGTACAGATGGATTTCTTCCATTGAGAAAACCACAGGTTTCTTAGCTTTGCAAGACCTGAGCAGGGTTGTTAATAATGACATTAATAATGACAAGATCCCTTGGAGGTCTCTTATTCCATAATTTGAAGCTAACTTAATGGCACATCCCCATGAAAAGAGCTGCGGTGGCCCTGTTGTCACAGATTTGCAGTGGCTAAGACTATTGGACTAGGATTTGGGAGAACCTTGTTCTGGTTCACTTTGGGGAGCAATCCACATGCACACAGACACACACCTACCTCACACACTTGTTGTGAGGATAAACTGAGGAGGCGGTTAGAGTGTGCATGCTCTCTTGAATTCCTTCAAGGGGGGGTAGGGTTTAAATATAATTGAATAAATTCATATTTATCATACTTCTTTCCACTCATAGCAAGGGCAAACCGCTTGTTTTCCCCCCACCGTTCCCTTCAGCCCAAAATAAACTTGTGTAAACTCATACATGGACCTGTGCCCCTTTCCAGCTTTGTTTTTTTTTGGGGGGGGGGTGACCTGGCTCCTCCCAAATGTTTGCAGTAGGGGCAAAATTGGGAAGTAGGGATAGGGTGGGAATTAGCTTTTGGACCTTACCTACCGTCCCTGATGTGGAAGGAACTGTGGCTTGGCTCAACAGGGCATGTGATGCTGTGCATATGAAGCATTTATCTTGCTTTGTGGTGTTAACATTGCCATTATAGTTGTAAAGTTCCCAGAGCACATGCAAAATGAAGCAGGGAGTGAGTCAAGGGAAAGAACCTCCCTTCAGCCTCCTCTGAGGGTGATTCCACCTAAACATTAGGAAGAACCTCCTGATAGTAAGAGCTGTTCGACAGGGGAAGATGCTGCCTTGAAGGGTGGTGGAGTCTTCTTTTTTGGGAAGTTTTAAAAAACCAGAATCTGGATAGCCATCTGTCCAGGGGTGCTTTGATTGTGGGGCTCTTCCAACTCTATGATTTGTCCCTCCTGGGGCAGAGAAGAGAATTGATGACAGCTGTGCATACTGCCCATGTGGAAAAAGCTGCACCGCAAGCATTGCATCCTTATGTTGGTGTGTTAATGGAGAATAATAAATTTGTAATTTCACAAGCCGCCCAGTCTCAAGAAATCAGTAGCTGTTCTACCTGCATGTGGGGAAACAGGACCCAAGAGCCCAGTTAACCTGAGTTTGCTAATGACCTGAGGGATTCTGCAACCTCGCATCCCCTGTGGCTGTCAAGCAACCAAGGTCTTGGATGGGTTTGCTTCTGCTTTCTTCTCTTCTTTGCATCTGCCACAGGCTCTGCAAACTGTACAGTTCTCCCTGTACAGAACCTGTGTCCTACTTGTCAGTTAGTCCTGTACTAATCCACAAAAACAACAACCCTATGCAAAATGTTTTTGATAAGACTTTGCGTAGAGAGCTGACGTGGTGTGATCAGTTTCTGGGAGACTGAGGTTTGAATCCCTCTGTTCAGCCATGGAGACCTGGTGGGCAAGTCACACTCTGTTAGCCAAAGAGGACAGCAGTGACAAACCCTCTCTGAGCAAACCTTAACGAGGTTTGAAGGTGAGTGTGATCTTAGTAGACCACAAGCTAATCATGTGTGCAGCAGTCAAAAAGGCTAATGCAATTTAAATGTTAAACTAGGACTCCAGAAGATCAGGGTTCACATCTCTGCTCAACCTTTGAAACATCCACTGGATGACCTTGGACAAGTCACACTCTCTCAGTGTGGCAAACCGCTTCTGAACAAATTCTACCAGGAAGACCTTAGGAGAAAAGCATGACGAAGTGGTTTGAGTATTGGACTAGGAGACCAGGATTCAAATCCTAGTGAGATGTGGAAACCCGCTTTGGGCAAGTCATACTTTCTCATCCATAGAGGAAAGCGGTGACACACGTCCTCTGAAGAAATATTGGCAAGAAAACACTATGATAGCCTTAGGGTTGCCATAAGTCACCAGTGGCTTGAAAGCACACTACAACGACAAGACTTTGTGTCTGTTTTCAATTTTTTTAACTGGGAGGAGTAGGAAAGGCAATCATTTAAAAACTTTCCTTGTTTATTCACCTGGAGTGTCTTTGATCCCCACTGACAACCTCATGGTACTAAGAAAGCTAGTGCTGAAAGTGTGTTTAAAACCTTTGCTTCTTGGTTCTTTCCTCCCAACTTGTGAACTTTCAGTTTTGAAAGCTTTGGGTGAGATATCTGGAAAGGGGAGGGGTAGAGAGTTGTTGGATGTAGGACTTTTGGAAACTTCTGGTTGCTGGAAACCAGAAGCCAAAATAATGTAGGTTCTTCCAAATCCCCCACCCCCATTCTGGTTGGAAGCCAGGGACATTTCCTCTTCAGCTGTGAAAAAGAGAAGTTTGCCAAGAAAAGAGAGCCGATATCATGGGATTTTGAAGCAGCCCTGGGCCTGAGTGGGTTTGCTGTGTGCGAGAAGACATGCTTCTTTTTTTTAAGGGGGTATTTATTAGTGTTTGCATATTGATTAATGCTTTATCAAAGTATGTACACAATCATGTGCAACAGTGCTAGAGAGCAGGTAACATTAAAACAATGCAACTCTGGTCTTTTTACTTAATTTCTGAGCACAAAAAGGAGAATTGAACACCTGCAAAATCTCTTCTTCTTGAGAAGTAAGTCATTCCGCTTGCTCACAGGCTCCTGCATGCACACATGCGCTTATATGCCATGGTGATTTTGTTCAAAGCACTAATTGCAAGTGTCAGCGATTTGCAGCAGATACAAAAGGCCCTGTGTGTGTCTTTTGCACACAGCCATGGAGGAAGACAAAGGTGATGGCAGGGGAGTTTGTCTCAGCTGCAATTTTCATGTGCCCCTAATAGACACACACCTGTAGTCCTTGAGGAGGCAGCAGGATGCTTGAAAGCACAGAGGATAACCTATGGGAAAAGCTCAAGAGCTGGATATAATTTCCAGGGCTACAGGGCTGTGATAGCTTGCAAATTAACTTAAGAATAAACCTCAGTGGCCCAGATCCATGTCCATCCAGACCAGAGCATTCTAGCCATGGACCTTCCAGATGTTGCTTGACTTCATTTCCCATCAGCCCCACCTAGTGTGGACAATGTTTAGGGATTCCGGGAGTTTAAGCCCCACAACATCTGGAAGACCTCAAGGCTGAGAGCCACAATCCAGTTTGGTGCCCCAGCCAACCAGATAGGACTGTGGGGTCACAAGTAGGACTTAAAGGAGTTTTCTTTCCCCAGTTCTTTGCCTGTAACAGCTGGTGTTCAGAGGTAGATTGCCTCTATTCATGGTGATTCCATTTGGCTATCAAGATTTAAGGTTAAATTTGCATATAGACAAGTTGGAGTAGGTTCAGAGAAGGGCAGAAAGGATGGTAAGAGGGATGGAGAACAAAACACAGAAAAGGTTGATGGGAGTTTGGTAAGTTCAGCCTGGTGAAGAGGAGATGGAGGGGGAGACAAGAATCCTTCTCTTGAAATGCCTCAAGGGCTGCCTCAGAGGTGATGCAGCAGGTTTGTTTTCTGCTGCTCCAGATGGGAGGACCTGATATAATGGTTTTAAAATACAGGAGGGTAGATTGTTTTAATGCAGGGGTAGGCAACCTTTCCCCTTTAAGGGCCGAGGGACTTCAGCTCCCAGAATCCCAGGAGCTATTGGCCAACATGGGACTATTGGCCAACATGGCTGAGGCTTCTGGGAGCTGAAGTCCCTCGGCCCTTAAAGGGGAAAGGTCGCCTACCCCTGTTTTAATTGAACCTTACAAGGATCCTCTTAATAGCAAGAACAGTTGGTCAGTGGAATCAGTGACCTGGAGAAGTGGCGAGTCTCTTTCTCTGGACATCTTCCAAAAGTGGTTGGACAGCCAATTGCTGGGGATGCTCTGGCTGGAGATCCTGTATTGAACAGGGGGTTGGACTTCTCTCATTGTAAAGAGGATAGGACCAAGTCTTAATGGTTTGAAGTTATAGGAGGGTAGATTTTGATTGAACATTAGAAGGAACATCTTGACTCTAAGAGTGAATGAGCAATGGAAGCAGTGATTCAGAATGGTGGTGGGTTTTCTTTCTCTGGAGGTCTTCCAAAATTGGCTGGACAGCCACTTGCTGGAGATGTTGTAACTCAGTGGTTCCCAAACTTTGATCTTCCAGATGTTTTAGACTTCACCTCCCAGAATTCTTGACTGCTGGCTAAGTTGGCTAGGGCTTCTGAGAGTTGAAGTCCAAAACACCTGGAGGACCAGCATTTGGCAATCACTCCTCTAGCTGGAGTTCCTGCCTTGAGTGGTAGGTGTGGTTTGGACTTCATGCCCATGAGGCTCCTTCCAACACTAGATAAATGGAGATTCCTTTAGAGTTGGGGGTCTGTGCCATTCACGGCATGGCACAGAGCACCTATGTTCATGGGTCTCTCCTCACTAGAGGAACATCTCTTAGCTTCTATTATTACTTTGTCAAGCAATATCACTTGTTAGCACGCTACTGTGAGCATATCTGGTGTGATCTGGCTTAATGTTTCTTCTCTCCCTCTCTTAATAGGACCCTGTTGCGTTGAAGCCATCCATTCAGTTTCAAGGAAGTCAAGGGGTAAGTTCTGATCAGATATATCAAGTTTTGTTGGCCACCATTTCTGTTTTTCCTTCCTTTTTTTGAAACCTAGAGAGAAGTAAGGTCCTTGGGTCCAGGGGTATCTGCCAATCCTTCTAGGTCCTCTTTTCCCTGGTGCTGCGCAGTTACAAGAGAAATGAGTTCTAAACCTGTTTTTTTCTTTGTCTCCCCTCCCCTTTCATAATATTTATGTGCTGCTTGAGGGAGTATTTACTGGGGAGAATAGGCAGGAAGGAAGTACTTAACCCTTGTACTACCCATTGATACTCTTTTACCAAGGTCTCCCTATCTCCTTTTCTCTCTCTCATTTTCTCCTTCCCTATGTGTTGTTCTCTTCAGTCTTTCTTCCCCACTCTCAAAAATCAATTTTAATAGCTTGTTTCTCCAGAAAGCCTCCTGTTCTGGTTTCCTGACCTGGGTTGATTTGCATGGGAGAACTGTTTGGTATTGGGGCCAAGGGGAAACATCTATCTCCTGGGGAAAAATATATTGGCCCTTTCCTGCTTTTCATTGCACAACAACAGCTTGCAAAGCATTTTTTAAAAGGGAGAAAAAAAACTATGCAAAGTTTCAGTTGCAGAAGGGGACCCTTCAAGCATCCTCCCACACAAAAAAGCACAAAATAAAACAGGGACACAAAGGAAAGCAAACATTTCACAGTCCTGTCAGCATTTTAAAATCAGCCTAGATTAGTAATCCACTAACAATTAGAAGAAACAGAGAAGTTTATAATCCTGGCCACCCAACCACACCCCAGAAAGAAGAGGTTCATAGCCTAACATGAAGAATCCTTGGGCTAAAATTGAATTGGACTATAGAAGTAAACATAGGGGTTTCCAAATTTGTTATTATTTGCCATCAAGTTAACTGGCTACTGGTAACCCTCAGAATAAACACCACCATGAGAATCCTGCAGACTCAGACCCATGGCTTCTTTGAATCTACCTGTAATGCAGTTTTCCTCACATTTTTATAGTGAGTTCTATCTTCTTATGATATGTCCAAAGTATAACAGTCTCAGTTTAATCATCTTGGCTTCTAGAGAGAGTTCAGGCTTGATTTGCTCTAGGACCCATTTATATAAAATAGCAAAATCAAGGTTTGCTTTTTGGAATTAATATATTTTTGGAATATTTTCAAACTGTCAGTGGTTGAATCCATGGTTTTTGCCATTTTATAGAAGGGATGCCATTTTACTATGCCATTATATTTAATGGGAGCATCCACAGATTTTGATATCCACAGGGGATCCTGGAACCAAACCCCAGTGGATACCAAGGACACCCACTCTACTGCCCAGTATCTTAGGCTTTCTGGGCACTTTACAATGAAGAGAAATACAGAACAATATGCAGAATCTAAAACAGGTAAGGTAAGTGGTTGGATTTAGCATGGCCTCAGAAGGCATTTTGACTCTTGAATCAAGAAAGCAAGGGTGACTCTCGAAGGAGCCATTTGCAAATCTTTGCAAAATCTTTCTTGAGTCAGGATTAATTCCCACCAGAGAATAGAAATGCCGTTATTCTGTTCTTGGATCTCCTTGGTTGAAACTGAGCATCTCTCTGTTTTCATTTCTCTGGTGCCGTCTTTGTTTCGAGCAGTCTGCTTGTTAGACAGAGCAAAAGTTGCAGCTGCAGGCCTTCTGTTTTTAAAGGCAGGTGGCCACCTGAGGAATAAACAGAGTCAAAAGCAACGGCCACATCTGTGCCACTCACCCGAGCTACCCAAAGGCCCTCGCATGTCTGCTGTAAATAACAGTTCCCAGGAACCACTCGCAAGATATCCTCCGGGACTGAAATGAGCTTGTCTTGCCATGTAAATGCTATGGGGGAGGAGGTGGAAATCGTACAGTGTGGTGTTTTTCCCCCTCCTTGCTGCTACTTCCCCCTTTTCCAAAACCTGTGTGTCTTTCCTGAAAATGTCACAGAAATTCTACAAAAGCTGCCCACAGTGCCAAAGGGCATATCGGCAAAGAGGCAAAGGTCCACCAGCAATTGCACTTCTGAATAAAATGGCCCTAGGGGGAAACTGGTGTTTCCTTGCAGAGAGAAGGCTAACATCCTGGGGTTTTCCCTGACAAGTTATCGTTCTATATGCAGGGCATTGTGTGTGTGTGTGTGTATCCCCTGTGTGTGAATCATTGTCCTACTTCCCTACATCAAGGGAAGTGATAGTGCCAATCTCTTCTGCTTTGGTCAGATCTCACCTGGAATATTGTATCCAGTTCTGGGCACCACAAGTCAAGAAGAATATGGACAAGCTAGATGGTGTCCAGAGGAGGGTGACCGAAATGGTGGAAGGTCTGGAAACCACCAAGTCCTATGATGAGAGACTTAGGGAGCTGGGCATGTTTAACTGGAGAAGAGAAGGTTGGGTATAGGAGCACATTTGTTGCTGAATATAAAAGCCAGTTTAAGCAACTGCATTCGGTCTCAGGGACAGCTTAGCAAAGGCTTTCAGAGGCTGAAGAAATGGCCAGAAAAGTCCCCACCCCCGAAAAAGAAGAAAAAATAAAAAGAGGTCTGTTTTATCATTGACCACCAGTGCAGCCTTCTTAATAGATGACTTGCCTTCCCACACTCATTTTTGGACCAGAAAAAGGGGCATCTGGTGGGGGCAAAAAAGGAAGGCCCCCCAAAATAGCCTCCTGGGGAGGAAATAGATTCCTTTTGCCCATCCTGGTATAAACTGCCCATGAGGGGTGCTTGAGTTGTATATTCATGCATGGCAGGAGGTTCGTCTTTTTTTAAATTAAAGTTTTATTATTCAAACAAGCAAACATCCAACAATCAAACTGCATCCAATAACACATAGCAAGTAACAACAACAACAGAATACAAGTAACAAACTTTCTATTACCGTTTTCAAGATCATTCCATCAGACATAGTCTGAAACATTTTAAACTTCATCCTACCATATTGTAAATCATATTGTTAACCAACCTAACCACCCAGAGGGGTTATCTAGATGATTCTTATGGGTCCCTTCCAGCTTTTAAGATTCTGTAAACTGCAGCCAGCCTTTCCCAACAAAAGGTTTCCAGAGCAGATTTTTTGGCTTGTGTGTATGTCATTCTAGGCCTTCCTCTTCTGTTCTGGGTGTGTTCTCTCCAGTTTTTCTGGATAAGGGGTCAAGGAGTTATTGGGGGAACAAGGAATCCCTGCGCCAGTCCTTTCCCCTCACCTGTGGAACTCCCTGTCACAAGAGAGTCACTTTGCCTTTGTGATCATCCAATTCTAGTTCAAAATGTCTCCTTAGAGAAGCAATTAATCTTCTTTCTTTCTTTTAATCGTAGAGTTGGAAGGGGCCGCATGGCCAATCAAGCTCATCCCCCTCTGCTCCTTTTTTTAAATTTTGTAATTCTTTGATTTTGATTTTTCACTGCCATACCTTTTACTGGTTGGTTATCATTTTGAGTATCTTTAATACAGAAAAACGATAGTGTTTTCAAATGTGTAAGCGGCTCTGAGCCCTTCTTAGTTGGACAGAGTGAAAGCAGAGGTTGCAAAAATTACTTATTCAGCCTGTATAGTTCCCAGAATCTTCCTGTGGGTTTTTTTTGGGGAGGGGGGCAGAAATTTCCCAAGCTCTTATGTGCAAGTGCCAGGTACAGATTGCATTTGCAAATTGTAAATCAACATGCTGACCATGGTTCAGATGTTTAAACACAAATGCAAAAGAAATGGGATGCTCAGTCTCCCTGGTTGTATTTATACATACCCAAATCCCCAAATCTTTGTTGATCTCCCCCAGTTCCATTTCTCATTAACTGTTTTCCAAGCTGCAACATTTAGTTGGTTTTAGCTGGGTAGATTGGTTTTTCAGCTGGTTAAAAGTGCTCAGTGTTTTCATTGATCGATGTGGGTATGTGTATATATGCCTTTGAGTCACCTGTGTCCCTTAAAAACAAAATTACTATTTAAAAAAAATACAGGCACATGACAAACAGCAAGCACTGTCTTAGAAGACACAAAAAGCAAAGTCGGCCATCTTGGTTCACCAAAATATGCAAGCTTTTGAGTTCTACAGAACTCTTCATCAGACTGCATGTGTATGTGCCTTTAAGTTGCCTGTTGACTTAACGGTGACCCCATGAATTTCACAGGGTTTTCTTAGGCAAGGAGTACCCAGAGGTGGTTTTGCCAGTGAAATACAGCCTTACAACATCTGCTTTTCCTTGCTGGGCTCCTACCCAAGTATTAGCCAGAGCTGACCCTGCTTAGCTTCCAAGATTAGAGTGGAGCAGAGAGGAGAAGGAGGAACAAGGCAGTGCACAGATGTTGTAACTATGAGCTCTGCTATTTCTGAGTTCTCTCGTGTTTTCAGCAGTGGAGAAGAAACCATTTCTCCTCCATCTCAAATGTGTGTTGATAGGTGTACCATAATCTGATATCTTCACACTGACCTTGGGACAGTGTTTAATAAACTGCCAAAAAAAGATGAACCATGGCACCTGGTCAAATCTTTAAACATCCCTGCTTTTCCCACCTCCACCAACCTTTCTGATTATTTTTCTTTTTTTTTTTCTAACACCTAGCCCAATGAAGAGTTCTGGGGAACTCAAAAGCTTGCATACTAATAAAGTTAATGTCCCACCAGAACTGTGTGGTGTGGAAAATTTTCCATGGAAATTTGGAAATGCAAGGTGGAATTTTTTTTCAGAATTAGCTTTTTCTGTGCTTGAAATGAGCTCATCAGTAGTGCAGAGAGTGAGGGAGTGAAGCTGAGATACTACAGTTAGACCTTGACAAAAGAAAGTTAAACTGTTGATACAGTGAACCCTCCACATTTGCTAGGATTGGGGGCACAAGACCCATGTGGAAGCAAAAAAACCTGCAAATAAAAATACCACTATTTTTTTACCTGAGAGAGCACCTCTCTAGGAATCTCTGGTTTCTCCAGCAGCACAACTCTCTGGTCAACGTGTGCAGGAGGTTGTAGGACCTACAAATGCCTAGAGAAGTGCAACTTCTGGCAAAAGTTGGCAACAGAGTCATGCTGGAGGACCTAGAGATTCCTAGAGAGAACACATTAGTCAAATGCACAAATAATCAAATCAGCAAAAGCCAAAGCCACAAATGTGGAAGATCGACTGTATATCAGGTCCATCTCTCTTTAGGTATGTAACCTTAAAACAATAGTTTTTTTCCACTTGTGGTCACCTTTTGTTAAATATATAGGGGAAGTATATGATTTATTCTTTCATACTATTACAAATATTCCTATGAAATAAATCTTTGAGTGTGTTTGGCTATAATATTGAAACCAAGCATGCTATATCATATAGTGTTATTTAGAGCACTGGAGAGTTTTCCAGTTCTGCTTTGGTTTTGGAAAACTCACTATTGCCCATCTGTGGATCTCAGTTTCATTTTGGAAGAGGTAGTTTCCTGAGAAGGAGGAGGTATACCATCTGAGGAAAGTGTCCTTGACTCATGGATGGCTTGTCTGCTTTGCATACAGAGAGTCTCAAGTCTGGTCCTGGGCATCTCCCATTAAAAGGCTGCTGAGATGCCAAAAGGTGGAAAGTCCCTGGAGGACCACAAACAGCCAGCATAGGGCTCAGCGCATGGATTACCTGGCCTGGGACCAGGGTTGTGGAGTTGGGATGCCGAACCTTCAACTCCAACTCCTCTGCTTTTTCTACTCTCTGACTCCTTGGCATCACAGCGGTTGTCTTCATCTTGAGTCCCATGTCCTACGCTGACACCACAATCGTTTCCCACCTAGAGTTAAGGCAAAGTGCTCAATTACAATTGAGTTTGTGGGAAGCCTCTTTGAATTTATTTATTTGAATTTATCCCAGGTGAATTTATTCGAATTTATCCTGGGTGATTCAAAAAGGAAAGTGCCAAAGTAAAGCTGTTCTTATTTGGTTGTGCACCATTCATTTTGTATCACCTTGCATTTTTATAAATTGTCAATTAGCAAAATTGCCCCCCCCCCAAAAAAATCTGAAAAAAAGCATAAAGTGTTAAATTTTTATTTTGAAGCCAAAGTTGGGGTCGTTCAACTTCTACCAACTCTGACTGCACCCAAAATGGCTCCCAACTTCATAGCCCTACCTGGAACAAAGCAGGTCCTGCCTCCCAAAGAAGAAGTCCCATAGGCACACCCCTTTTGATCACTTTGATTCTTTTCTTTCTTTAAAATTTCCTTTTTTTCTTCCTATTTAGTTATAATGGTGTCTTTAGCCATCAAAGACTAAACCATTTAACCTTTGGTTTTCCAGATGCTTTGGACTACAGCTCCTATAAACACTGACCCCATGTTGGCTAGGGCTTCTGGGAGATGGCGGTTCAAAACATCCAGAGACCAAAATCAGTGGAATTTGCATCTAAGGGCCAAACAAGTGATGGGGCAAGGGGTTTCTTCTATTGGGCAGCATCATATGTGACAACACTTTAAATTGCTGTGACAACACTTTAAATTGTTGCTTCCTTTTCAACAGCACATTTCTATACCCAGGCCCGATGGCCCGGCAGGGGTCCGGACATTTTCGTTTTACCTCTCCAATATTGGCAAAGATAGCCCACAGGGAAGTTTTGACTGTATCCAGCAGTATGTGTCCAGGTGAGTAGCATTTCCAGACCCACACAATTACAGATCTACCTATGAAATTGATGTTTTTGCTGGGCATGATTTCTCTAGCAGCAAATTTGGTACCAGATGCAAAAATAGCATAGAAAGAACAGGGAGAGTTTTCTGCGCCACAAGAAAAGAAGAGCAGCCCTACATGCTTCTCGGCAAACGTTTTATTTAAAGCTAAAAATGTGCACAAGTGAAATAAAACCACCAGGTCAGGTAAGCCTTACATTGTTGTTGTGTGCCTTCAAGTCATTTCTGACTTAACAGCAACCCTATGGTTTGCATAGCTAAGCTTCCCACCAAAATGATTGATTGGCTGGCTGGCTCAAGGTTACCCTATGACTCTGGAGACCAGAGTTCGATTACCGGCTTGGGCAAGTCACATGCTCTCAGCCTCGGAGGAAGGCAATGGCAAACCTCCTCTGAAAAAATCTTGACAAGAAACCCCCTTGGTAAGTTTGTCTTAGGGTCGCCATAAGTTGGAAATGACTTGAAGGCACACAACAACAACAACATGCAGGACTCAGACCTTCATCTCCCAAGACCCTAGTCCAGCACTTCTGACTACAACAGCAATTCAGGCTGTGGGTGATTTCTGCCCATAGACCATTGTAGAAGGGATGTGTCTCCTGTGGATTTTGAAACTGCAAATGCAGTTGGCCCTCCATATCCACAGATTCTTTATTCACAGATTCAAGCATCTACAGCTTTTTTTAAAAAGCTGTTTTAAAAAAAAAAAAAACAGGGGAAGCAACGGAGGATGGGAAAGCAAAGGAAGGGGGAGAGGGAGAGCAGGTTCAGTTACAGTGGGATGCGGCGCCTCAAATATGTTCTGTCAAAAGCCCAGGTCCTCAACATTTTATTGCATTCATTTCTCTCTAGCAATGGGAGCATTCAGCTGGACTGTCTGGGCAGCATCCAGGATAAGATCACCGTCTGCGCTACGGATGAGTCGTACCAGAAGGCGAAGCAGAGCATGGCCCTGGTGGAAGAGGAGACGCGGAGCCGGGGGGCCATCGTGATCAAGCCAGGAGGCCGCTATGTTGGTAAGAGGGTTCACTCCACTGTCTTTGCAGTACTAGGGAGGGGATCTCTGTACTTAGCCAGAACGTTTCAGAACAGCAAGAATGTACTGTCTGGTTAGGATTTGGTTGTGGAAGTGCAGAACAGGGGATGAATGAATCCAGCATGATTGATATTCAGAATTCGAGTTATGCGCCCAGACATTGTTCGCAGCATTTGTTTTTCTCAGTTGAGGTCTCTCGAGTGCTCTGAAGACCTCTGCTTGACATGATAAATATTTAAATATTTATCATCTTTAAATATGTGAAGGGATCCCATGTAGAAAATAGAGCCAGCTTGTTTCCTGCTGCTCCAGAGACCAGGGTGCATCTGCACTGTAGAATTAATGCAGTTTGACACTGCTTTAGCTACCATGACTCAATGCTGTGGAATTCTTGGATTTGTAGTTTGTTGGGGCACCAGAGGCAGTGGTTATGGATTCTGGGAGCTGGGGTCCAAAACCAGGCTTATAAAATGGTAATTACAGTCTCAGAGTGGAAGGACTGAAGCAGCGGAGTGGAGACAAAGCCATTCACCTCCAGGAGATATTCCACAATGGTACCCCTGCATACAGGTTGCTTTCTGGCCACTGCGCCACCAAAAAAGCCCCCCTCTGCCTCCTGAGTGTACACACAGGAGAGGTTTACAGGTTGCCAAGTTATCCCTGTTAGCCAAATGGACATGGGCAAGGTGCAGGTGAGGGGGAGGGAGGAAGAGATCAGGAAGGAAGCATATTACTTTCCTGTGTTCTGGGAAGCACACAAGGCTGGGGGAGTCATAGTTGGGGGGTAGGTTGTCCTTCTGGTCTCCCTTTCCTCTCACTTCTCTCTGCATTCAAGGCGCCTTTTGTTACTTCCCTGTAGTGTTTTGCGTGAGGTGCAACAAGAAATTTACTCCACTTCCTTTGCAAGAAGAAAATCACTTGAAAAAAAAGAAATAATAAAGCGCCACAAAGATATAGATTCTGTGCAAGAACTTTTAACCCTGAGAAACAGTCCTTACCCACAGATGTTACCATTTACCAAAACTTCCTTTAAAAACAGAAATAAGATGCACAGGAGACAGGAAATACTATTAAGAGAGAGAGAGAGAGAGGCTGCATCTGCGCTGGAGAATCAGTGCAGTTTGACACTGCTTTAATTTCCATGGCTCAAGGCTATGGAATTCGGAGATATGTAGTTTGGTGAGATATTTAGCCTTCTCTGTCAGAGAACTCTGGTGCCACAATTTGAGCCATGGCAGTTAACGTGGTGTCAAATTGCATTAATTCTTCAGTGCAGATGCAGCCTTTCTCTCTCTAAATAGGCTTTTCTATCCCCTATGCATCTTATTTCCCTCTTCAGAGAAAATTTTGCTAGACGGTAACATCAGCACTACTTGGGATGATGCTACTTTGGGTTGAGGCACATCCATGTAGCTTTCTACAAATATTTAAAGCAGGGACTGGGATAAAATTTGGGGAATCCTCCTCCCTCTTTGGCTTCTCTCAGGCTGTGATGTTCATATTTAGAATAATGATACCGGTCTCTGGTCCCCTGAGATCATTCATTCATTCATTCATTTTAGAACCCATCTTTCTCCCACCAAAGAACCCAGGGCAGCTTATGAAATGTAAAATAAAAGCTGGCTAAATTGTACATTGCAAAGATTTTCTTTTTTTCTTTTTTTTAACCCAATTATTACTACTAAAACCAGGTGCAGGTTGAGTATCCCTTATCCGAAATTCCAAAATATTCCAAAATCCAAAATTGTCCACGTGGGTGGACAAGATAGTAACGCCTTTTCTAATTGTCCACGTGGGTGGACAAGATAGTAACGCCTTTTCTTTCTGATGCTTCCATGTACACAAAATGTGTTTCATGCACACAATTATTTTAAAATATTGTGTACAAAATAACCTTGGGCTATGTGTATAAGGGTTGTACGAAATATAGATTTCATGGTTTGATCTGGGTCCCATCTCCCGAGATATCTCATTGTGTGGTATGCCTTCAAGTCGTTCTGACTTATGGCAACCCTAAGGTTTTCTTGGCAAGATTTGTTCAGAGGGGGTTTGCCATTGCCTTCCCCTGAGGCTGAGAGACTTGCCCAAGGTTTCCCGATGGGTTTCATGGCTAAACGGAGAATCAAACCCTGGTCTCAAACCACTATCATTATGTATATGCAAATATTCCAAAATTCCTAATATTTCTGATCTTGACAAGATTTGTTCAGAGGGGGTTTGCCATTGCCTTCCCCTGAGGCTGAGAGACTTGCCCAAGGTTTCCCGGTGGGTTTCATGGCTAAACGGAGAATCAAACCCTGGTCTCAAACCACTATCATTATGTATATGCAAATATTCCAAAATTCCAAATTCCAGATATTTCTGATCCCAAGCATTTTGGATTAGGGAAACTCAGCCTATAATTTAGAACATCTTAAAATACAGTTAAAAGCAAACAGGATAAAAACACAGGGCACTGCTATCAACACGGTTTCACCACATGATTTAAAAATCAGTCAAAAGCTTGCCAAATAAGAAGGCCTTAATCTGTCAGAGGAAAGTGAACAGAGGACAGTCGGACCTTCCATGGAAGGGAGTTCACTCAAAGTTTCTGTCGAGCTCTATGGGAGATTTTAGAAAAATTAAGGAGGTCAGTGAGCCACATCCTTTGGTGGAAAGGCATGTTTTCTCCTTCAGTTAATCCTGGTTTGGGCATGTCCTTGCTCAAATGGCTGGCGTTTGTATACCAAGCTTTTGATTTCTGTTCCCCCTGCCACAAATTAGGCAAGACTGTCAAAATGCGCAAGCCTGCACCAGGGATTTCAGACACCGTTCCTTCCCGGATCCGCCCAACACCTGTCAACCTGGCCAGCGCCATGAAGAAGGGCAACAGCGCCATCTCACAACGGCCATTCAAAGACCGGGTGATGCACCTGCTGGCCCTGAAGCCCTACAAGAAGCCGGAACTGCTCCTCAGGCTGCAGAAGGATGGCCTTTCCCCGCAGGATAAAGATTCCCTGGACATGCTCCTGCAGCAGGTAATGGCCAAGCTCAGGGTGTCTTTGGGGGACATGCACTTCTTGTCATCAGCCACCAACACCATGGTTCCTCATTCAGGAGGGGAGTCAGGGCTAGCCTTCCTGGAGAGACCATGAGGATCAAATGGCTTCATGATTCCCAAGGAAGGCAGACCTTTTTCCTCTCACTTAGGGCAACCCCCCAGAATTTCCTGCCCCAAACCAACATGGTCTCCAGAGATTCTGGGAAGTTTCAGTCCTCAAAAACCAGCCATCTTGGGTCCCAGTTTTTGGAAAGTAAATTGTAAAGGAACTTGCTTTACTGGTGTTGGTGTGCCTTCACATCACTTCTGACTTAATGACAACCCTAAGGCCACCCTGTCATGGGGTTTTCTTGGCATGATTTCTTAAAGGCTAAGAGAAAATGAATTGCCCAAGGTTGTCCGTTGGTTTTCCATGGCCAAGCCCAGATTTAAATCTTGGTCTCCCAAAGCGCTAGTCTAGTACTCAAAGAACGATATCACACTGGCTCAGGGTTTTCATGCCAAGACTTAGAGGAGTTTTGCCATTGCCTTCCTTTGAGGCTGAGAGAGTATGACTAGCCCAAGGTCACCCAGTGGGTTTCCATTGCTGAGCAGGAATTTGAACCCTGATATCCCAGAGACCTAGCCCAACACTCAAACCACTACAACGTGCTGGCTCTCTTTCCACCACTTCTGAGATTAGATATGTATTCTGCACCCCAAAAGACTGTCTTTCTAGAGCCAGAATCAGTTCCAAAGGTGCCTTCCTCTCCCTGCCTTCCCATTGCAGTTCCATTTTTCAGATTCTAAATCATTGGTTTCTTTTTTCTTAGCAAGTAAAGGAATGTGGAGGTTTTATACCATATTCTTGAGAATTAGGGCTATTTTCAGTGCTGCCCAGTTCCATCCTAGCAGAACCTTTTCTGGGAAGATGAATCCTTCTTGGTTTGAACTGATGTGGTGCACACAAAACAAACCAGACATTTTAAATACTACTTTTTGGGGTAGAAGGAGCAATGCAGATATAAAACTAGAATACAGTTGTAAAACAAATTATAGTATGATCCTCCTCCCTTCATGTCTGGAAAAAAAGATCTCTCTAGGCATCTGTAGGTCCTCCAGAGTAACTCAGTGGTCAACATCTACCAGAAATAGAGGGTTAGCTATTATCCACGGCTTTCACCAGCCACTGTAAATCTGGGATTATATCCCCTTTGTGTATGGGGAACACACTGTATCACAAGGAGAGTAAAAAAAAATACCATAAAACTGGCAAATATGTATAATCAAAATATACCGTATTTTTCGCCTTATAACACGCACTTTTTCTTCCCCAAAACGTGCGTGGGGAAGTCAGTGCGCCTTATAAGGCAAAGGGCCCAGGCCGCCGGGAGAAGGAGGGCTCCTTCCCCCCGCGACCTCAGTCTTTGAATGGGCTGGTGCTGGGATCGAAGCGATCCCAGCGCCAGCCCATTGAAAGACTGAGGCCGCGGGGAGAAGGAGCCCTCCTTCCCCCCGCGGCCTCAGTCTTTGATCCCAGCGCCAGGCCATTCAAAGACTGAGGCCGCGGGGGGAAGGAGGGCTCCTTCTCCCCGCGGCCTCAGTCTTTCAATGGGCTGGCGCTGGGATCGCTTCGATCCCAGCGCCAGGCCATTCAAAGACTGAGGTCGCGGGGGGAAGGAGCCCTCCTTCCCCCCGTGACCTCAGTTCAATGGGCTGGTGCTGGGATCGGAGAGGTTCTCCGATCCCAGCACCAGCCCATTGAACAACCGGCCTCCGGCTAAAGGGAGGAATCCTTTTTTTCCTGGATTTTCTTCCTTTAATATTGGGTGCGTCTTATATGCCGGAGCGCCTTATATGGCGAAAAATACGGCACCAGATGATGAAACCATATTAAACTAAAATTCCAAGGCTTCTAGCTTCTAACTGGATTGCTTAACAGTCACTTTCTGCCCTTCCTCTCCATTCACAGGTGGCAAACATCAGTGCCAGAGACAGCACGTATACTCTGAAAGATCATCTGTATAAAGAAGTGCAGAAAGACTGGCCAGGCTACTCAGAAGGAGACCAACAACTGTTGAAGAGGATCCTTTTCCGGTAGAGATGAGTATTCACATACACACACATGAAGGGCCTGAACAGACTGCCAGAAATAATCCAGATTGAGACCACTTTAACTGCCCTGGCTCAGTGCTAGGGAATCATGGGAACTGTAGTTTATTGTGGCACCAGAGCTCTCTGACAGAGAAGGTTCAATGTCTCAGAAAAAACTCAGAAAAAAGACAGCAGTGTCCCTTCAAAACCACTCTTTCTTCCTTTCAAAAATACCTCTGTTTTAAGTGCAGGTCTGTATCTGGAGGTGTATGGCTCATAGACGGAGCTTGAAAACATTCTTTTATTCGGACAGAAACTCCCAAAATTCCATCAGCCTCCATGGTTAAGATTCTGGTAATTTTTACCCACCCACCCCAAAAAAGGTAGCTTTGGAAAGCTTAGACTCTTACATGGATGTCTGGGCTACAAAGCCAGCTGTTTTGCATTTGGGTCCAGATGGTGGACGTTGGAATTCTAGCCAAAATTAAATTAAAATAAAAGTAGAGCCCATAAGCAAGACGGCACTCTTCAACTCTAGGATCTTCTTGACATTATTCAGTAGGTATTTGGCTTCCCTTCCTAATATTTTCATAGGAGAATCTCTACTTCTGGGTTCAGCTTATTAGACCAGAAGGAGAGGAGGGTTCAGGGGAGACACCAGACAGGAAGGAAGGAGGAAGGGAGGGATATTTGAGCTGATCAGAGCAAAACAGTGGTTTTTTAAAAACCTGTCAGAGGGTCTTTAAACGGGTTGGTTGGCCAGCTTTCAGTTCTTTAGATGTATATGACAGGGGTTGTACTGGATGGCACTTGTGGTCCCTTCCAACTCTATGATTATATGAAATGTCAGCCCATCAGCCTTTTGCCTAGCGGCAGAAGCTCCCCACCAGCCCTTCAAAGTCTCCCAACACCCCATTTTAAAAAAATGACCTGATTTTCATGGGATCTTTATAACATGATTTCTAGCTGCCATTTTGAGAGAGGGGAAGGACAAGAAAACAGGGGCATTTGGGCTAATGAAGAGGAGGGATCAGCTATGAGGTGGCTGTTTGGAGGAGAAATTATCCCTGCTCTAGCATGCTGTCCCTAGAGTGACTTCCAGAAATGTGTTGTTTGGGAAGACTGTTTTAGTAGGAGGGAAGGTGTGGCCATTTTAAGAGTGTCTGAGCAGGGCTTGCATGTTCCAGGTTCAAATCCTCATTCTCAGCTGTGAAGTGTTTGGAAAGTTGTGAGGATACGATGAATTGGGGGAGGAAGGGGGGTTAAAATGTAATGAATAAAGTAATCCAAACACAAGTTGTGAGGTAGATTCAGTCAGAAAGGAGATGCTAACTAAGCTTGAGGAAGAACCACTGGCATCATAAGAGCTGTTTTATGGTGGAGTGCCTCAGAAGGTGGTGGACTCTCCACTGTTGTAGCTCCACTGATGGCTCAGGGATACTTTAGTTCTGGATTTTCTACAGTAGCAGGGTGTCAGACTGGATGAGCTTTGGGAATACCTTCCAGGTCTGTTGTTGGTGTGTTCCTTCAAGTCATTATGATGAACCTATAACAGGATTTGCTTGGCAAGATTTGTTCTGAGGGGATTTGCCTTTGCCTTCTCCAAGGCTGAGAGAGTGTGATTTGCCCAAGGTCACCCAGTGGGTTTCCATGGCTGAGGGGTTTTTTGAACCCTAGTCTCCAGAGTCATTGCCCTGATACTCAAACCACCACACCATGTTGGTTCTCTCGAGCTCTACAGTTGTGTGATTTTATGGTGGTATGATACTAGGAAATAATGGTTGCTGATTTTGTGGCCCAAGCTGTATGTGTGCATGCACACACTGTGATTTTGCAGCAGCAGGGGGGGGGGGGGATCCAGATAAAATTTGCATTGAGATTCTCAACTTTTGCTTTTGGGAGCAAACAAAGCAAGTTGCTAGCCCATATAATACCAAAATGGAGCCTGGACTCCTGTGAGCAATGTCTCTCTGGAATGTCAGAAGCCCAAAAGATGGCAGAAGATTCAAGAGAAGGGGAAGTATTGGAAAGCCCCAGCAGTAGAACAAAATGTAAAGGAGGAATTCTGCCATTTCCATCACTTAGGCAGGTCACAGATTCCACTTTCCTTTGCACAAAACATCAGAGGTTGTTGGGGCACAGAGTTATTTTTTTGACACAGAGAACAGCCAGCCCTGCTTCTGTCCACATGGCTTCATCTTTGTTTGCCCAGGCGGCTGCATCCTTCCCAGGATCTATTTTTAGGCTCATGGTCACCCAAATGCCTGTGTCTGTGTGTACACGAGAGGGAGAAAGAGAGGAACAGAGCTGGAGAAGGGAACATAGAGACTCTGAGAGCTGCTCTATAAACTCTTACCCACACACCCCTCCATAGCATGTTTTTCTGCAGGACATTTGTGAATTGTAATTTTCCATTTAATTCTAATTTGGCATCCAGGCCTCAACACACACACCAGCTGCCTTTGCCAAAGAAAACTCTGGGCATTTCAAATTCTTGTTAAATCAACAAGTATCTCCACTCAAAGCCAAGTAGGCTTTTTTCTTTCTTTTTTTTTTGCAAATAGTGGAAACTGTTCAAATAGAGAAGAGGGCAGAAAAGGAGAGACTTTTTGTTTGTCTTAGCAGTTTAAAAAAACAAAACATTATAATACCCACGATAGAAACACGAGGTGTGACAAATGTGGGACATTACTTGCTTATTTGTGATGCAAGGGGAGAAGATAGGAGTCAAGCCTAAACTTCCTATTCACATACACAGACACACCCTCTGCTGGTTCTAGATTTTGGAGTTCTCACATAGCCTGCCAGAGGTAGGTTTTTGTGGTTGTGTTTAAAAGGAAAAAACTAAAAACTGGAAGGCAGTTTATTTTAAGAAATAATAATGCAAAATTCCATTCAGTTCTTGGAAGTATACATTTAGTACTTGGAAGTATTCAACAATTCTGGGAAGTATATAACAGAAAGGGTCATGGAGTCATAAACTCTTAGAGTGGAAAGGGACTGCAAGGGACATGTAGTCTAATGCCATGCCTGTCTTTAGAAGCTGATGAGTTGACAAATGACCACCTGAATCAAAAAGTTTTTGCCTGCCAGTCAGGGAGGGGACCAGTCAGATCTCTGAGGCAGTCTTTCCTGCTGTTGAACCACCCATAGGATTACAGAAAGGACCACAAGGACCATCTATTCGAACCCCCTACCATGTAGGACACTATAAAGTATTCCTGAAAGATGACAATCCAGCTTTTGTTTAAAGCAGTGGTCCCGAAACATTGGTCTTCCAGATGTTTTTGACTTCAGCTCCTAGAATTCCTAATGTTTGACTTAAATGGCTGGAACTTCTGGGAGTTGGTCCAAAACACCTGGGGGACCATAGTTTGCAAATCACTGGTAAAGACCCCACCAAAAAAGGAGAGTCCACCCACCCTCCATCCACTGTTGAACCAGCTCTTACAGTCAAGAAGTGTTTCCTAATATTTAGGAATCTGTTTTATAATTTGAATTCAGTACTTCATATTCTGGTTTCTGAACCAGCAGAAAACAAGCTGGCTTCATCTTCTCTATGGCATCCCTACAACTATTTAAGGATGTTGTATCATGTCACTTCTCCAGTATTCTGTTCTCTTCCAAGCCAATCCATTTGACTGTTAGTTCTTACAATCGAGAAAAAATGGGTGGAATTGGATAACAACTCCCAGAATTCCTCAGTAACCATGACCGTGCAAAGGGATCCTGTAGCACCTTTGAGACTAACTGTGCAAAAGAAGTTGTAGCATATGCTTTTGTAGAACTGGTCTATTTCCTCAGATGCACAACTATGCTAGGTAGAAGATGATGGGGAACTGACATCCAAAAAAGGGTAACTTTCCCCACCTCTGTATGCACAATTCTAGAAGATGACGGAACAGGTGGCTTCTGATGTTTAGACAGATTTGAAATCAGAAACCATCCCATATTTGCTTGTAACATTTTTAGTTGCCTTGGGCTTTTGCATCGTTGCAGAGGAGAGCTAAAGCAAGCAAAGCAGCTTCATTTATATACCGCTTCATATCGTGCTATGGGATGTCTAAGCAGTTTACAACTGTAAGCTCATTGCCCCCCAACAGTTGGGTACTCATTGCCCCCCAACAATTGGGTGAGCTGTCCCATTGGAGTTGTATGTAGACTTTCTGATCCCCTTCTGAGCCCTCTGTTTGTCTTCCAGGAAACTCTGCCAGCCACCCAATGCTGCCTGCCCCTCGGAGAACCCTGTACCCAGTCCCCCCCGCGACGACATGCCCGTCTCGTCCTCCCCTCCTCAGGTAAGATGGAACACCCTACAATCTCCCACTGATCATGGCACCTCATTAACAGTGGCAGGAGGGCAAGCTGACATAGATTTCTGGTTCTAGATGGGCCCGAGGCAGCCTCCAGCTTGTAGAGCTGGGAGCTTTTGGTCTTCCTGGTGTTCTGGGCTAGACTTCCCATAATCTCCTAACTATTAGCCACTCTGTTGGGCATTTCTGGGTGCAGAAGTCAGAAGCATCTGAAAGTTTTCACTCCTTGCCAGAGAGCATGCAAACACACCTTTCTTCCTTCATACACATGCACAATTGCTGTCAGAATTTAGCTTTAGGTCCAAAACACAGTGCAGAAATAATCCAGTTTGAGACTGCTTTAACTGCCCTAGCTCAGTGCTAGGGAATCCTAGGAACTGTAGTTTTGTGAGACATTTAGACTTCTCTGTCAGAAAGCTGTGGTACTACAATAAACTACAATTCCCAGGATTTCCTAGCACTGTTAAAGTGGTCTCAAACTGGATTATTTCTGCACTGTGTTTTGGATCTTGGAACCAGGAATACCTTCTTTTTCCTTAACCGTACATACTTACATTTGATTTCATTTTCTCTAGGAAGGGAGCTCAAGGTCACGTTAAAAACTAGGTACCAATGACAACACAAGAGATTGGGCAATCTCTTAAAACTCCATTTAAACAAATCATAGTATTAAAGCAGAATGGAATTGAAAGGCACTGAAAAGCACACAGATCCTTCAGAGTCCCTACGCCTCAGTAGCTAGCCACTTTGTCTGGATAAAGGTGGTCTTTATCTGCTGGCGTCAGGGGTCCAACAAGGAGGCTGATCTACGTCCCTAGGAAAGGAGCTCTGAAATAGAGAGCAGGCACAGAAAAGGTCCTCGCTTGCCTCTGAGGTGGTGTTACTGGGAAAAAGGCCTCCCCTGAAAATCCCCTAACCCTCTGAAAGCTTGGGTAGGCCCTGGTGCAAGAACAGGGGTGCTCTGGCACCCACAATAAGTTTCCACCCTTCTTCCCATTCTGATGTTGGAGGGCACTTGAGAGCATCGCTTCCAGTTGTACGGGGGGGAAGAAGGATGGGACAGCTCTTTACATTCCATGTTGTGCTGCTGATTTCTTATTCATTCCTTTTTTAAAAAACCACTTAGGATTAATGAGCAAATGGCAAAAAGAAAGCATTAAAAAACCTTTAGCAGTAATTGGAAAAAGTTACTTCATTATGCCAGAATTGGGCAACTTCTAAGGGTGTTGGGGTGACATATATACACCCCTGTGCCCCGTGTCAACTGCTCCACCTCCCCTAGATTAACTGTGAGCAGCCCAGGACAAACACACAATTGGCCATTTAGGGGTCCTTTCTTTTTTAAAATATACTTTGGGAAAGCCAAGATGATCAAAGGTCTCAAAACCAAGCATTAGGAGGAACAAACAGAGATTGGATGAGCATCTTTCAGGAAGGCTTTAAGTTGTGTCTTGCTGCATGGTTGAGGGGTCCCTTCCAAATCTAGAATGCTCTGATTCTCTTTTTTTTAAAAAACCACGACAGCAGTTCTCTTCTTTATCTCCCCAGAAACGAGCCCAACCCCTGGAATTCACTGACCCCTTGTCCAGCAAGAAGCTGCGGATCTCCCACTTTGCCCAAAGGACTCAGCCTACTTTCAATGGCAAACTGAACTCGGCCCACAGCAAAGAGGTCCCTTTGCCCATGGCAGCAGCAGTGACGACGGATTCCCTCACTGCCAGCTCGCTCACTCCCACTCTAGAATTGCCCAGGCCCCACGATCCTCTGGCCGATGTCAGCAATGACCTGAGTCACAATGGCAGAGACTTTGAAGCGGCGGGCGAGACGGGAGGGAAGCTCTCTACTGCTCGGCCGACAACAGACTCTGATCAGGCTGGCAAACACAATGGCAGCACACACTCGAAATTCCGGAAGAAATCAAAGAAACACAAGGAGAGGGAAAGGAAGGAGGAACATTCACTGCCACCCCCACCTCAGGCAGGCCCCCGAGAGAAGCCAAACTGTGAACTGAAAAAGGAGAGCAGCGCAGCCATGGATCCTACACAAGATGTGGCAGGTGGGTGCAAACTTCTGGTTGTTGGTCCCCACTAGGGTGGGCTCTTGGGGGCAATGGTTGAATGGTGTGAGTCAGGATCAAGGTAAGATGTGTTGCTTCAGTTTGTACTGGCAGTTCAGGGTAGGCCCTTGGGTTGTGTCTGTGATCTATGCCCCTTTTTGCAGCGGAGGGTCGCTTGAAAGTGGGATTCCCCGTGATCTTGCCCCACAGTGAATGGCATCACTCCTGGGGAAAAGTACATTGCCCCTTGCTAGTCATTTTGAAGAGTTAACACATTTACTCGTACAACATATCCAGGTGTAGCCATATAGCAAAGTACTGCATCATCCAAAATCCACAAAACAGCGATGCCTTTATTGGGCCAACCAAACTGCACATTACACATGTTGCAAGCTTTTGATGCTCCAGTGGCTTCTTCATCAAGCAAGATGTTAAAAGACTATATGGGGAGGGGGAGGAATTAAAATTGAAGATGTTAGTCAAAGCCTGCATTTTGTTGTTCTCAGTTCAGAAGATAGGGAGTTTACTCCATTTAATTGTACCATTTACTCAAAATCCACAATAACTTTATTGGCCAAAATGCACATTATACATGTTGCAAGCTTTAAAAGCTCCACTGGCTTCTTCACCAGGCAAAGGTGTTAACAATCAAACAGGAGAAAAGGGGGGGGGGGGAATGACAGCATTAGATCCATAGACCTACATTTTGTCCAGATGTTATTACAGTTGTTTTCACTTAAGATGGTACAGAGGGATATCCATGTAGGCATTGGCCATTCCTCCTTTTTGGCTATGCAGGCTCTAGGAGACAAAGAGTAAACTCCAAGAAGTAAAATTTAAAGTCCATTGGCAACAGGAGTAAATGGCCAAGGAAGCCCCAGGTCAACCAGTGGGTTTACACTGCCAATCCGGAATTCGAACCCTGGTCTCCAGAGTCACAGACCAAGGCTCAAACCACTACAACCACACTAACTCTATTTATATAATGGTATACAAAAATATGCGTAGAAAGGGTAATTTTATGTGCTATAAATAATATACTAAAGAAAGTAATGTGGAATGACATAATAAATAATATACACATAATATACACATAGACAGTTACAAATACAAATATATAAAAATTGCAATACAACGATAATGCATATCAGTATTAATGTGATTAATGAAACAATAAAAAGAACAATTGCAATATACAAACTACCACCTTGATACCTACTATAGATATTTAAAAAGATAATATAGAACTATAATAGAATATAAAAATTTTTTGCTTGGCCCTGAAAACCCACTGAACTTAGGCCTCCAAAGGGAAGCAAAGGCAACCCACCCCCCAAACAAATTTTGCCAAGATAGACCCATTATAGGGTTGCTATAACTTGGAAATGACTTGAAAACATACAACAACAACCTAATAAAGATGGTCTCTTAGGCTTCCTTTTATTTTCATTTTTATTATTGAGTTGGCTAACGTGACTTCCTGGCATGTTCTGCTTGCTCTGTGAATGCAGCTGTTTTGCAAAACATTGCCCAGTTTATGACTGCTTGCCGAATATCCTCAGGAGGTGGCAGTGGAGGGCAAGTCAAGCGTTTCTCTCCTGCCCCCTGCTGCCTGGCTTTTTTGTGAGACTATGTCTTAATATTATCTGTGCTGTTGTTGTCACACGTGATCCTGCTAGTAGCCCTAAATCAGGAGTGGGCAAAGTGTGGTCCTCCAAATACTGTTGGATTGCAACTCCCAGCATTCCTTATCATTGGTTTAGCTAGTTAGTGGGGCTATCGGATTGTTCCACTCCAGCAGCTGTTGCTATTTCCTATTATTGTTATTGTTGGTGCTGTATGCCTTCAAATCATTTCTGACTTATGCCAACCCTATGGAGACCCATCAGGAGATTGGATGGCTCAGGGACGCTTTAGTTCTGGATTTGCTGCAGTAGCAGGGTATCGAACTCGATGATCTTTGGGGATCCCTTCCAGGTCTGTTGTTGATGTGTTCCTTCAAATCATTATGACAGACCTATCACAGGATTTTCTTGGCAAGATTTGTTCCAAGGAGTTTTGCCTTTGCCTTCTGAGACAGCGTGACTTGCACAAGGTCACCCAGTTGATTTCCATGGCTGAATGGGGGTTCAAACCCTGTCTCTACAGTTGTAGTCCAACACACAAACCACTACACCACACCACCACCAATACTACTACCACTACTACTACTACTACTAAGCATCATCATCATCATCATCATCATCATCATCATCATCATCATCATATCCTGTACATTTCCCCCTGATTGGGACTCAAGGTGGCTTATAACAGTTCAACCAAACATAGTTATTAAAAATTCAAAGACCTAGCCAGGTTAGTCTGGAAAATCAGTCTGCAAAAGGATCTTGTAGTACCTTTGAGATGAACTGAAAGAGAGAAGTTGGTAGCATGAGCTTTCCTAGACTTAAACATGCATCTGAGAATATAGGTTCAATTCTACAAAAGCTCATGCTACCAACATCTTTCTTGCAGTTAGTCTGAAAGGTACCCACAAGATCCCTTTGCATAGTTAAAAATTGGCAGCCTGCAGATGTCAACAAACAATTATAAACCATCATAAAATTTGAAACCAGTTAAAACAACAGTAGCAAATAAAAGCCCAGCTTTTTTCAGAAGACCTGTTTCACAGGAAGGATCAATTCTCAAAGGCCAGAATAAGTAGATTTTTCCCTTGTTTGTGGAAAGATAGTAAGGAGGGTGCCAGTCTAACAGCTCTGGGAAGGGAGCAAATGGGGCAACCACCGAAAGGGCCCTGTTTCTCATGTGCCCACCTGTGAAGCTGGTGGGACAGACAGTGGGTCTCCCCAGATCTCAATATGTGGGCAAGTTCACATATATGTGAGAGTATAGGGCTTTATACATCATGAATTCTCCACTTTGAATTCTGCCCTGAAATAGGCAACCGGTGAACCTATTCCTGATTAACATCAGGCTGGAGTATTTAGAGCAATGTTTCCCAAACTCTTACCTTCCAGATGTTTTGGGCTTCTGCTCTCAGAATCTCAAGACCATTGGCCAAGATGGCTGAGGCACATGGAGGACCAGAGTTTGAGAATCACTGACAGTGGTTCCCAGCCTTGGGTCCTCCAGACATTTTGGACTTCAGCCCCCGTAATCCCTGTCTCCTGGCCAAGTTGGTTGGAGCTTCTGGGATCAGAAGTACAAAACAAATGGAGAGTAAAGTTTGGGAACTGCTGACACAGAGGATTTGCATGATTCCCTTCCTTTCTGCCCTGAATCCTCAGCATGAAATGTTTAAAGTCTTTTGTCACTACCACCTTTCCTCCTCAATTCAATCTTATTTATTTATTTATCTGGAATTTGTACCCTGCCTCTCTCCCAAGATGGGAGAAAGCAACACCTATTTTGTCGAAGTTCGAGTGTGCCAACCATCATCTTCCACTCCATCCCTCCTTTTTGTTTTCCAGGTTTGAATGGGACATGCCACAATGCCAACATAACAACATCGACGTTGGAAACGCCAGATTACTTACTGTAAGTGTCAGTGAGCAAGCGTTGTCAATTTCCACAATAGAAAAGGGGGAGTTGCTGAAAGTGGAGCCTATTTATCCATCTGTTTGGAGGGTTCAGCTTCCTATTGGAGATGGGGCACCCAAATGCCCACTAGCAGGGCAGGAGCCCTTTCTGTTTGTCTCCCTGGCATTCAGATACCCAGAGCACAACTACCTGTAGATGAGGGTGGGCAGCATCCATCAATCCAAGCGCTAACTCCTCTGCCCTTCTGAGCCACCTTATTAACCCCCCCCCCAAAAGGGGATAGAAAACATTGATTGGGCTGTATTTCTACTTCTAGGTTTCAAAATTGGTTATTTTAAATATTAAACAGGTGGGTGAGAAGAGAAGGGTGCCCAGTACTGTATTTGAAACGTAGTGCCCCTAGAAAACTGGTCTGTGGGTATCAG
This sequence comes from Phrynosoma blainvillii, assembly GCA_026167975.1. Taxonomy (NCBI): domain Eukaryota; kingdom Metazoa; phylum Chordata; class Lepidosauria; order Squamata; family Phrynosomatidae; genus Phrynosoma; species Phrynosoma blainvillii. The sequence goes on along the minus strand of JANUYF010000011.1, from coordinate 20,443,488 downwards.
GAACCATAGAAAAGACCATTGGGGCCACATTTTACTAACCCATTATAGACACTGAGCTACCTGCACCTCTTACAAGGATGGAATATGAATAAAACAAATAATAGAGAACAGCTAGGGGGACACAGTAGTTCTGTTTCTGTAGCTATACACCATCTTCTCCCTAAATTTCTCTCATCCTCATTTCAGTCCATCTAATTGCTTGATTGGTTAGTTAGTTAGTTAATTTGAAGTATTTGCTTATTTCTTCTCAACCTAGCTAGATCTCATAGACTTAAAAAAAGACTTAAAACACACTTGGCTCTGGAATTTCTCAGCTTCACCTCTAAAGGAAGGACCCCCTCCAGAGTTTGTTCTGTCTTTGTTTGCTTAGGTGGATGAGGCTGCAAGTGCCATCTAATCCGTGGTCAGTGCAGGAATAAACAGTTAAATTACCCCCAAAAGTTGGCCCTCCGTGCTCTCTTTCAAGACTTCCAAAGAAAGACTTCTGCCTAGAATGTGTCCAGAGAAAATCAACTGAGATGATCAAAGTTCTGGAAACCAAGCCTTATCAGGAATGACAGAGGAAGATAAGATTGTTTAGCTTGGAGAAGACTGAGAAGTGACATGAAAGCCATCTTTAAATGTCTGAAGTGATGCCAGGTAGAAGGTGAAATGAGCTGCTTTTCTGTCCCAAGGACTAGAACATGAGCAAGTGGATCTAAATTAGAAGAAAGGAGATTCCATCTAAACATTAGAAGGAAAGTCTGGGCTGTAAGAGCTGTTTGGGAAGGGAATGGACTATTTTGGTGGAGGGGTAGACTCTCCATCATTGGAGGTCTTTAAACCAAGGTTGGATGGGCATTTTTCAAAGGTGCTTTAGTTGTAATTTCCTGCATGGCAGGGGATTAAACTAAGTGGCCTTTGGGGTTCCTTCCAACTTTAAGATTCTGTTATTTTCTCTTACTCCTTGAGGCGGTCTGGTCCATTCTCAGGCTAATCTTCCCATCAAGAAGTTTTTCCTAACGTTCAGATGGAATCGCTTTTCTTTTCATTTGAATCCATTAGTTCGTATTCTGGTCTCTGGAGCAGAAGAAAAGAAAGTGGCTCCATGTTCTCCCTGACACCCTTTCAGGTATTTAAAGATGGCTGTCATGTCACCTCGCTGTCCAAGCTAAACATGCCTGAGCCATCCCTCAAAAGGCTTGGGTTTCCAGACCTTCAGCCGTGTTGGTCAGCCAGCTTTGGACACATTCCCAGTTATCAATATCCTTGAACTATGGTGCCCAGAACTGGAGACAGGACTCCAGGTTTCCCCTCATTTTTCAATTCTTCCCACTCCAGCAAATACGGTGCCATCTCTTCCTCGGAGCAACGCCAGAGCTACAAAAATGACTTCAACGCAGAGTACGGCGAGTACCGTGACCTCCACGCCCGCATTGAAAGGATAACGCGCCGGTTCATGCAGCTGGATTCCCAACTGAAACAGCTTTCGCAGGGCTCTGAAGAGTACAAGGTAGAAAGTCCAGGTGGCTGGCTGGAGGCTCAGGCTGTAGCCAAACCATTTATGGCAACTCTGGCAGTGGACAGAAGGAGCAGAATTGCCATATTTGATTGCAAGCCTGTGGAAATGGAGCTGTTGTGGTGTGGTGTGTGCCTTTGGATCATTTCTGACTTATGGTGGCCCTAAGGCAAGGCTATCCTGGGGTTTTCCTGGCAAGATTTGTTCAGAGGGAGTTTGCCATTGCCTTCATATTAGGCTAAGTGAGAGTATGACTTGCCCAAGGTCACCCAGTGGATTTCCATGGCTAAGCAAGGATTCAAAGCCCTGGTCTACTGGTGCCCTAGTCAAGCACTCAGACCACCACAGCACACTGCCTTTCCTAGGGTTTTCTTAGCCAGATTTATTCAGAAGTGTCTTTTCTTCTTTTACCGCTTAGGTAACTTGCCCATTGTTTTCCAGTCCAGAACTCAAACCACTACACCACCCTGCTTTTCTTAGGGTTTTCTTGGCCATATATATTCAGAGGTGCTTTTCCTTGCCTTTCCTCTGAGGTTGTATAATTTACCCAGAGTTTCCCAGTGGATTCCTGTGTCTAAGTGGAGATTCGAACTCTGGTCTCCCGGAGTCCTAGTTCAGCACTCAAACCACTAAGGAAAATTAGCATGGAAATAAAATCAGAAATATCCATGCATATTAAGGAGGAAATTAAAAATTTAAAAGAGGAACTAAAAATGGACATCCAAAAAGAATTATTAGCCTTCAAAGAAGCTCTAATAGCATCTTCAACTGAAATTAAAGCTTTAAAAAAAAGTGCAATAGAGGTAAAAGAAAAAATCGAGAAGGTAGAAAAAAGAACAGATTTATTAGAGGAGAAACAACTAAAGGAAGATTATTACAGAACAAATTTAGAGTTAAGAATGCAAAGGAAAGCTATTAAACTAAGAGGAGTTGATGAGCAATATAATGAAAACTTAGTTACAAGAATCATACCTGCGCTTGCAAGTTTTGTTGAGTGGTCAGGTGAACAATTAGACCTCGAGATTGATAAATTATATAGGGTGGACTCTTGGGTAGCAAGAAATAAAAAATTGCCCAGGGATATAATGGTAATTTTTGTGAGGGAACGAGTGAGAGATCTTTTTCTTGAAATGAGTTATAGCAAAACACTACTGATTAATGATAAAGAAATCAAATTATATAAGGCAATCCCTAACCAAATATTGAAGAAGAGAAAGGATTACTCACTATTAACAGAATTTCTCAGACACCACAATGTGAAATATAAATGGGAAAAAACGGAAGGGGTGTCATTTACATATAAGAAAGAGAGATATACGATAGACTCGGAGGAAAAAATGAAAAAGTTCTTAACAGAAAATACAGGGCAGGATGAAAATAAAGGGGAGATATCAATACCAGAGGAAACCCACAGTAACTCCCCAAAAATGGAAACAAGGTTTAAAAAGCTAGCGAAAAAAAAGAAGGAGCAGGTGAACTAAATGTTAGTTCGGATGAGTCAGATAAAGACTCCTTAGAAGAAGAAAACGATTCGGAATCGGAGAGAGATTCAGATTCTAATCAATCCATACTCAAAAATAAATCTAGAAATAGGAGTACAAGAAGCCAAGTAAAACTAACAGAGAGTAGAAACGTTAAGAAAAGATCAAAAAAACCAAAGAGAAGTAAGCGTTAGAGGAATCGGGGAAAAAGAAAAGGGTAAATTCTAAATAATGCTTAAAAAACTTGTGTCATGGAATATCAATGGATTATATTCAAAAAGTAAACGCAACAAAGTTTTTTTACAAATAAAGAAATTAAGAGCGGAAGTGATTTGTTTACAGGAAACGCACATCAGGGAGAAGGATCTTTATGTCCTGAAAAAGGGAAATTTGGGTGAGCTGTATGCTGCATGTGATAAGTTAAAGAAAAAAAAGGGGGTAGTTATATATGTTAGTTCTAAACTCCAATCAAAAGAAATATTGAAAGATAATGAGGGGAGGTACATAGCTGTAGAAATTCACATTAATGAAGACAAGGTATTACTAGTAAACCTGTACGCCCCTCAGGAGAATAAAGGAAAATTTTTCAAAAAACTTTCTTATGAATTGGGTCAATTAGAATATGAGAAATTTATAATCACAGGTGATTGGAATGGGGTATGGGATCCAATAAATGACAGATCAAATTGTAAGGGTAAGGGTAAGAATTCTTTTCAAGGGAAATTACCACAGGAAGCTTTTATGTTTGTGGACAGACTAAATTTGGTTGATATCTGGAGATTAAGCCATAATCGGTGTAAGGATTATACTTATTATTCTAATAGATATCTGAGCTGGTCTAGAATAGACATAATGTGTATTTCCAAACAACTGGTAAAAAATATCATAAGGTCAGAAATACTACCTAGAACAGTATCTGATCACTGTGCAGTGTCCTTAGAATTTTCTGTAACAAAACGTGAGTTTAATTGGAGACTGAAAGATTACATGCTTAGCAATACAGAAGTTGTACAAAGGATAAAACAGGAGCTAAAATGGTATTTCCAAGAAAATTCTTATAAGGGCACCTCGCATCATATCGTGTGGGACGCCGGAAAGGCGGTTATAAGAGGATATTTCATGGAACAAGAACATAGAGAAAGAAAAGAAAGAATAAAGAAAGATAATGAAATTATGGACCAAATAAGACTTAAGGAAAAAGAATTGAAAGAAAAACCAGGGGATAAAGTATTAAGTAGCACAATTCAGGCTCTAAGAGAAAAATTAGATCAAAAACTTATGATACAAATAGCAAATAAAATAAAATATGCAAAACAAAACTACTTTGAAAATGCAAACAAAACCGGTAAATGGTTATCCTATAGAATTAAAAAACAAAGAGATAAAAAACCAATTTGCAAATTAAAGGAAGAAGGAAAAGAATATATACAGCAAAGTAAAATTAAACAAATTGTGACAGACTATTATACTAAACTATTTAGAGACGAGCAAATGTCAGAAAAAAAGAAAATAGAAATCAAAGAATTTATAAAGCAGGAATGCATACCAGAATTTTCTATAGACCAACAAGAAATATTAAATCAAGAAATAACTAAAGAAGAGATATTAAATGCTATTATGAAATTAAAGGAAAAGAAGGCCCCCGGTCCAGACGGTCTAACAGCGAAATTTTATAAAACTTTCAAAGAAGAAATAATTAATCCATTATATGATACGATCAACTCAATAGAAACGGGGCATTATCCGCACTCATGGAGAGAAGCTCTTACGATACTGATTCCAAAAGCTGATAAAGACTTAAGTCAAATACAAAACTATAGACCTATATCTTTGTTAAATAATGATTACAAAGTGTTTGCAACAGTGTTAGCAGAAAGATTAAAGCAAATTACACCAAAATGGATTCACGAGGATCAATCCGGATTTGTCCCAGGAAGAAACATTAAAAATAATGTAAGAACCTTAGTAGATGTCATCGAATACTACGAACACCATAAGAATAGGAAAATGGGAATTGTCTTCCTCGATTATGAGAAGACTTTTGATAATGTAAATTGGTGTTATATGAAAGAATCTTTAAGAAAATCTAAAATTGGTGAAAGAATGGGAAAGTGGTTAGAAGAAATCTATAACCATCAAGAAACAAGGATAGATATTAATGGGGAGAAATCAGGAAAATGTATAATCAATAAGGGGACAAGACAGGGCTGTCCGCTCTCTCCATTGGTGTTTATATTGATATTAGAAAATGTGCTTAGAAAGATCAGGAATGATAGTCAAATAGAGGGATTAAAAATAGGAAATCAAAACTACAAAGTCAAAGCATTCGCGGATGATGTAATCATAATATTAAATTATCCTAAAAAGAGTATAAAAAAACTATGGGAAATATTAAGTGAATCTAGTAAGATGACAGGGATTAAAATCAACATGCAGAAAAGTTGTATTCTGACAAAAAACCTTAATAGAAATGAGGAAAATGAGTTAAGATCTATAACCGAGCTCAAATTCTGTGACAGTGTAAAATATTTGGGGGTGACGTTGACAAATCAAAACTCTGCCCTTTTTCCAAATAATTACCTCCAAACCTGGAAACAAATAAAAGAAAAATTAAATATTTGGAATAAATTACAGCTTTCTTTATTAGGGCGAATAGCCATTATACAGTCATATGTTTTGCCTAAAATTTTGTTTCTTTTTCAAACAATTCCAATAAATATACCATCATCATGTTTTAAAATGTGGAATAGAGATTTAAGAGATTTCATTTGGCAAGGGAAGAAATCAAAAATAAAGATGAGTACATTACAAGATGCAAAAATAAGAGGAGGGTTGGGACTGCCGAACTTAAAAATATATTACGAGGCGGCAGCATTCACCTGGATCAAAGATTGGATAACATTAGAGGATAGGAAAACATTAGTATTAGAAGGTGCCGGTCTAGAGAAAGGATGGCATTGGTATTTAATTTATACCGGAGGGAATGTAGATAAAACCTTCGATAAACATATTGTTAGGAAAGCTTTAATTAAAATTTGGAATAAATATAAGCCAATCCTGTATAATAAAATCCCGGGCTGGACCTCACTTATGGAAGCGTTTAAAACAGATATCTTTGCTAAAGGAATTTGCACTAAATATAGAGATTTATTGGAATGGTCTGAAGATAAAATAAAATTAAGATCGTTTAAGGAATTACAAGAAGAGGGGTTAGTAGAACATTGGTTTAATTTTTGCCAAATTCAAAGCAGATATAACAAAGATACTTGAACTTGTGGTATTGAGGTGAACAAAACGGAACTGGAAAAAATTTATGATAAAGGAAATAAACACTTGATTACACGACTTTATAAAAAATTTTTTGGAGATAGAGTTAAAAGAGGAATGTATTAGAATATTAAATGGATGCAAGATTTGAACGAAAACATTGAGTTGGAAACATGGGAAAAGGCTTGGATGAATAACACAAAGTTTACAAAAAGCATTTACTTGATTGAAAATTACTATAAAGTTTTGTTTAGATGGCACCTTTATCCGTCAAAGATTGCAAAGACTGTGAAGCAAAATAAGGAAGAAACTGGCAGGTGCTGGAAATACAATCAAAAAGATGCTAAGCTTTACCATATGTGGTGGACTTGTGAAGTGGTAAAAGAATTTTGGAAGATTATCCACAGCAAAATTACATCAATCTTCAACATTAAAATACGAATGGACCCCAAACTGTATTTATTAAATATAACGGAAAGCTTAAAAGGGGTTTTGAAAAAAGAGGAAATAGGTGTAATCTTGTACTTAATTACTGGGGCAAGATTGGTTATAGCTAAATATTGGAAAGTTAATAATATGCAAATGTTCTCGGAATGGAAAGAGAAAATAAGAAATTTAATGCAAATGGACAAATTGACAATGTTAATTAAAGATAAACAAGAGAAATCTTTTATTTCAAAATGGGAAAAAATTGAAAGTTTTCTTGCATCTTGAAAGAGACTTAAAGGAGGTCAAACAAAACAAAGACAATTTGGTGGAAAACTAATATGAGAGGCATAATTTAAATTCTATAGTTAAATTAAGTCAATAGGAAGATTTTGTTTTGTTCTGTTCTGTTTTGTTTTCTTTCTTTCTTTTTTGGAATAAGCGATTCTAACAGTAGTTGTAACTGGTTATTATTTCAGGAAATTTAGGGATCGTTTGGGAGCGGAGAAATGTATTTTAAATAATAGATGTGAAAGGATATGGAGTATAGAATGATGTGTATTTTAACATTCATTTGTATATTAAGTTTATTTCATAAATAAAAATGTTGAATCTGCCAAAAAAAAAAAAAGCACTCAAACCACTACAGTCCACTTTCTTTCAGAAAATGATGCTATCTTTAAAAATAGTTGACTAGCCCCTCTTGTCCTTGCTTAATACTCTGTGCCTTTTCTTTTGCAGACAATCCATGATCAGATATTGCAAGAATACCGGAAAATCAAAAGAGTAAGTCCGTGGGCCCTGGTGTTTGAGGAGGGGGCTGCATGTCTGTAAAGGGAGAGAACTTGCAATGCAGTTGGGTGGGTACCAAGCTGATTGGGGGGGGGGGTAATAAATGGGTTCTTTTTCAGCCACCCAAGGGCCAGATTCTTCTTTAGAGAATTTTTGAGAGCCTCATTCATGGGACCATGAATATAACGGCATAATTTATCATCTGGCTCTTACTTCCAATAGCTGATATTTAGGAGAGGTGTTCCAGACTTCTAGACAGCAGGAGTAGGGAAACCTATGGAAACAGAGGCCGCATCTGCATTGCAGAAATAATGCATTTTCACAGCACTTCCCATGGCTCCATCCTATGGAATCCTAGGATTTGTAGTTTTACAAAATGTTTAGCCTTCTCTGTCAGAAAGTTCTGGTGCCACAAGAATTTGTAGTTTCTTGTGACACCAGAACTTTCTGACAGAGAAGGCTAAACATCTCGCAAAACTACAAATCCCTGAATTCCATAGCATGGAGCCATAGCAGGTAAAGCAGTGTCAGACTGGATTATTTCTGCAGTGCAGATGCAGCCAGAATCTGCCCAAAAGTTGGGAAACTGCTAAGTAATCTGGGGTCATGGGGAACAGCCCCAAAGTGCTGCAGTGGGTTTTTCCCCTCCCTGCTCCTAAAGCAGGAGCAAGAATCCTCCCACCAGTTGGATGTTTGTTAGACTGCAGCACCCAACACTCCTTACCATTGACTGTAATAGTTAGGTGCTCTTGGGCGTTGCAGTCAAACATCCACAAGGCCAGATGTTTCTTCTAGTCCAGGGCTGGACTAGAAGAAATGTATGTAAGAATGGGAAAGGGGGAGACATGTGGTCTACGGTACTCCATCCTGCCCTTGCTTGATCAGAGGCCAACCTTAGAAAAGGTACTTTGGAGCCATGGGTTGGGTGGGATTCGCAGATGAGGATTTAGCAACAGAAAATGCGAGGTTGTTGGCACGTGAAGCCAAGCTCAAGACTCCTGTTTGTCCTGGCATTTCTGAAGTTGTCCTTTTTCTTTTCTTTTCTTTTCCTTTTTGTTTTGCCCTCCCAGACGAACCCCCACTACAGCCAAGAGAAGAACCGCTGTGAATATCTGCACAACAAGCTGGCCCACATCAAAAAACTGATAGCCGAGTACGACCAACAACAGTTTCAGTTTTGGCAGAGGCAGAGAGAGTAGTGGGGAGAGAAGGATGCCCTCACTGGGCACATCAGTCTACAACCTGTTTCTCAAGGGAGAAAAGGGGTTCAGGTGGGACAGAGGGAGACTGGGATGTCTGTCAAAGAGTCAACTCTCACTCTTCTTTGGGGTCAGTGACCCACAGATCTAATGTCACAAGAAGATCTAATGCTTATGCCTTTATTCTACAACCCTGGAAGCTGCCATGGCCCAGTGTGCACCGTTTTAAATGTCTCTCCCCAATATTAAAAACAATACAAGAAAGGAGAGTTTGCTTATTTTTGGGTGCAAGCAAATGACCTCCCCAACCCAAATAATTTCCTCTCCTTAGTGCCCCCTTCTCTACCTCCTGCCCCAACTTTGAAGAGCCAGCATGCAAACCTTTCTCTTTGGTCCTGACTTCAATTGGAGACAGGCCACATCGCTGATGGGTTGCTTTTGGGAGGCAGTGGGGAGATCCCCCACTGCCACCAAAACCAGGAGGTAAAATCTGTCCTTAACACTCGCCGTTAAATGGTTGCATCGCACCTGGCTCTCTCTGATTTTGTGCTTCAGCTGAAGCCCTCTCAAGGTTTGGCGACACTGCAAACTTTTGGTGGGGAAAAAAACGCCACCTTGTCTTATTCAGTGTACTCAGTTTCATTCATAGACTTGTCCACCCTTTTTAAAGGTCTCTTCTAAAACAAGGCCGCCTCCTTTCTCAAGCCCTATTTTGATGTGACCTCTTTGTTGCCTAGTTTAGAAGCTCCAGAAGAGTGAGGGATACAGCCCCCCTTTTGCTATGTGTGGTTGCGTGTATGGAGGTTCACCTACCCACAACCACACACAGCAAGAGTGTGCTTGTATCAGCCCTAATGATACAAATTTCCCAAGGGGGTATTTCTCATTATTTTTTCTTTCCATTGCCATCTAAGAAGAAGTGGGGAGCATACCCGAAACCACAAAACATCCAACATCCCCTTCCTCCATTTTCTGCCCACAAATTAGGGGTTGGCATTCCCACTTTTCACCCTAAAACCTGGCCACCGATTTTCTTTCTCTAGCCCTGCTAGGATTTTAAAACAGCCTCTGACGGAGCGATTGACCCATCATCCACCAACTTTAGTAACTTGTGGACCATTGGCCCACCCATCTTTGCCTAATATTGGGCTTCAACCTTCTGCTCTTGTCCTTTCTTTGCAGGGTGTCAAGTGTTCTTCTGTTGCCCTTTCAAAAATAATAATAATACCCCAGCACTGAGGGAGGCATTCAGATTACTCCCCATTAGAAAGAAGGGGGTCTTTCTGCCAAAGTAAGGAGATTGGAGATTTCCAAATTTGCCCTGAATTCTCATGAGCAAAGAGTCACAGGGGAGGAAGAAGGACCTGATACAGGCTCCAGCAGCATTTCTTAAAAATGAAGATTTTTTTTTGCTTTGACTTGGGATGAAAGGAAATAGTGGGTGCGTTCAGGAAATGAGGGCAAACACTCTCCTTGGGTGCGTTCAGATGAGGTGCAAACCTAGGCCTTTTTAATTGTGTGTTCTTCTCTGGAAAGAAAAGATATGGGGCTCTGGACATCTTATGGGTCTTCCGGTCACTCCAGAAACAGATAAGGTGGGTTCCCTGAACTTTGAGAGAGGTGCCTGGGGAATTACAACTCTCATGTCCTATCTGGGATCACGGTTGGTGATGGTCCTATGCGCAAATCCCATGCTCCACTGTGTTTTAGCATCCTCCATCTTAGGCTCCATCTTTGCTCTTTCTCAGGCCCAGTCTTTGGGACGATGGCGGTCAAATTACATTTTTAACCACTGTGATATGGAGATCCAAGCTGTGGGTCAGTCTTTCTTTTTTCTGCCCCAAAGATAAAGCTTCATCCTTTATCAGTTTTCAGATCTATGGATGATAGATAATCTGGAGAAATACACACATACAAGAGTTGGATTCCTTTTGGAACCCCATTTGTTTAGGAACAGCAACATGAAAGGTTATGAGAGGGATGCGAGTTTAACTTTGTGAGAAGCAATCCAGATTTGAGATATTTTTTGAGATATTGGGGGCGGGAGCGACGGTATATTTTTTCAAGGGAAATTATTAAAAGTTCAAAAGTTGAAACTCAGTTCTTTATACGATAAACTTGTTCTATAATATTTTTGCAAACGAAAGTTGGATACAAAGATATATTGTGTACATTACACATGTGTATATAATATATATATATATATATGTATATGTATAAATATAAATAAAATATATATATTCTGGAACTTTCTAGAATTTGAAATAGCTATTTAATGACTCTCCAAAAGGAAGAAAAAAAATACTGTGAGACTTTGCTTTGCTGCTTCATTTTGAGACTGTTTTAAAAAGCATAGGGATTTTTTAAAGTTAAAATATGCCTTTATTTTCTATTTTATTTCCATTTTAGCAATTTACACTGCTCTCAGCAAAACTTTGTGCTTGGGGTGGGTGATCTTTGTAGGAAACCTTACTAAGCCAGTTTGATGTTCTCTAACTTATTCATAAAGTGTGGGTTTTCTTTTAAATAATTGTACAACAGATGATTTTTTTTAAATACCTTGAGCCATGATGATGTTTACAGGGGGGGAAATTGGTTTCCATTTTTAAGATTAACAAGTTTTCCATGTTGCCAAAAGGTTACCATTTAAAAGTGGCCCTTCTCTGCTTTCCTAATGCTATTTCTTAAGAAGGTGGAGAAGGTTTTTTGGTGTATACACATTGCAAGGGGGGGGGGCAATAAAAATACAAAACCAAATGTTAATTTTTATTCTTTTTTTAAAAAATTGCAACATATAATAAAGTCATTTTATTGGAGATGAGTCTGTCCAGGTAATCATTTTGATGCATATTATGGCCTCTTTCAAGTGTGTTCAGGTCATGTATATTATGTTACCGGTCCTTAAAATTTTGTGAAGTAGGCCACATACCCTCCAACGTGTCATATATGAAAACTGGGACATGTGTGGCTGAGTAACAGCGTGCAGTCAAGATGGCAAAAGTTGTTAATGAGGAAGAATACACAAGGCAGTTTGCTTTTGCCAGGGCTGACTGAGAAAGGCAAAAATCTGCCCCTTCTTTCCTCTCCTTTCTGCCAAGATATTGGAGTGCAAACAATTTTTGCATTTTAAACTCAGTTTGCAACAATTGAAGGAAGACAAAGGTGGGGAGGAAGAGAGAGAAACCGGGACATTTTTAGAAGAATTGAAAAAGTGGGATGGCAGAGGATTAATTGGGACTGTCCCTGCCAAATCGGAATATATGAGGCCCATATATATGTCACTTAAGAGACTCACAATTATGTCTGTTGTACTGGTAGTCCTTAACAGCAACCTTTCAAGGTAGGCCATATTGTACATCAGTCAGGAGACGGGCCAAGCAGCCAAGTGCTAACTCACATACCAACCCAGCGCCACCTTTTATTTATTTTTGCTACTTGGTATTGTGTGTGTAGTAGTAGTAGTGTTGCATACATGACTTCATGACATCCCTGTAAGAGGCCAGTGTGGCGGAGTAGTTCAAGTGTTGGACTATGACTCTGGAGAGCAGGGTTTGATTCACATTTCTGCCATGAAACCCACTGGGTGATCCTGGGGAAGTCACACTTTCTCAGCCTGAGGGGAAGGCAGTGGCAAACCTCTGAACTAATTTTGCAAAGAAAACCCCTTGGGAGGGTCACCTTAGGGTTGCCATAAGTTTAAAATGACGAAGGCACACAACACACACATGCATTGCACTCTTAAGGGAAATGCCACACTTCATTTCTTACCTGTAATTTAAATACAGTACAACACGGTCAAATTCCTAGATAAGAATGCATACATTGATTTCCAAAGCACAATTACTTAGTGAGAAATCTCCATTCTTCTTTCACCACCACCACATCCTTACGAGCTACTGCCAATCACCTTATTGATCCTTTTGTTTTAAATAATCATCACAACACTTGGAGAACCGAGAAATTGGAAGCCATCTCTGTCCCGATTCATACTTTGGAGTCTGAGCATGTCAGATTGAGTTGGTTTGCTTTGAAAGCTGGACCAAAGAGAATGCTTAACCCAGCCCTGGAAAAAAGGCAATCTGTCTTTCCAGCAGCATATTCATAGAAAAAGCAAAATTCTGACCATGCATCCTACATTTGCTTACCTGGCAGCAGAACTAGACCGAAGAGAATACAAAACGAATCCAAAATTATACTCATTGGGACAAAAACCAGGTGCAGGCAAGGATGAGGTTTGGTTTGTTATTTCTATATTTATTATCGTCATCGCCATTTATTATCATCATGCCTTTTTCCCAGCTTGGGACTCAAGGATTACAATGGTTAAAACTCCATGCATCTGAGGAAATAGACCATGTAATCTACCTGATTAATTCCAGTTGAATTGAGTGCGACCCAGCTACGTACCATTTGCAGGACTTTAGGTTTTTTTTGTGGGGAAAGGCAGAAAAACCGTTCTGCAGAAAGAGGCTTTGCAGTTTTTACCGGAAAATCCGCAGAAATATGCATGATCAAATGTACATCTCCATCCACATGGATTTGTATTATTGACTGAGGGTGTATAGATGCGAATTTATGCACAAAAGTGATGACAAGCATTGAGGATGCAACTGTGCGAAAATCAACAGCAGTGCGCATCATGCATTTAGGTGTAGATGCCCCAAATCTACAAAAACTTATGCTATATCTTCTTTTGCACGACTAGTCCAATATCGCTTCGCATAATGGTTAAAACAATCATAAGATACGGGTGCGGTGGCGGCGGGGGGGGGGGAATTAAACCATCATTAAACCCAGCTCCCTAAGTCTCTCCTCATAGGGCTTTATGGTTTCCAGACCCTTCACCATTTTGGTCACCCTCCTTTGGACATGCTCCAGCTTCTCAACATCCTTTTTGAATTGTGATGCCCAGAACTGACACTATTATTCCAGGTGAGGCCTGACCAAAGCAGAATAGAGTGGCACTATTATTTCCCTTGATCTAACCAAAATGCACAATTACATGTTGCAAGCTTTCAAAGTCACACTGGCTTCTTCATCAGGCAAACAGGAGAAAAAAAATTGAAGATGTTAGTCATAGGCCTGCATTTTCTGTTTTTGGTCTTAGTTTAGATGGTAAGGAGGGTTGTCTGCAGGCTGGCACCTCCCCCTTTTTTGGGGGCCATGTGGCCACTGGGAGATTTTCAAAGTCAAGGAAGTTTAATGTCCATTTGCAACTCAAAAAAGATGGTTTCTTGGAATTCAGCACTGGATTTACTATATGGCTAACACGGCGTACCCCTAAATGTTTCCTTGATCTAGACACTATACATCTGTTGATGCAGCCTAGAATCGCATTGGCCTTTTTAGCTGCTGCATCACACTGTTGACTCAAGTTCAACTTATGGTCCACTAGGACTCCGAGATCCCTTTCACATGTCTTGTTAAAACAGGTGTCCCCCATCCTATAACTGTGCATTTAATTTTTTCTTGAAACATCAGTCCTCAAAGGCCTTCTGGAATGAAAAGGGTTGCAGAAAAATAGTAAGGAGGGTGCCAATCTGGCCTCTCCAGGGAGATATGTTCAGTGCCAAGGACCATCTACCAAATAGGTCCTATTTCCAGTGTGCCCACCAAATGGACCTGAGAAAGTTTGGGACATAGAGAAGAACCTCCCCAAAATATATTTAAATACGGATACATTCGTAAGGGAGAAGATGATGCTTCAAATAACCTGGACCAGAGCCGTATAGGGCTTTATAGGGTATCAACAGCCCTTTGAAATGTGCCCCAAAATGGACAGGCAGCCAGTGGAGTTGTTGCAACAAAGACGTTGTGTTGTGCTGTAGTCAGCCCAAATTAGCAATCTGGATTAAGTTATTTGGATTTAGGGTTTACAGTGGTTAGCCAACCAAGGATAAAAGGTAGGCCTAAATACTCCAAAGGCACCGGATCCCATCTAATCTTGGAAGTTAAGCAGGATCAGCACTGGTTAGTACTTGGATGGGAAACCGACAGCTGCTGGAGGCTCTATTTCGGAGGAAGGAACTGGCAAAACCACCTCTGAATAGTCCTTGGCTAAGAAAACTCCATAAAATTAATGGGATTGCTATAAGTCAACAGGCAACTTGAAACACAACACACACACAGGCCAAGTGCAGAACCTCCACAGTTCCAAAAGTGCAGATGTCAAAGTTTGTATCTTGTTTTTAATATATTTTACTATTTTTAATGTATGATATTTTTAACTTTTTGAATTGTGTAGTTGTTTTTTAAACTCTTATTTACACATTTTAATGCTTTTGTATCAGAGAGCCAGTGTAACGTAGTGCCTTGAGTCTTGGCTGAGTCTCTGGAGGCCAGGGTTCAATTCCCTGCTCGGCCATGAAAACTCACTGGTGACCTTGGGCAAGTCACACTCTCTCAGCTACAGAGGAAGGCAAGAACAAACCCCCTCTGAACAAATCTTGCCAAGTAAAACCCATAATAGCGTCACCTGCCATGTATGGATGTGAGAGCTGGACAGTTAAGAAAGATGATCGGAAGAAAATCAACACCTTTGAGAGAATGTGGGGCTGGAGAAGAGTGCTGAGGATCCCATGGACAGCCAAAAAGGCAAACAAATGGGTCCTAGAACAGATCAAGCCAGAAACCTCCCTGGAAGAAGCCAAGAGGACCAAACTCAGACTGTCATACTTTGGACACATCATGAGAAAGGAGGACTCTTTGGAAAAGACAATAATGCCACAGGGCAGATGGATGGACTCTACTAAGAAGGTCACAGGGATGAAGACAGGGTCTTGGAAATGTCTCATCTATAGGGTCGCCATGGGTCGAGATCAACTGGAGGGCAATTAACAACAACAAAGTTGTTGGAAATGACTTGAAGTCACACAGCAACAACTGCATATCATATATTGTTAATGTTCCTTCTTCCTGTCTTCACTCCTCCATCATCTGAGTCTAAACCTGCTCTGCATATGATGTTTTCTGCATACAAATTGACGATTTGTGGTCTAAAAAACACTCCTAAAAATGCTTATTTAAAGATATCCAAAAGATACACACCACCCCCCTCCGAGGCAGCAGCATCTTTCACAGTTGAAAAGCTCTTGCAATCCAGAAGTTCATCCTAATATTTAGGTGGAATCTCTTTTCTTGCAATTTGAACCCAATGGTTCAAGTTCTGGTCTCTGAAGCAGCAAAAAACAAGCTGGCTCCATCTTTCTCTCCCCTTTCTTTCCCACTTTATTCCTCAAGTAAAGGTTGCAGCCAGGCTGGGTAGTGATGGAAATGTACCACTGTTGGCTTTCCTGCTTTGTCTCTGGATGTGGCTGCTGACATTTTAATGCACCAGCGCACATATACAAAGAAAAAGCCCCACTTGTGTGTACTGAATATTTAAAGCAAAGGTTTCAATATTAGGGGGTTTCCAGAAAAGAGGCAGATCCTTGGCTTTGGGAGAGAAGGGGGATGGAAATGAAAGGGCCGAAGCATAGGCCTCTTTCTCCCCGCCACAGGACATGGCATTCTTTGGAGAGACTT
Organism: Phrynosoma blainvillii; assembly: GCA_026167975.1. Lineage (NCBI taxonomy): Eukaryota > Metazoa > Chordata > Lepidosauria > Squamata > Phrynosomatidae > Phrynosoma > Phrynosoma blainvillii. The sequence goes on along the minus strand of JANUYF010000011.1, from coordinate 20,427,301 downwards.
CCGCTTCAGAGCAAAGCTGGATTCCTGAGCAAACCTCTTTTCTTCCTAGTGGAAATTTACCCACACCAATTCCCAATGAATGGCAATCCAAGAATTTAATGTCGGGCCCCAAAGAGGCTGGAGCAGATCCAAATTGGACTTTCAGTTCATGGAATCGCCATTCAGTTCATAGTCTCACAGAATCTTAAAACCTGGAGGGCCATCTAAGACCCCTTGATCCTTTTCACCTGCCCCGCTTTCAAGCCAGGTGTCACCCAATCCTATATTTATGCATTTCATTTTTCCTGCCTAGATGTAGCAAAACAGATTCATAGAGTTGGGAGAGACCCCAAGGGCCATCCAGCCCAAAAACCCTGAGAGAAAAGGCAGGAACTACATTGTGAGATTCTACATCACCTTCTATGTTGCATCACTTTCCAAATTCTATGTTGCAGAAGCACAATGAGCGAGGCCCCATTAGTAAACTGTGAAGATGCCTATTGGGGTACCGGCAAGAGTGCTTAAGTGGGCATCAGTGTCTTCAGGTGGGCATCAAGCTCTTCTGGTGCCCATCAGGCACTTCTGATGGGCATCAAGTACTTCTGACACCCATCGGGCACTTCTGATGCCCATCAGATACTGCTGATGCCTAATGTCCATTGGACCCTTCTAATGCCCACCACGTACTTCTGATTGGTATCAGGCACTTCTGATGCCCATCAGGTAATTCTAACACCCATCAAGTACTCTGATTGGTATCCAACACTTCTGATGCCCATCAGGTACTGCTGATGCCTATTGAGCACTTCAGGTTCACACTGGACACTTCTCATCCCCATGATGCACTTTTGATGCCCATGGGGCACTTCTGACACCCATCAGGTACTGCTGATTCCCATCAAGTACTTCTGATTGGCGTCAGGCACTTCTCAAGCCCATCAGGTACTGCTGATGCCCATCAGACACTTCTGACAGCCATCAGGTACTGCTGATGCCCATCAGACAATTCTCATGCACATCAGCAGTTCTGTTGTGCCCCAGCACTTCCTACTCAGTGTCCAGAAGTGCACCAGGGAGAGCCCCAATGTATATTTGTTCCTGTTGTGCATTGTACCATGGTGCATCAATGGATGCTTGTGTGTAGTAAGCCACAACAGCCCCTTGTTGAATATGGATGTTGCGAAGCCTCTCCAGTCTCTTTCCCACTTACATACGTCCACGGACAGAGAATGCATTCCAGACATTGTGACTCATTCATTGCTAGCCTGGTTCTCTATAAAAAGTCTCCCCATGTTGCAAATGTGGGTTTGTAAGCAAAGCCTCCATGGTCAGCGCCAGACTCCTTAACTTAACTCCTTAACATGGACTGAGAGACAAAATGACCATTGCAAGCATACCGGGCTGTTGGGAACAGAATGCCAGATTATGTCAGACTTAGGCTTGGTGCATGTGTTCAAGGTCTGAAAACTAAGAGGAAGAAGATGAAGCAGATGTGCCTCTGATCTAACTGAACTCAGCACCTTTGCATCCTTTTTCCTTCTCTCAATACAGCAGATGCCCAGTAAAGTAGGTGTGGGGGAGTTACGGAAACCCCCTCTGCCCCCGTGGCACAACCTTTTTGTGGTGATGGTGGGATTTTGTGCTCCTGAGGGTACGTGGATGGCAGCAGGGGCTCCCATATCAGACAGGCTTTTGCTGAGAAGCCAGAATAAATGTACCAAATAGATACTGGGCACAGACAAAATGTGTCAAATACTGGGCACGCCCAAAATGTGCCATATAGATACTAGGGATGGATAAAGTGTGCCAAATAGATTCCGGGGACAGAAGAAATGTACCAAATAGATACCAGGCATGGACGAAATGTGCCAAATAGATACTGACCACAGACAAAATGTACCAAGTAGATACCAGCCATGGATGAAGTGTGCCAAATAGATACTAGAGATAGATAAAGTGTGCCAAATACATACCAGGAACAGACAAAGTGTGCCAAATAGATATTGGGGACGGACAAAATATGCCAAATAGATACCAGCCACAAACGAAATGTGCCAAATAGAGACCAGGCACAGGCTAAATATGCCAAATAGAGATTGGGCAGCATCAACTGTAATGGAAGATGGCACTGGCGGAAGATCTCTCTGAGACAATGGCAGTGGCACCATAGCCAACACTTAGAATCATAGAATCATAGAATTATAGGGTTGGAAGAGACCACAAGGGCCATCCAATCCAACCCCATTCTGCCATGCAGGAACTCTCAATCAAAGCATACCCAATAGATGACCATCCAGCCTCTGCTTAAAGAACTCCAATGAAGGAGAACCCACCACTCTCTGAGGGAGTGTGTTCCACTGTCGAACAGCCCTTACTGTCAGGAAGTTCCTCCTAATGTTGAGGTGGAATCTCTTTTCATGTAGTTTGCATCCGTTGTTCCGAGTCCTATTCTCTGGAGCAGCAGAAAACAAGCTAGCATCCTCCTCAATATAACATCCCTTCAAATATTTAAACAGGGCTATCATATCACCTCTTAACTTGTTGGTGCTACGCAGAAGGAGACCCAGTAAACCTCTTTGCTTGGGCAAGTCACACGCTCTTAGTCTCAGAGGAGGGCCATGGCAAACCCACTCTGAAGAAACTTGCCAAGAAAACTCTGTGATAGGCTCACCATAAGTTGGAAAGGACTTGAAGGCCAAATGCAGATGCATATGAGTCTCTGAAAGTTGCAGCAACCAAGAATTGTTGCAAAACTGTAATGTTTTTCTAATTTCAGGATTTGCATCCAGCTCTTTCCTCTTAACCCTGAGATGAGCCCAGCAAAACTGAAGGATTAGCACCTTCATTATCCTGCCTGGATAATGATGATCCCAAAAAAGTTAATATTCAGGGCCTTAAGATCTGGGAAACCTTAAGAAAGCAACCAATTTATGGCCTCTTTATTGTACCTTTTGTCCAGTTTATCGTCTTTTTTGTACCTTTGCAATATGATGATTTGTAACAGAGTTGGACATTTTGGATAAGGTGGTGGTTGCAACCAGGAAGAGATGCCTAGGGATAAAAGGCAAAGTCTTTCTCCTTATTTTACTTTATTTTATTTCCCTATTGCCAATAGAGAAGGCAGGATGGCTCCCAAAGCCTCACCATGCCAGCTCTTTGCGCCAGTGGAAATGTACCCGCTTGGCATGGCCAACCACCTCCAAAATAAACCGGACAAAAGAAATGTTACTTCTGTAGTTGCTGAGCTTAGGGGAAATTCCATCCCCGAGCCAGGATCATTTTGTCCTTTCATCAAACAATGTACCACAGGAGATAAAATGAGAAATGGTTCCCAGCCATCCCCCACATCATCACACTTCATTCTTTCTCTCCAAAACAAAAGGAAAAATAGATGTGTGGGTCCAGAAGGACAAATGTAAAAAACACTCCCCAAATTCATAGGCAAGCAACACCTTTTCATAAGATCATAGAGTTGGAAGGGGACCACCAAGGGTCATCTATTCTAACCTCCTGCCATGCACAACTAAAGCACCCCTGAGAGATGCCCCAGATGCTCTGTTTAAAGATCTCCAAAGATAGATGCTCTGTTTTAAGATCTCCAAAGAAGGAGAGCCCATCGACCTCTGAAGGAGTCCATGTTCCCCTGTCAAACAGGTCTTGCTGCTGAGAAATTATAAAATCACAGAGCTAGAAGGAAACCCCAAAGGCTATCTAGTGCAACTCCTCATGCAATGGGGGCACTTCTAAGAGATGCCCATCCAACCTCTGTTTAAAGACAGATGGGAAGTCCACAACCCTCCAAGGCAGTCTCTTTATTTAGGCGGGTGGGATTTGGGATTTTTATGTTCTGTTTAGATTGTATTAATATATCTGTATGGAAATTTTAATGCTGTAAGCCGCCCCGATTGCTCTGCAGAAAGGCAGGATATAAATAATAATTATTATTATTATTATTATTATTATTATTTATTCCACTGTCTAACATCTCTTACATTAAATAAGTCATTCCTTATGTTTAGCTGGAATCTCTTTTCTTGTCATTTGAATCCGCAGCTCGGTCTCCTAGGGTGCATCGACACTGTAGAAATAATGCAATGCAACCTCTTCCAAAAGATACAGTCCAAGCCAGGGGTAGGCAACCTTTTTGAGCCGGGGGCCGGGTTGCTGTCCCTCAGACAATTGGGGGGCCGAAGCACCAAAAATAAATAAATAAATAAATTAAAATTAAAATTTTAATTTTTAAAAATAAAAAATATATATGCATGCACACTCTCTCAGCCCCAGAAAAGCCATGGCAAAACCCCTGTGGAGATTTTGCCAAGAAAACCCCAAGAACAAGTAATAACAACAATAATCAATATCATCATGGCGGACGGGGGCAGCGGGGGTTTCGACGGTACCTTCGAATCATAGAATCCTAGAGCTGGAAGAGATCCTAAGGGGCCATCCAGTTCAACCCCATTTTGCCATGCAGGAACTCACAACTGAAGCACTTTATGTGGATTGTGTCTTCCTACATGGCAGAAGGAGGTGGGTCTGGGTGGCCCCTTAGGGTCCTTGGTCTGAGCTTTGGACTATGACTCTGGAGACCTGGGTTCGAATCCCGGTTCGGCCACATTAAACCCACTGGGTGACCCTGGGCCAGTCACACACTCTCAGCTTTAGAGGATGACAAGGGCAAACTGCCTCTGAAGAAACTTGTTGTTGTTGTTGTATTTATATATATATTCCTCCTTTCTCCTGGTACAGGAACTTTCGAATGTGCCACAAAAAAACCATGGTAGGTTTGCCTTTTGTGGTTGTTCGACTTGGGGCAAACTTAGGGTTGCCATAAGTCGGAAATGACTTGGAGGAGTCGGGAAATGCCTGGAAGTCAGATTGCAAGAGCAAGTGAAAGGGGTGGGTGAGAGGCTTTTGCAATCTGTCTCAGGAAGGCAAGGGACCCCTCCTTAGCCAGAACTGGCAGGAGATCACAAGAGTCCTGGGATGGTCTCCATACATTCAGGATGACACCACAATGTGTGCTTCACAGGCTGTTCCTGTCCTCAGGCGCCTTTCCCTGGAGAGCCATGGAGGCCCCCTTCCCAGACAGCTTCCTCCTTGAAAATATTCTGCCCCCCTTGCTGCCACTGCAATTTTGGAGGACTTGCAATGGTCTGTCTGTGTGTCGCGTGGCTTCAAGTTGTTTCCAACTTATGGGGACCCTATCATGGAGTTTTCTTGGCAAGAATTCTTCAGAGGGGGTTTGCCATGGCCTTCACCTGAGGCTGAGATAGTGTGACTCACCCAAGATCATCCTAAGAGGTTTACATTGGCCGAACCGGGATTCGAACCCTGGCCCAAGGCTCGAACCACTATTCCATGCTAACTCCAAAGTCACCTTAGGGTTGCCATAAATCTGAAACAACTCGAAGGCACATGTCGTCATCATCCTCAACAACAAATCTGACCACTTTTTCATGGACTGATTGGTTAACTGTCCGTTCATTTATTGATTGCATGTTTGATTAGTCACCTTTTGATTGATTGTGTTAATAGTCAGATTATCAGCCGGTGATGTTATGGATTGATTCAATCATCAGATTGTTGTTGCGTGAATTCAAGTCGTTTCTGACTTATGGTGATCCTAAGACAATCCTATTGTGGGGTTTTCTTGGCAAGATTTGTTCAGCGTTGGGTTGCCATTGCCTTCCCCTGAGGCTGAGAGAGTGTGCCCAAGGTCACCTAATGGGTTTCCCGGATGAGCCAGGATTTGAACCCTGGTCTCTAGAGTTATAGTTCTACACTCAAACCAGTACGGGGCATGGATTTGCCAATAACATGGCTGGGAACAAGGTAGCATGAGATTCCTTTTAAAGGAATTTGTGGATGCTTTTGCAGGATCTGTGTTTGTTCTCCGTGTGACGCCGAGTAACCTTTGCACCCAGAACAGATAAGCCAGGCCTAACCTAAGGCAAACCAAGAAGTCACTAGGATTTCATGGCAAGATTTGTTCAGAGGGGGTTTGCCATTGCCATCCTCAGAGGCTGAGAGAGTGTGACTTGCCCAAGGCCACCCAATGGGATTCGTGGCCACGGGGGGGATTCGAATCCAGGTCTCCAGATTCCTAGTCCAGCACTCAAACCACTACACCATGAGGATACAAATATTTTACAATCTTTCAAATTACCATAGTTATTTGCTTTTATTTAAATATGTGTAACTTGTCAGTCAGGTTACAAAGATTTTAACAAAAACAAATAAATACTTGATTAAGACGAAGGATGGTGTTGTGGTTTGAGTGTTGGAGACCTGGGTTCGAATTCCCCGCTCAGCCATGGAATCCCGCTGGGCGACCTTGGGCAAGTCACGCTCTCTCAGCTTCAGAGGAAGGTAAAAGCAAACCTCCTCTGAACAAATCTTGCCAAGAAAACCCCAGGAAATGTTGTATTTTGATGCATTTTATGCCAAAAGTCTAATTAAGAAGCCAATGGAGCTTTGAGAGCTTGAGTCATTTATTTTGTGCAAAAAGCCTGATGAAGAAGCCAGTGGAACTTAGAAAGCTTGCAAGAATGTATTTTGTGCAAAAAGCCCGACAAAGAAGCCAGTGGAACTTAGAAAGCTTGCATCATATATTTTGTGCAAAAGCCCTGACGAAGAAGCCAGTGGAGCTTTGAAGGCTTGCAAGCATGTATTTTGCGCATTTTGCTTGGTCTCATCAAAGTGCCTAGGTGGAAAAGGGGGTCAGTCTAGCTGTCCTCCAGGGTGCCCCATCCAATCCTGGAGGCCCTGGAGGGGTCTCTTTTCCTGGCTCAGCCCTCGAGGGCGCCCCCTGCAGGCCCCAAAGGGGGTGGGGGTGGGGCGGGGGGATTTTCCAGGGGGCGGAGCCATGGGAGGGGAGGGGCTCTGGGGGGGTCTGTTAGGGTCCGCCTCCCTCCGCAGCCCCTTAAGCCCCGCCGCCGCCGCCGCCTCCCCCGGTGGCCCTCTCCAGCCATCCTCCCTCTGCGCTGCGCTGCGCTGCGGCCGGAGTCCCGAGGAAGAGGAGGTGCGGGGGCCTCAGGCGGCACTGGGGAAGGGGGCGGCAGCAGCACTGAGGGTCCTTTCTTTCTTTTTTGGGGGGTCTTCCCAGGGTTTTTGAGGGGGGCGTGGTCCTGGAGGAAGAAGGGAAGGGAACATTGGGGGGAGGAGGAGGGGAAAAAGGGATTCCTTTTCTTTTTCTTTCTCTTTTTCATTCTCTCCTTCCCTCACTTTCTTCAATGGGGGGGAGGGAAGAAGAGACCCCCCCCACCATTCCCCCCAGCCCCCCACCCATTTCCCCCTTCCAGCTACTTTCCTCTCCCCCCAAAGAAAAAGGGGGACAAGAGACCCCCCCATCCATCCCTCCAGCCCCCAGTTCTGCCCCACTTTCATCAAGAGACCCCCCATCCATCCTTCCATCCACTCCCCCCAGACCCCCATTCAATCCCCAGTTCTGCCCCCTTCCAGAAAAGGGGGGGAACAAGAGCCACCCACCCCTCCATCTCCATCTCCATCCCCTGCCCCCCATCCATCCCTCCAGTCCCCAGTTCTGCCCCACTTTTAGGAAAAGGAAGGACAAGAGACCCCTGTACATCCTTCCATCTACTCCCCCCAAGCTTTGCCCCCCTTTGATAAAAGGGGAGACAGGAGACCCCCACTCTCACACACCCCAGCTCTGCCCCCTTCAGCAAAAGGGACACCCACCCCTCCATTTCCATCCTCTGACCCCCATCCATTCATCCCTGCCCCCCAGCTCTGCCCCCCTTTGACAAAAGGGGAGACAAGGGAACCCGCATCCATCCATCCATCCATCCACACCCCCAGCCCCTGCCCCCCAGCTTGCCCTCCTTTGGCGAAAGGGGGATAAGAGACCCCGCATCCATCCATCAAGCCCCCACAAAGGTCATCCCCCTCTTTAATAAAAGGGGGGGGAGAAGAGGACCCCCATCTACCCCTCTGCCTCCCCAGCTCTGCCCTCTCCAGCAAAAGGGGGGACAAGAGACCCCCATCCATCCATCCATCCATCTACAGTTCCTGCCCTCTCTTTGATAAAAGGGGGGACAAGAGACCCCCACCCATCCCTCTGCCCCTCTAGCTTTGCCCCCCTTCAGCAAAAGTAGAGGTACAAGAGAGCCCCCCATCCATCCCAAAGCCACTCCCAGCTCTGCCCCCCCCTTTGACGAAAAGTAAGAGAACCCCATCGATCCATCTACCCCCAAAAAGCTTTGCCCTCTTTTTGAGAAAAGGGGGGGGACAAGAGAGACCTATTCATCTCCCAGCCCCCCATCTCTGCCCCCCTCCAGCAAAAGGGAGAAGAGACCCCCATCTATCTATCTAGCCATCCCCCCAGCTCCTGCCATCCCCCCCAGCTTTGCCCCCCTTCAGCAAAAGGAAGGACCCCCTCTCATTCATCCATCTCTCCAGCTCTGCTCCCCCTGGCAAAAGGGGGGCAAGAGACCCCCCCATACATCCACTGCCCAGGTCTCCCCCCCCCCCCCCCGCATTGGAGTCTCTCTCTGATATACCGTACTCCTGGGAGTTGTAGTTTGGTGAAGCACTAGCCCTCTTGGTCTTTAATACTCTTTGTTGAAATTCAGAGACTGTTACTCAGCTGTCAAATCTCTTCCAGCAGGTCATTCCACAATCTAGGGTCAGCTGAAGAAAAAGAAAAAGGGAGAAGGCTCCAGAGCTTGCAAAGCTACAAATCCCAGGATCCCGACAGTACTTAAAGTGGTGTTGACCCACATTATTTCTACAGCATAGATGCACCCCAGGGCTTGCTGGTTCTTAAAACGTCATCCCTACTAGGCGTTTGGGATTTTGGCTCCCAGAATTCCTGAGTATTGGTCACACTGGCTAAGACTTCTGGGAGCTGAAGTCCAAAAGGTAGGTAGGTGTGTGTGTGTGTGGGGGGTGTCCAGAGACCTGAGTTCGAGAACCACTGGGAGCTGCCTGGAAAGGAGGAAACAGCCTTGGCAGGGATACAGCAGGCAGCCTCTTTCTCTTTCTTAGTCCTTCTTTCTCTTACTCCAAGGTGTTTCTGGTGCACCAGCACTGTAGAAATAATTCAGTTTGACGCCACTTTAAGTGCTGTCAGGATCCAGGGATTTGCAGTTTTGCAAGATCTGGCGATTCCACACCTCCCCTTTTTCCCCCTCTTTATTTTCAGCCACCCCTGAACTGTGGAATGACCTGTCGGAAGAGATTTGAAACCGGAATAACTAATTTAAAAGAGCATGAAAGACCAATCTCTTCTGGATGATTTTTAAATTGTGAATGGTAAAGGATGGATTTTAAATGTGGATTATTTTAATATGAGTTCATCTTATTTATCCCTTTAAATTGATGTGTTTTAATTGATGTTGTTTGTCAGTTAATTTTTGTTGCTCTCCGCCTCGATCCATGGGGAGAAGTGAGTAAGAAATAAATATTATTATTGTTCTCTGCCAAAGATGCCTCACCAAACTACAAATCCCAGGATTCTGTCAGGTGGAGCCATGGCAGTTAAAGTGGTGTCAAACTGCATTGTTTTGAGAGTGTAGATGTAACCCAGGGTAATATAAGTGTGAACTGTCTCTCTTTAAACCCAGAAACTCAGAAGCAGAGTCCCACCACTGCCCACCTTTCTTGTCGCAACACTGAGGCCATGGCGACTCCGTTTGTGGTGGAGAGTCCTGATGTCAAATACACCACGGACTTCATTGAGGCCAAATACAACTACAGCACTGTCCAGGTCTGCCAGGAGAATGGCGTCACCAAGGTAAGAGCTGGATTGATGTTAAAGAAAGTGGTGGAATGTGTCTTCCTGCATGGCCGAGTGAGTTGGACTGGATGGCCTTTGGGAGTCCCTTCCAACTCTAGGATGCTATGATTCTGTGCCTTCCTACATGGCCAAATGGGGTTGGACTGAATGGCCTTTGAGGGTCCCTTCCAATTCTAGGATTCTATGATTCTATGTCTTCCTGCATGGCCAAATGGAGTTGGACTGGATGGCCTTTGGGGGTCCCTTCCAACTCTAGGATGTTATGATTCTGTGTCTTCCTGCATGGCCAAATGAAGTTGGACTGGATGGCTTTTGGGGGTCCCTTCTACCTCTAGGATTCTATGATTCTATGTCTCCCTGCATGGCCAAATGGGGTTGGACTGGATGGCTTTTGGGGGTCCCTTCTACCTCTAGGATTCTATGATTCTATGTCTCCCTGCATGGCCAAATGGGGTTGGACTGGATGGCCTTCGGGGGTCCCTTCTACCTCTAGGATTCTATGTCTTCCTGCATGGCCAAATGGAGTTGGACTGGATGGCCTTTGGGGGTCCCTTCCAACTCTAGGATTCTATGATTCTATGTCTTCCTGCATGGCCAAATGGAGTTGGACTGGATGGCCTTTGGGGGTCCCTTCCAACTCTAGGATTCTATGATTCTATGTCTTCCTGCATGGCCAAATGGAGTTGGACTGGATGGCCTTTGAGAGTCCCTTTCAGCTCTAGGATTCTATGATTCTATGTCTTCCTGCATGGCCAAATGGAGTTGGACTGGATGGCCTTTGGGGGTCCCTTCCAACTCTAGGATGCTATGATTCTGTGTCGTCCTGCATGACCAAATGGGGTTGGACTGGATGGCCTTTGAGAGTCCCTTCCAGCTCTAGGATTCTATGAAATATAGAGTGCCATCAGATTCTTTGGAGGACTCTGAGATGATGGGCGGATCGTAAAGAGCTGAATGGATCAGCTCTCTTTGGAGTCTTCTCCTTTCCATTTCAGTTTAGGGTTCAAGCTTTCAATATGTATATTGAAAACTTCCTGTTTTTCTGGTTTTTAAGAAATAGTTACCTTCATCGAAGCAACTGGCGAGGGGGGAAGAAGGCAAAGGTTCAGGTCGCTTGAAAGAGAAAAGTAAATGCATTCCCCAAGCGCTGTTTGCTTTGGCCTCCTCCGGAAGAGTTGCGACTCCCAGCTGGAACGGACTGGCTGAGTCGATGGGAGGGTTTGAGCCTTTTGCAGAAAGGAGACCCATAGAATTTGATGTGCCCAAGCTTCCTTTGGTGAAGGAGGTCTCCCTTAGGTTGGACGGACCCTGGGTGGGAATCCAGATGTTGTTGGGCTGCAACTCCCAGCATCCCCAACCTTTGGCTTTGCAGGCTAACAGGGCCGATGAGAGTTGCAGTCTGCCAACACTTGGAGGGCCACAGGATTCCCCCCTGATTTAGATCTAGCAATGGACCACTTTGAGTTCCAAAACTTGGGGGAAAAGCAGGATATAAATAAATATACAGTGGTCCCTCCACATTCGCTGGGGTTCAGGGTGAAGGACTCCCATGAATGTAGAAAAACTGCAAATAAAAAACCACTATTCTTTTTACCCGAGAGAACAACTCTCTAGGAATCTCCAGGTCCTCCAGTGCAACTCTATGGTTAATATCTGCCAGATGTTGACCATAGAATCATGCTGGAGGACCTACAAATGCCTAGAGAAGGGTTTTCTCTTGGAACCTCTTATGTTCTCCAGTGCAACTCTATGGTCAACTTCTGGCAGAATTGCGCTGGAGGACTTAGAGATTCCTAGAGAGAAGATATTGATCAAAAATGCAAAGAATCAAATCCGCAAAAGTCAAAGCTGCGGATGTGGAGGACCAACTGTCTTCATTATCATTATCATCATCATCATCATCATGTGGCCTGCAAGAGGCAGCGTGATGTAGTGGTTTGAGCATTTGACTATGACTATCTGAGCCACCTATGCGGACAATTTTGGATTTTGGAATATTTCAGAATTCCAGATAAGGGATTCTCTACCTGCACAAACTTTCAAACCCATAATTTAAAAATCATCTGAATAGGCCTTGTGGAAGAGGCCGGTCTTTGCTACAATTTTGAACTCCGGCGGTGTATTTCCTCCGGCAGGTCATTCCACAAAATGGGGGCGGACGAAGGAAAGGTCCACTTGGTAATGGTTGCCAACCTATGACACTTTGTGCCTTGGCTGGAAACTAAATGGCTGCCAGTGGAGCGATTTTAATATTGGCGTAAATGGTCACTAGGGAGCCAGTGTGGCATAGTGGTGTGAGCATTGAACTATGACTCTGGAGACTAGGGTTCGAATCCTGGCTCAGCTATAACATCCCCACTGAGTGACCTTGGGTGAGTCACACACTCTCAGCCTCAGAAGATGACAAGGGCAAACCCCTTTTGAAGAAGCTTGCCAAGAGAACCCTGTACCAGTAACCAGTGTGGCTGCCGTGTTTTGCACTGATAGCCCAATGTACAGCGTGTTACTGTATTTACTCAGTTGTGTTGTTTTTAAGCATTGTTATTGTCTTGTATTTTAGTTGTATCATTTTAAAGCATTTTTATCTTTTTAACATCATTTTGTTATTTGAATGAATAATGTGCATCAGTATTGAATGAATACTGTATCAGTTTAATTCTGATTTAACATTCACTTTTGTATGTTTTGAATTGTATATATTTTTTTAAATGGTAATCCACTTTGAGTTCCACCTTGGCCAAAAAAGAGGGATAACAACAACAACTACTACTACTACTACTACTAGTAGTAGTAGTAACAGCAGCATCCCCTTTCCATCCCAGACTTTCTGGTGTCAGGGCTCACTCTCTGCTCTACTCTGTATACACTTTCTGGCTAGAACCCAATAGGCTAGATAAAAGTTCTTGAGATATAAGATTAGACTAAAAGTTCCTTATTCCAACTCTCTAATTCCCTACTAACCTCTTCGTTTCGCCTTTATCCAAAATCAACCCCTTTCTCTAAGATGTTTCTCTCAATTTCCAAACAGGAAAATATATTGTGTGTGTGCATGTGTGTACTGCATGTACCAGTAACCAATCTGGCTGCCATGTTTTGCAGTAACTGAAGTTTCTGAACTCGGTACTGGGGTAACTCAATGTGCAGCGCATTCGAAAGCCCTACATTGATTGCGTGGGTCCAGGTTACTTCTGGGATCACCTTCTCTTGGATCACCTGCCCCTGACACTCAGATCCTTAGGGGGACGTCTACTTCGGTCAGCCAAAACTAGGCTGGCGACTGTGACTGAGAGGATGTTTTCTTGGTCTGCCCCCATTTTGTGGAATGACCTGCCAGAGGAGAATAGCATGCGCTGCCCCAGCTCTAGAAAAGGGTGCACTTTAGCTCTTAAAAGCCCAGACACTTCTTTGCATGGTGGGTCTTATAAAGGTAACGGTTGCGGATTCTGTCTTGCGGCTTAAACATTCATGCTCTTGTTCTGGTGGCGGGGGGTTCCACAGGTCAAACCATCATCCACTCGTCTCACATTCCGCACTGAGAGGCATGTCCCCAAGCTGGGCGTGATGCTTGTCGGCTGGGGAGGGAACAACGGGACAACTGTGACGGCCGCCGTTCTGGCCAACAAACTCGGCCTGACCTGGATGACTAAGGTGGGCCAAAAGGTGAGTGTGTCACTTGTGCATTTGTGCGTGTGTCATTTTCTCCGGGTAGGAGGGGGTGAGTGCAAGGGGTCACTTTTCTGTCCCTGGGACACTGTGAGGGCACATAGACTACCAGAGATTGCAAAGATGCAGAGGGCAAGATGGCCCCTTTTGGTTTTGAAGGATTAGGGTAGTCAGACCCTGAGTCTCCAGTTTTTATGAGAAGTCAAGGGTGCGAATCCTCCCATTCCAGAACAGTGCATGTGAATCTCCAGCTCAGCTAGGAGAGCAGCAGCTTGCAGCAATTTGGAAGAGTTAATTGATTGCAAAGACTTCCCAGGAGAGTCTATGTCTTTATGGCCCTCGGTCAACCCCCCACAGCTTGAAAATATTCCAAATTCCAAAAAGCAAACCTTGATTTTGCCATTTTGTATAAGGGTCGCCATTTTATTATTTATTATGCCATTGGATTTAATGGCACTTGAGCATCCAAACCCTTCCGGGTTTGCTGCAGTAAACTCCGGGATGTAGATGGGATTCTCTGTTTCTTGTTTTATTTTGAGGAGTGTTTCCAACTGGAAAGAGAGGAAAACAATATTTCTCTCTCTTTTTCTCTCTTTTTCTCACTCCTTTAGTTTCTAACTTTGTTTCTTGCTTTATTTTGACCAATGTTTCCAACTGAAAAAGAAAGAAAAATAATACTATTCTTTTTCTCTCTTCTTCGGTCCCTAACTTTCTGTTCCTTTCTTTATTTTGACCAATGTTTCCAATTGCAAAAGATAAAGAAAAACAGTATCATTCTTACTCTTCCTTCTTCAGTTTCTGACTTCCTATCTGTTCCTTGTTTTATTTTGGCAAATGTTTCTAATGGAAAAGAAAGGGAAACAATACCATTCTTATCCTTATTTTGTCCACATTTTACATTTACAAATCAAGGTAACCACCCTCATTTCTCCTCTTCCCTCTGCCTTTCTTTTTTCTTGTTCCTTTCTTCTTCTCATTTCTTAGTCCCCTTTTAATCTCTTCTGCTTTTCTGTCTTCTTTCTTCCTCTTTTCTTCTTCTTTCCCTTTCCCCTCTTCCTTTTTCTCCTATCTCTTTCCTATTCTCCCTACTTCGTCTTTTCTTTTCTTTTCTTTTCTTTTGCTTTCTTATCTTTTCTTTTCCCTCTTTCCTTCCTTTCTTCTTTTCTCCCACTCTTCCCTGCTTCTGCTTTTCTGTTTTTTCTGTCTTTTTCAGTTTTTTCTCTTTTCTCCTCCTTTTCCTCATTCCTTTCGTGTCCTCTTCTCTTTTTCCTTCCCTTTCCTTTCTTTCTCACCAATCTCTGTTGCTAAACCACCTTTAGTATGAAACTCCCAGGGCAATGCAAGGCTGATAAGGGTAAAATTACAATATGAATGGTTCCTGCTGCACTTGGTATTCTGTCCTTTACTTTCTGAGCCTGCAAAACAGTCCTGGTTTTGAAGAACCAGCAAAATGACCCAGAATTAGAGATCTAATCCTCTTCCTGGGCACAAAGCCATCAGAGATAGTTGTGGGGATATATGGAGAGGCGCTCCTTCAAGTATCAAAGTCCCAAGCCATTTATGGTTGTAATTTTGTCATTGCCATCTCCTGGAATTCAAACCAGAAGTGTCTTGGCATCCAGTGCAATTCCTTTAAAGCTAGTATTATATAGTTTTTGTACGATTTCCTGATCAGCAAGTCTAGTTGCTGCATTTTGCACCAGCTATCGTTTCTGAGT
Organism: Phrynosoma blainvillii; assembly: GCA_026167975.1. Classification (NCBI taxonomy): domain Eukaryota; kingdom Metazoa; phylum Chordata; class Lepidosauria; order Squamata; family Phrynosomatidae; genus Phrynosoma; species Phrynosoma blainvillii. Next base: position 20,412,181 of record JANUYF010000011.1, on the reverse strand, counting down.
CGCCTTCAAGGGCAGCCCCAGGTAGAGTGCATTGCAGTAGTCTAGCTGGGAAGTTACCAGTGCATGGAGTACTGTGGTTTCAGTTATTCCCATCCAGAAAAGGCTGTAGTATACCCATGGCACCCATCCCCAAAATTCTTCCCCCACCAGCTTTAAAGTTTGGACAAAAAACCCAGAATCAGGGTGACTCGGTATCATAAAGGCAAAGGAAGACAAAGCACAATAAGGTGTTCAAGAAGAATGTAGGACATTACAAAGTAAAAGTTAAAAATACTAATATAAATATACATTGATTTCATATGGTTTATCTACACCTATATTACCTTTACTGTATTTTATTATGGACTCAACCGTTTTTTTTTTTTTTTTTTGTTTTTGTTTTTTTTTTTGTCAAAATGCCTTGTTGGCTTGCAGTCTACTTCTAGAACTCTGAGCAAGGGAAAAGCTTAAAACGTACTTTGCTAGCAACAAAACCTTGACCAAATCTACCACACCCCTTAAACCAAACCCCAGCGGACACCAAGGCCCCTGTATCCCTTTTGACTCTCCATTGTGCTGAAATTAAGAAAAAAAAACTTTTCAATATTTGCATTATGTCCTTAAGGAGCCCATTGCCTAATGCGTTTGCTGTTCTTTTGCCCCTCCGAGAAACAAATGCGCCCAAGCTCTGGGTGCGAGTTCTGTTAGCTGCTAGGAAAAAAGAACTTTAGAAGGATTCATCCTGTCTCTCTATTTGCAGCAAGGCCTGCAAAGTGGATTTCAGGGAGGAAAACAGCAAACATGGTGCTGCTCAATGGGCTTCTTAGCCATGCTTGAAATGGAGGACATTTTGGAATTCCTCCTGGATGGAGGGTGGAAATTAAGGACGTGTCCTGGAAAATGAGGATGCCTGGTCATCCTGCTTGGAGTCAATTTAGTGTCCACACTGGCATGAGGGCAGCAAAGGAAAGATGGACACTGTTCCTGCAATGATGCCACCTCTTCTTTCTGCCCCACAGCGTGCCAACTATTATGGTTCTCTCTTGCAAGCGTCCACAGTCTGTCTGGGCAATGGCCCCACTGGTGAAGTCTACATCCCCTTCTGCGATCTGCTCCCCATGGTGCACCCTAATGATATCATCTTTGATGGTAGGACCCTTGGTATATGTGGGGCAAGGGGGAAGAGAGGTGGAATTATGGAGAATTTGGGTGGCATAGGTTGGAGTAGGCAACCAAAGGCTTCCATCATGCATTTTGTGCAAACGCCTGATGAAGAAGCCGGTAGAGCTTTGTAAGCTTGCATCATGCATTTTGTGCAAAAGTCTGATGAAGAAGCTGGTGGAGCTTTGAAAGCGTGCATAATGCATTTTGTGCATTTCGGTTGGCCCCTTAAAGGTATCGCTCTTTTGTGGATTTTGGAAGTTATTGTACTTCTACTTTGGAGACGCTGATAATATTGGATGTTAGATATTGCCGGGTAAAGGAGAGGCAATTCAGCCTCTTGGGGAAGAGGGGAGAAAGCAAAGTCTGGAGGGAATGAAGCCCCCCAAAGCAGCCTTGATTTCCATGAACTCTGTGCATGTGCATTTTCAGGCTGCGCATTGGTGTGCCATCCTGTGTGGTTTTAAAGCCTTTCTCCTTTTCTTTGTCCCTCCAGGCTGGGATATCTCCTCCTTGAACCTGGCTGATGCCATGCGCAGGGCCCAAGTCTTGGACTGGCCGCTGCAGGAGCAACTCCGGCCGCACATGGAGGGCATGAAGCCTCGGCCGTCCATCTACATCCCGGAGTTCATTGCGGCAAACCAGGAGGAACGGGCCGACAACGTCTTGATGGGGACCAAAGCTGAGCAGGTGGGTGGATGGGAAGAGATGACAGAGGCGGGCATCTCTGGCTATGGTACTTGGGAGTCATAGCATCACAGAGTTGGGACCCCAAGGGCTATCTAGATCAAACCCTTTCTTCATGCAGTGATGCACAACTAAAGCAGCTCCTGAGCGATGCCCATCCAAGCTCTGTTGAAAGACCTCCAAAGATGGAGAGTCCACCACCCTCCGTTATGGTCCCTTCCTCTGTTGAATGGCTCTTACTATCAGGAAATCATGGAATCCTATTGCTGGAAGGGACCCCAAGAGTCATCTAGTCTGACCCCCTGCCTTGAGGGAATCCCAAACTCCAGCACTCCTGAGAGATGCCCATCCAAGCTCTGTTGAAAGACCTCCAAAGTTGGAGAGAGTCCATCACTCTCTGTCCGTTCCACTGTTGAACATTTCTAGAAGTTTAGTTGGGATCTCTTGTTTTGCATTTGAATCCATGGATCCAACTTTAATTGTCATAGCTCTTATGGAATGTTGGGATTTGTAGTTCAGGGAGGCACCTGCCAGAGAACCCTGGCCCACTCTGGGAACTACAATTCCCAACATGTTCAAATACCACTGCAATACATACAATTTGAAATACATAATACCCTTAACAAATATATTTTAAGCACATATTTGTAAGGACTCGCACATATCTCTATTTTTGTTTTTAATATCATGCTGTGTTTTTTTTAAAACAAATAATATATTTGTAAATGATAATATATGTATGTTTTATAGTGGTTATAGTGGTGTCAAACTGCATTATTTCTGCAGTGCAGAACTAGCCCAAATCAGAAGATTAAGTAACAAATTGCAGTGTAGATGGTATAGCCACTAGCTAAAATAAAGTTGTTGGGAAATAATAATAATAATAGAATAATAAAATTTTAAAAACCAGGATTGTATTTTTTTTTTAAAAAAATTATTTGGTTGAAACCAAGGTTGAAACCATGATTTAAAGCACCTAATCCTGGCTTTTAGACTGCTGTTTCCAGGCATTCTGGGCTTTCTAAAAATGGTTATCCAAGGCTGCATCCACACTTCAGAAGTAATGCAGTTCAATCCCGCTTTAACTGCCAATGGCTCCATGCTATGGAATTCTGGGATTTGTAGTTTGTTGGGGCACCAGAGCTCTCAGACAGGGAGGGCTAAATCTCACACCAAACTACAGACCCCATAATTGCATAGCCTGGAGCCATGGCAGCTAAAATTCGAAAATTTTGAAGGTGGCCCAAATCCGTCGTGATATCCGTGACTTCAAGAACTCCAGTGGGGTGGACAAAGTAATCGTCCTCTGGACAGCAAACACAGAGCGTTTCTGCGACGTGACGCCCGACGTGAACGACACAGCCAAAAGCTTACTCCAAGCCATCGAGGTAGGAAGTCCATCCCTTAATCCCTCTACCCCATACTTCCATGGGACTTTCTCTTGCTTTTCATTAGGGGCATTTTTGGTGGTGAGAAAAATATAGATATAAGTAAAATACTGTGCTGTGATTGCTAGGGGAATCATGATGGTGCTGCAAAGCTGAACTCAAATCCAAGCCATTCAAAGTGTCCAAATGAACTTCAGAGATGTCAACTCTGAGGAAGAAGCCGAGCTTGGAAGGAAATATATTTGTAGCATTTCTGCCAGGTCACAAATATTGTTGCTGCTAAGTTACACATGAGCCAGCAGTGTGATGCTACAGCAAAGAAGGCTATTGCGATTTTAGCTTAAATTAATGGAAGCAAAGTTTCCAAGGCAAGGGAAGTAACAGTCCCCCTATATTCTGTGCTAAGTCTCATCTGGAGCTCTACATTCAGTTTTGGGCACCCCAGTAGTACAAGGACCTTGGGATCTTTGTTGATCCTAAATTGCACATGAGCCATCAGTGTGATGCTGCAGCAAGGAAGGCAAATGTGATTTTAGCCTGCATTAATAGAAGCATAGTTTCCAAGTCAAGGGAAGGAAGAATCCCACTATATTATGCACTAAGACTTGAATCTTGGGGGGTGGCTGGAAGAAGAGGCACCCCAGGAAATGCCTACCTGGCTGCCATTTTCTCTTTCTCTTCTCTTCCTCCTCCAGTCTGACCGGGAGGTGTCTCCGTCCACCCTCTTTGCCGTTGCCAGCATCCTGGAGGGATGCCCCTATATCAACGGGTCCCCCCAGAATACTTTTGTGCCTGGAGCCATCGAACTCGCCACCCAGCGCCAAGTCTTCATTGCTGGCGACGACTTCAAGTCTGGTCAAACAAAGCTCAAGTCTGTCCTAGTGGACTTCCTTGTCAGCTCCGGGATTAAGGTCAGTGGCCATGGGTGGATGTGCTGGTCTATGACCATAGTCAATTATTGACTGATCGATTGTGTGTTTGTGTGTGCTGGTCTGTGACCATAATCAATTATTGATTGATTGATTGATTGTGTGTATGTGCTGGTCTATGACCATAATAAATTACTGATTGATTAACTGATTGTATATGTGTGTGTGTGTGTGCTGGTCTATGACCATAATAAATTCTTGTTTGGTTGATTGATATTGTTAGTGTGTGTGTGTGTACTGGTATATGACTATAATAAACTATTGATTGGTTGGTTGTGTGTTTGTGTGTGTGCTGGTTTATGACCATGATAAATTATTGGTTGGTTGATTGATTGTATCTGTGTGTGTGTGTGTGTGCTGGTCTATGACCATAATTAGTTATCAATTGACTGATTGTGTGTGTGTGTGTATGCTGGTATATGACCATAATAAATTATTGATTGATCGATTGTGTGTGTGTGTGTGTGTGCGCGCGCGCGCATGCTAGTCTATGACCATAATCAGTTATTGGTTGATTGATTGCTTGATTGCATGTGTGTGTGCTGGTTTATGACCATAATAAATTATTGATTGATTGTGTGTGTGTGTGAGCACTGAATCACTTTACTGTAGCCAAGACATGTGTTTTGTACCTGAATTCTCTAGTGGGCTTGTGGACTGGCAACCCCTGGATCCTGAATAGGTGGAATGGTGGAAACGCTCTGTGTTTTAGTCCCAACTGAAGTGCTGAATCTGTTTTTGGGAGACGGTTTGTCACCTCAGAGAGCTTTAAACAGGGGTAGGCAACCTAAGGCCCGGGGGCCGGATGCGGCCCCCCGAGGCCTTTGGACCGGCTCTAGGCCAGTCCTGAAGCCGCCGCCGCCACTGCCGCCTGCCATAATGATATTGATTATTGTTGTTATTACTTATTCTTGGGTTTTTCTTGGCAAAATCTCCACGGGGTTTTGCCATGGCTTTTCTGGGGCTGAGAGAAATTTTTTTAAAAAAATTAATTTTTTATTTTTATTTTATTTTTATTTTTATTTTGGTGCTTTGGCCCCCCAATTGTCTGAGGGAGAACAACCCGGCCCCTGGATCAAAAAGGTTGCCTACCCCTGGCTTTAAAGTTCAGAGGAACATCTTGGGTATTTTAGAGAGAACAGGCGAGCTTGTCCAGCGAGATGTCTGTAACAAATCTGGAGGGACCCTTCCCCTTTCCAAGCCTCTTTTTCCAAAAACAGGCCTTAGGGACTAGAAACTCGGTACAGTCTTTGACCGCTGATCCAAAATGCTGCCTTCTTCCTTCCCTTCTAGCCCGTCTCCATTGTCAGCTACAACCACTTGGGCAACAACGACGGGCGCAATCTCTCAGCCCCGGCCCAATTCCGCTCCAAGGAGGTCTCCAAGAGCAACGTGGTGGACGACATGGTGTATTCGAACCCTGTGCTCTTTGGGCCGGGGGAGCAGCCAGACCATTGCGTGAGTAGGGAGACTTGGGTGGACGATAGACGAAGGAAATAGGGGGGATTTCCTCTGATCTGACTTTGGACTGTCCCCGGACAGGTGGTGATCAAGTACGTGCCCTATGTTGGCGACAGCAAGCGGGCACTGGACGAATACACTTCCGAGATTGCCCTGGGCGGCACCAACACCATTGTCATCCACAATGTGTGTGAGGTGGGTACGGGGGACATCCCTGGGTGGCAAAAATCCTCCAACATCCCCATCCCAAAAATTCATATTATTTCACTCCCATGACCTGCTCACTCAGTTGGATGGAGTTGAGTGAACCAAATCTCTCTTCGTATCGCTATACAATAAGATCTTAGAGCTGGGTCATCTTTGAGAATTCCTGGAAAACAGGAGAAGTCCCAGCAGACTGGAGGAGGGCAAATGTATTATCTCCGTCTTCAAACAGGGGGTGGGGGGGAATCCCAACAAATATTGTCCAGTTAGTCTGACATCAATATCGGGAAAGATTCTAGAGTAGATCATTAAAACAGAGAGTCTGTGAACATTAAGAAGGGAACGCCATGATCACAAAATGTTTATTTACATGGGTTGACTAATCTGATTTCCTTTTTTAAATATAAAATTACCATTTTGGTAGATGAAGGGAAGGCTGTTGATATAGTATATCTTATTTCAGAGAGGCCTTTGACAAGGTCCCCCATGATATTTTTGCAAACAAGATAGTAAAATGTGGGCTTGACAATGCAACTATTAGGTGAATTTGGAACTGGTTGACCAGCCAAATCGAAAGGGTGGTCAGCAATGGCTCCTCTTCATCCTGGAGAGAAGTGACCAGTAGGGTGCTACAGGGTTCGGTCCTGGGTTCGAGGCTATTCATCCTGAAGTCGTAGGCTTTCATGGCCGGCATCCATAGTTTTTGTGGGTTTTTCGGGCTGTGTGGCCATGTTCTAGAAGAGTTTCTTTCTGACGTTTCGCCAGCATCTGTGGCTAGCATCTTCAGAGAAAAGAGAAATCTTTCTCTGAAGATGCCAGCCACAGATGCTGGCGAAACGTCAGAAAGAAACTCTTCTAGAACATGGCCACACAGCCCGAAAAATCCACAAAAAGCTATTCATCCTCTTTATCAATAGAGAGCATGCTTATCAAATTTGCAGGTGACACCAAATTAGGAGGAGTAGCTAATACCCCAGAGGAGAGGATCAAAATTCAGAATGACTTTAATAGATTAGACAGCTGGACCAAAGCTAACAAAATGAATTTCAACAGGGATAAATGTATGGTACTGCACTTAGGCAGAAAAAAAACAAAATGCACAGATATAGGATAGGGGACACTTAGCTTGCCTACATTACAAGTGAAAGGGATCTCAGAGTCCTAGTGGGCCACAAGTTGAACAGGAGTCAACAGTGTGATGCAGCAGCTAAAAAGGCCAGTGCAATTCTAGGCTGCATCAATAGACGCATAGTGTCCAGATCAAGGGAAGTAATAGTGCCACTCCATTCTGCTTTGGTCAAATGAGCTTGATCAGTATGACGAGATGGCTGAGCTTGGGACGTAGGTGCAAATTCTGACAGCAGAATGATGCCCCCCCCCCATTTCATTGCTGGAAACTGCCTGCTTTTCTCTGCAGGATTCCTTACTGGCTGCTCCTATCATCCTGGATCTGGTGGTTCTGGCCGAACTCTGTCAACGGATCCGGGTGGGCATTGAAGGCGAGGGGGATCCGCAGCCCCTCCACAGCGTCTTGTCTCTCCTCAGCTTCCTCTGCAAAGCCCCCCTCGTCCCTGAAGGGGCTCCCGTGGTCAATGCCCTCTTCCGTCAACGGGCTGCCATCGAGAACTTGCTCAGGTGATGATTCAGGAGCAGCAACCAATTTGAACTCAGAGCTTTCCAACACTCCCTTTTGGAGAGAGACTACAACTCCCAGAATTCCCTAGCCAACATGGCTGGGTTTTTGTTTTTTGTTTTTGGATTAGTAGTACCTCCCGAAAGGGGGAGTGCTGTAACGCTCTGGGCCTCGAGTTCAAACCAGTTGCTGTCAGATTGGGACTGGGGGGTTCTGGGATTTGTAGTTCTTCCAAAAGGGGGAGTGTTGCAAATCTGGGCCCTGAGTTCAAATCACTTGCTGCCAGATTGCTGCTATAGACCAAAAATGGGAACTTTCCTGGGTTCTGTGCATTTTTAAAAACTTAACTGAATTTTATTTGTATTGCATTGTAAATCAGTATCTTTTGGATTGTTGGAAAGAGAAGAAAAAAGGAATCATTGGTATATTAATTGGTGTATTCACCTTCCCAAGTTACCCTCTGTGTCAATGAGTCAGACCTGAGTCTTATCGTGGAATTGTAGAGTCGGAAGGGACCCCCAGGGGCCATCCAATCCAACCCCATTCTGCCATGCAGGAAGACACAATCTTGCCTGTGTCCTCTCCCTTTTTTGCATCTCCACTTTTAACAAATTGGTCATGTTTTTAAAAGTTTTTCAAATGGAGAAATACTGGAACTTTAGGTTCCTGAAATGTATAGTGTATAAGCTTGAATTTACCAGGACCCACATCCTGCATAAAAATCCTTTGTACCCTCCAACATAGAATCATAGACTGGCTGAAATGATCAGAGGAACGTATACCACAAAGACTTAAGAATTGTTCTGTTGGGTCACTTGGAAAAATCAGCTTATTAGAAACAGAGGCAGCAATTTTATACTGGGAGTAAGTGGGATTTATTTCTGAAAAAAGAAATGGGCCGGGCGATGAATATGAACTTTCCCAGAATTATCCAGGTTTTCCCTGCATTGTGTGAGCAACGACTACTACTACTACTATGTGAGTGCAAAGGGGTTCAAATAATTTATGAACCCAGAAAACAGGTAAAAATGAGAGGAAAATTGAAAAATATGTCTTAAGTATTTTTAGCTGTTTTTAATCATGTTTTCAATAATGTTGATAGTATGTTTTTTTTAAAAAAATCACCTTTGCAAATTAATTTTTAACTGGACCTTTTTAAAATTATCAAAAGTTGCCTTGGATCATTTTTGGCTGGGATCTGTAGTTTGTTGTGGCACCAGAGCCCTCTTACAGAGAAGGCCAAGTGTCTCACAGAACCACACATCCTAGGATTCCACAGAACAGAGCCATGTCAGTTAAAGTGGCGTCAAACCGGATTATTTCTGCAGTGCGGATGCAGCCAAAGAGAAGTCTCCCAAGTCAGTTTTATTACCTCGCTAGGGAGAAGAAGCTGGATTGTTCCAAAGTCCTTCCTTGCAGGGGTGGTGTTGGTGGTTAATTCATCTTCCCGATTCTCTTCAACAGGGCCTGCGTGGGGCTCCCTCCGCAAAACCACATGCAACTCGAATACAAGACCCAGCAACCATGGGGCTGTGCAAAGCATGCCCACCCCGCTTCCAACCCCATGTGGCCAGCGAGCCAAAAAAAACCAGCCCCTCACCTCAACGGCTTTGTTTGTCCCATGGAAAGCAATGGTCACCTGGATCCGAAGAGCCCTCGACTTGGCCTGCAAAACTAGACCTCACCCGCTGTGCTTCGGACTATGTCTTTCCCATTCCTCTTCTGCCTTCCGCCCCTTTTTTTCCCTCTCTTAACACTTTTTGCGCATTTTTGGAGTCGGGCGTCTCTTCTGCCACCCTTCTTTTTTCCATGTGAAAATTGCCATTTTGAAAACTGTGAATGTTTTGTTGCATTTGGGAAAAAAATAAAATAAAATTTAGTTCTGAGTAAAATCCCTTTTGACGTGTGTGTTTGTGCCTACTCTAGATCCTGGACTGGCCCTATATATCTAGATCTGTCTATCTATATAGCATTAAAACAAAACATTAAGTCCAGTTTCAATACCAACTGGAGATGAGACCTGTTGAGTCCCAGACTCCTCAAGATTTGGAAGAGACCCTCAAAGAGCATATAGTTCAACCCCTTGCCTGTCCAAGGGAAAGGAAGGAGGGCTGAAACAACCAGCCAGTTCCTCCTCCTGAAACACACAAAAAAACACACCAAAAACGATTCATACACCATTGCGTGTATGCATTTGCCTTCATGTCACCTACAAACTTATGGCAAACCCATGAATGAAAGCAAGGAATCCCCAGTGATGGTTTTGCAAGTTCTTTCCTCTGAAACAGAGCTTAGATTCATTGTCGGTCTCCCATCCAAGGACTATCCAAGGCTGATCCTGCTCCATTTCCTCTGCCTGAGGAATTGTTTGGTCAAATCTGGAAAAAAAAAAATCAAAGCTCAGCATTCTTAAACATCAGCTTTGCCAGAACTGAGCTGTCAGGCAGGTAGCTAAGGTCATGCAAAGAAGTTTTTTTTTTAAGTGTTGCTAAATAGAGAGACAAACCCACAAACAAATACTTCTCCCTCTTGCTTATTTTCAGAAGGGAACAGACCTCTCTCCAACCAAGTGATATTTTGGTTCTTCCTTCCAGCCCTCCAACTTCTCTTCTCTGCACAAAGGTCCTCTGGCTCCGAAAGAGATGCGGAAGCAAAGGCAGGGGAAACATAGTGCCATTGGCCCCTTTGTGTTTGGGGGTTTTGTGTTTTTCTTTTTGGGGTTTTGTGTTTTTCTTTTTGCAAGGGTTTTGTGGTTTGAGACCTTTCCAACATCTCCTGGCAATCTTTAGTGTGCATTTGCTTCCTCAAAAGAAGTGCGAATGTCTGCAAAAACATCTCTTGGTGCAGAAAAGTGGTGCTCTGTGACAAACTGTGAATGGCTCTCAGTACCACTGCATTTCCCTGGCAGAGCAGAATACTTTACTGAGGCTGCTGGACAGAACAAAAAAAGCCCTGAGCCTTAAAACTATTGGCCTCCAAGAAATAAAAAGTCCAAGCTAGACTGCTCCTGGATATGGAGGCTTCCTTTCGCTCCTCTTGGACCTCTCTACCGTTAATTGATCAAAGCCCAAGAGGGACAAAGAGTGTGGCCTTTATGATGGGGATGGACTGCAACTCCCATTGGCCCCAGACAGTCTGGCCGAGGGAGAGGAAAGATGGGAGTTGTAGTCTGACATCAGCAGGGAAGCAAGCTGCCTATCCCTGAGCTGTTATGTCGTCTTGAGGATCTACGGTGAACTTTCTGAACCAGACTTAAGGCCCAGGCCCAAAAAGCAGGGCATGCATGCCACCTTAGCTCCAACCCTTTTTCTCCTGGGTTCCACTTTGCCTCCAGGTTCCTCCTGGCCCCACCCCTTTGGCACCTGGCTCCTCCCCTTTTACCTCTAGGCCCCTCCAGGCCCCACCTGTTTGGCCCCTGGCCCCTCCTCCTTTGTCTCCAGGTTCCACCTGGCTCCTCCCTTTTTTGTCTCCAGGTTCCACCTGGCCCCACCCCCTTTGGCCCCTGACTCCTCCCCCTTTGTCTCCAGGTTCCACCTGGCCCCACCCCTTTGGCACCTGCCCCCTCCCCCTTTTGTCTCCAGGTTCCACCTGGCCAGCCCTTTGGCATCTGGCTCCCCCTTTGTCTCCAGGTTCCACCTGGCCCCACCCATTCCCAAGCTGGCCCCTCCCCCTTTTGTCTCCAGGTTCCACCTGGCCCCACCCCTTTCCCACCTGGCCCCTCCCCCTTTTGTCTCCAGGTTCCACCTGGCCCCACCCCCTTTCCCACCTGTCTCTATCCCTCTTGTCTTTTCCTGCCAGGCTCACAGCCAGCCCAAGGCTCTGGGTTCAAAACCTAGGGCAGCCTCCATATGGCTCTGGGGGGTTGAGCAACTGGGCCACCGCCACCACCACTTCCCCCTCCACCCCTTTAGGGCCAGAAGAAGGAACTGCCTCTTCCCCTTTTTGGCCTCAGCAGGAGGGATGCCAGGCACCTCCTGGGAAGGGCCACAGAGCGGCTGAGACAGTGGCAGCGTCTCCCAGGGCTTCCAGGTAGGGCTGTGGGGCAAAGGGGGGGGGCAATGCATTGCACTCTCCTCATGCACCAAAATCCAGGGTGCACCAATTTCCAACTTACGGCGATCCTGAGGGTGGTTTCTTAGCAAGATTGATTCAGTGGAAGTTTGGCCTTCTCTTGAGGCTGAGAAAGTGTGACTTGCCCAAGGTCACCCAGTGGGTTTCATGGCCAGCTGGGAATCGAACCCTGGTCTCCATTGTGCCATCTTGGCTCTCGCCATCACATCCACCGTTCCAATTAACAGAGTGGCAGAAGTGGAGCGTAACTTCTAGGCCATGGGTGGGCAAGCCTGGGTGCCAATTTTCTGCCCACTGTGTGTACTTGGACAGCCCCAAATGCCCCCAAATAATATACACAGACACTATTAAAAATGAAAAGCTGCATGTGGTGGGAAGTCAGTTTGGGAAAAATAAAGATTTCAAACCAGAAAGAGGGCCCTGCGCCAGACAAAGGAAAAGGTGATTTCTGGCGCCTCGAGGCAATACACCTTTTTCTCTGGACCAGGAATGGCACAGCCCTGCGACCAAAAAATAGTCTTAGAGTTGGCAAGGAGGTCCTCAGGGCTGGCATGGAGGTCCTCAGAGTTGGCATGGAGGGCCCAAGGGCTGGCATGGAGGTCCTCAGAGTTGGCATGGAGGGCCCAAGGGCTGGCATGGAGGGCCCTGGAGTTGGCATGGAGGGCCCTGGAGCTGGCATGGAGGTCCTCAGAGTTGGCATGGAGGCCCTTGGGGTTGGCATGGGCATCCCTAGGATTGGCATGGAGGTCCTTAGTGTTAGCATGGAGGTCCTTGGGGTTGGCAGGGAGGTCCTCAGCATTGGCATGGAGGTCCTTTGCATTGGCATAGAGGTCCTTGGGGTTGGCAGGGAGGTCCTCAGGGTTGGCATGGAGGCCCTTGGGGCTGGCATGGGCATCCCTAGGATTGGCATGGAGGTCCTTAGTGTTAGCATGGAGGTCCTTGGGGTTGGCAGGGAGGTCCTCAGCATTGGCATGGAGGTCCTTTGCATTGGCATAGAGGTCCTTGGGGTTGGCAGGGAGGTCCTCAGGGTTGGCATGGGGGGCCTTGGGGTTGGCAGGGAGGTCCTCAGCATTGGCATGGAGATCCTTGCAGTTGACAGGGAGGTCCTTGGGGTTGGCAGGGAGGTCCTTGTGGTCACACATGGCTCATCCTTGCTCTGCCTCTAAGTCTCCCCATTTGTGTCTCCCTAGGATGTGGGCTCTGTTGCCTCCTGTCGCTCTGCTCCTTGGGCACCTTGCCCGCCCCACCTGGGCCGAGTGCCCGCCGTCCCAGAAGGGCAATGACACCAGCCCCTGTAACTGTGTGGCGGCCACCAGGATCTTCCGGGACTGCCTCCACTGCCCGCCAGAGCTGGGGTGCCAATGCTCCTCCTCGGAGGGGCTCCTCAACGTGACCCAGTTCTATGCCAGGGACTGCCAGGGCTTGCCCTCCAACGCCATCTACGTGGCTGTGGTCGTCCCTATCATGGGCCTCCTCCTCATCGCAGCCCTCACCTACTTCTTGGTCCGGAGCAAAAAAGGGGAACCCCTGGCCCATGACAAGTGGGAACCCGACGCCTTCGAGGGGCAACCCAGGTACGTGGGCCGGGCCGGGCCCCAGGGACATCAGGGCAACTACGAGAACATCTTGGTGGGCCAAGGCCCAGAAGGTGACCAGCGCCAGAGCAGGAGAGGCTCCAAGAACAGGTGAGCAAAGAAGCCACTGTGTAAGGCTTGCCAGTGGAAATGCCAGGTGGGCACAGAGAGAGGCAGGTATCTTGCATTGATCATAAACTCCACTCAGCTCCATTTGAGCTGGAAGGGATCCCAAAAGGCCACCCAGTCCAACCCTCTTCTGCCATGCAGGAATACATAGAGCCCTACATAGGAAGATACACAGAATCTCACAGTAGGAAAGGGATCCCCAAAGGTCATCCAGTCTTCGGCCATCCAGGAATACATAGAATCCTATGTAGAAAGACACAGAATCCTACAGTATGTAGGGACCCGCAAAGTCTATCTGGTCCAACCCCCTTCTGCCATCCAGAAATACAGAGAATGCTAGAGTTGGGATGGGCCCCCAGGGGCCATCCAGTCCAATCCCTTCAGCCATACATAGGAAGACATAGAATCTCACAGTATGAAGGGATCCCCAGGGGCTATCCAGTCCAACCCCCTTCAGCCATCCAGAAATATAGAGAATCCTAGAGTTGGGAGGGATCCCCAGGGGCCATCCAGTCCAACCCTCTTCTGCCATGCAGCACTCAAAGTTAATGGAGTGCACACTACTTTTGTACACTGAGTTCTTTTTCCAGAAACTGAATTGAACTGAAGACACAAAGGGGAAAAGGGGGAGAAAGATGGAGAAACTGGGAAATTTTAAAAGCAGTTGAAAAAGTGGGACAGCAGAGGATTAATTAAACAAATTGGTACGGTTTGGAGGGTATGAAATCAGAGCTGGAAAAGGCTGGCTAACACACTCACTTTCAAACCAGCAAAGAATACTAATTTAAGGTCAAATCTGGTGGGGGGGGGAGGAAGCTTATGCAATGAATGTGTTCATGAATTCATTGTATCGTGGAATTAAAATCAGTTTATAATTATTAAAAACTGTGTTACTGTTGTGAGCCTTCAAATTGTTTCTGACCTACAGCAACCCTAAGGTGAACCCAGCACAGGGTTTTCTTGGCAAGATTTGTTCAAAGGAGGTTTGCCATCCCCAACCCCTGAGGCTGAGAGAGTGTGATTTGCCTAACGCCACCCAGTGGGTTTATATGGCCAAGCCAGGATTTGAGATCATGTCTCCAGGGACATAATCCAACATTCAAACCAGAAGTTAATTAGTGCAAGGAGCTATCTTGGTTCTTACTAAAAATCAATGGTCACTATATATATATATATATATATATATATATATATATATATATCAGTGACCACTGATTTTTAGTAAGAATCAAGATAGCTTCTTGCTCTAATTAACTTCTAGATTGAATGTTGGATTACACACACACACACAAACTCATCCCTCCCCATTTGTGGTCCTTCACAGATCGGCAAGCAGGGAGGGATAAAATGGCGCGCACACCCATGGCGCACGCGCAGGAGCACACAGCCATTGAAAACAATGGGCCCCCAATATTTGCAATTTTTCTGATTCCCAGATGAGTCCTGAATGGATCCCCCACGAATCTGAAGGGATAACTGTATATATAATCAAATTTGGGATGATGAATCACCTGCACTCTGGGTTGTGGTGGTACAGAAGAAGAAGAAAAAGAAAGTGGCATCAGCAAATCTCACCTCCAAAAGAGGATGTGGAGAAGTTCCTAAACCGAGTTCTGCAACCTGCCTTACCCTTGCAGGGCCAACTGAGGCTAAAAGCTGAAATGGAAACTTAGAACAAATTAAAACAATTACTAGTGAGAGTGAGAATTAAAACAAGTTACTATGAGAGTGCAAGTGAAGAAGGAACTGGTTACAGGTGGGACTCCAAAGATATCTCCTGCCCCATTCCTTGCTTCATACTCTCCAAATGTCATGATTTGGAAGGGATAGTCCGGATTAATCCTCTGCCTTCCCAGTTCTCCACCTGCTTTTCAAATGTCCTGATTTCTCCTCCTCCAACTTTCCCCCTTTCTCCTCAGCTTACATCCATTGCAAACTCTCCAGGTGTCTTGATTTGGCAGGAATGATACTAATTAATCCTCTGCCTTCTCACTTTTCCAGCTGCTTTTAAAAGGTCCTGGTTTCTATCTCCTCCTCCTATTTTTCCCCTTTGCCCTCTGCTTACTTTCATTGCAAACCCTCCAGCTGTCTCAGTCTGGAAAGAATGATTCCCGATTAATCCTCTGCATTCCCACTTTTCCAGCTGCTTTTCAAATGCCCCAGTTTATCCCTCCCCCCCAGCTTTCCACCTTCATCCTCAGTTTACTTCCATTGCAAACTCTCCAACTATCCTGATTTGGCAGGAATGATCCTGATTAATCCTCTGCCAACCCACTTTCTCAGTTGCTTTTAAAAAGTCCTGGTTTCTCTCTTTTCCTACTTCCCCCCTACTTCCCATCTTGGTCCTCAGCAGACTTCCATTGCTGCAAAACTGAGTTCAAATTGCAAAAGTAGTTTGCCCTCCATGAACTCATCAGGGAGAGGAGGAAGGGGTACAATCTTGCCTTCCCAGTCGGCTGAGGCAAAAGCAAACTGCTGCAGCCCATCCTTGGTCGTCTATTCTCAATCATTGCCATCTTGACTACACCAGCCCTCTTTGGCAGAGAAGGCTGAAGAACTTGCAAAACTACAAATTCCAGGATTCCATAGGATGGAGCCACAGCACTGAACGTGGTGCCAAACTACATTATTTCTTCAGTGTGGAAGCAACTTCAGAGATGCAGAGAAAGAGAGACTGAGCAGCCAGTCATGCACATGACACCCTTTGTGGTCTCAGCATCTTAGCTAATTTCCCTTTCCGCAATCCTTCTTCCCTCCTGCTTTTTCTCACTCAGAAATGGACTGAAAAGCAAGAAAAGAAACTGGGGAAACTCCCTTCCTGCAACACCACAGATTCTTCCCAGCAGCCACCTTCAGGCACAAGGGTGCCAACTTCCCGGCGGGCACTGACTGTACAAAAGCCAGCATCTCATATTATCTAGGGCTAAAAGTGGTTAGGGTTAATGCAGTTCAACAACACTTTAACTGCCTCCATTCTATGGAGTCCTGGGATTTGTAGTTTACTGGGGTCTCAGAGGGCTGTGACAGCTTTCAAAATAGCTTGCAAAACTACAGATCCCAAAAGCACTTTCTATGGAGCCATGGCACTTAAAGCAGTGTCGAAGTGCATTAACTCGGCCATGCAGATGCAGCCTTATGCAAAAGTTTTTTAAAAAATAAAGAAACCTTCATTAAATTTGAAACAAATTAAAACAATCAATGCAACAAATAAAGTGGAGCATATTCTATAAGGCCTGCTTTTCCAGAAAAAAAAAACAGCTTTCAAAGGCTAGCTAGAATAAAAAAGGTCTTTACCTGGGTATGGAAGGGTAACAAGGGTTGCATCTGCATTGCAAAAAATAATGCACTTTAATACCGCTTGTTCAAAGGCATTTTGACAGAGAAATTACCATTTGCAAAGATAAGACTCCAGCAGAACATTTTGCAGAAATATTAATACCATGGCTACAGGTACTTTGCAGAATTATGTCCAAGAGCAAAAATAAGAACCCGGCAGGATGGATGATCCCATGAATTATTGTTTCTGTTTTGCCAGCACAAGTTTCTTCAGCTGAATGACATGCTACATAACATAAAATATACTATAAATCTGCCATAATGAAACCATAATGATGAAAACATACTGCAAAAATAAATTGTACTTATGAATCACAAAGGTAAAATCATGGCTCCCAATTCCAAGCAGCCTATGTATCTTCACTATGTGGATTTTTCCACATTTTATGTGAATTTAATTTAAATACTGTATTTAATGTCAATCACCTGTATAGGCAATCACCTGTATGGCTTCCTTTTTGCAGGTGATAAATATTAGGCGAGGAAACTACCTTGCATCCTGAATTAAAGGCCAATACTCAGTTGTAGGCTCAGTCAATAGCGGGGATCCCTATTTAAATCAAACATCATCCGCTTTATCAATTAGTCTGAAAAGAACTTCAGCCTTCAGTGTAAATAACTGAATTTAAATAATCCAAAAAAACAAGTAGTGTTCAGGAATATTCAATTCTTAGTTTAAACTTGAATGATGTTAAAGTCGAGATGGACTTTAGTTTTTACAACCTGTACAACTCCAAACCTGAATTGAAATGAAGATAAAAATTAAATTTACCTCCAGATTAAAAAAAAAACAACAAACCAAACTCCACACAACCAATTAAAAGACCATCCAGCGATTCCTGATCTTCAGACAATCCAGATTATTCCTCTGCCTTCTCACTTTTTCAGCTGCATTTGAAATGTCCCGTTTTTCTCTCTCACTTTCCTCCTTGGTCCTCAGCTTACTTCCACTGCTACAAACAATTCAAAGGACAAAAGTCATTTGCACTCCATTAATTTAGCTATAGGATAGGAGGGTCAGAATCTTGCCCTTCCCAGTTGGCTAAGGCAAAAGCAAACTGCTGCACCCTCTCTTAGTTTGTCTGCTCTTCCTCTTTAATAATTTTTGCCCTCTTGACCATGCTCTGACATTTCATGGCCACACATGTCCTGGCTTCAGCCTTCCAGGAGATGGCCATAGAATCATAGAAACCTAGAATTGGAAGGGATCCCCAGAGGCCATCCAGTCTGCTTCCCTTCTGCCATGCAGGAATACATAGAATCCTAGAGTTGGAAAGGACCCCCAAGGGTCATCCAGTCCAACCTCCTTCTGCCATGCAGGAATACATAGAAGCCTAGAGTTGGAAAGGACCCCCAAGGGTCATCCAGTCCAACCTCCTTCTGCCATATAGGAATACACACCATCCAAGCAAACTCGACAGATGGCCATTCAGCCTCTGCTTTAACACCTCCAAAGAAATAGGAGAATTGCAGTAATTCAAAGAGTGAACGCCTCCCTGCTGCACAGCCAGACGGCTGCTGGGTAGTGCTGTGCCCACTGGAGATCCTGTTTAGGGCTTGCCGTGGCTGCTGGGTTGATGAGAAAGGGAGACGATGCTCCTTCTCACTTGCCTAGCAGTTGTGCCAGTCCCACCAGGTGTACCACCATCCCTTTTGGGTGTCACCCGATGCAGTCTGTACTTCCTGCACTCTCCTTGGGACACCTCTGCACAAATGAAAACAAAAAACAAAAACACACAGAATCTTCAAGTTGGAAGGGACCACAAGTTGAACCTGAGTCAACAGTGTGATGCGGCAGCTAAAAAGGCCAAAGTGATTCTAGGCTGCATCAATAGAAGTATAGTGTCTTCTAGATCAAGGGAAGAAATAGTGCCGCTCTCTTCTGCTTTGGTTAGGTCTCACCCGGAATAATACTGTGTCCAGTTCTGGGCACCACAATTCAAAAAGGATGTTGAGAAGCTGGAGTGTGTCCAGAAGAGGGTGATCAAAATGGTGAAGGGTCTGGAAACTATGCCTTATGAGGAGAGACTTCGGGAGCTGGGTATATTTAGCCTGGAGGAGAGAAGCTTAAAAGGTTATGAGGTGATATGATAGCCTTGTTTAAGTATTTGAAGGGGTGTCATATTGAGGATGGGGCAAGCTTGTTTTCTGCTGCTCCAGAGACTAGGAAACGAAGCAATGGATTCAAACTAGAGGAAAAGAGATTCCGCCTAAACATTAGGAGAAACTTCCTGACAGTAAGAGCTGTTCAACAGTGGAAGATGCTAGAGGGGAGTGATGAAGTCTCCCTCTTTGCAGGTTTTTAAACCGAGGCTGGCCATTTGTCCCAGGGAGGGCTTGGATTGTGAGTTCCTGCATGGCAGGGGGGCTGGACTGGATGACCCCTGGGGTCTATTCCAACTCTATGATTCCATGATTCTATTATTTTATTTACTTATATTCCCCCCTTCCTCTTAATATAGGGACTCCTTTAGGATGCACTTGAAGTTTGTTATTTTATTTACTTTTAGCCTCCCTTTCTCCCAGTATAGGGACTCCTTTAGGATGCATTGACATTTGATTCCATCGATGCCCCATGGGCATTGCAGTCATTCAAATAGGCTGTATCGCAGTGATAATCATAATAAAAATGATGATAATGATGATGATGATGATGATGATGATGATGATAGAGGAGCAAAACATTAATGCTGCCAGAATAGATGGCAGGTTAAAAGCCTGCAATAAAGGTTGCATAGCAAGAAGGAGGTGAGCAACCCGTGTAAATAATAATTAGGAATGATTTATTTTTGCAAATCTTTCACCTCCACAGGCCACGCCGAGTCTCTGACGTCGATGGGCCCCATGGACAGCAACCTATATATGCTAACACTCAAGGCATGTATTACAATTACGTCAGAAAAGGCACCCATGAAGGCGAGGAGGCGGTCTACATTTCTCCGGATGAATAACCTCCCCGTTCGGCATGGACCCTCCATGCATAGAAGCATGTTCAATTCATGTGCATTTCATGGGGACCTTTTGCTTTCAATGGGGATGTCATGCAAAAAGAAGGAACTTTTGCAGCCCCATTTAGCTTTTCCTCTTATGGGGTCAGCGTCGTTGCAAACCCCTTTGCTCAGCCATTTATCCAGGGAAAGGATTTCCTCCTCTTCATCACCAGAGTTTTCTTAATTTTATGGCAATTAATGCATTAAATCAATTTATTTGGTGACAAAATTCAGATTTTATAGACTTTTCAGCTTTCAATGAATGGAACAATTCCTTTGTCCACCCGCAGGGGGCAGCCTTAGTCTCCTTCTACTCCTGAGGGTGTATGGGTGCATCTGCACTGCAGAAATAATCCAGTTTGACACCCCTTTAACTGCTATGGCTCAATGCAATGGAATTCTGGGGTTTGTAGTTTGGTGAGCTGTTTTCTGTCTTTTCTGTCAGAGTTCTGGTGCCCACCACAAACTACAATTCCATAGCCATAGAAGATAAAGCAGTATCAAACTGCTTTATTTCTGCCTTGTAGCAGCAGCCCTATTGCTGCATGGCAAACCAGGGGCTGAGCCAGAGAGAGAGGATGGGATGAGAGGAAGATGAAGGGAGCCTGGCTTTTTAATCACAGGAAATATTGCACAAGCTGGTACCCAGGAATGGCTGATGTCTTTCAAGGGAATGGGACGCGTCCAGCTCAGGTCTTGCAAAGGTGATCCCTGCCGATATTGCTTCCAAGTGTGATTTTGGACCTCCACACAGACACATGTACTGTTGCTGCCATGTTGCAGAAATAAAGCAGTCTGACACTGCTTTAACTTCCACGGCCCCATGCTATGGGATTTGTAGTTTGTTGTGACACCATCTATTGCTCATGAAGCTCCCCCCAAATATCAGAAGCAAATTGCAAAGAAACTCCTAAGGGTGCAGGGAAGTGGGGAGGAGAGAGGAGAATTTTGCAAGGACCATGAGTTGCACAGCGGTTCACAGCTTGGATATAAATTGGATGTGAGCCCTTGTTAAGATGCTGGAAGTACTTGTGCACCAAGAACACATTATTTGTAATTATTGAATTACATTTGCTGTAACTAAGGCAAAGCACACATTACTTGTGATTAATGTAAATAAGGCATACGCTCAAAGTCCCAGTTTGCATGGAAAGCCCCAGATAATCCTTTGATGTCCCAAGTTTTCAGATGCATTTGAAATGTCCTGGTTACTCTCTCTTCCTCCTTCTTTGTCCTCAGCTTGCTTCCACTGCTGCAAACTGAATTCAAAATGCAAAAGTAGTTTGCATCCCATTAATTCAGTGGGAGAAGGAGAGGAGGAGAATCTCACCCATCCCAGTTGTCTCAGGCAAAAGCAAACTGCTGCAGCCTCCCCTAGCTTCTCTGTTCTTTATATTCCTCATTCCTTATTTTTGCCTTTTTTTATTACACTTTGGTGGTGTTTGTCCACAAGTGACCCAGTTTTCATCTGTGAAATGTTGGAAAGTTTGCTAAGGCATGACAAAGGGTGCATCTACACAGTAGAACTAATGCAGTTTAACACCACTTTAACCACTATAGCTCCACCTGACAAACTACTGGGATTTGTAGTTTGGCGAGGCACCAGCCCTCTTTGGCAGAGAAGGCTCATGACCTTGCAAAACTACGAATCCCAGGACTCCATAGGATGGAGTAGCAGCACTTAAAGTGATGTCAAACTGCATAATTTCTACACTGTAGATGCACCCAAAGTCACAGAATCATAGACCCATAGAGTACATGGAGATCCCATAGAGTTGGCCATTAATGCTGTTTAAAAACCACCATCACAACTCACAAGTTACATCATAACTGTAAAGCAACCAAATAATAACTTAATTCTTTTCTTATTTACTGATAGTTACAGGGAAGGTGGGACCCCTATTTAGATGCATTTCAGGCTATAGACCAGACTAGTAGCTTTATCACCCTGATACATTAAATAAAGCTAAAAACTAGAGGTAACTGTTTCAGTTAGTTTTGAGGAACTTGAAAGTAAAGAGTTACTTTTTAATGATGAGAGTCAAAGGGTTAAATTGTAACTATATACACAACTCACTGCGTTCGCTTGCTACTATCGTTGCAACATTCTGAGCAAGTCCATTGTTTGCAGCTTAGAATCATGTTATCTTATTGTTGGAAGGGCTCCCCAAGGGCTATCCAAACAAACCCAGTTCTGCCTGCAGGAATACACAATCAAAGCACCCATGAAAGACGCCCATCCAATCTCTGTATGAAGACCTCCAAAGATGGAGAGTCAACCACCTTCCATGTTCCACTGTTAAATGGCTCTTACTATCAGGAAATCCTAGAATCACAGAACGTTTAGCATAATATAATATATTAAATATATTCCTTATTGGTTCCTGAGTATGCCATTGTTTGCAATTTAGAATCATGTTATCTTAGAGTTAGAAGGGACCTCAAAGGCCATCCACACCAACCCCATTCTGGAATATATAATCAAAGCATCCCCGACAGATAGCCATCCAACTTGCATTGAAAGACCTCCAAAGGTGAAGAATCCACCACTCTTTGGGGCAGTCTTTTCCACCATGGAAAGCTCCTACAGTGAAGAAATTCTTCCTAATTTTTTTTCTTGCAATTGAAAAGTTTGCATTCTAGTTAGACTCTGGAGCAGCAGAAAAAAAAGTTCACTCCATTTTCCAGCTTGGCTGGTGTCTTCCTGTGGAGCAGAACGGGCTTAGACTGGATGGCCCTTGGGGGTCTCTTCCAACTCTACGATTTTATGTATTCTTCCATGGCAGAAATGCATTGGACCGGATGGCCCCAGGAGTCTCTTTCAGCTCTAGGGTTCTATATATTCTTGCATAGGAGAAGAGAGTTGGACTGGATAGCCCCAGGAGTCTCTTCCAACTTTTGGATTCTCTGTATTCCTGCATGGCAGAAGGGGGTTGGACTGGATGGCCCCTGGGGGTCTCTCCCACCTCTAGCATTCTATGAACTTCCTTGGCATTCTTTTGAATATTTAAAGACAGCTATCATGCCATCTCTCCTCCAAGCCAAACATACCTAGCATCTTGCAATCTGGAATACAGATTCATAGAGGCACAGGTTTCCTGCCCCTGGACAACTGTGGGGCGCAGAGAGCCACAGATCATGACACCTAACTCCCAACAACACAGTTTTTAGCTTTTTGTTTCACCATAGTGGCTATTCTGGCTTTGCAGGAACGTCTTGGCCAAAAGCCAGGTGTGACAAAGCCATGGGTTGTTCAATATCTTGCAGAGATTGCAAAGGCAGGGTGGTGCAGTTGAAAAACTGCAAGGAAAAAAATCCAGAATTTTAGGGGGAAAGTTCAGCACCTTGCACAGGGCCTAAAAAACCTGGACTGATGGATATAATCAAATTAGAGAAAGGTAGAGTTGTAAGGAACCCTAAAGGTCATCCAGTCCAGCCCCCTCCCCATGCCAGACGACTCATGCATTGCTGTGGGTAGCTTGCAAGATGTGACATCTAAGTTCTGGCTTGCCGGAGGTTTAATTCCTCGCCAGCCCCAAATATGAAAAGCAGCCAAACCTTCCCCTTGTTGACCTTCACAATTCCTAGAAAACTTTTTGTAGAAGCCCTCCAGCCATCCCTACCCTGGTAAATAACCAAAGATGTCAGACTCTTGGGCTCAGGGCAAAACAACCAGGGAGTGCCAGGCAAAGAAAAACAGTATATGTGTGCATGGAACCCACGTCGGAGTGGTAATCAAAGGGGTCATCATGACTCCGTCCACTCCTCGGACCGGGATCTACTGGGAGTCCAAATAGAAGGTAGAGTATGGAGAAGATGGCACCAGAGACACTGGAAATGTGCCCATATGTTGGCCAACCCTATGTTTGAATCCTTGCTCAGCCACGGAAACCCACTTGGGCAACTCCCACTCTCACAGCCTCAGGGGAAGGCCATGGCAAACCTCCTCTGAGAAACCTTGCCAAGAAAACCCCAGGATATGGTCCCCATAAGTCAGAAACAACTGGAAGGCACACCACAACCACAACAAGAGAAAAACTTGGGGTTTTGAACTTGGTTTCCAGCAATGGAAGGAAGCGGATGATGAAAGGAGCAAAGGCGGGAGGAGGAAAGAGAAACCGGAACATTTAAAAGCAGCCGAGAAAATAGGATGGCAGAGGATTAAAATGGGACTGGATGCAAAAAAGGGATGAAGAGAGGAAGAAATAAGGGGCAGCAAAAGAAAAAAACAATTTTTGAACTCAGTTTGCAGATATTGGAGGAAGCTGAGGATGAAGGAAGCAAAGGTGGGAGGAGGAAAGAGAAACTAGGAAATTTTTAAAGCAGCAAGAAAATGAGACAGCAGAGGATTAACTGGGACTCTCGCTGCAAAACTGGATGCAAAGAGGGGATGCAAAGAGGAAGGAAGGCTGGGGAAATCTCAGCTTTTTTCCTGGAGCTGCTGCCCCAGATACCAACCATTCCTCTTCCCTCCTCCTTACTCCACCTCTGTGAACTTTAGGGCCTGGGAACCTCCAGAAAACATGTTTGTTTTCACTTTGCTTTCCAAGCACACCTAGTTACCTGACCTCTCTGCTTTGGGTTGAAGAGAAATGCAGAAGGAGGGTGTGGATGGAGGAGAGACCTGGGCGGGCAGAGAGAGACAAGTGGCACCTGAAAGGTGCCCCTTGGCACCTGAGTCAGCACCCAAGGCCAGCTGGAGGACGTTGAAGCCATGGGTGATCCAGTGCCCGCGCCCAGTGACTGGCAGGACAGTGGCACATGGAGGTTCTTCGCCCACAGGGTGCCACATGGCTCACCAGTCACCATGCTTGGGCACGCCAAGCTTTGTGCCAAGACTGGGGGGATCATGCATCCTGGATGAGATGGATTATCTTAACCCATCTCATTCTACTTTCAGATTTGGGCTGCATCCACACTGCAGAAATAATAATTTAACTGCCAGGGCTCCATGCTATGCAGTTCTAGGGTTTATAGTTTTGCAAGACATTTTGCATGCTGTCAGAAAGCTCTGGTTCCACAACAAACTGCAATTCCCAGAATTCCCTAGCACTAATCTATATGGCAGTTAAAGTGGTGTCAACCTGCAATATTTCTGCAGTGTGGCCCAGCCTTGGTTATTAGAGGGAAAGGAGCTTTGGTCACCTTGTGGGACGATTTGTGCCGAAAACTGGATGGGTTTGTATGTCCCTGTTGGTTCTGTGGCTTTTGATACCATCCTATCCAGCCTGGGATGGAGTTAGAAGGCATTGTTTTACGATGGCTACTGGGTGACCTTGGGCAAGTCACACACTCTCAGCCTCAGAGGATAGCCATGGCAAAGCAAGTGACATCAGAGCAATGGTCAAGATGGCAAAGGTATGGATGAGAAGGAAGGCACAAGCTAGGAGAGGCTGCAGCACTTTGCTTTTTGCCTGAGCCGACTGACTCTTTTCCTCTGCCCTCTGCTGAGTTTCATAGAAGGGATCCCCAGAGGTTATCCAGTCCAATCCCCTTCTGCCATGCAGGAAGACAGCATCCAAGCCCTCCCAATGAATGGACATGGGAGACACAGGGTTCCTCCAGGTGAGGCCTGAACAAAGCAAAATAAAGTGGCACTATGACTTCCCTCGAAGAAAAATCCCAAATAAAAACTCAAAATACTATATATAAATCCATGCTTCTTAGTCAGGCTTAGAATGGAGAACTTTTTAGAATTTGTCCTGGACAGAAGGATGAAATAGAGGACATGTCCTGGAAAAGGAGGATGTGTGGTCACCCTGGTCCCTGCCAACTTGGGACAATTGGAAGATATGATTTCTCCACAAAGGACTTGAATTTTGTATAACTACTACTAATAAATAAATAAATAATAATAATTTTATTTCTTACCTGCCTCTCCCCAAGGCTCAAAGCGAGCTACAACATAGGTTAAAACACACAACACATTGTAAAAATACTGTTAAATTACACCATTTAAATACCATTAAAACACTGTAAAAATACTGTTAAAGCATTGTTAAAACACATAAACATATGACACATTAGAATCACACAGCATAAATAAAACATGGAAATGGCTTTTCTTTCAGAGCAGGGTGATTTGTGCCATGGTAAGGGGCCAGAAAGAGACAAAGTGGTATAGTGGTTTGACTCTAGAGACCAGAGTTCGAATTCCGACACAGCCACTAAACCCACTGGGTGACCCTGGGCAAATCACACTCTCTCAACCTCAGATGGTGGCCATGGCAAACCTCCTCTGAACAAAACTTGCCAAGAAAACCACATAAAAGGTTTATCACTTCAGGGTCACCGTAAGCCTGGAAGGACTTGAAGGCACACAACAACAACAACAACAAGAACAAGAGGCCAGAATGTATGGATGTAATTTCATGATTTTGACAAGCCATGGAGAAGCCAAAGTGCAGGCATGCCAACATGCATGGCATAGATCAGTCGATTGGGAGGCATTCCTGGCTGAGCGCCTTGGCACGATGCCCGGGTTGCCAAGGACAGGAAGGGATTCCCCATTGATAACACACACCTCAAGGACAAGGTAGCCATTGCCAGGTGGGCGAGTCAAGGATGGGCATCGCTTGTGGACAAAGATTTCAGGCTGGAAGAAAACAACCAGGAGGAAGAAGATGGCATGGACTCACCCAGCCTTGTTCCTCTGGGCTGGCAAACAGGGCCACCTTTGCCTGGAGGCTGATGCCCGTCCTTGACTTGCCCAGCTGCCTCACCTGGCCTTGAGGTGTGTGTTTTCATGGGGAAGCCCTTCCTGTTCCTTGGCAACCTGGGCATCATGCCAAAGTGCTGAGCCAGGGATGGCAAAGTGGGGTTAGCCCAGGGTAGAAATGTCCTCTGGAGTTCAGTGTGGTTTAATCTTAAAAATGTGGCTAGCAATGCAATCAAGAGCGAGCAAGGTGCCACACTAGGACTCCAGGAGACCCAGGTTCGAACTCTTGCTCGGGCATGGAAACCCATTGGGTGGCCTTGGGCCACCCTCTCTCAGCCTCAGAGGATGACAATGAGAGCAAACCTCTTCTGAAGAAATCTTGAGAGCCAGCATGGTGTAGTGATTTGACTTGGATGCCTCTGGAAGACCAGGGTTCGAATCCCTGCTTGACCATGGAAAACCAGTGGGTAGGGTTGCCAGTTCTGGGTCATCCCAAGCCCTGCAAGCTGCAGTCACTAATCAAGGAAGGCTTGGGAATTGTAGCATGCCGGGGTTCTCCTTGCTGTCCAGGATTGCGTATGCACTGCAGGCTTAATGCAATTTGATGCCACTTTTAACTGCCATGGCTGAATGCTAGGGAATTCTGGGATTTGCAGTTTTGGGAGACATGAGAGCTCTGATGCCACAACAAACTATGAATCCCAGGATTTCATAGCATGAGGCTGCCGTGGTTAAAGCAGTGTCAAAGTGCATTAATTCTCCAGTGTGGCCGCAGATTTGCATCCAGCATTTATCATCCAGCATCTTCCTCTTGCTACAGCCAACAAAATTTGTACCAGTGTCTCCCATCTTTGAGTCCATGGGATTTGCTGAAGCGTTAACTTACCATCATTGGATCACCTTTAGTTGGGACAAATGATAGGATTCAGGTCCTGAGTTCGAAAGGTGCTAATAGAAGGCAGCCTGGAAGGGAACCCTGATCCCTATTTAAAGCACGGGAAATTTAAATTGCATTTTATTATTTTAATGAGTTAGGTGTTTGAATACTATACTAGTTTAATTCTGTTTTAATGCCCACTTTTGTCAGTTTTTAACTGTATTGTTTTTTAATTTGTAAGCTGCTTTGTATCCTAATTTTGGATGAAAAAGGCAGGATATAAAGAAGAAGACACAGACCTTTGATCTTCAGCTGTTTTTCATTGCTGATGCCTTTTACTGTGGTTTATGTGTAATTTTATGATTTTTAGATATTCAAATACTTCCTTAAATATTTCTGACACATTTAACTACTGTTGACTTGCAATTGCAGGTTGTGATTTTAGATACATGCAGTTTGTGGATTTACATTGTATTTTTAATGTATATTCTTAGCTGCCTGATGCTACTATGAGGAAAGTTAGGGTAATTATACATTGGGTAAAAATAACAACAACAACAACAAATAAGTCTGCTGTTTCATTTTTGATCCAATAATTTTATTGATCACTTGATTAAGTTCCCCTTCCAAACAGATCCTTTTATAAATAATATAAACAAATAAGACAATAAAAACACCATTAATAAAAAAAACCAACCCAAGAATAAGTTAATAAATAAATAAGACAGGATAAAAACATTTAGAAAAATAGAAAAACAGTCCAAAGTTCTTCATGTGGAGGAAGATAGGAAACTGTCCACCCTCTGGACATCTGACCCTGTGTTTAAAATGCACACTCAAAAAACCCACCCCAAAGTAATAAACATTATCATTTTTATTATTATTAAAGTGCTCATCATTTGCAACTCAAGGAGGTAATGCAAAGGAACATGGGCTGTTTGAACAAAAAAGTGACCTAGCCAAGGTGAAATAAATAGGGCTGAAAACCCACCCATCTTTCTCTTTTAGGGGGCTTTTGAGTTTTGGGGAGCTGCAAGACATCTCTAAGCACTGGAGCAACTCTTGTAAAGATTTCTTTATTCCATTGTCCATTATATTTTAATTCTGTTTCTCCTCCAGCGAGTCCAAAGTGGCACAATGTGGGCTGCATCTGCACTGCAGAAATAATCCCAGTTTGACACTGCGTTCACTCCCATGGCTCCATACTATGGAGTCCTGGCATTTGTAGTTTGGTGAGATATTTAGCTTTTCTCATTCAGAGAACATTTAATCAGGCCTGCTTGCTGCTAGCTAGAAGGTGGATGCAGAATGGCGGGTGAATCCTGGCACCGCAAGGACTGAGAGGGAAAGAATAAGTGAACTAAGGCTTCATCTGCACTGCAGAAATAATCCAGTCTGACACCACTTTAACTGCCATGGCTCAATGCTATGGAATTCTGGCAATGATACTTTGCTGTGACACCAGAGCTCTCTGGCAGAGAAAACTACATGTCTCACAAAGCTACAATTCTCAAAACTCCATAGCATGGAGACATGGCAGCTAAAGTAGTGTGAAACTGGATTTTTCCTGCAGTGTGGATGCAGGCAAAGTTAATAATACCCCTCCAAGAGTCTCTGCAAGCTGCAACAACTAATAAAGGAAGTCTTGGAAATTATAGCAAGCTGGGGTTCTCCTAGACAAGTTGGGCTGTATCTACACTACAGAATTAATCCAGTTCGATGCCACTTTAATTGCCCAGGATCAATGCTATGGGATTCTGGGATCTGCAGTTTTGTGAGCAATTTAGCCTTCTCTCTTGGAGAGCTCTGATGCCAAAGCAAACTACAAATCCCAGGATTCTATAGGATGGAGCCATGAAGCAGTGCCAAACTGCATTATCTTCCCCTCCTTTCTCTGCCGCCTCCCAGTGCATCATGCGCAGTGGCACCGTGTGACGATCATGTCCTCAAAGAGCTGGGTGACCACCTTCCCCTCGGCCCCATAGTGCATCAGCACCATGGGTTCGTAAGCAGCTGGGACGCAGCAGGGGGCCGGGGTGTCCCCAGAGAGACTATGGAGCCGGGCTTTGATCTGCGCATGCATGCTGGCTGGCTTGTAGTTGTGGGGACACGATCCCTCGCAGAACTTCATGGAGTAGCTCCGGGGGGCCACCACCCAGTCGGACCATCCGATGGCCTCGAAGGAGACCCTCAGGGACCTCAGGCAGCATTTCCCCTCAGCCATCTCACACTCTTCCTCTTCCATGTTGCCCAACTGCCTCGCCTTCCTCATGGGCCGGGCAGGTTCTTGGGTCTCCACCTCCAACGGGAGCATCTGCCTGCCTTCAGGAGTCACCACTGTGGCCAGAAGGGTGCCCACGTCCACAGAAAACTCCAGGCCCAAATGGAGACTGGGCTCCAGGCTGGCCAGCCACTGCCCCATGGCATCGCGGAGGCAGAGGGTGGGCATGGTTGTCGAGACCACTGTGGAAGCCAGCAATATGGGGCTACCCTCACCCAGTTTGTAGACAGAGACACGTGCCACGTCAGGCCGGGTCAAGTTGGAACCAGAGATGCTCGGCTGGTCGAGTGACCGCTTGAAAAGAGTCAGCTGGGCCCGGAGAACATGGAGGCTGTGGTGGAGGGCAGCTGTTCTGGAAATTTCCAGGGTGTAGAGTTGCCTGTGGAGGCCATTTGCCGCAGATAGGTAGTCCCCAGAGGCATTGGGCTCCGTAAGTTTCACTGCAAAGAGAGGGGAAATTTATTTATTTATTTTTGGTTGGTTCTTACATGCAGGGTACTCAAAGAGTCTTATTTCATGAGAAATCAAAGCGGAAACAGAGCTGGAGAATAGCGGCTTTCTCCATGCCTTACAGCAGGGCTTGGCAACCCTAGGCCCGGGGGGCCGGATGCAGCCCTCTGAGGCCTTTGGACCGGCCTCAGGCCAGTCCTGCCGCCGCCGCCACTGCCCTCCATGATGATATTGATTGTTGTTGTTATTACTTGTTCTTGGGATTTTCTTGGAAAAATCTCCACAGGAGTTTTGCTATGGCTTTTCTGGGGCTGAGAGAGTGTGCATGCATATTTTTTAATTTTTAATTTTTTAAAAAAATATATTTTTATTTATTTTTGGTGCTTCGGCCCCCCAATTGTCTGAGGAACAGCAACCTGGCCCCCGGCTCAAAAAGGTTGCCTACCCCTGCCTTACAGCATGGCGTCATAGCGCTTCCTGTCAGAGATGGTTATAAAAGTGAATCTTTTGTCAAACGGGTTTTTCCAGCTAGAAAAAAGATACACTTTTACTACTGTCTCCTGTGGGAAGAGAACTGAAGCCCTACTACATCATGTGGTAAAGTACAGAGAAAGCCAGGACTGTCCATGCCATTGTATTTCCCATTTTTCTGTATGATTGTGAAAGCTGGACAGTGAAGAAAAGAGATAGGGAGAAAACAAACTAATCCGAAATATGGTAAGTTCTGCAGATACTATGGACTGCTAAAAAGACCAATAGATGGTTCTGATTGCAGATCAAGCCTGAACTCTCCCTAGAAGTGAAGACGAGATTGTCGCATTTTGGACATATCATGAGGTGACTCACTAGACTCCAGCCATAGATGCAGGTGAAATGTCAGGAATACATTCTTCTAGAACATGGCCTCACAGCCCGAAAAACTCACAAAAACCCATGGATACCGGCTGTAAAAGCCTTTGACTTCACAAAGACAATAATGGCAAAGTAGGAGGCAGGAGGACAAGATTGTATTACAGGTGGATAGACTCCATCCAGCAAGCCACAGTTGCTGTCCTGAGTTTGCAATACCTGAGTTGGTTTGCAAGACCTGAGTTTGCCAGACCAGAGATTGCAAGACCCAAGTTTGTAAAACATGAGTTGGCAAGACCCAAGTTTACAAGACCTGAGTTTGCAATACTCAAGTCTGCAGGGAGTGTTGGAGGTTCCTCCTTCAGAGAAACTGAATCCAGCTTGATGACATGTAACACCAACACTGTTCAATTTTTAAAAAATTGTTTCAAGTATTGAATTATTTGATATGCTTTTAGTCTGATTTAATCATGTACATTAATTGTATATGAATACAATAATATACAATGTATATTATATACATTGTATATTGGTTTTCATTGTAGAAATTGTTTTGATGATCTGCTGTTTTAGGACTTTTAGATACAGGGCAATATAAATATTTAATGAACTAACTAAAAAAATAACTCAGCCTCTACCTGCCCATCGAGAATATCACGGTGGATCCACTTACCGGTTGGCCACAAATGATGGATGGAGGGAGCCATATGAGTTTGGTTTGCTTGAAGTTGGGCTAACATCTCCTGGTAGTGCCACTGTGCCCTTCTGATCGTGTCTGGGTCTGGTGGTGTCTGAATGGTTGGACGTTCTTCCAGGCCGAGCCTGGCTAGGATGCCCAGTTTTACGGCCTCCAGGTGGAGGTGGTCAGTGCTCAGGTGCCCTCCACGAGGCCTTAGGTCCACACTTGGCAGGAAGAGGAGGAAGAGGAGGAATTGGCACAGCCTCCTCAGACAGCAGGGTGGCATCACGCAAGGAGGGGGTGCCAACCCTGAGACCACCCTGGGCTCGTGTGGTGGAGCAATGTGGGCCTTCTCCCCCACTGCTTGCAATGAATGAAAGGGACCAGAGTTGCTCCTTTTTTTATACCCGGAGAGCAACTCTGCCTGACTCATCAGCAGCCTCCGTGCCTTGCATTGCGTCACTCTGGCCAAGAAGTAAACATACAGGGACATACACATCATGAGACACACACAGAAGGCATGCAAGAAGCTTTTCCTCCCTGGGGTGGCACCTGGGGCAAAGGAGAGAGGGAGTTGCTGAGTCCCAAGGTGACAGATCTGCCCACCTGGCCCTGGCAATTTCATGGTATCAGCATCATCTACGCCTCTACGGTGTTTCCTTTGTGGTTGTGTGACAGATGTGCAGGACTCTCCAAAGATGGGTTTCAGGTGGCATTTTTCTTTAAACAACCAGGAGAGCAAAGTCCGGGTAACCCAGAAGTCTGGGATGGAGAGTCCCGATTAATCCTCTGTCTTCCCACTTTCTCAGCTGCTTTTAAAATGTCCTGGTTTCTCTCTCCTCCCCCCACCTTTCCCCTTTTTATCTTCAGCTTGCTGAAAACTGCATTCAAAGCCCAAAACAGTTTGCACTCCATTAAGGAGGGGAGGAAAAGGAGAGTTTTGGGCTCCCCAGAAGGCTCAGTCCAATGCAAAGTGCTGCAGTTTCACCTAGGGTGTTTTTTCTTCCTCATAAATAGCTTTTACCAACTTTGCCATGCTCTGATTTGGCTTAGCCACAGGTGTCCCATTTCTACCTGTGCAATGTTGGAGGTTATGGCTGCTTCGGAGAGCCAGTGTGGTGTTGTGGCTTGAGCATTGCACTGTGATTCTGGAGACCAGGGTTCAATCCGCTTGGCCATGAAACCCACTGGGCAACCTCGGGCAAGTAACACTCTCTCAGCCTCAGAAAAGGCAATGGCAAACCCCCTCTGAATAAAACTTGCCAAGAAAACCCCATGATAGACTCGCCTTAGAGTCACCTTAAGTTGGAAAGGACTTGAAGGCACACAACAGCAGGCTGGCTCTGATGCCTGAAGCCACAGGTAGCCATCCTGGCTATTAGCCACTGATCGTCCCAGAATACAGCAAAGGACAGAGGTGATGATGGTGGAGAGGCTGTTGGTGTCATCTTTAAGTCCATTTTTTTTTCTGGCTGACCTGGCTGGGCTTGAGCAGACCTTTGGCCTGATTCAGGAAGGCGTCTCCTCCTGCCTTATCGGAGAGGGATCTCCTTTGCTCATCTTCCAAGGGTCATCCTTGCAAGCAGGCAGCTGGAAATGGTGCCAACTCCACTCACCCAGGTGCCCAACCAAAGGAATTGCACTTCCTAGCCCTGTAGCCCTTTCATCATGTTGCAAAATCCAGGTGAGTAGGCTGACTTCCCAGATCTGGTGTGGTGAAGTGGTCCGAGCAATGACTAAGACCCTAGCCCAAGTGCGAATCCCAGCTCGACCATGGAAACCCACTGGTCACACCCTACTCTCTCAGCCTCAGAAGAAGGCCCTGGCAAACTCCCTCTGACCAAACTGTGCCAAGAAAACTCACCGCAGGGTTGCCATATGTTGGAAACAACTTGAAGGCACACAACAACCAAATGTTGTGGTTATATTTCACAAAATAGTTTTATTCCATGAATAAACCTGGGAAAGTGGTGGAAGCTCCATCTTTGGACAGAGCTTGGATGGGCATCTCTCAGGAGTGCATCAGTTGTGTCTTTTTGGCAGACAAGGAGGTCGGATTAGATAGCCCTTGGGGTTCCTCCCAGCTCCATGATTCTATGAAAATAATTCATAGAATGAAAATGGGGGAAATGAAAGGGGGGAAGTGGAAGGAGAAAGAGAAAGAAACCAGGATATTTTAAAAGCAGCTGGAAAAGTGGGATAGCAGAGGATTACTTGAGATTATCCCTGCCAAATCAGGACAGCTGGAAGGTTTGCAATGGAAGTAAGCTGCAGATAACAGGGGAAAGTGGGAAGAGGAGAGAGAAACTGGGACATTTTAAAAGCAGAAGCAAAAGCGAGAAGACAAAGGATTAATCGAGACTCTTTCTGCCAAATCGAGACAGTTGAAGGGTATACATCCCACTTTTTTGCACTTTGAACTCAGTCTGCTGCAATGGAAGAAAGCTGAGGACAAAAGGAGGAAAGAAAAACTGGGACATTTTTAAAACAGCTGGAAAAATGGGAAGGCAGGGGATCATCCCTGCTAAATTGGGGCAACTGGAGGGTTTTGCAATGAAAGAGTACTAGGACAAAGAGAAAAGTGGGAGGAGGAGAGAAACCAGGACATTTTAAAAGCAATTGAGAAAATGGGATGGCAGAGGAGCAATTGGTACTGTCCATGGCAAATCAGAACAATTGGAAGGTATGCATCCCACTTTTTCTACTACTTTTTGCACTTTGAACTCAGTTTGTAGCAATGGAAAAAAGCTGTGGACAAGAGGAGAAGGGGGGAAAAACAGGACATTTTAAAATTAGGAAAAGTGGGAAGGCAGAGGAGTAATGGGGACTGTCTCAGCCAAATCGAGACAGTTGGAGGGTTAGCAATAGGAGAAAGCTGAGGACAAAGGGGGAAAGTGGAAGAAGCAAAGAGAAACTGGGATATTTTAAAAGTGGGACGGCAGAGGATTAATTGGGACTATATCTCTGCCAAATTTGGACAGTTAGAAGGTATGTTATGAGAATAAGAGACCGGTTTTCCTCCACACTAAAAGGAATAGGATTTAGAAGTGATGCACTCAGAGACGTATTTTTTTAAAAATTGGATTCCTGTATCAAATATGGAGAGGAATTTGCTTCTTGCATGATGGTAGGATTGTTGAGGAGTGAAGTGATATGAGGCTTGTTTTCTTTGACAAAGAATTTTTGAATCATGGGCTGGGTGGGAACCCAGGAGACTCTTGTGAATCAAAGGAACAATTTTACGGGATGTGGCTCTGACTTTGTATTTGGACGTTCCGCGCTGTCACGGCATGCTTTATGGTGGCAGCAGCCGGCTTGTAAATTTGTCCCATAGATGGCCAGGAGGCCAGACATTATGAGGAAGGAACGCGCGCACAACCGGTTGTGAAAATATTCCCCAACTGACCCAATTGGAGGTGACTCAGGAGAGGCCAGCACAAAAATATTTAGAACCCAACCAGGCCTGTTTTCGTCCAAAAACGCACAATGGCAAGGAAATAATTGCAACCTGGGGACCAATTTTGGTGGCTCTGGAAGGACTTTTTTCTCTCCAAATGTACCATAGGGAATTCTACCACTAGGCTGGCCTGCCTTTTGCTTTCAGGGAACCCTAAAAGTTGGAAGAGACCTCAAGGGTCATCCGGTCCAACCCCTTTCTGCCATGAAAGACGACACTGAATCCTAGAGTAGGAAGGGACCCTAAGGGTCATGCAATCTAACCCCCTTCTGCCATGCAAGAAGACATGTAGAACCCTAGAGTAGGAAGGGACCCCCAAAAGGCCATCCAATCTCTTTTCCTGTAGTTTGCACCCCTTGCTCCATAGCGTTCCTTCCCTTACTGTGTGCCATTCCAAAGGTAGATTGTCCTTGAACTAAGAGGGTCCATTTAAGCCAGGGGTAGGCAATCTAAGGCCTGGCGATGCGGCCCCCTGAGGCCTTTGGACCTGCCCAAGGCTGGTCCTGCCATTGACACTGCCCCCTGATGCCGCCGACGCCCTCCATGATGATATTATTGTTGTTATTACTTGTTCTTGGGGTTTTCTTGGCGAAATCTCCACAGGGGTTTTGCTTTTCTGGGGCTGAGAGAGTGTGCATGCATATTTTTTAATTTTTTAAAAATTTTAAATATTTATTTATTTATGGTGCTTCGGCCCCCCAATTGTCTGAGGGACAGCAACCCAGCCCCCAGCTCAAAAAGGTTGCCTACCCCTGATTTAAGCTTTTGTGGCCATCAGCCACCTATAGACCTCTCTCTGGGAAGCAGGAAACATGAGAACACTAAATGACAGCCAAGTCCCCCATGATATTCTTGCAAACAAGGTAGTAAAATGTGATCTAGACAATACAACGGTTAGATGGATTAGTAAATGGTTGACTGACTGAACCCAAAGGGTGCTCAGCAATGGTTCCTCTTCATCCTGGAGAGAAGTGACCAGTGGGATGCCACAGGGTTCTGTCCTGGGCCCAGGGCTCTTCAACATCTTTATCAACGATTTGGATGAAGGAATAGGGGGCATGCTTCTCAAATTTGCAGACGACACCAAATTAGGAGGAATAGCTAATACCCCAGAAGACAAGATGAAAATTCAAAATGACGTTAATAGATTAGAAAGTTGGGCCAAAGCTAACAAAATGAATTTCAACAGAGAAAAATGTAAGGTACTGCACTTAGGCCAAAAAAATGAAATGCACAGATATAGGATGGGGGACACCTGGTTTAATGCAACTACGTGTGAAAGGGATCTAGGAGTCCTAGTAGACCACAAGCTGAACATGAGTCAACAGTGTGATGCAGCAGCTAAAAAGGCCAATGCAATTGTAGGCTGCATCAATAGAAGTACAGTATCTAAATCAAAGGAAGTAATAGTGCCACTCTATTCTGCTTTGGTCAGGCCCTACCTGGAATACTGTGTCCAGTTCTGGGCACCACAATTCAAAAAGGATGTGGAGAAACTGGAGTGTGTCCAAAGGAGGGCAACTAAAATGGTGAAGGGTCTGGAAACCAAGCCCTATGAGGAACGACTTAGGGAGCTGGGGATGTTTAGCCTGGAGAAGAGAAGGCTGAGAGGTGATATGATAGCCGTGTTTAAATATTTGAAGGGATGTCATATCGAGGAGGGAACAAGCTTGTTTTCTGCTGCTCCAGAGACTAGGACCCGAAACAATGGATGCAAGCTGCAAGAAAAGAGATTCCACCTTAACATTAGGAGGAACATCCTGACAGTAAGGGCTGTTGGACAGTGGAACACACTCCCTCGGAGTTTGGTGGAGTCTCCTTCCTTGGAGGTCTTTAAACAGAGGCTGGATGGCCATCTGTTGGGGATGCTTTGATTGGGAGTTCCTGCATGGCAGGGGGTTGGACTGGTGGCCCTTGGGGTCTCTTCCAACTCTATGATTCTAGGATTCTAAGTGAGGAGAAATAGTCTTATTATATTCTGCACTGGTCAGGCCTCCTATGGAGTCCTGAGTTCTGATCTGGCTTCCTTGTTTTGAGAAGGATAGAGCTAAGTTGGAACAGAGCAACAAAGATGATAAGAGGTATGGAGAACAAAACACTGGGGGAATGTTTTGGTGAAGAGGACATACCACCCAACGGTCCTGATTTGGCTGGGACAGTCCTTACTCATCCTCTCTTATCCTCACATCTTGTGGCAGAGAATTCCATGGAACAAAGAGAGTCCTTTCTTTTGGTCCTCTTTTTCTGAAATAAAGTGAAACTTAAAGCCTTCCCAAGCAGGCTTTTTACACATGGATGGTGTAAGGATAAATAGTGCATCCAAGGTGGCTTTTGCACATAGATGCTGTAAGGACAGCAATGCATCAAGTCTTTTGCACATGAATGCTGTAAGGATAATAGTGCACCACTAGAATCTTTTGCACAAGGATGCTATAAGGATAATAGTACACCCAAAGTGGCTTTGCACACGGATGGTATAAGGAGAATAGTGCACTCAAAGTAGCTTTTGCTCACAGATCTTGTAAGGATAACAATGCACCAAAAGAGTCTTTTGCACAATTCAGACACTCCTTTTGCACAAGGCATTTAAGGAACCGCTTTCCTCACACCGCCTGGGCTGAAATACAAATCTAGCGATGGAGGAAGGAGGGTTCTTCCTTCCAAAACAGCCCAGCACAGAGGTTTGGGGGAAGTTTGGGTCAACTTTTACTGGTAAAGGAAGTTGGTTGTCTGTCTCTTGACTGTTCCTTCCTTGCAGATCTTGAGCAACTTGTGACTCAGGGTGCATCTACACTATAGAAATCATACAGTTCAAGACCACTTTAATTGCCATGGCTCCATCGACAGAACCCTGGGATTTGTAGTTTGGTGAAGCATTGGTACTCTTTCAAAGAGAAGGTGAAAGATCTTAGAATTACAGAATTAGAAGGGACCCCCAAGGGTCATTCCAGTCCAGCCCCCTTCTGCCATACAGGGATACACAGAAACCCACTTTGGAGGGTGGGGAAGGATTTTTACATCCCATTTCTGCACAAGATTTAAGCAATTTGACTCCATGTGATCAGGTCTCAAGAGTTGGAAGGAACTCCCAAAGGGTTATCCAGTCCAACTCCCTTCTGCCATGCAGCAATATACAAAATCCTTGAGTTGGAATAGACTGCCAAGAGCCATCCAACCCTCTTCTTCCATGCAGAAATACATAGAATCGTAGAGTTGGAGGGGATCCCCAAGAGATCATCCAGTCCGACCCCCTTTTGCCATGCAGGAAGACACCATCCAAGCCCTCCCTGGGATAGATGTCATCCAGCTTCTCTTTAAAAGCCTCCAAAGAAGGAGACTCCACCACCCTCTGAGGCAGCATCTTCC
Source organism: Phrynosoma blainvillii (assembly GCA_026167975.1). Taxonomy (NCBI): domain Eukaryota; kingdom Metazoa; phylum Chordata; class Lepidosauria; order Squamata; family Phrynosomatidae; genus Phrynosoma; species Phrynosoma blainvillii. The sequence goes on along the minus strand of JANUYF010000011.1, from coordinate 20,374,022 downwards.
ACTGTAAAACTATAAATCTCAGGATTCCATAGGATGATGCTCCACCACTTAAAGTTGCATCAAACTGCATTATTTCTATAGTGTAGATTCACCTTCAGGTGCTCACATGTGGCAGGCAATGATGTTCCGATGACAAGGTTTGCTAGCCCCAAACTCATAAAATTTCAACATGGGAGAGAGGCTAAGCATCCAAAATGCCAGGGGGTTGCATCCACAAAAGAACAGACATGTTTCTCTTGCAATGCACAAATTGGACGGGTATTTCAAGGCAAAGATTTTGTCCATTAAAATGTCCATATTTGCCCAACTCTGACAGAACTTGTGTGGCTTTCCGTGGATCTTGCAAAAGAGGAAATTTGCAAGAGGGTGGCTGATGCCAAAGATAGAGATCTTTTCTCCTCTCCAAACCCACCTGAATGCTTCTCCACATAATACTGAAAACGATGAATCAATTAATTGTATCCTTGGCTTTCCTATGGATGTTCAAATCTCCACAGTCCTTGATGGGGTGACTAGCTCTGGTTTTGGATACATCCCCAAAATTAATGCAACAATGATCCACAAGCAAGCCATTAGACAAGTTACTCTTCCTCACAGATCATGCTAGCTGGGGGGATTTGGAGCATTGTGGTCTCCCCCTCCCCTAAAAAAGGGATTTTTTTCCCATGCTCACACGGGATTTTCCATTTCCGCTCTTTTCTTCGTCACAAGAATTATACGGACATTCTCCAAATTTTTGGCACCTTTGGTGAGATCAAAAGGGATGGGGGAGGTGAGGGAATGCCTCATCACTTCCAAACATATACAATGTTATTCCCCAAAATTGTTATCCTCTTTCTCAATGGATCTGAGGCAGATCCTGGGATACTGTCCAGAGCAAACTTTTATAAAAGGAAATTTTGTACATTGGTAATTGGGTAGGGGAGAGAACAGAAACTAACCAAGAGAAGGAATGAAACGTGTGTGGGTGTGAAAGAGTATCACTGACTCATCAAATCATAAAATCGTATTTCTGGAAGGGACCCCAGGGGGTATCTAGACCAACCCCCTGCCATGCAACAACTAAAGCACTCCCAAAAGATGCTCACTTGTGTCCAAAGATGGAGAATCCACCACCCTCTAAGGCAATCTCTTCCACTTTCAACCCAAGATCCTCTTCCTAACATTTTGGTGGAATCTTGTTAAAAGTCCTCCAGAGCCAGAATTTGAGCTCTTAAACACAAAGTGCTGTGGGACATTAAAAAGGAATTTATAGTATCTTGTACTTTCTCACTTCAATGGATATTTTTTTCATTGACATTGGGAACTTTTCAAAATCCAATGTTTTGTTTTTTTGGGAGGGGGGATATTGTTCTACTCAGAGGTAAAAGATAATTGGAGGGACATAAAGTCATACTCAAGTCTGGTCAGAACTTTAAAATTTGCAAAAAAATGAAGTAGAATGCAAAAGGATCAGATAGTTAAATGTTACTCTTCCCTTTGGGATCTATATATGCTTGTGGGTCTGATCCAGGATCTCTGTTAGATCTGTTACAGATAAATAGGTGGAATTTGAAAATATAAGCGAAAAAAGGAAATAGCCAGCTTCATTGATTCCCCAATCCTTAGATCTCCTTTTCCAGGTAGATGGATCAGATCCTCTGGGACCAAATCCAGTTTCTGGGCTATGATTGTTAAAGCCCAGCCTAGCATTCATGTCTCCAGCTATTAAAATTATGGGATCAGCATAATCCTCAAAAAGGAATGTAAGGACTGAGTCCAAATCCTCAGAAAGGGATGTAAGGACTGAGTCTTTTTTCTTGATATTTGAACCCATTGTGCTGTTCAATTTGTAATCAATAATAATCCAAACAGCTGGAGGACCACACCATTTGCACCCCTGACTCAGAGGCTTCTATTCTATGTAAGGTCAGAGGCTTTCATGGCTGGCATCCATAGTTTTCTGTATTTTTTTTTCTGGTTGTGTGGCTGCGTTCTGGAAGAAACAAGGGTTCTACAGGTATATATACTCCACATTTCCATGCTACCACCCTCTGAAGGTGCTTGTCACAGTTGCAGGTGAAACGTCAGGAATAAATTATTCCAGAATGCGGCCACATAGCCCTAAAATTCCCATAGAAAACTATAGTCTCTGTTCTTGACTGAGAGAGTGGCAATTTGTGCTGGGTAGCGATATACTAAAAGACAGATGTAACTGCATATCATGGGACAGTTTAACAACCCAAAGAATAACAGCAGGATAAAAGTAAACTCATTCTTCCCACATGCGTGTCATTGCAAATTGCAACACCCTCAAGGCCTTCCAAAAGCAAGGAACAAGAAGCAAAAGGCACAGAATGCGCAGTTTGGATGCTTCCACCTTCAATCTGTAGTGGCTTCAAAAGACACAAAATCCATCTTAGTTTGAGTACTTAATGGTTCTGAACTGCAAATTAGCAAACACATACCTGTTTCATCCTTTTTTTTCCTTCTTAAAAAGTAATAGCATAGGAATGCTATCCTAATTTAAAGGTGTTGTAGCATTATGCCTGTTATCTGCATCTGTATGTGCCTTCAGATTGCCTATTGACTTACGGTGACCCTATGAATTTTGTAGAGTTTTCTTAAGCAAGGAATCCCCAGAGGTAGTTTTGCCAGTTCCTTCTTGTGAAACAGAGCCTCCAGTATCTGGTATTTTTTGGTGGTCCCCATCCAAGTATTAACCATGGCTGACCCTGCTTAGCATCCAAGATCAGACGTGTGTGTGTGTGTGTGTGTGTGTGTGTGTCTTCAAGTTGCCTCTTGATTTATGGTGACCCTATGAATTTCAGTGAGTTTTCTTAGGCAAGGGAGACTCAGAGGTGATTTTGTCAGTTCCTTCCTCTGAAATAGAGCCTATAGCACCTAGTATTCATTGAAGGTCTCCCATCCAAGTATTAACCATGGCTGACCCTGCTTAGCTTCCAAGGATCAGATGGAGAATATTTAGGCCCATTCTAACTTAGGGGGGTTGCAGACTGCCAGAAATAGTGTGAATTCAGTCCACTTTTAGGGTTAGGGTTAGTGCTAGGGAATCATGGGAACTGTTATTTTTCTGAGACATTGAGCCTTCTCTGTCAGACAACTCTGATGCCACAATAAAATACAGTTCCCATGGTTCCCTAACTCTAACCCTAACCCTAAAAGTGGACTGAATTCACACTATTTCTGGCAGTCTGCAACCCCCCTTAGTTTGGTGTTATTCCTACCTATTTGATCTGTTTTTAAAATGTGCCCCTGTTTGAATGGGTTGTAAATTCAGAAGTACAAGCAGGATTCAGGAAGGGAAGAGGCACTAGGGATCATGTTGCAAACATACGATGGATAATGGAACACATAAAGAAATTCCAGAAGAAAATCTACATGTGTTTTATCGACTACAGCAAAGCCTCTGACTGTAGATATCACAAAAAGGTATGGCTTGTACTAAAAGAAGTGGGAGTGTAAATACTTCAGATAGTCCTGATGAGAAATCTGTACTTAGGACAAGAGGCTATTGTTAGAACTGAATATAGAGGAACAGAATGGTTCCTAATAGGCAAAGGAGTAAGTCATGTCTGCATACTATCACCCTATTTATTCAATCTATATGCAGAAAATATCTTATGCAGAACAGGCTTAAAGGCAGGAGGAATGAAGATTGGAGGAAGGAACATTAACAACCTAAAATATGCAGATAACACCATACTACTAGCAGAAACCAATAAAGACCTGGAAGCTCTACAAGGAAAGTGCCAAGTTTGGATTAATGCTAAACATTAAGAAAACCAAAACCACAGAAGATCTACAAGAATTTGGCATAGATAATGAGAAAACTGAAATAGTCAAAGAGTTTCCATACCTTGGATCAAATATTGATCGGAACGGAGACTGTAGTCAAAGAATTAGAAGGCTAGGATTGGAAGGGTAGCTATGAAAGAACTGGACAAGATCCTAAAGAGTAAAGATAGACAACTGAACACTAAAGTTAGAATCGTCCAAGGCATTGTATTCCCATCACCATGTGAGTGGTGGGTGGATTAGGACCCAGAGCAATGGATTCAAGTTACAGGAAAAGAGATTCCACCAAAACATTAGGAAGATCTTCTTTGGCAGAAAGGGGGTTGGACTGGATGACCCTTGGGGGTGTCTGCCGACTTTGTGATTCTATGATGAACTGAGCAAAAGAAGTTGTAACATGAGCTTTCACTGGTCAACTTCCTCAGATGCAGAGTTAGTCTCAAAGGTGCTGCAAGATCTCTTTGCTTATTGTCTCAAAGATGAATGCCAAAGAATGAAGAGAAAAGATGAAGTGTGAAGAATGAGCTCACTTTGGTGTGTTTATGTCTTCTGAAAGGGCAGTGGGAACAGACAGTTTTTTTTAAAAAAGGAGGGGGGTTAACATACACAAAAAGGTGTCCACTTCTTGGAAAATTAAAAAAAAGTTGTTGAGATTCCACAGGAGAGAACTTCTTGTTTGGTTTCAGGCAAAAGATAAAATGCAGAACCTGAGAAGAAAGTGGATGCTTTGCATTCCAAACGTCAAGCATCATCTGGCCCAAAGGTCAGAAAGAGAGAAAGAATCAGAAGAACTGCACAGTCCTCTATCCGCCTTTATTGCAATGGGGGTCGCATTCCCACAAACAAGCAAAACTCATCCAAGAGTGTATAACTTAGACAGTGGTGCCCGTACACTTCTGTTCCCTTTTTTAAAGGGAAAAAAAAAAGATATAAAGGTGAGACTTTCAGCCTAGAACAAGGACAAAATCTGCCTGGGCAGGACAGGAGTGGGGGCTCGCACACTTTTGGGAGTTTGGTCCATAAGCCACCCCACAGTAGCACTGCAGAGACCATGTTTTTTCTAGTTTGTCAACAAGAATATAACGGGTGGTCTTGTCAAAATCCTTGCCGAAATCAAGATATACTACGTCAACAACGTTCCCCTGATCTATCAAGCTTATACTTCTATCACAAAAGAGGGAACGAATCCATGGGCCACCATGTTGGCTATGTAGCAAAGTGCATTTACATTCAGATACCTGTTTGGGGTCAACTAACATGCACAAAATACTTGATACATGCTTGATGAAGAAGCCAGTGGAGCTTTGAAAGCTTGCAACATGTATTTTGTGCATTTTGGTTGGCCCCATAAAGGCATTGCTGTTTTTGTGGATTTGGGGTGTTATCGTACTTTGCAAAAGAGAGAGAGAGAGAGAGAGAGAGAGAGAGAGAGAAACGAACAATCTGCTTTTGAGAAACCCATACTGGTTCTTCTAAGCATAGCATTTGTTTCTTGATTGAACCACCTTGATTTTTTTCTCAAGTTGGGGGTATTTTCAAATGGAAAAAAAAATAATCCAGGGCAGTTAAAGTGGTGTCAAACTGCATTATTTCTGCAGTCTAGATGCACCTCAAGAGAGGAGGCTCACCTTTTGGATGGCTTCCCGCTCTTCTCCCAGCATTGTTGAGCTTCAGAAAATAAACCATTCAAAAGCCAGAACTAGTCTTGGGGCCACAACAAAGGAAAGAGATTGCCCTCCTTATAGTGTCTTCCAGGTCAATTGCAATAGGGATGGAAGGAAAGGGTGCTTCAGATCAGCTGCAGAGTGTAAATAGAAAAGAGTACTCTTTATATAGTGTGTGTGTGTGTATTCATTGTCTAGGTTGAACTTGTGAAGGTCCTCGGTGGTCATTATTTTTGTTTTATTTTCAGCATTAAGCCTGCCTTTGCACTTTCTTCTTTGATCTTCCTTAGTAGGTATTCCAGGTCTGTGAGGTTTTCTGCTAGTACTATGGTGCCATCGGCATATCTTAGATTGTTGATATTCCTTTCTCCTATTTTCACTCCTCCTTCCTCTGTGTCCAAGCCTGCTTTTCTTATAATATGTTCTGCATGTAAGTTGAACAGATAGGGTGAAAGGATGCAGCCTTGTCTGACCCCTTTGCCAACTGGGAACCACTCTGTTTCATCTTCTGTCTGTAGCCTCTTGTCCTGAGTACAGGTTCCTCATCAGCACTATCAGATGTGTTGGCACTCCCATGTCTTTAAGGGAGTTCCATAGCCTTTCATGATCTACGCAGTCAAAGGCTTTGCTATAGTCTATAAAGAATATGCTGATTTTCTTTTGGAATTCCCTGCTGCGCTCCATTAACCATCATAGGTTTGCAATGTGGTCTTTAGAAGACTAAGAATTGGGAGGATGGCTATGAAAGAACTATAAAAGATTTTAAAATGCAAAGCACAAAAGTTAGAATCCCACAAGCCATTGTATTCCCTATTACCATTGATGGAAGTGAGAGCTGGACAGTCAAGAAAGAAGATAGGAGGAAAATCAATGCATTTGAGAGAATGTGGGGCTGGAGAAGAGTGCTGAGGATCCCATGGACAGCCAAAAGGACAAACAAAAGGGTCCTAGAGCAGATCAAGCTGGAAACCTCCCTGGAAGAAGCCAAGATGACCAAACTGAGGCTGTCGTATTTTGGACACATCATGAGAAGAGGAAACTCTTTGGAAAAAACAGTAATAGTGGGGAAGGTGGAGGGAAGTAGGAAGAGAGGAAGGCCACATGCCAGAGGGATGGATTCTATGAAGGAAATCATGGGTATGAAGGGGTTGCAGGAATTAAGCAGAGGAGGGGAGGACAGAGGGTCTTCTTGGAGTTGTCTCATCCATAGGGCTGCCATGAGTCAAGATTGACTCATGTGCGGCCCTATGGATACACACACACACACACACATTTCCAATCAGGAAGGAGCAATAGGTGCAGCACTATTGCTGAGGATTCCTTGCCTTAGAAAATTCATGGGATCACCATAAATTATCAGGCAGCTTAAAGTTACAAACACAAAAACACAGGATTTCTAATTCAAGAAGCTCAATTATCTGTGCAACATCGCCCCCTGGTGGCCTTAAAATGCCACATCCGATTAGTACATCTACACTGTAGAGATAATGCAATTTGACACCACTTTAAGTGCTTTAGCACCATCCTACAGAATCCTAGGATTTGCAATTTTGTGAAATATTTAGCTTTCTCTGGCTGCATCTCCACTGTAAAGATGGTGCAGTTTGACACCGCTAAAGTGCTGTAATTCCCTCCAATGGAACCCTGGGATTTGCAGCTTTGCAAAGTCTTTTGCCTTCTCTGCCAGGGTGCTGGGGCCTCACCAAACTACACATCCCAGGACTCTGTAGGGTGGAGTTGAAGTGGTGTAGAATCAAGTATCTGTATTGACTATTTTTGTTTTATTTTGCATTACGTCTCTGTGAGTTGTTTTTAAATTGTATTTTAATATTGTATTTTAGCATTTTATACTATTTGAATAGAAATGTTTTAATTGTAACTGTTTATAAAGCACCATGTACATGGAAAGAAGTGGGACTAGAAACTTTTAAAAAAGGGTAAATTTCCAGGTATTGATTAGCTCCTGAAGCTCCTCCTTGCCTCAATATTCTGATTTTTTAAAACTTCATTGCAAATATGTTCCTTGCAAATGTTGGTAAATTCTTTAAGTGTCCATGTGCCCCAAAGCCATTCAAACTGGATCCTAGTAGAGGCTAAAGAAAACTTTAAAAAGTCCAGGGGGGCAATGGGTGAAGGTCTTTATACACTTTGGGAGTGCTTTAGCTGTGGGTTCCTGCATGGCAGGGGGTTGAACTAGATGACCTTTGCAGCCCCATCCAACCATAATATCCTATGAATCCCTTTCCCTTCCTCTAGAAGGGAAGCAAACCAGATGGTCAATCATGCAAGATGGAAGATGGCTGGACATCTTTCAGTAGTGTATTCCTGCACAGCAGAGGGACGGACAAGATGGCAGAATGTAGGCTTGAAGTCAGTTGGCTCGGACTCAAGTCACTATCATGACTTGACTTGGCAAAAATGTCAGGGACTCAACTTGCAACTTGTATTTTTTGGTGACTTAGGGCCTTTGCAGACTGCTAGAAATAGTGCAAATTGAGTCCACTTTAAGGGTTAGGATTAGGGTTAGGGAATCATGGGAACTGTATTTTAGTGTGGCACCAGAGCTCTCTGACAGAGAGGGCTCAATGTCTCAGGAAAAAAAAACAATTCCCATGATTCCCTAGCACTAATCCTAACCCTAAAAGTGGACTCAATTTGCACTATTTCTGGCAGTCTGCAAAGGCTCTAACTTGTTGATGCCATTCGCTTGGAGCAGCAGGCAAGACCTACTTTCAAAGTGTGGGGTGGATTTCTTGGAAGGGAACAGCAAATGAGTTGGGCAATGGGCTTGAGGCGGAAAGATCCTCCTAAAGCTTTTGGAAAGTTTGAGAAGCATCCTCTGATGTGCAGCAAGAACAGGTTGCCAAGCAGACCCCAACTCCTGCCTCAAGTCTATTGCTTAACACATTTGCTGTTCCCTCAGAGTAATGCACCCTGCCTCCTTTTCTTGTTAAAAGTTGGCTCCCAAACTCAACTTGAGACTTGACAATATATTGCAAGTACCTGAAATGTGAAGGTAGAGACTTGAGATTTAATACATCACAGCTAGATGGTCCTTGCAGTCCCTTTTAAGATTCCGTGGTTTGCAACAGGTCTGCTCACTTGGTGGTATTAATTGAATTATTCATACATTATAGCACATGCCTTGCCTGTCAGTTCTCCCACAGCTGGGCAGGCAATGCCACAGCAGGTGCCCAGGGTGTTTCTGCTGGATCATAAGGCTGTCTGGGGTACAAAAATCACCCTGGTCTGGACCACTGCCATCGCCCCCATCCCAGGCTCATATTTGGGGCTATGAAACCTCCTCTCCTTAATGCCCACTAGCAATAGCTTCTTCTTCTTTCTACAACCAGACATAGTCCAGGGTCATCACAGTTCCAGTAAACAAGACACATGGGTGCAAAATGATGTTTGCAGCACCTTAGAATCATGCGTTGGAAGGAACCCCAAGGGCCACCTACGCTAAAGCCCCACCATGCAGGGATATACTGTACAATCAAAGCACCCATCCCAGCTGTTTAAAGCCCTCCAATGGACAGTGCACCAGGCTGAAGAGGCCTAGTTCCTTCAACCTCTCCTCCTCTGTTTTGTTCTCCATCCCTCTTACCATCCTTGTTGCCCTTCTCTGCTCCAACCTGTCTCTATCCTTCTTAAAATGGGGTGTCCAAAACTGAACCCAGGACTCCAGATGAGGCCAGCACAGAATATAGGGAGACTAACACTTCCCTTATCTCCTGCAAGATGCCTTTGTACTGTATACTGATACTCCAGGATAACATGGCTAGGTCTCTGAATTCGACACCAGGACACACAGAAACACAAACACACACTCTGGATCGCCAGGCTGCACCAAAGGTGGGATTGTGGCTGAGATCCGGGCCTGAGCTCTGCAGCCTCTCATCCGAGTAATGGGATCCATAGGGATTTGCACACAAGGCAAATGGATGTTGCAATACCATACCTTCAGCCAAAGGTCAGGAAAAACCCCACTCAATTTCAGAGTGGCTCTCACTGGCCAAAACATACCAGCATATTTTAGCTTCAAGCTCTTTCTGCAAGTAACTAAAAGCTTTAGGAGAGAGGTTTCAGAACGGGCAGAGAAGAAACTCAAACACATACATCTACCGAATGGCAGAGCCATGGGGACAAGGATTTAGACACATCAGCCAGAGTTGTCTACTCCCCAGCTTTAAGCCCTGCCATGGAAATAGGCAAGTGAACAGGTCCTATGAAGAAAACATATCCAGGGGCAACCGTGTCAGCTATACAGTAAAGTACAGTAACATCCAAAACCCACAGACCTTTATTGGATCAACCAAAATGCACAACTTGCAAGATTTCGAAGCTCCACTGTCTTCATTGTGTTTTTACACCAAATGTAGGATGCAGGTTTTCAAAGCTCTACTGGCTTCTTTAACAGGGTTTTGAACAAATAAAGGGTATAAGGTTTCGAAGCTCCATTGGCTTCATCAGGTTTTTACACCAAATAAAGGATGTGGACTTTTGAAGCACCACTAGCTTCTTCATCAGGCTTTTGCACCAAATTTAGGATACAGGGTCACAATGGCTAGGATTACATATGCGCAATTTTGGAAATCAGACCACATATCAAAAGAAGAAGATTGATTCTTTAAATTATTAGAGGCAGTCGCCCTGGATAAACTTACAGCAAGTTTAAGAAATATTGATATAAATGATGAGTGGACAGAACGAAAAAAGGGGTTGGAAGACAATCTAGTTTCCAAATTAGTAGAATTAAAATACAAGGACTAAATAAAAGAAATAAGTGATTGTAGATTCACATAAGGAAGTCATTATTAACAGAATATTCATGTTATAGAACTATTAGGAATAGTGATGAAATGTTATACAATAACAGATCAATAGTATAGCAATATATGTTATGTAGGATGAATGTTAAGACTGTTATAAATTTTGAATTTATTTGTGGTAGTTTGAATGGATGAGGTGGGTGGAATGGAAGGGTAGGTGGGTAGGGATGAGTAGGGATCTTGCGTTTATGATGTAGTATGAATGTATTTGTAGTATGTAATTTTTGTATTGAGAATGTATTGTTGTTTTGTATAATAAAATTAAAAAAACAAAAAACAAATTTAGGATACAGGCTTTCGATACTCCACTGGTTTCATCAGGCAATGAAAGCTTGCATCCTGTATTTTGTGAATGTTGGTTGGCCCAATAAAGTTACTGCTGTTTTGTGTATTTTGATTTATATAAAGGACACTTCCTGCACCAGGCCAAAAAAGGTCTAGCATTGAGAACAGCTGCAAACAGAAAAGGGGGAAGGAAAGGGTAGCGTGGTGTAGTGTAACCTCCACATCTCATGACCCTACAAACTATTCTTCCACTTCACCAGCTGAGTATTTCTCTGTTGTGGGTGTGATGGTAACAATGACAGCTTATCTTGTGCTCTGCTATCATAGGATCTGGGTAGATCTTAAAGCCCTTTAAACTGACACTTTTGCCATGCCAGGATTGACCCTCTGAATTTATAAAGTAAATTGATTTATCCAGGCAGGTGGTCCTGCTTGCAAGAAACCAAAAGCACAACCACCTGAGGAGCCAGCCACTCAGGATAATGTTTTTGGACCATTTATAGGAGACGCTGCCAACTTGGCAGGGGTGGGTGGGTAGAGAAGAGCAGCAAAGACAGAAAAGCAAAAACCTTTTAATTTATAACAGGTTAAATAAAATGAGTTTAATGCAATTTTAAAAAAATATTATGCAAGTGCTTGCTACAGAAGACAAGAGGCTTTTGGGAGAAAATGGTTGTCCCCTACAATTAAACTACAATTGCAAAACCTGGGGAAATTATAGAAGTACATTTCCCAATTAGCAACGGAAGAAAGGAAGGAAGGAAAGAAAGAAAGAAAGAAAGAAAGAAAGAAAGAAAGCAAGACAGACAGACAGACAGACAGACATGATGGGTTGGAGCTTGAATGGAATCCAATTCCTGAGAAAATGAGATCAGTATGCAAAAAAAAAAAAAAAAAAAAAAGGCAGGGGAGGGGAGCAGAAAAAGTGTGGTGGGTTCGAGTCTGCTGGTTGTGGCCAGTTCTGTGAGGCTCTGCTCCAAAGTCTCATCAGTAGTTAAAGGTGGAAAAATGAAAAATGGGAGAGGAAGGGAGCATCAGGCAAGGCTGGGGACACACCCAGCTCCTTCCTCACCTGGAAAGGTGGAGGTGGCTCACATGCAGGTGTTTGAGCTCACAGCAAAATGTGGTGCCAATGAAAGTGCAAGTTGGCAGAAACTCACAAGATGGATGCAAGGGATATCACAGCAGGAGGGAGACAAGCCTGCTGTTCTGCACTGTTCCTGCAAAATGTTTTCCACTTGCTCAGCATTAGGAAAAATCTGATGGCAAGAGGTGTTTAAAAGTCAAACAGACTTCCTCAGAAGTTGGGGGTCTCTCCTTCACTAATGTCTTCATATCCAGAGGTCTTCTTACAGAGAAGATTTGTTTTTACCCTTTGCATGTGATCCTGGAGATATCGGCAACACGACAAACACCCAATGGTACCATTTGGCTGGGCTGCGAGAGAGGTAGTTCGCTTCTTCAAGTTACCATCTTTTGCTCTGGTCAGGCCTCACCTGGAATACTGTGTCCAATTCTGGGCACCACAATTCAGCTGGAGCGTGTCCAGAGGAGGGCAAACAAGGGTCTGGAAACAATAAAGTCCTTAAGGAGCTGTACGTGTTTAGCCTGGAGAAGAGAAAGTTAAGAAGTGACATGACAGCCCTGTTTAAACATTTGAAGGGATGTCATATGTTCACTGAAGTTTTCCTATCCAGAGGCAAGCTTGTTTTCTGCTGCTCCAGAGATTAGAACATGGAGGAATGGGTTCAAATTCCAGGAAAAGAGATTCCACTTAAACATTAGGAAGAACTTCCAGAAAGTAAAAGCTGTTCAACGGTGGAAGACGCTGCTGCCTTGGAAATTGTGGTGGACTCTCCTTCTTTGGAGGTTTTTAAACAGATACTGGATGGCCTTTTGTCATAGGGAGGGCTTGGATGGTGTCTTCCTGCATGGCAGAAGGGGGCTTAGATTGGATGGCTTTTAGGGGTCTCTTCCCCAAAAATCTTTGAGTCTATGATTCCATCTGGAAGATACAGCTGAGCCAATCTGTCCATTCTGCCAGCACATACAACCACATCACAAACAGACAGAATGTCCCAATGAGCTGCTCCAATGGTGTCCCACCTAGTCCATTTCCAGACAATTTCTAGATTTAATCCTTCATACCCAGAAGCCTTCACAAATGTGACCACCACAAAGAAACTACGCTACTGAGCCATCACATATTAACTCATTTCCAGGTTTCCCCCCTTAAGAGTTGTTGTTGTGTGCCTTCAAGTCATTTCCAATTTATGGAGACTCTAAGACCCTATCATGGGTTTTTTTTTGGCAAGATTTGTTCAGAGGAGGTTTGCCATCACCTTCCCCTGAGGCTGATCAAGTGTGACTTGCCCAAAGTCATCGAGTAGGTTTTGTTCCCAAGAAAAATGTTCAGATTGTTTGAACAGAAAATCAGCACCTTTTCAACGGTCTTGTCACCAATTTTTCCTCCCCCTATCAAATATTTCAGTTGAAATACTTTTCATTAGGGGGGGGGAAAGCCCCACTTATTTTAGACATTTCAAGCAGCTGAAAAATTAATATCTCATGCTTTATTTCATATACTAAATATATTAAATAGAGTCATCACAGTGCAGGGGCTTGAGTGATGGACTAGGACTCTGGGAGGCCAAGGTTCAAATCCCTGTTCAGCTGCAGAAACCCACTGAGTGACTTTGGGCATGTCACACTCTCTCAGCTTCAGAGGAAGGCAAAGGCAACCCCCCTTGAGCAAATTCTGCCAGAAAACTTTTAGGTCACCCTAAATCAGAAATGACTTGAAGGCACACGGTAACCACAAAATAGTACAATTAAATAGAGGTGAACATGCCAAAATCAGAATCTATTTAGGGCACAGAAAAGGGTCCCCCTGCCCCACAAGGGGAAAAAGCAATTTGCAAATATCTGGGGAAAATTGCTGGTCCACAGTTGGATTGTTGAGGATTTTTAAAAAGATGATTCTACGGAACCAAGAAGTCCTGCCCTTCTGCAAAGAGTTGAAGGAGAAAATAAAAGTTTAGATGTTCTCTGGAGAAGGTGGTCACATGTGGGCCCCTTGGCTTCATGTCAAACCAAGACAATTCAGGAGGACAAGGTAGTCACCAGGAATGAACTACATCTCCCTGAGGATGAGCCTGGGCTTTTGCAAGCCGTTGAACCTAGCTGCCACTGGAATATTGGCCATCTTTCTCTTGGATCAGTTGGAGGACTCCTGTTCTTACCATGCCAAAGAAGAAATAAATTTGCCAAACCCAGCAGGGAGAATTCTCCAGAAATACTGATAAACCTCTGGAGGTCTGGGAACCTAAAAGATCTTTCTTTTTCTCTTAACAAAAAAGAAAAGGGCATTTAAAATGGTTGAGTCCTTCAGGCCAACCCCCTTTGCTCACATTTAAATGTTAGTTTCACGACCTGGAAGGACATACTTCTCAGCCATTGGAAATAAAAATGGAAAGCAAAAGGCAGGATATTCAAGCCCGGACCCTCAAAATCCAAATTTCCTCTGCAGCCACAGCAACTGCTTTGTTTTTGTTATGTGCCTTCAAGTTATTTCTGATTTATGGTGACCCCTAAGCAAACCTGTCTTGGGGTTTTCTTGGCAAGATTTGTTCAGAAGAGGTTTGCCATGGCCTTCCCCTGAGAGTGAGAGCATGTGACTTGTCCCAGTTCACTCAGAGGGTTTCATGGCCGAGTCGGGAATCAAATCCTGGTTGACAATTTTTTTGTGGGGGAAACAAGTGCACATGCCTCTCCAACAGGTTATCAGACTTTCAGTGCTATTTCTTTGTCTTTAGAACTAAAGATGATGGCCATTGCATTGCACCGTGCAGCTACTAAACGTAATCACACACAAAGGGCAACCGTTTAAGGCGTTTGCATGAACAGAACATATTTTGCAAAGCCACAACCGTACAAATTCCTTACGACTATGCAGAACAGCCCAAATTCCATCTCCCTGTAGGTTGAAATTCCCTTTCTTCCTACCTTCAGGGTTTCTGCATAGCCCAAGAATGCAACCCTGCAGAGCTGGTTGTGAAGACGCACACATGAAGAATGGCAAACCCTCCCTACATCTCTACTAGACTTTGCTATGCTACTCTCTCCCCAACTTCACTGCAATATTGCTAAAAAAATTAATAGAAGCACCATCCATATTTGGACAAAAATATTAAATAAAATAAATTAGTAAATGAAACACAGGTGGTTTGTAGGTCTACCACACTCACAAGTGCTTGAAATCTTAATGCACACAAGCAACTGAGGGCAAGAGCAGGTTGCAGGCCAAATTTTAGCACCCAGGAAAGTGACATAGGTGATTCTCCCCCCCACGCCCACTGTTAAACAGGGATTCAATTTACATCATTACACCACCCTCCCTCCCCCTTGCAGCCCAAATCTCTCTGGCTTTTGCAAGCAAACACACACAGGAGCAGCTCTCACTGAGAGTTACTATAAAAGCAGAATCCATCACATTTGAAAACAAAAGAACAATTCAAATAATAAAGAGATGCTTCTTTTACAAACAAGTCTGAAAGAAAGAAGGAAAGAAAGACAAAAGAAAGAGGAGGCTGCCAAAAGTCGTTCATTTGAACAGAACTGGTTTTCTTTTTACCAAAGACACTTACTTTTTGGAGCAGATAGCTTGGCAAAACCAAAAACATCCTCTTTCAGGGCTCTGGCTCTTAACTTCACTGCCATGACTGTCCCATCACTTAGAGTGATGTGTTGCACACTTTCTAATCTATTTCTTTTTCTTTAAAAAGGCAAACTTTAATCTCTCATTTGAGCATTACACCCTAATCCCAACCAGGCTAAAATAAAAGTGCGGGGTATTTTCTGCAAAGCTGGCAAGAGGGCACCCTCTGGCAAGCCCAACTGAGGCACCAGGCAGACCCCCTTTTGGGAAAGCAGGGCACAGGGTGGTCAGTTGCAAATGGCTGTGGGTTCAAGGGAAAAAATCTGGGCAAGTCATGGCCCCCATAGTTCATCGAGGGACTGGCACAGGGATTGTACCCACTGCAGGGCCATCCCAGCAGAGCAGAAAAAAATTACAATAGGATGAATCCATTATTGATTTAAGGTACAAGTGAGGGTTGGTGTGTCTGAGCAGCATCACACTTTGAGGCACTGGGGAAAGCAGGGAGGGACTATGGGGGGAGGAGGAGGAGGAGAAGACCACCACCACCAGTTCCTGGCTCCTGACCCAGCTTCCCCCCCCCCCCCCCGACAGTCCAGGAGCAGAACCAAAGCTGTGCATTTCAGATACAGAGGTATGCGGTTGCCAAAGTCCAGAAAGGCAAGATTCAAAGAAATCTGTTTCTTATTTTTTTAAAAGAAGAAAAACACCACCAACATTATTTGGCATGAGGTGTGAAGGAAGTGCTGCCCACCCCTTTCCTACGACGGAGAATTTGCAAGAACAAGAGAACCCTAAAACCACACGCTATCGTTCGCGGAGCAGAGTACACTTCAGATCCTTCTGGAGGGTGTTCCTGTTCTCCTGTCGAGGCTCCAGCCACAGAAACAGAACCATCACTGCTGCTCTAACCAACAAGAGTCCTTGCAAGAGAGCCAGGTATTGTTCTTTAGAAACCAGAAAAACCTTTCGACATTAAACGTTGGAATATATCGTACAATTAAGAGTGGATTTCTGAACTTGCAGGCCCTTGATCTTGATTCAAGGGATGGTGAATTCCTGACCTCCTGTAGGAATAAAAAACCATAGCCAAGGTATCTTCTGTGAGGCCAGGGAGCTCAAAGAGAGCAGAGCTGGAACAGGAAGCGAGGCTGAAGAGGATGGCAGAAACCTCTGTCAGATTCGGTCCTGTTCTTAACCATACATTGGTCAAGACACTGCCGGAGATGCTTTCCTTCCCCCGCCCTGGAGTCCACAAGGACAGGATACCAAGACGTGTTTCTTTTGGGGTGGGGGATTTTTGGAAGTGCAAGAGTGAGAGAACCAAGGGGAGGGAGCACTGGCCCGGGCTCAGTGTTCGTTGTGGCAGTTGATGTTGCTCTCCGAGTGCTCCAGGACAGCCAGCATCTCCTCAATGATGGCCTGCAGTGCCCGCCCCAACTGCTCAGCACTGTAGGGCTTCCCCAGGGGGGGCACGTGGACAAAGGCTGACCGGCCGTGGCTCTGGTACAAGGATGTGTAGTAGGTGAAGTCACAGAGGTACCTGCAAGACAGCAAAGGTGGTAGGGAGGAAAAAGGGGTGGTTCAGACAAGGGGATAAGAATGGGGAGGATGGGTGCAAAATGAAGGCTTTTACACCATCAGGCAGATGGGGCACTCTTCTCTATGCCCCCATTCCCTTGTGGTCATTCCTGCACCCATGTGTTGTTAACTATCCTGCACTTTCCAACCAGAGTTTGGAATCAGACCAGTTGGTTTACACCAGGTGTGGGTAACTTTTCTGTTCCAAAACTTGGTTGGGGCCATACATCTGAGTCGGACATGTTCAGAGCTTCAAGGTTGGGAGGATTAGACTCAGGAGGAGCTGGGGTTCAAAGTGGTGGATCTTCCTTACAGTGCTCAATGGCTACTCTCCTTTTCTTGTACAGGACATTTTATTTCAGTGAACAGAGTACAACTCTGTCTGTGACAACTATGTCAAATTCTGTGATCACAATACAAGAAGGATGCTATCAAGCTGGAAGATTGTCCAAGTGTCAGGATTATCAAGGGTCTGGAAACCAAGTCTTATGAGAACATGGAAAAGAGAAGAGGTGATGTGAGAGTCCTCTTTAAATATTTGAAGGGATGTTGTGGAGAAGATGGAGTGAATTTGTTGCTCCTGAGACAAGAACATGGATTCAAATTACAAGACAAGAGATTCTACCTAAACATTAGGAAGAACTTTTGTTACCGCAAGAGCTGCTTGACAGTTGAATGGACTACCTCAGAGAGTTAATAGACTCTCCATTTTTGGAGGCCTTTACAATGAGGTTAGGCGGCCATCTCTGAGGAGCTGTTTTTGTTTTGTCTTCCAGAATGGGGCTAAACTAGATGGCCCTTGGGGTCCCTTCTGACTCTGATTCTATGAACGGCTCAAAAAAGTTCTGTTCATTTAATTCTCTGGCATCCTTTCATTTCTGTCATTTTCAGGACAAATATTTTGTAACCCATCATCAGTATCTCAGATGAGTAGCACAAAGTGCTTTCTGGCTTGCCTTTCTCATGCAGGTGACATGTTCTCCTCTGTTTCCACTGCTTCTGAGACAGCATTGCCTACCAGCAGTGGTCTCCTTCCCACAACAAGCAGAAACATCTCCATGAGCATTCCAGCACCACCATCATCCCACCATACACATACATGCCTTCCAAACAGGGCTACTTACATGGATGTCAAGGAAAACCAGCTCCCATTCCATCACCTGCTCAGCCTTCCAGGAACACTGGCATCGCAGGTCAGGGATAATGGGATTTGTAGTGTATCATCATCATCAGGAGAGCTACAGATGCTTCCACCCCAGACCACACAGAGGGGCAGCACGCTCTCCAGGTTTCCAGTCTTTTCAAGCCGAACCCAGAGACATCAGGATTTGAATCCTGGACCTTCTGCAGGAGAAGCCCTCCTCCCCGATCCACAGCCTATTCCAGGGTCCAACTGCAATGAAACAGGGTCAAACTGCTGCCCCTTGGCAACAGAGTCCCAGCCGTCCTCTGCGTCTCCCCCTCTCAGTCTTTTCTGCTACTTTGATCTCCCCACTGTACCTGCCAGCATCCTTCGATATCGTGACGGTGACATCCAGCTCCAGGGCAGAGACCCTCTTGCACACAGCGTCCATGTCGATGACAGAATCGATGCACTCTGGGCCACCCTCGACACAGCAATGTGAGCCCGGGCAGAAGCGGCAGTTGTCCAGGCCACGGTAGCCTACATTATGGCCACACTTCTCTAGTGTCACAGTGGTGGCCATGCCAGACAGACCCACATGAACCACAAGCTGTGTCACAGAGACAGAAAAAGAGAGATTGGCATTATAAACCCTCTAGATGCCCAAGATAATCTGAGAAGCCATATTGCTTTCCTTCTGGCTGCAAATCCAAAGCACTGAGAAATGCATAAAAGCTATCATAATCTTGTCCAGCAAAGAGAACACTTTTTGAAATGAAATTAGCAAAGAATTGCCATAATCCTCAACTGGCCCTCAGGAGGGCAGATGCCTGAACTCATTCTGTGCTTTCATTTTTCTGACTTTCTTCTTACATGAGCCAGCTATTTGCTTTCATTCTTCTTTGGTGATTTCTCCCCTTTTCCTGTTTCTTATACACTTCCCTTTCAAACCTTAGTTCAGCTGAAACTTCCTTAAATATCCATCCAATTTCTTGAGACACCTCCCATTTTTCCTCCACATTGGAACAGCTTGAAACTGTGCCTTCAGTATCTACCTTTTGAGAAACTCCCATCCGTCCTGAACTCCCTTCTCTTTTAGTATTATTGACCATGGGACCACCCCTAGTATTTCCCTAAATTTACTGAAATCAGCTTTTTTACAAGTCTAGAATGCATGTCTGTCTATGCCTCGCTTCCACTTTCCACAGCATAACAAACTTCAGGAGAACACGGTCTCTTCCACCTAAGGATCCCACCACTTCCACCCTATTAACCAGGTTGGTTAGGATTAAATCCAAAACAGCTGGTCTCCTTGTTGCCTCTTCCACCTTCTGGATAATGACATTGTCTGCAAGCTGAATCTTACATTTCTGGCAACAAATATCAAGATAGTTGAAATATTCCATTGCTACTACATTTCTCCTTTCTGAATGTGTGGTCATCTGTTCCAGGAATGCACCATCTGACTCCTCAATCTGGCTTGGAGAACTGTAGTAGACCCCCACAATGACATCCCTGTTGTTTCTCTCCCTCTTAATTTTTATCCAGATGCTGTCAACCTGGCTTCCAGGCTTTTAAGTCCTGGATCTCTCCACAAGTGTAAACATTCTCAGTCTGTTAACCCATTGATGTCTTATCTGACTACACACGATCCTCTTGACCAATTTCAATCAGGGTTTCATATAGGTCATTCTATATTTACTTGTGTTGTAAATGACATTCTGGTGGCAAAAGGCTCAGTGCCAAACATCTGTGCCAATCCTGTTGGATCTTTCTGCTGCCTTTGACACTTTGGACCATCAGATCCTACAGTTGGCATCCTTGGGAGTAATGGGGAACACTTTGACCTGGTTTCAATATTTTTCATTTGAACGTTCCTCCTCTGTTTCATGTTGGGTATCTAATGTCAAAAGCCTCTCCTGTAAATGTAGGGGTACCACAAGGACCAGTATTGTGTCCTCTTCATTTTTCATTATACTGTATACCCTTTCTCTTGGATTTTTTTTTTTAATTTCAGAATTGAGTTTCCAGCATCACATTTATGCAGATGGCACTCAAGAGCTTCCAGAGCTTTAAATCAACTGATGCCTCTGTGTGGAAATTTGTGATGGACTGGCTGTCAAGTGTTTCTTTATGGATGACTACCCACCATCTAAAGCTAAATATAGATAAAACGGAGATCTTGGTGTTTCAGCCTGACTGTCCAGCTGTTTAGAAGGTTGCATAGGGAAGCCCGTTTTGGCTGCCAAGAATCTCGGAGTCCTGCTGGATGACCGTCTGTGCCTCCATTCCTTTATTTGGGCGAGAGCAAAAGCATGTAATTTCCATCTTTTGAACATCTATAGGATCCATAGGTTTTCAAATGATGAATTTTTAAAATGTGAATTGTTTTAATATGTATAGGCCTTGTTTGTTCTTTTAAATCAATGTGTGTTTACCAATGATGTGTTTTTAACTGATGTTCTGTATTTATTTGTTGGTCTGTTGTTATTCCCTGTCTTGATAAATGGGGAGAGGCAGTAAAAAATAATTATCCAAGAGCCATTTCAAAATGTTGGTCATCTGCACTCTATCTTCCCCCAGTACCCGGTAGCTTGGCTAGCATGGGATGCACCATCTAGGAATTTAAGACCCACAAGCAAAGGGATAGTGTTTGTTCTGCCAAAATGTACAATCCTGTCAAGTCTTTTAAGATCTGGTTCCACATCTGTGGAATGGCCTACTTTTGGACTCCAGCTGGAGAAGAATCTCACTTGTTTTTGGAAGATGTTGAAAACCTTCCTCTTTGATTTGTCAGATTAAGCTGCTGAGTTGTGTCTGAAGTTGCTGAGACGGGCAGTGACTGGTGGGATGCTGGGGATTTCATGTTTATTTGTAGTGTTATGTCTTCAAATATATACCCGTGTTAGTCTATAGAATCAGTATGAAAAGAGATCTTGTAGCATCTTTGAGACTTCTTTCTTTCCGTTAGTCTCAAAGGTGCTACAATATCTCTCTACATATATTGCTATGTATCATTGTGCTTGTTTTTGATTGTATATATTTAGTGGAAAGGATGCTACAAATAAACATTTCTGCTGCTGTTGTTGTTATTAGATACAGGAAAGATATTAAATATTAGATACCTGTGATTCTACAGACAGACGACCTAACGCTTGCAACATGAAAGAACAAGGTATAGACAAAACCTGCAAATGGACATGTTTGGACATTTGGTTATCTTATAAAGAATATTAACATGGCTGTTTCCCCCCTTTTTTATTTTCGGCTCTGTCTGTCTGACTGTCTTATTGTACTGGAACAGGGGTAGGCAACCTTTCCCCTTTAAGGGCTGAGGGACTTCAGCTCCCAGAATCCCAGGAGCTATTGGCCAACATGGGACTATTGGCCAACATGGCTGAGGCTTCTGGGAGCTGAAGTTCCTCGGCCCTTAAAGGGGAAAGGTTGCCTACCCCTGTAACTGGAGTATCATAGGCAGTAACTGAGAACCTTCCTTACATACTTACAGTATCCATTTTAATAATTTAATAAAAAATAAAACTGTAAGCTGACTCAGGTCCCGATTTTGAGGGAAAGTTCATGACACAAATAGTAAGAACAACAACAATTCTTGTTCCTTCCCCTTCTCAGTCTGTTCCCTGCCCTGAGGAATTATAATATTTTAACAAATTCAGTGGCTGAATAAAACAGGCAACCTGCAATATACAAAAAGGTGAATGGAATCATCACATACACAACCCGAAATGTTTTCCCTTTGGACCATCTAAGCATAGAATTCTGATTTTCCCAGCAAGGACACACAAAGGATTATGACAGGTAATGTGGAAATCCCTGGTGGTGCAGTGGTTAAATGCCTGTACTGCAGCCACTCACTCATAGACCACAAGGTTGCGAGTTCAATACTAGCCAGGGCTCAGGCTAGACTCAGGCCTGCATCCTTCCAAGGTCGCTAAAATGAGTACCCAACTGTTGGGGGGCAATGAGCTTACAGTTGTAAACCGCTTAGACATCCCATAGCATGATATGAAGCGGTATATAAATGAAGCTGCTTTGCTTTTGCTTCCAGACACACTTGGAGGGGCCACCATTGCCTCCTGACTCACCTGTGGGCTGTGTTTCTTCCACAGGGAAGGAATCAGTCTCTGCACAGCCTGGTACTCCACAGGGATTTCATAAACATAGAGGTCCACGTCCTCTCCGAGGCCGATCTTCTCCAGCTCCTGAAATGCAAATGCAGGTGAGTAAAGACCTCCAAGGGAGGAAGATGTTTTAATCCAAACCCGAAGAGGGGGCATCCTTTATGACCCACAACATCCACTGGGGGGGGGGCTCTGCTTGGACCAGGGCTAGGGAAAATTGGGTATTCTATGGTCCCCCTCAGGGTAGACTGTACAAATGGCATGCAAAATCATCTCTGGTAACTTCTGAATTTTACCTTTCTTTTTTGTTAATGGGGGCTCAATATGGAAGTAGAGATAAAGCTGTTTGGGGAACCGTTTTTGTGACAGTTTGAGTCATTTTCAGGAAATTTCAAGCCATGCCCATTCAGAAGTTTAGAGGTAGCATCTAGAGAGCAGCGATTCCCATACTTTGTCTCTCAGATGTTTTGGACTATAGCTCCCAGAATTCCTGACTACTGGCCTAAGTAGCTGGGCTTTCTAGGAGCTGAAAGTCCAAAACATCTGGTGGAGAAGTTTGGGAATCACTGCCCTACAGCTTATTTAGAGTATTTCTATCCTAACCTCCAGCCAAAACAGCTCCCAGAGCTGCTTACAAATAGTTAATTTGACAGTTCCCTCTGGCTCATAAGGCATTGAAAAGAGGATGGCAATGGAGGAAGAAATTAGGTCTAGCTGATACTGGCCTTCCAGTCCCATTTTTAGGATTCCCAGAAAGCCCCTTGGTTGGTTGGTGGCAGAAACCAATCCAGCCAGACTCTTTAAAGGGGTGGGGGGAATGGATCCTCTTTCTTCCCAAATTTTACCTCATCCAGAAGTTGCAACCAACATCAATTTTGGGACTAGATTTTAAAGGATGATTACAAAGAAAAGCAAAAGAAAGAGGAAAAAAGAACAAATGCACAGGATACAAATGTAGACAAGATTTATAAGCTGATTGTATTTCCAAAATTATATTTTATATTATATTTTCTTGAAGCCAGAATTTATATTTTCTTGACACTTGTGCAGTTAAAGCAGTAGGCTCTTCTGACAGTTGAGGTTCATCTTTCCAACCTTGGGATGTAAGTAACTCCCAGCATCCCTGTCCACTACTGTTAGTGCTGGCATGGAGTGGGTGGGAGTTGTAGTAGTGCCTGGAGTGATACAGGTTGAGGGATGTGTGGAGGAAGTCTACCAACAAGTCAACAAGGCCATGGCAGAAGGGTGGCGGAGAAGACAGAATTATCACTTCCCTCCATGCCTGGCCTCCCAGCCAGAAACAAACCAGAGATACAGATAGCAAGAAAAGAGATTTCACTGGAATATTAGAAAGACCTTCTTGAGAGTAAGTGTTGTTTGACAGTGGAATGGACTAACTTTTGCAGTGACGGGCTTTCCTTCGTCTAGAGCAGGGGTAGGCAACCTAAGGCCTGGGGGCCGGATGTGGCCCCCTTCAGGCCTTTGGACTGGCCCCAGGCCGGTCCTGCCGCCGCCGCCGCCCGCCATGATGATATTGATTATTGTTGTTATTACTTGTTCTTGGGGTTTTCTTGGCAAAATCTCCACAGGGGGTTTGCCATGGCTTTTCTGGGGCTGAGAGAGTGTGCATGCATATTTTTAAAAATATTTTTTATTTTTATTTTTTAAATTATTTTTATTTATTTATTTATTTTTGGTGCTTCGGCCCCCCAGTTGTCTGAGGGACAGCAACCCGGCCCGCGGCTCAAAAAGGTTGCCTACCCCTGGTCTAGAGCCTTTAAAAAGAGGTTGGATGGGCATCTTTCATGAGCCCTTTAGCTGCATGGCAGGAGGTTGGACTAGGTGATCCTTGGTGGTCCCTGCTAATTCTATGATTCTAAGATTTCCTGATGGTAAGAGTTGTTGTGAAAAACTTGCTTTGTGTCTGAGTGGTTGGCTGTAGTAAATAGGCATGGGGAGAAATCTTTCAGGTTATTTTACATACAAGAACCATAGAATCTTAGAGCTGGAAGGGATCCCAAGGGTAATCTAGTTGAAGCCTTCTGCCACGCAGAATGTACAACTCACCCAACAATGGAATGTACTGCATTTAAAGACCTGCAAAGATGGAGAGTCTACCATCCTTGCCTTAGAGGATGGCTCACTCTCCATCTTTGGAGGTCTTTAAAGAGAGGGTGCAGGGCCTCTGTTTCGAGTTTAAACAGAGGTTGGGGGGCCAAGAGTCCTTCAGTTTTGTATTCCTGCACGGTAGAATGGGGTTGGACTACATGGTCCTTGGGGTCCCTTCCAGCTCTAAGATTCTTGGGTGTAAAATAATCTGAACAAGGAGAAGCAGAAAGATTTCTCCCTATGCCTATTTACTACAGTCAACTGGTCAGATACAAAGCAAGTTTTTCACAATGATATCTCCTAGAATTTCTCAGTAGCTGAGACATATTATCCGAAACAGTAATTTCAAGAGTTTCTTGACCAATACCCAAAGGCAAGGCCTGTTTGTTTCTTCCATGCTTTGTAGCCTTTTTTGCACCCCTTGGACCTCTGGATATTTGGGATATTTGGACCTTTGGCAGATACCCTGCCTCCAAGGATTATAGCTTTCCATATCCGGCTGCCTTTCCTGATCTAACTTTTCCAGAGACTTTTATTAGCATCAGGTGCCATGAGCTTCCCCCTAGCGTGGTTTGCATTACATATGGAAATCTCCAAGAAAGAAAGAACGAAAGGCAGACCCTCCTTCATGCTTCCTTGCCTGCGCGGAAAGAGGTCAGCCAAACCGCCGGGCTTTTGTGAATTCACAAAGGAGGTTCTCGCACGGAAAAGCACAGTAGCAGCACAAGGGGTCTGGATCCCCATAGCTCTCCAATTTCCCCTAAAAACCACCTCAATACACCTGAGATATATTTGGGTTGCTTTCCTTTCTAAAAGTCTCTTTCCCAGAAGTAAGAAGAAAAGTTTGTGGGGAAGTGGGCAATGTTTTAATGTCCATCAGTCTCCCACAAGTTTGAAGCAACACAAAAACATCTTAAATTGGTGTGCTTTTTTTTTAAAGTGGACTTTATATATAAATAGTTCCAAAAGGAGGAATGACTAGAGGTTTGGGGGTGGAAAGGGGGAGATATGAAAATTGGAAAATTTCTTTTAATAATAAAATCTTTAAGACAGAGAGGAAACATGACAGCCATATATATATATATATATATATATATATATGACGGGATGTCATGGAGAGCAAGCTTTTTTTGCTGCTGCTCAAAAGACAAGGACATGACAAATTGATTCCAATGACAAAAATAAATTCAACCCAAATGTAAGGAATAACTACACTAATAACTTTTTAAAAATACACTATAAGAGCAGTTTGACAGTGGAACAAACTTGGATGGTGGCAGACTTTCCATCTTTGGAGGTCTTTAAAGAGAGGTTGGATGGGCATTTCTCAGGAGTTGCTTTGGTTGTGTCTTCCTGCATGGCAGAAGGGAGTTGGACTATATGACTCCTTGGGGTCTCATCCAATTCTTATGGTCCTATGATTGCATCCTGACCAGAGAAAGAAAGGCTTTCTTAAAAACTTCACGATGGACTTCCAAGAAGGGAACCAAGAAAAATCAATGCAGGAACCAAGAAAAATCCCTCTTCCAAAGACATCAGTACTCTAGCAGATTCATAGAAGAACATACGGTCTTTCAGATAGTCTGGACCTACATTTATAGTTCTAAATACAGTGGACCCTCCACATTTGCTGGGTTTAGGGGCACAAGACCCCTGTGAAAGTGGAAAAACTACAAATTAAAAAAACACTATTTTTTCCACAAGAGAATACCTCTAGGAATTGTTCAGGTCCTTCAGGACAATTCTATGGTCAAGATCTGCCAGAGATTTAACATGAAATTGCACTGGAGGACCTACAAATGCCTAGAGAAGAGTTCTCTCTAGGAATCTCTAGGTCCTCCAGCATGACTAAGTTGACAATAGAGTCATGCTGGAGGACCTAGAGATTCATAGAGAGAACATATTAATCAAATCTGTGAATAATCAAATCTGCAAATGTGGAGGATCGATTGTTTATCTAAAATGTGTTATCATATATATTTTCAATATGTATATATACCGTATTTCCGGCGTATAAGACGACCCACGTATAAGACGACCCCCCCATTTCCCCAGTCAAAATATAGAGTTTTAGCACCTCTATCCGCATCATCCTTATATCCGGCGTATAAGACGACCCCCCCACTTTAGCCACAGATTTTGCAGGTAAAAAAAGTAGTCTTATACGCAGGAAAATAAGGTACTTACACACTAAGTATATAATGAGAGGGAGCACTTATTTTATAACGTGAGCATTATAAAGAGAGGGAGGGGAAGGTTACAGATGTTTTTAAAAATATAAAGACTCGACATGCATGCACACCCATTACTTCCAAAGCAGTTTGCAGCTTGGGTGCAAAAGAACTCCCCTTACGCCTGACACCTGTTTCTGCTGGCAAAGACCATCTTGGATTAACCACATTTTTCCAGATAAGGGGAGGAGGGACGCTGTGTGTGTGTGTGTGTGTGTGTGTGAACATCCTGGATAAGCGAATCTTGTTTTCAACTCAGCAGATGGCCAAGTCCAGAGGGAGCATTCATTGCAGCTGGGAAAAGGAGGAGCGTCTCCTTCTTGGAAGCCCATCGTGAAGTTTTTAAGAAAGCCTTTCTTGCAGAAATCTTTTCTGCAGTCTCTGGGCACGCTTCCTAAACTTTAAGCAATTGCAAAAGGAGAGGACTTAAAATATATAGAACTTAAAAGGAGGAAAGGATGGGGATTTGGGGAGCAGAGGAGAGAAGGAATTCCAGTGCACACATACAGTCTAAGCCATACCAAGAAGGGCATCAGTTCACCCCATTTCTCCCCCCCCAACCCTGCAAGCTGAGGATCTCAGCCATCATTTATGTGAGAGCAAAGGAAAATAGGCAACACATGTGCATTGTTTTGCTTCCAAAAGAAAAACACTGTAGGGATTAAGTTAAAATCAGGAGACCAAAGGGGAGTAACCCACTAAAGCAAGCAAATGGTGGGGATGAGGGGAATGCCAAGGGGGAGCATTGCTGTGGTGTTACATCAGTGTAAAGGATGGCTGCAAGACTAACCAAGCCAGCATGTTATTTTATTATTTCTTAGTATTTGTTATCAATTCAAATCAAATTATATCTACATCGGTCCAATGGCAGTGCAATTCGTGCACGCTGACAAACTTGAGAATATACTCACACAAGTCACACAAGGAATCTTCTACCATCTTTTACTTAAACTTTACATATACATTGGTCCCTCCACATTTGCAAGGATCACAGTGTGTGTGGAAAAACCTCAAATTTTAGAAAAACAACACTATTCTTTTTACCTAAGAGAACACCTCTCCAGGAATTTCTAGGTCCTCTAGTGCAACTCTATGGTCAACATTTGCCAGAGGTTGATCACAGAATCATGCTACAAATGCCTTTTCTCTAGAAACAGCCAGGTTCTCCAGTACAACCCTATGGTCAACTTTCAGCAGCATTGCGCTGGAAAACTGAGATTCCTAGAGAGGATATATTAATCAAATCTGCAAATGTGGAGGGCTAACTGTACTTAGCTAAGTAGTAGAGGTGCTCAGAAATGCTGAAAGTAAATTGCAAAGATATGTATCGGCCAGTAAAGTGACCATTGCACAATGAGACTGATGTGCACTGAGCACCAATGTGCATTAGGACTGATGTGCATTATGCCCATTGGTCCTACTGCACATTCATGCTCAGTGTTTATCAGTCCCACTGTGCAATGGTCAGGATGTTACAATACAGTACTGCCCAATTCTAATTCCCACAGATGTAATTCCACCTATGGAAACATAACTTTCCTACATGATTCCTTCCACTGACATTGAAACAATCATATGTCGAAAATATCAAAAAGGTGACATTGAAATGGTGAGGTAACCCAATACCATTGGTCCTTGCACTATTTGGGAAAGTACCAGTCACTTTTTCCATTGCCTTCCATTATTTTTTAAGGGCGGAAATTATCATCTTCTATGCATATGGTGCCATCAGTGTTTGTTTTTGTTGTTATGTATCCAAGAATAGCAAAGTACAACAACATTCCAAATCACAAAACAGTGGATACCATTATTGGCCAACCCAACTGTACAAAATACATGTTGTAAGCTTACAATGTATTTTGTGCATTTGGGTTGGCCAATAAGAGTAATAATAATAATAATAATAATAATAAATGTATTTATATCCCGCCCCTTTGAGATCAATCGGGGTGGCTAACAATAAAATATTACATAATACAAACAAGACAGATTCTCTCCCCCCCCCCTTAAAACATTATTAAATCAGTTCAAATTAAAACTACAACATACAACACAACAATAATTTAAAAACCATTCCCAGCGAGCGACGGCAATACTTAATTAACAAATGAAGCCTCAGAACCATCTTATAGAGGGGTTCCTGAGGCTGGGGTTATCTATCCCGGGAAGGCCTGCCGGAAGAGATCTGTCTTGACAGCCTTTTTAAAGCTGTCCTAAGATGTCAATTGACCGATCTCATCCAGCAGGCCATTGCATAGTTTGGGGGCGACAACCAAAAAAGCCCTCTGGGAGGTAGTCGCAAGCCTAGCTTTTTGTGGCTGCAGCAAATTCCTCCCAGTGGACCAGAGTGTGCGGGGAGGATTATAAGGAAGTAGGCGGTCCCTGAGCTATCTACTGTTTTGTGGATTTGGGATACTGTTGTACAATGTTGTTGTTGTGTGCATTCCAGTCGTTTCCAACTTATGGCAACCCTATCATGGGGTTTCCTTGGCAAAATTCTTTAGACGGCATTTGCTACTGCCATCCTCTGAGGATGAGAGAGTGTGACTTGGCACCTACAGAAACCCAACAGGTTTCATGGCACTTTACAAGATGACGACAACAACAAAACAGCCAGTCCTGCCAAAGGCATACAAGCCAAGCCTATCACAGGGTTTTCTTCTGAAAGGGGATTGTCATTACCTTTCTCTGAAGCTAAGAAAGGGTGATTTGTCTAAGATCATTCAATGGACTAAGTGGGGATTCGAATCCTGGTCTGCCGACATCCTAACACAACACTTAGCCATCTTGTCTCCCAGAGTCCCAGTCCAATACTCAAAATACAACACTGGCTATTCTCAGTACTTTACTGGTGGGCTTGATAAATATATCAGCTACAATCAGGAGAGATATAAAGTGTGGCCCTCCAGATGTTATCAGATGCCAATAACTCAAGTCCCATTAAATACCATGGTGTAGCAAAATGGCGTCTCTTATATAAAATGGCAAAGTCAAGCTTTAAGACATACACATACATACACAGATACACACATAGAATATTTCTAAACTAAGGATGGTTCAATGTCTGTTGTGAGCCAACTTGAGTTCCATTATTGGGAAAAAGGCAGAACTGCAAATGAATTAAAAATAAGGAGAAGGAGAGAAAATAAGAGTTTGACTTCCCTGGACTAGGCAACCCAGATAGGTGTCAGAAAAGTGACAGCATCCTTCAGGAGTGAAGAGAGAAGATTGGATGGACCTTGAGAGGAATAGGAGGAGCAAGAACCAAGAAACAAACAGTGATAAATCACAAATAGGAGCATGGCCAGCGCCATTATTGATCCATGTCTGAAGCGCCTGGGTCATTAGCAGCAGCAAAGGCCCCAAGGAAGTGTTCAAATACTCTCCATGACATCAGCAGAGAGGAATGCTGAGGTAGAATCCTAGAAGAGTTGGAAGAGACCCAAGAGGCCATCCAGTCCAACCTCCTTCTGCCAAGGAGGAAGACACCATCCAATCACTCCAGACCAAAGGCCATCCACTCTCTGTTCCATCACTCTCCATGGTAGTGGTGGGATGCAAATAAATAAAACAATAATAATTTATTTTAAAAAGAAAGTACAATCGGGTCTCCATATCCATGGATTCACCCATCCATAGCTTGAAAATATTCCAAAATATATACATTCCAATACACAAACCTTGCTTTTGCCATTTTAAATAAGGGACACTACTTTGCCATTGTATTTAATGGGACTTGAACATCCTTGGATTTTGGCATACATGGGAGACCTAGACCCAAACCTCAGTGGATATCAAGGCCCACTGTGTATTTTACTTGTTGCATACCTTAAAACAGGGGTAGACAACCTTTCCCCTTTAAGGGCCGAGGGACTTCCGCTCCCAGAATTCCAGGAGCTATTGGCCAACATGGGACTATTGGCCAACATGGCTGAGGCTTCTGGGAGCTGAAGTCCCTCGGCCCTTAAAGGGGAAAGGTTGCCTACCCCTGCCTTAAACAAGAGAAGGAAAACATAATTTTAAGTGCAAAAGGAAAGAGCTTTGAGAAATAAACTTACCATATATTCTCGACGATAAGTCAACCTCATATATAAGTCGAGGACAGATTTTGGGGGCAAAATTAAAGCTTTTGATATGACCCGTGGATCAATCAAGGGTAAAACTGAGGGGTATGTAACAAAGGATGTAAAGATGAAGCAAAGGGAAGCACATATTTTTACTATGTGATATTCTTTTAAAATAAAGCTTGTTTTGCTACTTATGCGGGCTATTTGCCGTTATAAACAAATGAATGAAAAGTTTTGCGATTTGTCATCTTTTCAAAAAGAGTTTCTTTTGCTACCTGCCTGACCCTGCTTCCCAAAAGTTTTACAAAGATGCAAGCCACTTTTAAAAACCAAAATATAAGTGCAAGGATTGTAATGGAAAGGGAAGACAATCTGGTTTCTCCTCACCCCCAAAATTAGTGTTTGCTGACTTGTATACCTGACCGATGCAGAAAAAAACTGAACGTGTGTGACCAGTTCCCTGACCCT
This sequence comes from Phrynosoma blainvillii, assembly GCA_026167975.1. NCBI lineage: Eukaryota > Metazoa > Chordata > Lepidosauria > Squamata > Phrynosomatidae > Phrynosoma > Phrynosoma blainvillii. The sequence continues at coordinate 20,343,068 of JANUYF010000011.1, read as the reverse complement.
GCCACAATGAGCGGCTTTGTCCGAGTCTAATATCCTTATCTAGTCTGTCTAGACGTCCTGACAGCAATTGTCCCCTCCAATGTCGGGACTCGCGCTGACCTCACTCCATGCCCAGATTAAGGGGGGACTCTGTCTCTGTGTGGTTTTTTTTGGGGGGGGGCATAATTGGGTACAGGAGCCCATTAACTTCACAGCCTAAGGGGCACACCTGGGCATTCCCTCCAATCTACTGGATCACAAGGAAAGGAGCGGAATCACCCCCTTTTCAAAAGCATGCTTCCTCTAGCCATAGGAAAAAAATGGAAGAACTCTACAATTTGCATGTGGCACAAAAACACTCAGGATATCACATTTTGCACATGGCACCAAAACACTCAGGACATCACATTTTGCAGTTGTGCATGTGGCATCAAAACAATCAGGTGCATGAAGCACCAAAAGACTCAGGGCATCAAATTTTGCAAATGTGCATGTGGCACCAAAACATTCAAGACATCATATTTTGCAAGTGTGCATGTGGCACCAAGTAAATCAGGACATTAAACTCCATCATTTTAAAGAGGAATAAAAGGACTTGCAGAAACATACGTCCGTGTCTGTCCTGAAACCACCACTGGACTTTCTAACAAATTTGCTGGAAGATTAAGCCCTGTTTGTCCCTTAAGTTCCACCGAGCGAGCTGAGCTAGGAGAGATTATTCAACCAAAGAGGCAGAGAAATCCCTCCACAAGAGAAAGGAATTGGAAAGTGGATTTTTCTCTCCCCCCACCCCACCATCACCTCCCACCCCTTTTCCTTTAAAGCTCTAGGATGCAGGGTAAGGCTCCAATGTAATAAACCATGTGTCCGCTTAGCCTCCCCTTCAAGCCAGCCAGGATTTACAAAGATTGTTTAATTGATTTTTGGTCTATTAAAATGCAGATCACACCGTCTGGAACTCAGAAACTCAGACACAAGTCTTTGTGTCCACTCAGCTCCATGAAGTCCTGTCTGAGACGGGCACAATGCGCGCCTCTCGCACACGGTCAAAGGCAGGCCGAGGCTCCTTTTTTTGTGCGCCTGGGCCTCTCCGGGCTGAAGCCAAGAGAAAATCCTTGTTGTTTTTACCTACACACAAACACACACACAAAGTGTCCCATCACTCACAGGAAACTTTTCACTGGAGTACACAGCAGTAGGAGATATTTTAATTTCATCATCTCAAATGTTCTGCCAGGTTGACCAAGCAGGGCACTGGGAGACCAGAGTTCGAATCCCCACTCAGCCATGGAAAGCAAGTCACACTCCCTCAGCCCCAGATGAAGGCAAAGGAAACCTCATCTGAACAAATCTTGCCAAGAAAACCCTGTTATATTTATTTGGGTCCCGAAATTGGAACTCAAATTACAAATTAAAACAGTACAATTAAAAACATACAAAAGTGCACATTAAATTAGCATTAAACTAGTTATAGTTTATAGGATCGTCTTAGGATCTCCGTAAGTCAGAAGTTACTTGAAGGCCCACTACTCCTAGAAAAGTATGCACAGAAAGGCAGCCTTAGCAAATCAACAATTTTAATAAAAACACCCACAACACTGGAAAAATTAAGGAGCTCACAATTAACCAAGCCACTTTTAATGTTGACATAGGGGTGAAACAGATCAGCAGTAAGAGCTGGCTTCCTGGCGGTGTGGCGTTCAGACAGCAGCACGCCGAGCACATGTGCGGCAGCTTTACGCCACGCCACAGAAATGCTGAAAAGCCACCGCCATGGCGGCAAAGGCTCCTTTTCCCCAGCTCAAAAAGGAGCGGCTTTCTGATGCTTCTTTTCGTGCCGGGAAAACACCAGGTTGGGGCCGCAGCATGCAGTTGCCATGGCCCTGATCCGACTCTCAAAGGGGCCCCATAATTTTCATAGAATTATAGAATGTTAGAAACACTTCTAAAATCACTGCATGTTTGAACTGATATCCCCACTTCTCCTCACATGGAGGAGAAAATAAAAACGGTGAGAGGGTTTCTCAAGGAGAAAGAAAGCAAGATGCTCCAGCCAAAGTGGGCAAAGTGACTACAACTCCCAGAATCCCCCACTGTGCAAGCAGGCAGAGAGGACTATCTCAGCCTCTTTTTGCCCATCAATTGTTACACAGAGATAACTGCCTCTGCTCATGGAAGCCACCTTGTATCTCACTTTGGGAGAAAGGTGAGATATAAATCCCATAAATAGAATAAAAAGTTCCTTCTGTTCTTCCTAAAAAGATTTGTCTAGTCTCCTAAGTGCCCTCTCAGCTGCTGCCCAGCACCATGTCTCTTGGCCCCCAAATCCATCTTTAAGTGAAGGGAACCTTTCCAATCAGCCTTCGGTTTCCTGCCTTTCAGTTCCCAAGTTCTGCCTTGTAATGAAAAGAAGGATCTCTTCTCCACTCTGCCAGATCTCTCCTACCTCCATAATGGCTGCCAGGTTTTCAAGCCTTTATCCTTTCCTTCTTGGGGAGATGGCTGTGCCCCATGAATATTTCAATGGGTCTTCCTCTGTATCCTTCCCAGCTGCAGAGGATCCTTTCAGAAGTGTTAAATGGTGAAACTCAGAGACACAATTTGTTGGCAACTTGGATGGCTTTTTAAAGGGTCTGGGATAACTCACAGGGAGGTCAGGTCCACCAACAGCTACCAGTAAGCTCACCTCTAGTATCCATATTGGGGTGGCTTGGGATATTCATTGCTGGAGAAGGCAAGGTGGAGTGCAGTTGTACTCATGTCCTTCTGGAGGATTTCATACTGGGTTGGATTGGATGACCTTTGTGGTCTCTTCCAACTCTATGATTCTATGATCTGGCTAGTCAGAGAGGCGCAGACCACTGCACAAGATAGGGTTGTTCTAATGTAAAGGCATCAACCCGAAGTTGGTTGCCACAAACCAGGACTGGCTACACCATAACTTACACAAAACAGTGTTTCCCAACTGTCTGTCCTCTAGTGTTGGCATGCTGTTTGGGATTACATCTCCCATGCTGACTGGGGACAATGGGGGCTGTAGTGCAGGAGGATGTAGGGAGGATGATATAGAAACACGATTTTTTACTCCTTTCCAACCTATATAGCTATGCTCATCTTGTCCCCATTTGCTCCTTTCACCATGTCCAGAGATTACAATCCAAGATCATTTATTTCTGCCAATATATAAACCACCCTCGAGCCACAGGTCTCAGAGTGACATACAATTTAAAACCAAAATGTAATTAAAATTCAAGGGAACAGCCTCAATCACAGATATCTTTCCCAGCTCAGTTGCCAGGCCAGGATGGGGAAGTCACACATTATTTTAAGGAGGAAGAAGATGTACACCTCAGGCCCAGGTTATTTGAAGGACCATATGCTTGGCATAGTGGTTTGAGCATTGGGCTATGACTCTGGAGACCAGGGTTCAATTCCCAGCTTGGCCATGAAACCCACTGCGTGACTTTGAGCAAGTCACATTCTCTCAACCTCAGAGGATGGCAATACCTCCCCTGAACAAATCCTGTCAAGAAAATCCCTGAACAGGCTTACTGGTCATGAATTCATCTCTCCCAGTAAACACACTTTCAGACTGTGCAGTTTGACTTCTTTCAGATCAACTGAAGGCACAGTTGCTGGTTTAGGACTGTGATAGAATAACCAGACTGGGATCACAAAGGAATCACAAAGCTCAAGGTTCAAAACTTCATCAGCAAACAGGGGAAGGAAGGTGGAGGGAAGATTACAAGATTCACACTCCATCCTGCAAACGTCTGGCGTACAGACCTCAGAAACCCCACTACCACCACCATGGCTATGGAGGATGCTGGGAGTTGTAATCCAAACAGAGCTTCTCCAAACTCTGGTTCACAGAACTAAAAGCAATCAATATTTTCAGCCCACATTCCATGGAGGGGGGGAGAATCAGGTCAGTATAGAGAATGCTTCCAGTTTGCTTTACAACCCAAGTGAGCTGTTTTGGCTCCCTGTCTGTTTGATCAACTTGGAGAAGTGGTCACTTACTCTGAGACAAATGGAGCTATTGGACACAAACACCCCTTTTCTTGACTTCTCTGTGACACAGGTTGGTAGCCAGGTTATCCCACTGCAGTCTTTACCCAACACAGCTAGGTGCCTTTCATAAGACAGAGAGAAGGCAGCCGGGGGTGGGGGGGAAGAGACCAGACATCTGGCTAGCTGTCCATTAGTTGGCTGCAATTGATTGCGGCTCTCGGGGTTTAATTTAAAAGCATTTGAGGAGAGAACTCCCAGAGCTCCAGATTTAAAAAAAAAAAAAAAAAAAAAAGGCGGGGGGGAGGCTTGCAACCAGACTGGGTGCAGGAGGAAAAAGAGATGCTTCTTAGTCTAGCAGATTAGCTGGTTGTGTTGAAACTGCCTCCTCTCCCAAATTCAGGGTCACATTTGGGCCACACTTTGCCTCTTTTAGAAATGCAATTTTTGCTTTAAGGTTAAAAAAAAAAAAGATGGAGAGGAGAAAGAATCCATGTCCCCAACCCTCACAGACCCAAAGATGCCTGCATCGGTGGTGATTTGTGTTGGGCACAAAGAATTCAGAGCCCTGGACATTGCTAGTTTCATTATAAATACAGAGAAATGCAAGGTCCTAGTCCCCAGGGGAGAAAAGGATGCTGGAATGTGTGAACCAACCCAGTCTGGAATCAGAAAAGCAAAAGAAGATGGCTGCTAGTCAGGAGGGATCTTGGTGACCTGACCTTCTCTTTGTCCCCTTACTCATTTTTAAAAAAATTATATGGCAAAGTCATGTCAATTTGAGAGCTAGTGTGACATGGTGGTTTGAACAATGGACTTTGACTCTGGAGCCCAGAGTTCGAATCCTTGCTCAGCCATGGAAACCCACTGGGTGGCCTTGGCCAAGTCACACACTCTCAGTCTCAGACGAATGTAAGGGCAATCCCCCTCTGAACAAATCTTGCGAAGGAAACCCCATGATTGGTTCGCCTTAGGGTGGCATTAAGTTGGAAACAATTTGAAGGCACCCAACCACCACAACAATGCCAATTTGGAGAATTGAGACTAACCTTATACAGGCTCAGTGCAAACAACCACAGGAGGCAGGTTGCACAAAATCACACACTGCCCTTTTGCACTTATGAGTCTGGTTGTGTGTAGGGGGAAGAGAGAAATGGGAAAAAGATGAAGCCACTTTACACAACTATTGCCAGCACAGAAAAGATCAGACATGGGAAATGCCTGGAAACCCCCATAAGTCTCCTTCAGCCAGGCCTGGGAAAAGTAACTTTTTCAGTTGACAACTCCCTAGAGTAGAGATGGGGGATGCTGGGAGTTGTTATCTGAAAAAATAGCTTCTCCAAGCTCTAGAAAAGACAGAAAATAAGGTTCTTTTTCCTATGCCAGAAGAAAAGACCACAAGGTTTAAAGGTATGTATGGACATGCTTAGATTAGAATGCAGATCTACAAACTCAGATCCAAAGGTCATGGAGAAAGCAATCTGCACCGAGACTCTTTGGGTGGGGGCAAGTGGTGAGGCTTGAGGACATGTCCCAAGGGAGAAGCGTTGGTTAAATGAATCCTGAAACAAAGAGGACTAGAAATAGTTTTATTATAGAAAATAGTCTAACGTGTTTTGGCCTGGACATTTTTAATGGCCTTTCTCAGGGCATTATAGCTTTAAAATCAACCAGCAGAAATGTTAAGGGAGAGAACAAAACATATGAGAAGAGGTTGAAGGAGCCAAGCACATTTAGTTTGGTGAAGAGAAGACTAAGGGGTGCCATGATGGCACCCTTTGAATACTTCAAGGTATTCAAGGAACACCTCAAGATATTAACATAAGGAGTGGGAGCAGACTTGTTCCCTACTGCCCCAAAGGCGATGACTGGGTCTAATGGTTTTAAGTTACATGAGAGCAGATTTTGATTGAGCCTTAGAAGGAATTTTTAAGAGCAGTTCAGCAATGGAACCAATCGCCCCCGGAGAAGAGTTAGGGGTGGAGTAGAAACTATAGCCTTCTAGGTTATTATCATCATTTTTTGGCCTACAACTCAAAATAGGCCCAAGCAGCCTATCCAATGGGGGTGGACTCTGGGAACTGGAGTCCCAAAACTTCTGGAGCGGCACAGCTGCCCATCCCTAGCCTGCTATTAACATATAGACTGCCTCTGAACATGGGGTTTCCACTAAGCCATTTGGCTAGAAGGTATTACAGAGATGAATGGACACATAAGCCCATACTGGTTGATATTTTTTTTTAACCTGGCGGTAGAGAATGGCCATTAACAGAACAGCTCACCTATGCTGGCAGGCCTCTGGCATTTAGTAATCCAAGCAGACTTCCCTTGCCCATGGAGGTTCCATTTCCACTCACCCTGGTTAATAGCCACTGATAAATCAAGTCATGGTTGAAGGGTGTCCCAAGACACGGGTCTAAGACAGCAGCCACATCTTGTGGCAATGAGTTATGCAAGTGAGTTTTCTCAGCACAGCCATCTACACAGAGCAGAAGGAATGGGTTCAAGAGGAGCCCTTTCCTTAGGCCATGTTTCACCAACAAGAAAGAGTCAGGAGGTAGGAATACCAACACAGGACCGATAGTAGCCCAACTCCCAAAAGTATACGGTGGCATTATTTCTCGCTAACAATGGTATAAAAGAAAATGAAGATGTACTTGACCAATCCCCTAAAATACTCTGCCTTCAACTCACTCATCAGCAAGTTGATAGTCAGACAATGCAGATAAGCTATCCCTCTGTACAATGATTAAAAATACATGCAAATAATCACAGATGTTTGATTCAGAATTTCTTTTTGATTCAACTATTGAACATATAGCACCTCTCAACGAGTGATTGCTATTGTTTTTTGTAATTTTTTTAGTGTAAAGATTTCTAAAAATGGCTTCTCCCATGGTCTTACATCAGGATGATCAGTTCCAATGAGCATCAAACACTCCCTGCACCCCAGGATGCAGCACCCTGAAATCCTCTGAAAATTGGCCAAGTTTCTGATAGAGAAGTGACTGAATGTGATGTCTAGTTTTATTTTCAAGGATGAAATAAAGCAAAGCTACCCCAAATTTTGCAGGGCTCTAGGTACTAATCTCTAAATACCATAAAGGGACCAGATGCCACCTGATTTAGGAAGCTAAGATGGGTCACCCCTGGTTAGCACTTAGACGGGAGACCATCAATAAGCACCAGACACTGTAGGCAATATTTCAGAAGAAGGAATGAGAATTCCTTGTTTTAGGACCTTGTAAAATTCATAGGATTGCCATACATCGACAGGCAACCTGAAGGCACAGACACACACACATATACTTTTGGGGACCCATGGAAGTTTGGGTGCACAACAATTAGATTTCCCCCAAATTATATGGGGATTTAGCCAACTGGCTACAAAAGGATTACTCTCCAGTCCATAAGATCTTTCAGAAATGTGCCGTTTGTGGCCAATTTTTTAAGGCTCTTTTTCCCCTCTTTGCCCTGGTCACCTGTAGCTGATCATTATTCACCAGAGGCGACCAAACCAAGGAGCCACTAGCAAGCCTTAGATTCAGAGCAGGCATTTTCAGTGAGCCCAGTGGAAACTTTAGAGAGAAGGGATGGCTGTTCGGACTCACAGGACAGTGTACAGTGGTCCCTCCACATTCACTGGGGTTAAGGGTGAAGGACCCCTGTGAATGTGGAAATACTACAAATGAAAAAAACCTATTATTTTTACTAGAGAGATTCTCTAGGAATCTCCAGGTCCTCCAGTGCAACTCTATGGTCAACATCTGCCAGAGGTTGCGCATAGAATCATGCTGGAGGACCGACAAATGCCTAGAGAAGTGTTTTCTCTAGGGACTCATAGGTTCTCCAACACAACTCTATGGTCAACTTCCAACAACACTGCACTGGAGGACTTACAGATTCCTAGAGAGAACATATTAACCAAATCTGCAAATAACAAATCCACAAAAGTCAAAGCTGCAAATGTGGAGGGCTGACTGCATTCTATTTACAGAAAGGCTTCAAAACCCTGTAGGTCCTTTACCTGAACGGCGATCCAGCTGGCGTTGACGGAATGTTCTCCAAATGGGCCAAAGCCTGCAATGACAGAAGCAGACTGTCACAGGGGTGGCACTGTGCTCACCAGAGCAGAGGAATGGGTCAGGCTAGGCGGTTTCCACTCAGCTCGCCAACATGAGAATGCACAAAGTTAGCTTCTTCCTCCAGTTTTATTTACTCAGTACATTTAGAACAAACCTGTCCTCCAGGGTTCCTTCTGCCACTCCATTCTATCTGCACAGCAACCCTGCAAGGGAATGTAAGCCAAGGGCATGTGACTGGCCTATGGCCACCTAATTATCTCCTGTGGCTATGGAGATAAATTTTATGAGTCTCCCAAACTCTGGCCTTTCCCCCTTCATGTGTTCAAGTGAGCAAATACACTTGCTTTCTATTTTCCACCTCCTACTAGGGAACAGATAAAATTCTTCCACCTGTGTCTTCAGACAATCACACCCACCCACCTCAAAATTTATTCAGAGACATTTCAGTCACACAAGCCACATCTGCACTGCAGAAATAATGCAGTTTAGCACTGCTTTAACTGCTATTATTCCATGATATGGAATTTTGGGATTTGTAGTTCTGTGAGATATTTAGCCTTCTCTCTGAGAACACTGGTGCCAGTATAAACTACAAATCCCAGGATTCCATAGCATGGAGCTAGGACAGTTAAAGTGGCCTCGAATTGCATTATTACTGCAGTGCAGATGCAGCCATGGCCTCTCATCCCTGGATAGCAAGTGCCAAATGAAAGTATTGCTTCTCACACTGGCTAACATACTTTTGTCCTGAATAGTGCCGAGCTTGGAAAAGTTACCTTTTTGTACTACAACTCCCAGAAGCTCCAGCAAGCATGCCTTCCTTGCTAATGGCTTTTGGGAGCTGTAGTGCAAATTTCTACGCATGAAGACAGGCCAGGTGGAGCACGTGGGCAAGATGAAATCCTGGGGTGACCAAACATCTGCTGATGAGAATCAGTTGATTATTATTTGAGATGGGGTGGAAGACCCATTTTGGTCCTGGAATATATTATAACTGTTTTATTGCCTGTCCCTATTAGATGACCTATAGACATCATCAGTAAAGTACACAGATAAATAAATACAGAAACCAAAGTCCAACACTCTCCTCCTCCGGTCCAGGTTTTACTTAGTAAACATTTTCGAAAGCTAAGCAAAATTATGAAAGAATATGGCCCAGACACAAAGGTTACCCACACGCTCAGATCTGGTGTTGGACCTCTAATGAGTAATCTTGTTAACTGGAAAACCATAATTGCTATTACTGAATAAGGGATGTTTTCAGGGATCGTATCACAAGCAGGGGAAAGGCAGTTCAAAGCATGTGAGATGGCAGATTTTTCATTAACACGCCAGAGCAGTTGTCCTACTGGTCCCTGGGCAGGGGAGTGGGGAGACAATTTAATTCAGTCCACAAGAAAACTATTATTAGAGCTCCTGCTCTCAGAAATAGCTGTTGATGGCTTGAAAGAAAGGGGGAAAAGGAAGTTTGCGCCTAGTCGCCTAGAGAAGTGGTTTTATCCACCATAGGTGAGCAACATTTTACAAGCCTGGTTTAACTGCACACACAGAAACAGCAAACCAATACTACAAAACAAGGACTTATGCTCAACAGATATTTCAGCCACATATAAAAATGTGGGGGAGACCAATGGGGACATTAATGCAGGCATTAAGCTGGACTTGGGACACTTTTAGGGCAAAGGATACAAGCTGGTGAGAGACAATATGGTGTAGCAGTTTGAGCTTTAGATTATGACTCTGGTTTGAAACCCTGCTGGGCCAGAGAAAGACAAGTCACACCCTCTCATCCTCAGATGAAGGCAAAGGCAAATCCTTTCTGAACCAATACCCCATGAAAGGGTTGTCATAAGGTGGAAATGACTTGAAGGCACGTAATAGTACAAGCTGGTAGGGAAAGGAGCAGAGTCCCCAGACAAAAGTAAAATATTTTGTTTTAAAGGTGTGGGGTTTTTTATGTTACCATGAGGCAAGCTACATCAAATACACAATTTATGCCAGTAAACAAGCAAACCAACAAAAAGCCTCAGGAAAACAAAGGGCAAGATTTTTGTTGATCCACACATATTCCTTGTCATCATTTGTGCCCTCGAAGAAAAAGGCCAACTTCCAACTAGTTTTTTGAGTCAGAAGGCCAAACGACCATCATTTTTCTGCCAAAGGCTAGCAGCCATATTTAAAGCAAGACTCTTGTCTGCAACATTCCCAAGACTTTTATGTAGGGGGGAAAAACACTCTGCTAGTACTCCCATTTTTTTATTATAAAAACGAAGAGTAAATACAAGGTCAGAATTTCAGGAAATTCTACAGGTGCCAGTTGCATAGCTGAAGCACCAGAGAGAAAACAGCAGTCTCTCCCTGTCCACTCTAGGCCTTCCCCCCAACTCACCCAGAGGGCTCCTTTGTGTTCTTTCTTGCACAACTAAGGCTGCTGCCATCAGATAAGAATTCAATAGAGTATTTTGGAGACTCTCTGGGCGCCCTCTGACTAGAGGCCTCCAAGGCTAATTAGCAGGAAACCAGCTGCTCCCAGCTGCCTGAGTTTTATGGGATTATCTCAAAACAGAAGAGCAGAAATGTGGATGAGAGCATGTTGCACTCCAGCGCATGAGCACAGGCCAGCAATGCAGGTAACAGCACCAATTGGGAAGAAAACAGCCTTCTAAAGTAGCTTGTTTTTAACAAGTACAGTGGTCCCTCCATGTTCGTTCGCTGGGTTTAGGGGGTGAAGGATCCTTGTGAATGAGGAATATTGCAAATAAAAAACCAGTATTCTTTTTACCTCAGAGAACACCTCTCTAGGAATGTTCAGGTCCTCCAGTGCAACTATATGGTCAACATCAGCCAGAAGTTAATCACAGAATCATACTGGAGGACCTACAAATGCCTAGAGAAGTGTTTTCTCTAGAAACTTCTAGGTCAGGGGTAGGCAACCTTTCCCCTTTAAGGGCCGAGGGACTTCAGCTCCCAGAATCCCAGGAGCTATTGGCCAGCATGGGACTATTGGCCAACATGGCTGAGGCTTCTGGGAGCTGAAGTCCCTCAGCCCTTAAAGGGGACAGGTTGCCTACCCTACCGGTTCTAGGTTCTCTAGCACAACTCTATGGTCAACTTCTGGCAGAAGTTGCACGGAGGACCTAGAGATTCCTAGAGAGAACATATTAATCAAAACCGCAAATAATCAAATCTGCCAAAGTCAAAGCAAATGTGGGGGGCCAACTGTATACAGATGTTTCAGGGAGTGCTGGTTTAGAAATGCACCTTACAGGTGTGCAAGAACAGAGGGTATGGAGACCGCAGCTCCCAGTTTCAGCTTTTGCAATGGGGCACCAACGCCTGGCATCCCTTCCTCTGTCAAGAACTAACGGTGTTCCAGCAGTTCCAATTATGGCCAAGCCGGTCGATCCAGAGGGCGCTTCCTTGGCTGCCACAACTCCAGTCACTGATGAGGCCGGGCAGGTAGAAAATGGTGTGGCTTCTGATTTTCCATTCCCCCCTCCCACAGACAGCCCCCCTACAGTCTCCCCACTTCCAGTCCCAGCCTCTGCCCCCTTTTGTGCCCCAACAAGCCTTTTTCGAGACAGGGCCTCTTATTCCCTGCAGCTTCACATATCGCTCCTCCTCTCAGCACAACTGAGCTTTGCTGATGGTTCCTGCAGGACCTGAGCAAACTTCACAGAGCAATTACAGGCTGGCTTGTGGGGCTCTTGTTTTGATTTTGGATATACAGTTGGCCCTCTCTATCCACGGATTCAATCACCCACGGTCTGAACGTATTTTAAAATATATATGAATTCCAAAAAGCAAACCTTGGTTTTGCTATTTTATATAAAGGACACCATTTCACTATGCCATTGTATTTAATATAATTTGAGCATCCACGGCTTTTGATATCCACAGGGGTCCTGGAAACAATCCCCAGTGGATGCCAAGGGCCCACTGTATCTTCAAGGGAAACACAAAGTTTCCGGGGTAGAATTCAAAGATATACCTGTGCTAGACTGTAAAATTAGTATGTTAGGAGATCTTGTAGCACCTTTGAGACTAACTGAAAGAAAGAAGTTGGCAGCATGAGCTTGCATAGACTTACCCAAGTCTACTTCCTCAGATGCATTGTAATTTGTCTACAAAAGCTCATGCTGCCAACTTCTTTCTTTCAGTTAGTCTCTAAGATGCTACAAGATCTCTTCACATACTAAGCTTACAGGCTAACATGTCTAGATCTAACTGAAAGCCTACAGACTAACTGTTGGTTATAGACTAACTGAAAGAAAGCAGTTGGCAGCATGAGCTTTCGTAGACTACAAAAGCTCCTGCTGACAACATCTTTCTTTCAGTCAGTTTCTAAGGTGGTTACAAGATTTCTTTTCATACAGTTTCCAGGGTGCTGCACTGATTTGGGATATAATGGTGAACATGGATCAAATACCATGTTGAAGCTCTTTTTCTGGCTTCAAACTTTCCACTTGTTGTCAGGGAAGAGACGAAAGCTTAAGGGGGGCGGTGTTGGTGGAGGAGAAACCAGCCCACTGCTCAGCAGGTCTATGGAGGTCTCCCAGACAGAAGGGCAGACAGGAAAAAATTCAACCTGGCTTTTTCCTACCCTTCAGAACAGAGCAAACAATGCAAAATTTTACTGAGTCTTTGAAACACAAAAACCTTATTAGTGACCTTGTTACCAACAAATAATGTAGTGTCCACATTAAAATGGTGGTAACAATGCATCTTTTGTGTCTCCTCCATTCCCCCCCCCCCACTCCCGAATTCCCTGAACCAAACTTCTCACCAAAGATCTACCCTCTATAAACAGACCCTATGCATAAAATAGTTATAAAACCACTTTGGACAACTTTCATCAAGTGGAAGCAGGGACCCATTCCTCTCACCAAACACATCACCCCCCCCTCAACTCTTGCATAAAGTTCTACTGAGAAACACATTAGTTAAGCATTAAGGCTAAAATAAGAGAAGTGTTAAGCAGAAAAGGGGCGGGGGCGAGTTAAATTAGAAAGAGAAGCTACTCTTTCATCTTGGATGAAGTTACTGCGGCAAAACTACAAGGAGAAAGTAGTTACAAAGAGAAATTTGTAATGAGAGTACTGTAATGCACAAAAGAGAAGAGAATCTTATTAAAAGAAAGAAGGGGGTGATTAGTTAAATAAAATGAATGATTAGTTAAATAAAATGAAAGCTATATATAAAAGGGTGGTATCTAAAGGTTGTTAGATAAATAAAAAAGAGTGGTTAGTTAAATAAAATAAAAGCTATATATAAAGTGCGGTTAGTTAAAGAAAATAACAACAACAATAACGTTTATTATAAAGCTCTTTTCACCAGACATATCCAAACCAAAATAACTGAAACCTGTGGAGTGTTAAACTGAGGGAGATAGGGTTTTTTAAAAAATAAAAAACGGACTCCAAGTAATCTCCTGAACGCTTTCTTAATTAACGGGATGGAAGAAAGTCTATCTTTTTGAAGGCGTAGAAGTGAAAAGATGGAAACATTGTGTGGAAATAGTAAAATCTAGGAAGTTTGGAGAAAGAGAGCTGGCGGGGTGTGGGGCTAATTTAGGTCTGTTCGCCTTAATTAACACAAGGGAGGGGGGAAAGGGGCGACATGGTTGGTAGTGGGGCCAAGTAAGCGATGAAAAAGACCGAAAAACGAGATTTGTTGATATGTGGCGGCGGGAACTAAAAGGAGGGGGAACTGTTCTGGGGGGGTTGTTGGGCGCAGGGGGGGAGAGCTTAGCGGGGGACAAAGTTCCCACCTTGAAATCCTCCCCCCGTGGGGATGTTTCTCCCAGATCCCCCCGCTCCGTCCTCCCTCCGGTTCCTTTTCCTGCTTCGCCGCTTACCCGTCACCACTACCGGCCGCCGGGTCCTCTCCATGGCTCCGCTAGGATCCTTCCTTCCCTCCCTCCCGGCCAACTTAAGGCGACTGACGGAGCGCCTCCTCCGCCCCTCTCTCAGGGACCAAGCCCCTCCCGCTCGGGGGCGGGGCTAAACCGCGCCCAAAGCCTGCCCACACCCAGAAGAGAATGTAACGCAATAAGGAACCATAGAGAAGAGTCGCCCGAGTCCTAGAGCGCTCTCCTTACCATAGAGGGACGGGAAAGAGAGGCCCCCGTTCTTTCTTTAGTCCTCCCTGCTCTTCTCCCAAAGGTTGCCATGGCTCTCACTATGAACTCTGGGCCTGCATCTGCACTGCAGAAGTAATGAAGTTTGAAACTGCTTCAACTGTCATGGCTCCATGGTATGATATTCAGGGATTGGTAGTTTTGGGAGGCATTTAGCCTTCTCTATCAGAGACCTCTGATGGCACCACAAACTACAGATCCCAGGGTTTCATAACACTGAGCCATGGCAGTTAAAGTAGTGCCAACCTGGATTATTTCTGCAGCCTGGGAGTTGCAGTTTTCTCTCTTATAGAAGCAGGCTGCACTGTCAAAAGGGAGAGCTTGCAGCCCAAAGACACCTAGAAAGATACACTTGTCTGCCCCCCTTCCCATTTCTATGATGTGTAGCAGAACCAAGAGATGGGGGTTCCCCAAAACTCTTACAGATCCCAAATGCAAAGAGGCAATGGGGGTGGGCACAGAAGAGAGGAAAGAAAAGGCATCCAAGGCTGTGTCTACACAGCAGAATTAATGCCGTTTGACATCACTTTAACTGCCATGGATCAACGCTATAGAATTATTGGGATTTGTAATTTTGTAAGATATTCTGTCTTGTCAAAGACAGAGATGTAATTCTGTCCTGTCAAAGAGCTCTGGTGCCACAGCAAACTACCAATCACAGGCATCCATAGGCTGCATCCTTTGGAAGTTAAAGCAATGTTAAACTGGATTAATTCAGCAGCATGAAATAGGCAAGAGACCATCTAGCTGAGTTTCTGCGGAGCAACAAGGACCACTGGAGGAGGCCAAGGGGTGGCCAGGAAAACAAGGGGCAACCTTGTTGCTTGTGGGCCTTCCCAGCCTGGCACCAGGTTGCCCACAGTGGGAACAAAGTGACGGATGCTTGATGCCCCTTGGCCTGACCCCACCATAGAGTTCTTCCATGCCACACCACCATGGTGGCAAAGCCTTGACACCACCAGGCTTCTTGATTCATGGAATCTTGGGATTTGTTGATTCATGATGGATTTGGAATATCCTGCCAGATAACACCCCAAACTTCAAATCCCAGGCCTCAATGGAGTGATGGGAGTCCTGGTGGCAGAGATAATAGGACCCAAGAGCCACATTTCAAGAAACTGGATATGCTTCTTTTGAGAGCAGGAGGGGCCCTTTCAAAATGGTGACATTCCTGGCGTCATGTCTGATTTTGCCCTTTCTTCAAGGATATCAAGATACAGCTTCTGGAGCGGGGAGTTATGGACCTGATGTTGGACTGCAACTCCCAGGATACACAAACAATTGGAGATTTTAGCTAAGGTTCAAAGTTTACATTTCTGAACCAATTTGTCACCCTTTGCCTTTGCTTTAAGCCCTTTATGCTCAACTCCTTTCAACGGACCCTTGCTTTAAATCCTCTTTACTCAATCCCTTTCTACAGAAGCCATTTTGGTCACTCTAAACCCTCTTTCTGAACATGTTTTTAAAAATTATGTTCAGCCCCAAGTAGACCTACATCGCCAACTGCAGCCAGCCCACAAGTCTCACTACAATTGTCCACTCCAATCTACATCCTTTTGTATGGCTTGTTTCTCCCATTATTTTTTAAAATTGGTGGTAAAAGGGAACTTTCTGGAGGCAGCCTACTCTTTAGTGCCATAGCTCCCCCCATGTCTTCATCTGCTGTGGCATACCCTATAGATGTACAAGTCCTCTTCTTTAGAAGAAGAAGAATCAAAGATGACAAATGATAGATGGGTGGGCCATCCAGGTGTTGTTGGCTTGTCACTCCCAGCATACTTCACCACTGGCTGTGCATCGGGGACTTTGTCTAGCCCCATAGTACAAAACTGGTTTATTATCCACCCTAGAAACTTAGGGGGGTTGCAGACTGCCAGAAATAGTGCAAATTGAGTCCACTTTTAGGGTTAGGGTTAGTGCTAGGGAATCATGGGAACTGTATTTTATTGTGGCACCAGAGCTCTCTGACAGAGAAGGCTCAATGTCCCCCCCAAAAAACAATTCCCATGATTCCCTAGCACTAACCCTAACCCTAAAAGTGGACTCAATTTGCACTATTTCTGGCAGTCTGCAACCCCCCTTAGACATCATCTGAAGTCTACAGGGAGCTCCAATGGGGGTGGGGGGCATCTATTTAGAATCCCTCTTCAAAATGGCCTCATCCTAACTTAGGTCCTGCTAAAAGAAAGTGGGTTTCTCTTCTAGAACATACAAAGGTGTAGCATGAAAGTGGTGTTGCTTTTCCAATTCCTTTTATTTCAAGGGAGAGGAGTCTGGGTAGAGTCTCAAGTGCCGATCTTGTGCAATGAAACCTGTGGTCATACAGACTGCGACCCTTTCTCTCCCAGCACAAGGCAAATGCCTCCCTTCCCGCAAAGACAACTGTTGCACAAACATCAAGATAACCAAGAAGAGCCAAAACTATCCTTCACTGTCCTTCAATGTTTCTTCAGGTCAGATCTAACCTACCTGTATAAGATGGAGCCACAAGCACTTGGGACATTCTGTTGAAATCCCATTTTTTCATATTAAAAAAAAAGAGAGAGAGAGGAAAAAAAACATCAAAAAAATAGCCCAATAGTCCTGGATTCAGGACTGGATACTGATCAAGAATAAAAGATTATTAGATTTAGAAGGACATGATCTAAGATTCGGTTGGCATGCGTATTTATGGTACAATAAAGTCAAAGTACATCAAGATTTTTGCCACCACATAATAAGGAGAGCTTTAGTTAAAATTTGGGGAAAAGTAAAGCTAAAATTCTATTGAAGTTTACTGGGATGGCTTGTTAGGTGTAAATGGGATATAGAGTCAATGTTAAAAATGATGAAATGTAAGAGATGTGTGTCTGCATTTTTCCCTGTTGTGAAAAGTTGTTTTTGCTGAAGCCAGACTCAGTTATCAGCCCAGGTGTGTTCTTAGCCCAAAACAAGGAGCTAACAAGACTCTATTCTCTGAGAAAGAGATTTTGTTTACATTGAGGTTTTTGTCAACATGGAATTGTTATGGGAAATGTAGTCACATGATTTATTATGGTAATTAAAGGTTGGGCTAAAGCACGTCATGTATCATCAGCCAATCAGTCTGTAAAGGCTACACCCAAAAGGGTGGAGAATTGGGGGGCTGAGAGCTGGGAATTAGAAAGCCACTCACTTGTTTTTTAACCTTTGAGCTGTAATGAACTAACAAAAATATTCTCCTGATGCTGCTACAAGCCAATCTTGAATCATGTAGCAGATAGGCTTTGTTCCTGTTTAGCCTTCTGGCTAAAGTGAAGCTATTCTTATTCTTATTCTTATTATTTGTTTTTGCTTTTTGCTGTTTTTCAATAAAAGAAGCTTACTAGAAGTTCCAGGTTTTGGTGTTTGGTTTTAAAAGGACTGTTCACAACACTTCATCAACATCAATTTCCAACAAGTGGTAGCAGAGGATGGTTTACGACCCACCGGGAAACTCTGAAGCCAACTTTGAAGCCAAGCCTGGATTTAAAAAGCAGGAGCATTTTTTTTTCTTCCTCTCAGCCAGCGCAGCGCGCGGAAGGCAGGAGATGGAATTCCAAGCCTGATTTATGGCAGAAGCTCCACAGCAATTAGCCGGTGGCTGTAAAAGCTGCAGTTTTAAAGGGACAGAGTCCTGGAGCCGGGAGGGGCAGTTTTTAAGGCTTGTATTGGACTAATTGGGAATTAATTAAACATGGAGCATGCCAGGTTTCCCAAGCTTACGTCGGATAATTATGCATCTTGGAAGGTTTACAGCCAGGCCCTTTTAGCCAGAGAAGGCCTTTGGCAGGCTGTGCAAGCTGGACTTCCACAAGTTCCAACTGCAGCTGAGACGGAACGGAATTCCAGAGCTGTTGCAACCCTCCTTCTCCTTTTATCTGAGGGACATTTAAATCATGTATAGGATTTGACTTCTGCAAAACAAATATGGGACTCTTTGGCTAGAATTCATCAGTCCACTTCTGCTCTAGCAATGATGATTTGGGCCAAGCGCCTGTTTTCTTGCAAAATGAAGGATAAAGATTCTGCAGAAGCTCATTTTGATCGGATGAGAGACTTGTTTGCCCAGGTTCAAGCAAGGGACATCGCCCTAGATGAAAGTTTAAAAGTTTACATCCTCCTGGGATCTCTGAATGAAAGTTATGATAATATCCTGCTCGGATTGCAGGCCTTGCCTGGAGCTCAATTAACTATGGAATTGGTTTGTGGGAGAATTTTGGAGGAGGCACAGAGGAGGAAATTTGGAGCAGAGCAACGAAAGCAGGGTTCTGCAACTGCAAAGCCTCAAAATGCCACAGAGGGAGCTTCAAAAGAGATGCAAACTGAAAAAGTAGCAGTCTCAAAGGGCAAGATGTGTTTCTATTGTAAAAAATTTGGACATTTAAGAAAAGATTGCAGAAAGTTGGCTGCAGATACCAGGAGGGGGCAGCAGCAACAGCAACAACAACAACAGCAGCAGCAGCAGCAGCCACGTTCCCCTGGTGGCCAAAAGAGACACAGTGCTAACCAAGGATTTGTTGCCACAATTCAAAGCTGTGATGGTGTGCCCCAAGTTCAGCCATCCACCACTTGGCTTTTGGACAGTGGAGCCACGACCCATATGTCAAACAAGATTGAACTGTTCCAGAGCAGAAAACCAGCAAATGTTTCTTCTGTTGCCTTAGCAGATGGGTCAGGTCCAAAAATTCAAGAAATGGGAACTGTTTGCATTCCTAGTTTTGGTAAAAATTTTGAAAATGTCTTGTATGTACCTAGCTTGCAAAACTGTTTAGTTAGTGTGTCAGCTTTGGCCACAGATGGGTACAAATTGAGTTTTGAGGGGGATGAATGTTTAATTTTTAAAGATGGTGAGATTTGTGCTAAAGCAATTCTGAAAGACAAGCCATATTACATGATTGACAAAGAGTGTTGTGCAGTCGCACAAAACAAGCCTTTGCATGCAGATTGCATTCATTATTTTCACAGAGTGTTGGGTCATGTTGGTTTTCCAAATCTTTTGAAATTGAAGCAGGTTTGTCCTGAGTTTAAAATGTCACCATGCTCAAACCACTTGGAGTGTTCAGTTTGCAGCAGGATTAAGCTGAAAGCTTATCCTGTGGCAAAAAGAACAAAACTTAAAGCCCAGAGACCTTTTCAACATGTGCACTGTGATTTAGCTGGGCCAATTACTCCCAAGACCCAGGGAGGAAGTAAATATTTCATGGTGATTGTGGATCGCTTCACAACGTTTTCCTATGTAATTCTTTTGAAAGAAAAGAGTGAAGCAGGGGAGAAATTAAAGGAATGGGTGAACATGATAGAGAGACAGTTTGACTACAAAGTGGGAACTTTGGTCACAGATAGAGGAGGAGAATTCTTGGCTAGTCACTTGACTAATTGGTTAAGAAAAATGGGAATTAGGCATTTTACCATGAACCCATCTTGCGCGGCTGAGGATGGGCTTGCTGAGAGAAAAATAGCCATTTTGAAGCAAATAAAAGATTGTATGATGCTTGATGCCAATGCTCCAGAGCACCTTTGGGGGGAGGCAATTCTCACAGCAAATTTCCTGACAAACCGCACTTGGAATTCTGCTGTGCAGAGTACTCCTTACCACATGCTTTTCAAGAGACCACCCAATTTGAAATACCTTAGAGTGTTTGGGCAATATGCAAATGTGTACATACCTGCAGCTTTCAGAAAGAAGGGTCAGCCCAAATGGAGACGTTTGATGTTTGTTGGTTACACAGGGAACAGTTACAGGTTTTACCTGGGTGGACAGGAAGTTCTTTTTTCAAGGAGCGCAAACTTTGAGAAACATTCTGGGTGGGAGAACATTCATTCAAACAAAGAGGTGTTTTACAGACTAGGTCGTTAGAAACACAGACAACACCTGCCAGAAATGGAGGGGCAGTGAAGCAAGAATCAGACTCTTCAGAGGGTGAGGCTAGTACATCAGACAAGTTGTCACACACACGCCCACCAGCACCTAGAATGACAGAAACAAAGAGACACACAGTCAAAGAGGCACATTCAAGTACAGATTCTGAGGATGATCAGGGAAAAACGAGGACAATTGTTTTGAGGAGGACAACTAGAGTTAGGAAACCTCCAGATCGTTTTAAAGTGCAGGAAGCTAAAGCTTGTGTAGTCATGACAGAAGAGCCTGAGAGCTACAAGGAAGTACAAGAGTGTTGTGATGAAGAGAGGTTGAAATGGGAGTCTGCAATGGAGCAAGAGTTCAAGTCTTTGGTAAACAAAAAGGTGTTTGAAATTGTTGACAGACCTGCAAATCACAAGGTGATAGGTTGCAAATGGGTTTACAAGAGGAAGCTGATGCCGGATGGTAGTCAGAGATACAAGGCCAGATTGGTGGCTAAAGGGTTTGCACAACAGAGGTTTGAGAATTATGACAAAACTTTTTCTCCAACAGCAAAGCCTGAGAGTTTGAGGTTAGTGTTGGCTTTAGCTGCAAGGAGGGGCCAGGTAGTGCATCATTTTGATTTTGAGACTGCATACTTGAATGCAAGTCTTGAGGAAACTGTTTTCATGGAACAACCTTTGGGTTTTCAGCAAAATGGTGATAGAAAGGTGTACAAGTTGAAGAAAGCATTGTATGGTTTGAAGCAGAGTGCCAGAAGCTGGAATTTTTGCATTCATGATGAATTGGTGAAGCTAGGCTACAGACGCAGTGTAGCTGATGCATGTGTTTACACAAAAGGAGATGTGATCTTGGTGATTTATGTAGATGACTTGTGTGTAGCAGCAAATTCAAAGCAAGAGATTCAGGCAGTAAGAAAGGAGTTGTCACAGAAATTTAGTGTCAAAGATCTTGGAGTTTTAAGGTCTTATCTAGGGATAGATGTTGAATGGAGTGAAGATGGGAGTTGTTTGTTGAGTCAACAGAGGAAAATTCAAAGTTTGATTGAGAAGTGTGGATTGCAGGATGCAAAGACAGTGAAAAGTCCAATGTCAGTTGGTTATGTGAATAGTGAAGGGACTAAAGAGTTTGAAAATTCAGAGATGTACAGGAGTTTTGTGGGGAGTTTGATGTTTATTGCTAAAAAAACGAGGCCTGACATTTGTTTTGCCGTGGGCATGCTTGGAAGAAAGGCAAATTGTCCTACAGTGGAAGATTGGACAGCAGTGAAGCATTTGTTGAGATATTTGAAGAGTAGCATAGACAGGAAATTGAAGTTGCAAAACAGTAGAGCTGGTCTTGAATGTTTTGTTGACAGTTCGTTTGCTTCTGAGCTACAGGATAGAAAGTCAGTGACAGGATTGTTGATTAAGTTTGGAGAAAGCGCAATTGTTTGGAGAAGTAGAAAACAGAGATACGTAGCGCAAAGTACAGGAGAAGCAGAATTCGGGGCCTTATCTGAGTTAGTTAATGAGATTGAATGGATTAGACAGTTGTTGAAAGATCTGAATGAAAAATGTATTGATCCAGTGATGATAAATGAGGGTTCTCAGACATGCATTGCAATGGCTGAAGCTGAGAACTTGAAGTGCAGAACAAAGTACATTGGTGTGAGGTATCAAAATGTCAGAGAAATGATACAGAATGGAATGGTGAGTCTGCAATACATTGAGTCAAACCATAATCAAGCAGACATCTTGACAAAGGCATTGACCATTGATAGACACGAACAGATGTCACGTCTACTTGGCATGTCTTAAGTTTAGGCCTAGCCATTGAGCTTAGTTTTATAACAGTTTTAGTTTAGTGTACAACATACACACATCTTACATTTCAGGAGGGGATTGTTAGGTGTAAATGGGATATAGAGTCAATGTTAAAAATGATGAAATGTAAAAGATGTGTGTCTGTATTTTTCCTTGTTGTGAAAAGTTGTTTTTGCTGAAGCCAGACTCAGTTATCAGCCCAGGTGTGTTCTTAGCCCAAAACAAGGAGCTAACAAGACTCTATTCTCTGAGAAAGAGATTTTGTTTACATTGAGGTTTTTGTCAACATGGAATTGTTATGGGAAATGTAGTCACATGATTTATTATGGTAATTAAAGGTTGGGCTAAAGCACGTCATGTATCATCAGCCAATCAGTCTGTAAAGGCTACACCCAAAAGGGTGGAGAATTGGGGGGCTGAGAGCTGGGAATTAGAAAGCCACTCACTTGTTTTTTAACCTTTGAGCTGTAATGAACTAACAAAAATATTCTCCTGATGCTGCTACAAGCCAATCTTGAATCATGTAGCAGATAGGCTTTGTTCCTGTTTAGCCTTCTGGCTAAAGTGAAGCTATTCTTATTCTTATTCTTATTATTTGTTTTTGCTTTTTGCTGTTTTTCAATAAAAGAAGCTTACTAGAAGTTCCAGGTTTTGGTGTTTGGTTTTAAAAGGATAGTTCACAACACTTCATCAACATCAGTTTCCAACATGGCTTTCGCCACAAGAGGCATTATTAAGTAGATTTAGATATACAAAAAACTGGTTGAAATATGAGGAGATATTAACTACTGACAAAAGCAACGGATTCTATGAGTTGAAGGCTCTTAGTGACATTAAATTCAGAGATTCCAGTTTTACCTGGTTTCAATTCTATCAAATTCAAGACATTTTTAAACATGATATAAAACAATATGGAATTTATCTGCCGAAAAATGAAATAGATATTTTGTTATCGGACAATTCAAGACTGTTATATGGCATATTACTTTCTAGAAAATTGGAAGAAGACCAGGTAAAAGAACATATGTTGCAATGGGCAAAAGATATAGGCACTGAAATCTCCCTTGAATGTTGGTCAAAAGCTAGATCAGCAACATGCAAATTTACAGCTAATCAAATGTTGCGAGAGAATTATTTTAAAATGGAAACGAGGTGGCATTTTACACCGGCTAGATTGGCTAAAATGTATAAGAACAGCTGCTCTACTTGTTGGAAATGCCATAAAGAATACGGATCTTGGATACATATGTGGTGGAGCTGTTCCAAAGTACGGAATTCTTGGACTTCCATTCATGATATAATATGTGAAATACTGGATATATCATTTGAGTGCACACCACAACTTTATTTACTTAATATGATTCAGGAGACGAAAATCCAAGAGAGGAAATATGTATGGAAACTTCTTCTTTATATGGTTACTGTAGCCAGGATATTACTTGCTAGTAAATGGAAATAGAAGAATTACCTACCATCGATAGCTGGTTATACAGATTGTTTGAAATAGCGGCACTTGATAAAAGGGATGAGATGTTAGAAGTCAAATCTAAAAATGAGATAAATCTAAAATGGAAACCACTTTATACTTACTGTGGGGGGAAATGGGACGTTCGACCCTTTTAAGTTTTAATTTTTCTTGTAATAGTCTTAATATTATATAGGGAAGTATTTTGGAAAGGATTATTTGATTGGGATAAGGATTAATAGAATACTATAGAAGTAGATAAATATTTTTTGTAATAACAAAACAACATATAGACACAGATGTTTTAATTAATTAATTAATTAATTAATTGATGTTACTCACAAGCATAATCTCTGCAAATTGTAGAGTACAGTTACAAGAATATGTGCAAAAAGAAGAAATTACAGAAACAAATTAATTATTGGAGGAAGTGATACAGACAATCTTTCCGCTGGTGATTTGTATGTAATCTAAAAAGTTAATGCTCTTTATTTCTTATTAGCTGTGTAAGTCAATTTTCTTTATTTTTAAAGTTGGTATAAATAAAATTAAAAAAAAAATAGCCCAATCTAAAGTCTGTCTTGTGGGACCAGGAAAGACAGGGAATCAGCCTCCTCCTGTGCTGTGGCAATAAGGTCCAGGACTCTCTCACTGTTTCACCGCCTGTCTCCCTGGCTTCTTCTCTTGCTGTCCCCGGCCACTGCCAGGGATTCCACCTCGCCCACGCCCTCCAAACACACCTGAGGGGAGAAAAGGGGGGGGTATGTCATTCTCTAAGGAAGACAAGGGCTTAGCCCAACACGAGCACAAGGCAGACAGGAAACTCTCCAACCCAGTTTTCAGTGACCAGCAGGAAGTGACATCCACAGCTGAAGCTCACAGGGCAGCAACAACTATCCAGCAACCTAGGATGCAGAGGAGAGTGACATCCTAACTCCATTTCTCAGATACTTGGCAACACACAGATGGTTATGCATGGAGAATCCCTTTACAATTTTCATACCTAGCAGAACTGCCCATTATCCACAAGCTTATAGGTAAGCTGCAAAGCCATAAATGCAAGCAGCCATTCTCTGCCCTAGGTTATCTTTGACTTTACAAGACCAAACCCAATCCCAGATTCTAGTTTCCAACAGTGGTTGGCTAGACACTCAGAGGAAGCTGTCTAAGAAACCCAGAAGCAGGGCACAGAGGCTACCACCGGCCTTATTGAAAGGGCTGGAATGCTTCTCTTCTGAGTGCCATATACTGCATCACTACCATCTACTGCATCACTGACCACTCAGAAAGCTTACCTTATTGTAGTAATGTGTCTCAGTGTACAGCACTGCAAGAATTCTTGGGGAGGCCTGAAACTACATCCAGTTCTCACACATAAAGAACTTGGCATAGCTAGCAAGGGTATGGAGACTGGCCTGGTACTTTGCCTTGTGGTACTTTGCCTTGTGCTCCAACTGGGGTTAGTTCCAGCCTCCCAATTCAGAGTTCCTTCAGGGTTCAGCTTTATGTAAATGATGCAGCAGATAGTCTACAGCAAAGAAGCCCTTCCAAAGGGCCCAGCACCCCTCACAGCCAAAGACAGATTTGGGCTCCAACTGAGTTCAACCCTACATATGGGCAAAACTTCCTCTGCTGGATGTCTGTGAAAAAAAGCACGAGGTGTCCAGCCAGAGGCTGTCAGAGAACCTAAACTTCCAAATTCAGGAATTGTCCAGCTGCAACTAGATGCTGCAGTTGGCAATGAGGATCTTGTTCGGACCCAAACTATCCCAGTCCTTACCCCGCCCGGTGCCACCAACACCGCGCCCCTTCTGCTGCTGCTTTTGCTGCATCCCGCCACGCCCTCGTCCTTTGGACACCACCTCCTCCTTCACCATGTCGATGATCTCGTCTGGGATTCGCAGGTACTTGATGGTGCTGCCCCGGATGTAACACTCTGGCATCCGCCAGAACTTGTCTCCATCCTGTCCAAAATGGGGAGAAAGAATCAGGTAGCAGAGCAGGCTAGCAGCATACATTACTAGCCCACATGAGGACAAGCTAGCCTTCCCTATCCTCCCACAGGAAAATTTCATCAATCACTTCAAAAAATTCACTTCGGGGAAAAAAAATCTGATCAACCCCTTTTATTTTTACTCAAACCCCATACATATATATAAAATTAATATCATACCAAGCAAAAAACCAGAAACAGAACTTAAAGACAATACACCAGTAATTCATGATTCATCAAAAGGAGAGCCATCCCTTCTTTCTGCTGATTGGAGCAGTCCAGCATGGGAGCAATTTTTGCATGTTCATTTCCAAGATGTTCCTCTCTTCCTCAAGAAAAGGGGCTTTTAAAAACATGGACTTTTAAAGAGCTTCTAGAAGGGGACTGGAAGAATTCCTGCTATCATCTCATACATGAATTACAATCTGGAACCTTTGCCCTAAAACTGTCCTGTTCTCCCCACTACCGCTCCAGCTTCCAATCTGGCATTTTGGTCTCCTCTTAAAACTTAGCGCATCTGGGATGAAAGCTGGCACTACCATCTAGCAGGCAATAGGCATAACAGCAAGGAAAGCCATGTTTCTGTCCCAAAGGCAGAACCTCTGAGTGTGGACAGAGCATGGGGGGGAAAATTACTTTTCTGGACTACAGCTTCCAGAATTCCTGTACATTATCAAACAGCTCCAGGGCATCATGATGGAGTTTCATCATGTTTTCCCATTATGGTCTTTTTTCAGAACAGAATCATAGAGTTGGAAAAGACCACAAGGGCCATGGAGTCCAACCCCATGGTTTGGTAAGGGTGACATGCTTGGCATGGGTATTTAAAACCATGACGGGAGAGGAGGAGATGGCCACCTAGTGAAGTGTATCTCCTTGGGAGTGGAGGAGGTGGAAGCGGTTCCTAGGTCACCTTGAAGAGGTAGTGCTTCAAGACCATTCTGAATGAAACCCTCTTGAAATTGTAAAATAACTTGAAGCTACTGGAATATGTTTGTGGACATATCATGAAAATTAAAGGTTTGCCTTTATCTCTTTCGTTGTCTCTCAGTAGCTATAGACACAATCAAATATAGCATCCTTTAGAATAGCTGCCCAAACTGGGAGGAAGTGGGAATACTTTGCAGTCTTTTTGGTCATAAGACTCCAATGTAATAGTCTCACCAAAAAAGTGATCCTCACAGCATCCTTTCTTTCAGTGCCATGTTAAGGCATTTATTTATTTACTTTATATATCCTGCCCTTTTCCATAGAGGGGACCCAAGGCAACTCACAAATAAAATTCCAAAAACATATTACAATAAAACAGTTCAAATCTCATCTAAGAACATAAAACTATAAAATTACAAACATTAAAACCACACTAAAACCACGATACCCACCCTATATAACAAATAGTCAAGCCACCCCATGACCATACATTAAAAGCCTGCTTGAATAAAGCCGTTTTTTCCTTGCGGACAAAAGGCAAGCAAGGAGAGGGGCAGCCTTGCTTCTTGTCAAAGGGCATTCCAGAGGGCAGGAGCAGCCATCAAAAAAGCTCTCTCTCGTGTCCTCACCAGGTGAGCCTTTAATGGTGGCAGGTCCATGAGAACGCCTTCTCCTGAAGATTGTAGGACTCTAGTTCAGGGACTGGCAACCTACGGCCCGGGGGCCGGTTAAGAACTAAAAATGGCGGTCGCGGCGCGTTTGCGCATGCGCAGTACTCTTGCACATTCACAAAACGTGTCGCGGCCACCATTTTGATTTCCAAAATGGCGGCCGCGACATGCGCCACGGCGGCTGCGCGTGCTGGGGGGGTCACGCGCGGCGGCAGAGGGCGCACGCGCGCACCATCCCCCCCCCTTGGCCCAGCCGAGACCTGGGCTACAGGAGACCGGCCCAGGTCTTAAAAAGGTTGCCTTCCCCTGCTCTAGTTGGTTCATATGTGGAGATACGGTCTCTCAGATAATCTGGACCTAAGCCATGTAGGGCTTTATAAGTCATAACTAGCACTTTGAAGTGTGCCTAGAAACGAACTGGTAGCCAGTGAAGCTGTTTTAACAAGGGAGTTAACTGGCCCCAGTCAGCATTCTGGCTGCAGCGTTTTGACGCACTGAAGTTTCCGAACAGTTTCCAAAGGCAGCCCCACATAGAGTGCATTGCAGCAGTCCAAACGGGATGTAATCAAGGCATGTGTCACTGTAGCCAGATCTGAACTGGAGCGTGTCCAGAGGAGGGCGACTAAAATGGTGAAGGGTCTGGAGACCATGCCCTACAAGGAACAACTTAGGGAACTGGGTATGTTTAACCTAGAGAAGAGATGGTTAAGAGGGGATATGATAGCCCTGTTTAAATATTTGAAGGGATGTCATATTCAGGATGGTGCTACCTTGTTTTCTGCTGCTCCAGAGACTAGGACCTGGAACAATGGGTGCAAGCTCCAGGAAAAGAGATTCCACCTCAACATTAGGAGGAACTTCCTGACAGTAAGGGCTGTTTGACAGAGGAACACACACCTCGGAGTGTGGTGGAGTCTCCTTCTTTAGAGGTCTTTAAACAGAGGCTGGATGGCCATCTGTTGGGGATGCTTTGATTTTGAGTTCTTGCATGGCAGGGGGTTGGACTGGATGGCCCTTGTGGTCTCTTCCAACTCAATGATTCTATGATGTCTCAAACAATGGGCGCAGTTGGCCCACAAGTTTTAACTGTGCAAATGCACTCCTGGCCACTGCTGAAACCTAGGCATCGAAGCTCAGAACTGAATCCAGTAGCACACCCAACCTGCGAGCCTGAGATTTCAGGGGGAGTGTAACCCCATCCAGCACGGGCAATGTCCCTATTCCCTGATCTGCCTTCTGATTGACCAGGAGCACCTCTGTCTTGTCTGGATTAAGTTTGAATTTGTTTGCCCTCATCCAGTCCATTACTGACCACAGACACTGGTTCAATACCAAGATAGCGTTCTTGGAGTCAGATGGAAAGGAGAGACAGAGTTGGGTGTCATCCGCATATTGGTGACACCTCACCCCAAAACTCTGGATAACCTCTCCCAGCAGTTTCATGTAGATGTTGAATAACATGGGGGACAAATCAGAACTCTGTGGGACTCCACAGGCCACCAGCCAAGGAGTCAAACAGGAGTCCCCCAACACCACCTTCTGGATCCGCCCCTCCAAGGAAGACCGGAACCACTGCATAACAGTGCCCCCAAGTCCCATCCCAGAAAGGCAGCCCAGATGGTATCGAAAGCCACTGAGAAATCCAGCAAGACACTCCCCCTGTCTAGCTCCCTGCATAGGTCATCCACCAAGGTGACCAAAGCTGTCTCTGTCTCATAGTCAGGTTTGAAGCCAGATTGAAATGGATCTAGATAATCCATTTCGTCCAGAAACCCCTGGAACTGGGAGGTCACCACTGCTACAGAACTTTGCCCAAGAATGGAATATTAGAGACTGGTCGATAGTTATCTTTGATGGCGGGATCCAGGGAGGTCTTTTTCACTAGTGGCCTCACCACTGCCTCCTTTAGACAGGATGGAAATCTGCCTTGCTGCAGTGAAGCATTCGCCACTCCCCTTACCCACTTTGTTCCCAGCCATTTGAATGGATGGATTCATAAATATCACCTTGCTACGTGGTTTCTCCTGTAATTTTTTTTAAAATTCTTTGCGCAGAGGTACTGTTTTGCATTACACACACTTTTGATTATTAATTTGCCATATTCCAATTATCATAAAGAGAAAGGCAGGTAAAAAATTTAACAACCCTAACTCACACAACTCATGAGATCATGCCACACTAAACACACCCAATCTTGTCTGATATCAGGAGCTGTTGGGACTGGGCTTAGCTGATCCTTGGATATAAGACTACCAGCAAAGATGACCCAGGATTTCCAAGTTGGGCTAGGAATGAACATTGTGGAGCCTGAACTGACAATGCAAGGCCACAGATGGACCTATGAGTCTCCTCAGTATAAGGTAGCCACCAACGTCCACACAGTCTCTAGTTTTGATAGGCTAGACCAGGGGTAGGCAACCTTTTCCCTTTAAGGGCCGAGGGACTTCAGCTCCCAGAAGCCTCAGCCATGTTGGCCAATAGTCCCATGTTGGCCAATAGCTCCTGGGATTCTGGGAGCTGAAGTCCCTCGGCCCTTAAAGGGGAAAGGTTGCCTACCCCTGGGCTAGACTAAGAAATAATTACTCCCAAAAACCTGGAGAGCTGATTCTGCCAGTGAGAGCTGACAACACAAAGGCTTGATGAAGCAATGGTCTAACTCAGTACAAGGCTGCTTCCTAGTTCCAACATAAACCCTATCCACATCTGCTGACCCATCACATGCAGACAAAGTAGCCTTACCCTGGATGTACAGATGACTTCACGAAGGTTGATGTTCATCCAGTTGTCGCAGCTCACCAAGTGCCCATTGTATGTTTCCCCATTTTTGAGTTCCACCAGCTGAAATGGCAAGACACAGACTCAGTTGGGATGGGACCTACAGTAAGAACTTTAAAGCAACGGAGGCCGGATCCTCAACATAGTTCCCTCCTCAGTCCTTTCTGACTGTCACCCTGACAGCAGGGCCTTTCTTGTCTTCTAAACCACAGATAGAAACAGTGTGCTTGCCCAAATGATGTTGAACTACAGCTCCCAGCATGTTCTACCCGTGGCCCAGCTGGCAGGGACTGCTGGGACTTCAGCCCAACAAAATTATTTGTTGCAAATAATAAAAGGGAGTCAAGACACTGCTGGGGCTCTACTTCTGTGGCCTGCAGGAGACCAAGCTAGCCTTAACCAGAACAAATCCCAAACCTGCCCTAGAGGTACTGTGAGACACAGACAAAATAACTTGTTTTTTTTAATGGTGAGGAGGAAGGGCTGAATTTGAGGAAGGAAAAACAAGGCCTAAGCAGACTGCCAGAAATAGTGCACATTAAATTGAGGCACTGCCCTGGCTCAGTGCTAGGGAATCATGGGAACTGTATTTTTTTCTGGGACATTGAGCCTTCTCTGTGAGAGAGCTCTGGTAGACACAATAAATTACAGTTCCCATGATTCCCTAGCACTGAGCCAGGGCAGTGCCTCAATTTAATGTGCACTATTTCTGGCAGTCTGCTTAGGCCCACAATCAATTTGCACCCCCACTCCTGCAACCCATTTGCACAGCCAGTGGTGTGGGAGAACCACAGTCACTTACCATGGGGTGGTTCTGAGCCGTCTTCAGCAAGGATAGTGGAAGCTGAAAGAGGAAAACCTTGAGAAACATGTCAAAAGAGCTTGAAAAACATGTCAACCATGCAGAGAAGCTTCTCCTATGGCTAAAGTCCTGGTTGTGGATGTGATCCTGCTTCCCCCAGTGCATGGCTGCCCTTACTAGGTGCTAAGCAACCACCATACCATACACCTATGTTGTTGTTAACTGTGCCTAAGGGGGGATGCAGACCAGGGCGTCAGGGACGCCCTGGTCCGGAGCGCCGCAGGACCGCAGCCTCCACACCGCGGCGCTCCTGCGGCGACCCTAAAAGGAGCTCCAAATTGGCGCTCCTTTTAGAAGACAGGGAAAGTGCGCCCTAAACGCGTAGGGCGCACTTTCTCTGTCTTTTCCGCCACAGCGCGTGCAGTCGCTGCGGCGGAAGGTTGCCCCGGAAGCGCCGGCCGTGCGGAGGGCCGGCAGCTTCCAGGGCGACCTCAGGAAGAGGAAGGAGCGCCACTCGTGTGGTGGCTCCTCCTCTTCCGGGTCTCGCAGACGACTCTTTTAGTCGTCTGCCGAGGCCCTAAGTCAACCTTGACTCATTGTGACCTTTGGATGAGAGACCTCCAAGTCCCCTTATGCTCAACTACTCAGTTCTGCTGCTAGATTCATAGTTGTGGCTTCTCTGATTGAGTCTGTCCATTGAGTTTTGCTTTTGTCCAATTGCCTTTTTCCTTGCCAAATATTATAGTCTTTTCTAATGGTTCCTCCCGTCTCATGATGTGGCCAAAGTACAATAGCCTCAGTTTACTCATCTTGTCTTCCAGGGAGAGTTCAGGCTTGATTTGTTCAAGGGTCCATCTGTTAATCTTTTGGGCTATCCACAGTCTCCTCTGCACTCTTCTCCAGCACCATATCTCAAATGAGTTGATTTTCTTCTTATCTGTTTTCTTCATTGTTCAGCTCTCATATCCATGCATAGTGATGGGAAATACAACAGCTTGGACATATATATACACACATGGAGGGAGACCACACACCAGATGGATACTCAACCAGAGAGGCCAGGAACAAGAGCCAGCAGGACTTGAGCAGAACAGTGGAGGGCATGGAGGCTTGGAGATGCCTCATCCACAGGGTCACCATGAGGTCATGCCAACTCGGGGGCAGCTAACAACAAATACATATATATATATATATATATATATATATATACTATGCCTATGACAGCCAGTGTGGTGTAGTGGTTTGAGCACTAGACCATTATCCGGTTCAGCCATAAAACCCACTGGGTGACCTTGGGCAAGGCACACTCTCTCAGCTGCAGGGGAAGGATATGGCAAACCTCCTCTGAACAAATTTGACCAAGAAAACCCGAGGATAGGTTGACCTTAGGGTTGCCACAAATCAGAAATGACTTGAAGGCACACAACAACAATCAGTAAGCCTTCTCTGTCTCTCCCGAAGGACTCCTGGAATAAACAGCCCCCTCCTACCCTCAGGGACCCCTAGACCCATCATCCCCCCACCCAGTGGGCCAGGACAGGAGGGGGGCAAAGGCTGCCTCCCAATAGGAGTCCCTTTCTGCCCCCCAAACACCCCCAATGTCTGCCTGGGGGGGGCTCCTTCCCCGCCTCAAACAAGCTCCGCCATCCTGTAACAATAAAACCAATAAAACCAATAAAAATAACAATAGCAATAATAATAGCAATAATAACAATAACAATAACAATAACAATAACAATAATAATAATAATAATAGAGGAATCTCAGAAGGTGGGACTGAAGCGAGAGAGGCTCCTTCCACTCTCGTCAGCCCAGAGCGCCAGGGAGACGTTACTTTGTGGATTGCAACTCCCAGCATCCCCCTCCAGCCAGGCTGGGAGCTGCAGTTCTTTCCCCAAAATTACTTTTCCAAGCCGGACACCCGCAGTGGGGCTTAAATCGGACAACCATTCGGGACTGAGACCCCTTTCCTCCCCACAACAAAGCCCAGCATCCCCAACCTCCTTCTCACCATCCTTCCCTGCTCAGGCGCCGCGCCACCAACGTCACTTCCGTTTTCCCCAGCTCAGCCCAGCAACCAATCGGCGCCGAGCTCGGCCCAGCCAATAAAAGCCGCTTTGCTCCGCCGTAAAGTAGAGAAGAGGGTCCATCGTCGCAAACGCTGCCCCAGAGGAGGGAGGGGGAAGTACAAATTTTTTCGGTTACTGTTTGGACCACAACTCCCAGAATGCTCTAGTCCAGCCTCTTGCTCTCTTTGATTCAAGAGGCGACGTGCGCCGCGGAGCATGCCGGGAAGGCGCTTCCCCTCCGCTCTTTTGCGACAGTGGCCCCCTTCTCCCCCTCCCCTGCTTTACGGCTGAGGCGTGATGGTGTGGGTCACATCCTCACAAGATAGGTCCCAGTAGTTCCCAAACTTTGGCCCTTCAGGTTATTGGACTCCAACTCCCAGAATTCCTGGCTGTTGGCCAAGCTAGCTGGGACTTCTGGGAGTTGAAGTCCAAAACATCTGTCTGATACTAACTCTGGTAATTTGGACAAGATATCTTGCTGGTATTGCCCTCATTTAATTATAGTATTATTGCCCACATTTTATGTGTTTCACCGAACTGAATTTTAAAATCTTTTACATGCAAGGAACAGATGATGTCCCAATTGAACTACTACAGTGCCTACAGGCAGAAACAACTTTAGTGATTACTGAAATATGCCAACAAATATGGAAAACAAAGCGGTGGCCAACAGATTGGAAACGCTCGATATACATACCAATCCACAAGAAAGGAGATACAAAAGACTGCAGCAACTGTAGGACAATAGCACTAATCTCACATGCAAGCAAAATAATGCTCAACATTCTGCAGCACAGACTCCAACCAGAGAGAAATTCTAGAGGTGCAAGCAGGATCCAGAAATGGAAGGGGCACTAGGGCCCACATTGCAAACATGTGATGCTAATGGAGCGCACCAAAGAATTCCAAAAAAGAATCGGCATGTGTTTCATAGACTATAGCAAAGCATTTGATTGCATAGACCACAAAAAACTATGGAATGCACTCAAAGACATGGGAATGTCACTACATCTGATAGTCCTGATGAGGAATCTGTACCAAAGACAAGAGGACACCATCAGAACAGAATTCGGGGAAACAGAGTGGTTCCCAATAGGCAAAGGGGTCAGGGAGGCTGCATCCTATCACCCTACTTGTTTAATTTATATGCTGAAAATATTTTAAGAAAAGCAGAATTGGAATCAGAAAAGGGAGGAGTTAAGATAGGAGGATGCAACATTAACAACCTAAGATACGTGGACGACACCATAATATTAGCAGAAGACATTCAGGAATTGGAACAGTTAATAAGAAAGGTCAAAGATGAAAGTGCAAAAGCAGGTCTGATGCTGAACATAAAGAAAACAAAGATAATGACCACAGAACAAATGCACAAATTCAATCTAGACAATGAGGAAATTGAAATAGTTACAGAATTCCCATATCTAGGATCAAACATTGACCAGAATGGAGACTGCAGTCAAGAAATAAGAAGAAGACTAGGAATGGGAAGGGCAGCTATGAAAGAACTGGAAAAGATACTGAAGAGCAAAGACAACTGAGCACTAAAGTCAGAATCATCCAGGCCATTGTATTCCCAATTACTATGTATGAATTCCAGATCTGGACAGTGAAGGAAGCAGACGGAAAGAAAACCAACTCATCTGAAATGTAGTGCTGGAAAAGAGTACACTCATCCCTCCGCATTCGCTGGGATTAGGGGCAGAGGACTCCATGAATGTGGAAAAACTGCAAATAACAAAAATACTCAATATACTCAACATGCTCAAAATGCTCAAAATACTGCAACATAGACTCCAACCACACATAGAGAGAGAAATCCCAGAGGTCCAGGCAGGGTTCAGGAAAGGAAGAGGCACCAGGGATCACACTGCAAATATGCAATGATTAATGGAGTGTAGCAGGGAGTTCCAAAAGAAAATCAGCATTTGCTTTATAGACTACAGCAAAACCCTTGACTGCATAGATCATGAAAGGCTATGGAACACCCTTAAAGACCTGGGAGTACCAATACATCTGATAATCCTAATGAGGAATCTGTACTCAGGACAAGAGGCTACTGTCAGACCGGAACACAGAGAAACAGAATGGTTTCCAATTGACAAAGAATCCTATCACCCTACCTATTCAACATATGCAGAACATATTGTAAGGAAAGCAGGCCTGGACATGGAAGAGGGAAGAATGAAAATAGGAGGAAGAAATATCAACAATCTGAGATATGCTGATGACACCATAATACTAGCAGAAAACCTCACAGAACTGGAACACCTACTAAGGAAGATCATAGAAGAAAGCGCAAATGCAGGCTTACTGTTTAACATAAAGAAAACAAAAATAATGACCACAGAGAACTTACACACATTCAACCTAGACAATGAGGAAATAGAAATAGTAAAGGAGTTCTCATATCTGGGATCAAACATTGATCGGAATGGAGACTGCAGCCAGGAAATCAGAAGAAGACTAAGAACAGGGAGGGCGGCTATGAAAGAACTAAAAAAGATCCTAAAATGCAAAGACATACAACTCAGCACCAAAGTCAGAATCACACAAGCCATCGTATTCCCTATTACCATGTATGGATGTGAGAACTGGACAATCAAGAAAGAAGATAGGAGCAAAATCAATGCATTTGAGATGTGATGCTGGAGAAGATCAAGGATCCCATGGACAGCCAAAAGGATAAACAAATGGATGCTACAACAGATCAAACCAGAAATATTCCTAGAAGCCTAGATGACAAGACATAGACTGTCGTACTTTGGACACATCATGGGTCTTTGCAGACTGCCAGAAATAGTGCTAATTGGGTCCACTTTAAAGGTTAGGGTTAGTGCTTGGGAATCATGGGAATTGTTGTTTTTTTCTGAGACATTGAGCCTTCTCTATCAGAGAGCTCTGGTGCCACAATAAAATACAGTTCCCATGATTCCCTAACCCTTAAAGTGGACTCAATGTGCACTACTTCAGGCAGTCTGCAAAGGCCCCATGAGAATCGTTGGAAAAGACAATAATGTTAGGAAAGGTGGAGGGAAGTAAAAAGAGAGGAAGGCCACATGTTAGATGGATGGACTTTATTAAAGAGACCACAAATATGAGTTTGCAGGAGATGGGGAGAGCAGCAGAGGACAGGGGAGCCTGGAGATGTCTCATCCATAGGGTTGCCATGGGTCGAGACCAACGTGAAGGCAGTTAACAACAACAACAAACAAAAACACTATGTTTTTACCTGAGATAATGCCTCTCTAGGAATCTCTTCCCTCCAGTGCAACTCTGTGGTCAACATCTGCCAGACATTGACCGTAGAGTCGCGCTGGAGGAGCTAAAAATGTCTAGTGGAGTGTTCTCTCTAGGAATCTCTAGGTCCTTCAGTGTGACTTTTGGTTAAAGTTGACCATAGAGTTGCTCTGGAGGGAGCTACAAATGCCTAGTGGAGTGTTCTCTCTAGGAATCTCTAGGCCCTTCCATGTGACCTTTGGTTAAAGTTCATCACAAAGGTGTGCTGGAGGACCTAGATATTCCTAGAGAGAACATATTAATAAAATCCGTGAATAATCAAAGCCGCAAAAGTCAAAGCCGCAAATGTGGAGGGATGAGTGTACTTAGGATCCCATGGACAGCCAAGAAGACAAACAAATGGGTTCTTGAACAAATCAGACCCGGGCTCTCCTTGGAAGCAAAGATGATGATAATAATAATAATAATAATAATAATAATAATAATAATAATAATAATAAGTTTTATTTATAGCCCGCCTCTCTGCATTGCAATCAAGGCGGGTTACAGCATTTAAAATATAACAAGTTAAAACATACCCAGCGCCCACAATCTTCCTCCCACCCCTTAAAACAGAATTAAATCAAAAAAGGTTAAAACAAGGCAATGCATTAAATTAAAATACTATAATATAATAAAACCAAAGGATCAATTGTGCCAGCTCGGAGAAAAGGAAAAAAAAGAGGGGAAAAAATTAACTCATCTCGTTGCTGCAGATGTTATTCTGGGAAGGCCTGTTGGAAGAGATCCATCTTTACCGCTTTCTTAAAAGCAGCAAGTGTGGTAGTCAGACGGATCTCATCCGGCAGGCCATTCCATAGTTTTGGGGCAGTGGCAGAAAAGGCCCTCTGGGAGGTCTGAGACAGCCTGGTCTTTATTGACTGTAACAGATTCCTCCCAGAGGACCGCAAGGCGCAGGGGGGATCATATGAGAAGAGGCGGTCCTTAAGATAAGATGGACCTAAGCCATGTAGGGCTTTATAGGTTAAAACCAACACCTTGTACTGCGCCCGGAAACTGATCGGCAGCCAGTGGAGGGATTTAAGCACCGGTGTTATGTGCTCCCTCCTGGATATTCCAGTGATTAACCTGGCTGCCATATTTTGTACCAATTGTAGTTTCCGAGTTAGGCACAAGGGTAGCCCCATGTAGAGCGCGTTACAGTAGTCCAAGCGTGAGGTTACCAGGGCGTGTACCACTTCTTCCAGGTCCCTCACATCCAGATAAGGGCGCAGTTGGCGTATCAATGATCAAGTTGAGATTATCGTACTTTGGCGCCATAATGAGAAGACATGGATCACTTAAAAAACCAATAATGCTAAGAAAGGTAGAGGGTAGAAGAAAGAGAGGAAGACCACAAACCAGATGGATAGACTCAATCGGGGTTATTGTGGGGAAGGGCTTGCAGGATCTGAGCAAGACTGCAGTGGAAGAGAGGGATTCTTGGAGATGTCTCATCCACAGGATCGCCATGAGTTGGAACCGACTTGAGGGCAGCTAACAACAAACAAAAACATGCAAGATTCTTAAGTAATTTATGTTGTGCTAAAATACAACACAACATGTAAGACTAGCATAATAAACACTATGCTATTCTTAGATGTTGTGTTATATTGTAACACTATGCAAATAGCCTTTGGTTGAAGCATTAATAATAAAGGACTTAAATTACTTTGTGTGCTTGTCTGGGTCAGACAAGGCTGCATCTTATCACCCTACCTGTTTAATGTATATGCTATATTGTAAGGAAAGGAAAGCAAAAGCAAAACAGCTTCATTTATATACCAGTTCATACTGCGCTATGCAGTCTAAGCGGTTTACAACTGTAAGCTCATTGCCCCCCCCCCCCAACAGCTGGGTACTAATTTTAGCAACCTCGGAAGGATGCAGGCCTGAGTCAAGCCTGAGCCCTGGGTGGTATTGAACTCACAACCTTGTGGTCTATGAGTGAGTGGCTGTAGTACAGACATTTAACCATTGCGCCACCAGGGCTCAGCCACAGAAAAAAGCAGGCTTGGACATAGAAAAAGGAGGAGTGAAAATAGAAGGAAGGAATATCAATAATCTTAAAATACACAGATGATACCATAATAATGGCGGAAGACATCACAGACCTGGAACAACTGCTAAGGAAGATCAAGGAAGAAAGTGCAAAGGCAGGCTTACTGTTGAACATAAAGAACACAAATATAATGACCACAGAAGATCTACAGAAATTCAACCTAGATAATGAAGAAATAGAAATAGTAAAATAGTTCTCATACCTGGGATCAAACATTGATTGGATTCGGGATTGCAGCCAGGAAATCAGAAAAAGATTAAGAAGGGAAAGGGCAGCTAAGAAAGAACTAGAAAAGATCCTAAAATGCAAAGATATACAACTAAGCACAAATGTCAGAACCATACAAACCATTAATTACAAGCCATTAATCATACAAGAACATTAATAACCTATGATACGCAGATGACACCATAATACTAGCAGAAACTAATGAGCTTATTGCATCACACTCTTAAAATGGGCTAGTTCGCTTAACAGCTCTGACTGCCTCCTGTTGCATTTTGTAGTTCCTTGAGGCTTAAAGGCTCTCTGGTTGAACATTCTAAATGACTCTTCCTAAATTACAAGTTCCTGGAGGCAACAGGAGGCAGCCAGAGCAGTTAAAATGACTTAGCCCTGTTTTAAGAGTGCAGAGCTGGGGTAGGCAACCTAAGGCCTGGGGGGGGGGGGGGCGGATGCGGCCCCCCGAGGCCTTTGGACCGGCCCCAGGCTGGTCCTGCTGCCGCCGCTGCCCACCGTGATGATATTGATTATTGATGTTATCACTTGTTCTTGGGGTTTTCTTGGCAAAATCTCCACAGGGGGTTTGCCATGGCTTTTCTGGGGCTGAGAGATTGTGCATGCATATTTTTTTAAAAAATAATTTTTTAAATTTTATTTATTTATTTATTTATTTATGGTGCTTCGCCGCCCCCCCCCCCCCCATTGTCTGAGGGACAACAACCCAGCCCCCGGCTCAAAAAGGTTGCCTACCCCTAGTGCAGAGAGTGATAGTGTCCACACAAAGAGCTGAAGCAATTGCTAAAGAAGGTCAAGGAGGAAAGTGCCACAGCTGGATTAACGTTAAGAAAACAAAAATATTGACCACAGAAAATCTACAATTCAGTCTAGATAATGAGAAAATTTAGATAGTCAAAGAGTTTCTGTACCTTGGAACAAATATTAATTGGAATGGTGAGTGCAGTTAAGAAATTAGAAGATTACTGGGATTGGAAAGGGCAGATATTAAAGGATTGGATAAGATCCTGTGGAGCAAAGATATACAACTGATAATATATATTCCCTATTACCATGTGCGGATGTGAGAGGTGGTCAGTGAAGAAAGACGATAGGAGGAAAATCAATTCATTTGAGATGTGGGACTAGAGAAGATGCTGAGGATCCTGTGGATGGCCAAAAAGACAAAGAAATGGGTTCTAGAGTAGATCAAGCCAGAAATCTCTCTGGAAGCCAAGATGACCAAACTGAGGCTGTCATACTTTGGATGCATCAGGAGAATGCAGGACCCACTGGAAAAGGTAATGTTAAGAAAGGTGGAGGTAAGCAGAAAAAGAGGAAGGCTGTGTGCTAGATGGATGGACTCTATTAAAAAGGTCATGTGTATGAATTTGCAGAGGACAGGGGGTCTTGGAGAAGCTTCATCCACAGGGTCACCATGAGTCGAGATCAACTCGAGGTCACCTAACAACCAAAGCCAAGCATGGCACCCTTATCATGCCACATGGTTGGACTGTATGGCCCTTGTGGTCTCTTCCAATATGATCAGTTGTTCTGAAAGGAGGCTATGACGGAAAAACACAATGAAACTCCATTGCAGTGCCCTGGAGCTGCTTCATAATGTACTCTGATTCTGGAAGCTGTAGTCCAGAAAAGTAATTTTTTTCCAAGCTGTCCATATCCACTGAGGTTCTCTGCCTTTGGGACAGAAACGTTGCTTTCCTTGCTTTTCTGCCTGTTGCCCGCTAGGTGGTAGTGCCAGCCTTATGCCAAGTTTTAAGAGGAGACCAAAATGCCTCTTATTTTTCAGTCTGGATGTGGGTAGGAAGAACAGGACAGTTTTAGGCCAAAGGTTCCAGATTGTAATTCATGTATGAGATGATAGCAGGAATTCTTCCAGTTCCTTCTATAATCTCTTTAAAAATCCATGGTTTTGTAAAGCTACTTTTCTGGAGGGAGGGAGAAACATCTGAAATGAATATGCTAAAATTGTTTCCATGCTGGACTTCCCCAATCAGCAAAAAGAAAGAATGGCTCTCCTTTTGGAGAATCATGAATTCGAGTAGTTCGAACATAAGAAGAACTCCAAATTACCAGGCCGGTCTGCACACCCTTGCTAACTGTGCCAAGTTCTTTGTGTGCCAGAACTGGATGTAGTTCGAGGCCTCCCCAAGAGTTCTTTCAGTGCCAAACACAGACACGCACTATTGCTATACAATAAGCTTTCTGGGTAGTCAATGATGCAGCACATGGTACCCAGGACAGAATCATCCCAGCCCTTTCAATGAGGCTGGTGGTAGAAGGCCTCCATGCCCTGCTTCTGGGCTCCTTAGATGGCTTCCTCTGAGCATCTAGCCAACCACTGTTGGAAACAGGAATCTGGGGACTAGGTTTGGTCCTACAGGGTCAGAGAGATACCTAGGGCAGAGAATGGCTGCTTGCGTATATGGATTTGCAGACCTATAAGCCACATAAATAGGGAATAGTGGACAGTTCTGTTAGCTATGAAAACTGGAAAGGGATCCTCCACACACAACAGCAGCTAATCTGTGTGTTGCCCAGAGGAGGCTTGTTGCTGGGCATGTGAGGGGTTATTCACGCTGTGAAAATAATCTGGGATGAATCTGGCTTGAATCTTTGTTGTTCCCATGCATCCCAAATAATAATAATACATTTATGCACTCAGTTCAGTTTTTTGGGGGGAGGGCAGCCCTTCCTCTGCATGCCTGTGGCACAGTGGTTAAATGCCTTTACTGCAGCCATTCATTCACTGACTACAAGATTGTGAGTTCAATACCAGCCAGGGGCTCAGGGTCGACTCAGCCTTGCATCTTTCTGAGGTTGCTAAAATGAGGACCCAGCTTGTTGGGGGCAATTAGCTTAGACTTTGTAAACCGCTTAGGGAGTGTTAAGTGTACTGATAAGCAGTATAGAAATGTACTTGCTATTGCTATTGCATCCCGGGTTGCTAGACAGTTATTTCTGCTCTCTGCATGCTACTGGCTTCTTTCTTTCAGTTTGTCTCAAAAGGGCAACAGGGTCCCTTTACACACTAAATGGAACCCAGAGCACATTATTAGATTGCAGTGTCCACATTTTCATGTGCAAACTTCTTTTTGAGACCACTCAATCTTTCTTTCAATTGCTCCCATAACACTTCAGATGAGAATAGATTTCCAAAAGGAGAGTAGTGTTAGTCTGTTTCAGTACATAAAGCTAAAACAGAGGGAGAAGAAGGAACCACAGTCCCTTTAAGACTCATTGACTGCCATGAACATTTGCAGTATTGATAATCCGACCCTCCTGGGGCACATGGATCTGTGTGGCATTGCATGATGCTCATGTGTTCTTGCACTATTTGGGCACCTGAGATCTCAGCATGCTGGCTGTTTTTCATAGCTGCCAAGACTAACTTGTGAGAGCCAGCATGGTTTAGCAGTTTGAGCATTGGACTAAAACTCTGGAGACAGGGTTCGATTCCCAGCTCAACCAGAAAACCCACTGGGTGAGCTTGGGCAAGTCACACACTCTCAGCCTCCGGGGACAGCAATGGCAAACCTCCTCTGAACACATCTTGCCAAGAAGACTCCATGAGAGGGTCGCCATAAGCTGGAAACGATTTGAAGGCATACAACAACAACAACAGTTGACTTCAAGCTGTTGGGAGTTAATGTGTAACTAGGGCAGCCCTCCAGAGTTTGGATTGCAGCTTCCAGCAGCCTTGTTAGGCAGCACAGGCTAGGAATTGAAGTTCAACATCTAGATGGTGCCATGATTGTCACCTTTGGAACAAAGTTTCCTTGGCAGGGCAAATAACAACATTGGCTCTTTGGCTATTGTTTTTCTTCCCCCCACCCCCCCATCAAACCCCTTCTTTTTTTCTCTTTTTGTGACTTTTACCAGTCACTTGATCTGGCATCTGGTGCCCCTTTCTTTCTTTCCGGACCAAAACGCTCTACTCGGAGCCTGGTTGCACTGCAGGCACAACACCCAACCACCTTTCAGTTGCAAGCAAACAAAATCATCTTTTGCACTTGCTTCCCATGCCATGCTGTCTTTGTGTGTGTGTGAGAGAGAGCTTTAAAAACTTTTATTTCTTGAAAGCCCCTGGCAAGATGGCTGATGAGGTGTCAGGAGGCTGGGGAAGTGGGTGGCCTTGTGCCTTGCAGATGTTTCAAAGAATCCCAGAGACACCAAAGGCCATCCAATCCAATCCAATCCCCGTCATGCAGGAAGGGACACCAAAGGCCATCCAATCCAATCCAATCCCCGTCATGCAGGAATGTCCAAACAAAGCACCCCTGAGAGATTCCTATTTAAATCTGTTTAAAGACCTCCAAAAGTGGGCAGATCACCACTTTCCAAGGCAGTCTTTGCAGTCAAGTTCTTATGTTTAGGTGGAATCTCAGAATGGCTCCCAAATGATGCATGGATATGTGGCACCCAGCAAGGTCTCAGTCCTGAATATCTGGAGGGGCAAAGCTTCCAGCTGTGCCTAGGGAGGCCTTGCTGCTGTTCTTGGTTGTGCCCAAGAGTGTGCATGCACACGGGCAGGCTTTGGTTTTGCAAGGCAGGTGTCTTTCCTTTCTCCCCACCACCAGCCGCCTTTGCCCGTCCGGCTGGTGGTGACTCACTTGCTCCTCCTCACCCAGAATAGCTGCACATGAGGAGGAGTCTTGCAAAATACTTGGAGGCCTGTGCTCAGCGGCTAAAAATACTCGCCTCTTGCATCTCTTCCTGGCTGCCCCACTCCTGCTTTTATTTGCATTTGGGGTTCTCCCCTCCTCCTTCCTCTCCTGAGGTGGTGGCGGTTCTGCCTTGAAAAGAAGATCTTTACATATGATCATACCAAAAATAAATAAATAAATAAATAAAATAAAATAAAATAAAAATCTGTTCAAAATGCAGTACTCACTTGGGCCGTTTTCAAGATGACTTCAATACTCCACAAACAAACCCTGGAGAATCGTTTTGCACCGAATTACAGCCGCAAGATTCACTCTAGCAAGAGCAGCAGGAATCATAAGTACCACCAACTAGAGAGGAATGGAGGCTTCAAATCTACGATATGAGAGAAAGATGGGCTATTTGACTTACTGTATCTGCTAAAGAATAAAATCAATGAATAAAGTTGGAAAAGATGGTTTCCAGTTCTGCACATCTGGGAAGAATATTCAAAATGGAGGAAGAAAGATGTCCTTGGTCATACAGAAGTTTAGTCAAAGGCAGAATACACACACACATATACTGTACATACACACACACACATACATACTCACAAGAATACATATACAAAAGTGTACTAAGCAAGTCAAGAATGATATGAATGAATGCAACTAACACCAAACAGTAATAATTTGCAAGACCTGAACATCTTACAAATTTGGCAAAATGAACCAAAGCCTCTGCCATGTGCAGACTTTGGCTTATGGCACTTTCCACTTTGCAAGCTTGTTATTGCAGACTAAGAATGAACTGTTTTTGTTGTTATTGTTAACTGGCCTCAAGTGGATCTCAACTCATGGTGGCCCTATGGATGAGACATTCCCAAGACCCCCTTTCCTCCATTGCTCTAATTCCTGCAACCCCTTAATCCCCATGGCCTCCTTCATAGAGTCCCTCCATCTGGCCTGTGGCCTTCCTCTCTTCCTCCTTCCCTCCACCTTTCCCAGCATTATTGTCTTTTCCACAGAGTCTTCTCTTCTCATGATGTGTCCAAAGTACAACAGCCTGAGTTTGGTCATCTTGGCTTCCAGGGAGTTTCTGGTTTGATTTGCTCTAGGACCCACTTGTTTGTCCTTTTGGCTGTTCATGGGATCCTCAGCACTCTTCTCCAGTCCCACATTCTCTCAAAGGCATTGATTTTCTTCCTATCCTCTTTCGTAACTGTCCAGCTCTCACATCCATCCATGGGAATAGGGAACACGGTGGCTTGTATGATTCTGGCTTTTGTGCTGAGTTGTATGTCTTTGCATTTTAGGATCTTTTCTAGTTCTTTCATAGCCATCCTCCCCATTCTTAATCGTCTTCTGATTTCCTGACTGCAGTCCTCATTTCTATCAATGTTTGATCCCAGGTATAATAATTCTTTACTATTTCTATTTCTTCATTGTCTAGGTTGAACTGTGCATAGAGACAAATAGCAAATGTATAGGGCCCATTACCATGTGTTGAAGGATCCCTTTTTATTCTCAATATTGTACTCAAGCTTGCCTCCAGTTGTTCTGCCAGGAGGAGACTGTGTCACCCGCTTTGGCACAATCCGGTTGCTTTGGCAAAATCCGGTTGCCTTGGTCACCCAGTTGCCAAGCTCCCCAGAGGGATCAGGACTGGTTTTTAATTGCCAGGTGCCTCTGCAATTAGAGATGGCGCTCCAAGCACGAAATGCCAGCCTGTGCCCTCCCCAAGCCCTGGCACACAGCTCTGCTGCCATCCATGGAAAGCGTCCTCCCAGCAGAGAGGCCAGCCTTGAATTAAAGATTAAATCTCCTTTAATTCTTTCCTCCTCCTCCTCCTCTTCTTCTGCTACCCTTGTGCCAATTGGTGATGGTGCCCAGAATACTGGCCCGGGTGATGATGGTCACCACTACCCACAGCTGAGCTCCAGGTGTTGCTGGAGGGTACCATGTGGCACTCCTTTACAATCTGTTTTAATGCTTGGAGGGGGTTGGTGTAAAGCCAGATCCACACTGCAGAAATAATGCAGTTTGACAC
The DNA here is from genome assembly GCA_026167975.1 of Phrynosoma blainvillii. Classification (NCBI taxonomy): domain Eukaryota; kingdom Metazoa; phylum Chordata; class Lepidosauria; order Squamata; family Phrynosomatidae; genus Phrynosoma; species Phrynosoma blainvillii. The sequence goes on along the minus strand of JANUYF010000011.1, from coordinate 20,298,213 downwards.
CGCTTTAACTGCAGTGGCTCCATCCTACAGACTCCTGGGATTGGTAGTTTTGTGAATAACTAGCTTTCTCTGGGTGCATCCACACTGCAGAAATAAAGCACTTTGATTCCACTTTTGCTGCCGTGGCTCCATCCTATAGAACTTGGGATATGTAGTTTAGTAAAATAATTAGCTTTCTCTGGGTGCATCTACACTGTAGGAATAATGCAGTTTGAAACCACTTTAACTGCCCTGGCTCCATCTGATGGAAGCCTGGGATCTGTAGTTTGGTGAGGCACCAGGTCTCTTTGGCAGAGCAGGCTCAAGATGTTGCAAAACTATCAATCCCAAGATTCCATAGACTGGAGCTATGGCATTTAAAGGAGACAGCATGGTGTACTGGTTTGAGTGTTGGACTAGGACTCTGGAGACCAGGGTTCAAATCCCAGCTGGGTCATGCAAACCAACTAGGTGTTCACACTCTCTCAGCCTCGAAGAATGGCCATGGCAACCCCACTCCAAAGAAACTTGCTAAGAAAACCCCATGATAGGTTTGCCTTAGTATTGCCATATGTCAGAAGCGACTTGAAGGCACACAACAACAACAACAACAACACTTAAAGTGGGTTTCAAACTGCATGATTTATCCAGTGTAGACGCACCCAGGGCTTTTGACCACAAGTATGGATATGATCTAGGGGTACCTTGCACACCTGAAATTATGGACCTTGGAGGTATAAATTCGATTTACATCCCTCTTCAGCATCTAAACCTATTGACCTTGGTGCTGTGTTTATGAATGCAAGGGGCTTAACAGGAGCAACGAAAGTGAGGAGCCTCTGAGCATGCACAGAGGACAAAACACATTTGCACCCAAAACACAGCACAACAATCCCAAGTTGCCTGCAGTTCCTGGCACAAATGCTCTTCTCTGTTTTAACCCACAACTATATCTCACCCCATCGGCGTGGAAAGTCTGAACCTGTCTGTCCAGCTGCAGAAACCTGTCCCAGCCCCACTAATTATGGGTTGGCTGTATTTTTCTCCAGAATAAGGGTGGAGGCCCAGGGAAGGTGAGATGTAGGATTTGGGATTTCCTTGCTCCAGATGAGCCTTTCTCTTTTCTGCATTGTGCCCCCTCTGACCTCTTTTTTTTTGGGGGGGGGGGGGAGGGGGGGAAACAGGGCCCCCAACAAAAAGTGGGGTGCTCAATCCCTCCTCCACATCCACCATAGCTTCCTTCGCAATTTGGGGGTCAGCCAAAACCTTAATTGCATTTCTCCAAAGCAAAGAAGGATCCTTTTGAGCAACAACAGCTCCACCCAAACTCTAGAGATTGCTTGCAATTGCTTTTTGCAGTGTTTGGCCTCTGTGTGTATGTTTCTCCGCGCCCCATGTTGTGTTTCTCATTATGCCATGTGCAGCGTATGTCCTCTGCACATGCTCAGGGGCACCTGGATTTCATTATAATCACACTGCAGAAATAATCTAGTTTGACACCACTTTAATTAGACACCACATGTCTAATTAACCATTTGTAAGCGCTCTGATAGCCGTCTGGCTGAAGAGCGGGGTATAAATATATAATAATAATAATAATAATAATAATAATAATAATAATATAAATACACTTTAACTGCCTTGCTCTGGGGCCACAACAAATGACAGTACCCAGAATTCCATAGCATTGAGCCATAGTAGTTAAAGTGGTGTCAAACTGGATTGTTTCTGCAGTGCAGATGCAGACTGTATGTGTGTCAAAGATCTGCATCTGATTGGTTACTCCTAACTAGAGTAGATGTGTGCAAGCTGTTGCAGAATACTTAGACTACATTTAGAAAAATCCCATTGACTGAATGGATCTATTATGTCCATGGACTTTTTTATCCATAGAGTCAACCATCCGCAGCTTGAAAATTTAAAAATATATCAATTCCAAAAAGCAAACCTAGATTTTGCCATTTTATATAAGGGTCTCCATTTTACTATGCCATTATATATAACGGGTCTTGAGCATCCATTAATTTTGCTATTATATCCCCTGATATCCACAGGGGATCCTGGAACCAAACTCTAGTGGATACTGAGAGTGTACTACTACTACTACTACTAATAATAATAATAATAATAATTCTCCATGTATATGAGACTTGAGCATCCATTAATTTTGCTATTCATTTGGGAGGGTCCTGTGGACACCAAGCGGAAACCCCAGTGAATACCAAGGCCCCACGGCATTTTATTTTATTTTTCTACTACACTTATATGCCACCTTTCTCCCAAAGTGGGATCCAAGGCAGCTTCCAAAAACAGCAAATACAAAATTAAAATGTTTGCAAGAATTTAAAAAGAAACAGTTAAAACCACCATATGAAACACAATCAAAAGGACTTTAAAAACCATGCAAAAGTTGAGCATCCGTGGATGGTGCTATATAAATAAATGAGAATAATTATAATACATTCACAGAAAGGCTGAGTGTGTGGATGTGTGGGCTGATGCACATACAAAATAAAACACACAAATAAATAAAAAGCTTCCCTGCTTAACTATTAAAACAAAAATGTCTTTGCTTGCCAGCAGAAGGAAAGCAAGGAGGGGACCAGTTGGGACTATGAACAAGATTTAGGTCATAGTGTCTGCCATAATAATAATAACAACAACAACAACAACAACAACCAGGCTCCTGCCAAGTCTACAATTAATGTAAATTCACAGCAAGTGTGCATCGGTCTACACATCCACACAATTCAGCCTCTTTATGAATTTATTAGCATTACTGTATTCTCATTTATTTATATAGCACCATCTGTCTACATGGCTCTTTACAAATAAAACTAGAACAAAAACAGCCACACTTTCCAAAGTGTACTTTCCCAAACTTGCACACACACAAACACACACACACACATATATATATAAAGGAAGGAAAGAGTGATACAAATATAAAACTATGCAAGACAACAGCAAAACAAATGATCCAGAGAGAAACACAGAAACCATTGCAATAAAACAGAAAGCAAACTGATAAACAGATATGAGACAAATATATGAGATTAGGAAACAGTTGTTGCATGCCTTCAAGTTTTTCAAATTTAGGGCAACCCAAAGGCAAACCTATCAGAGGGGTTTCTTGGCTGGATTTCTCCATAGGAAGTTTGCCATGGCCTTCCTCTGAGGCTGAGAGAGTGTGACTTGTCCAAGGTCACCCAGTGGGTTTCATGGCCAAGCTAGGATTCGAACCCTGGTCTCCAGAGCTGTAATTGGACATTCAAACTACTATGCCACATTGGTTCGCTATAAAACTATATTAAAGTAAAATTCTAGGTTTGTTATGGATGATTTTGCAGGAGATCTGTTACTATTATTATTATCATTAGATTTATATATTGGGGATTGTTGTTGTTATCTAAAACTCCCCAAATCCCCAGGCAGTAGCAGGCTGGGGGATTATAGGAGCTGTTGTCCAAAAACTAGAACCAGCATGGCATAGTGGTTTGGATGTTGGACTAGGGTTTTGATTCCATACTGGGCCATGGAAACGCACTGGATGCCCTTTGGCAAGTCACACTCTCTCAGCCTCAGGGGATGGCCATGACAAACCTCCTCTGAACAATTCTGGCCAAGAAAACCCCATAATAGAGTTGCTTTAGAGTCAACATAATGACTTGAAGGCACACAACAGAAATGATTTGAAGGCACACAACAACACCAACAGCAACATATGGCATGGCACTGTAAGAGTGTTGGACAAGTCACACTCTCTCAACCTCAGAGGAAGGCCAAGGCAAACCTCCACCGAATAAATCTTGCCAAGAAAACCCCAGGATAGGGCTGTTAAAATAAAATTTAAAAATGACTTGAAGGCACATAACAACATACAGCATGGTGTTGTAAGAGTGTTGGACAAGTCACGCTCTCTCAGCCTCAAGGGATGGCCATGGCAAACCTCCGAACAAATCTTGCCAAGAAACCCCCAGGATAGGGTCATTAAAATAAAAATGACTTGAAGGCACACAACAACAACATATAGCATGGCGTTGTAAGAGCGTTGGGCAAGTCATACTCTCTCAGCCTCAACAAATCTTGCAGAGAAAACCCCATGATGGAGTCGCCTTAAGTCGGAAACAATTTAAAGGCACACAACACACACATACACACAGTCCAAAACAAACAAACACAAAACCCTAATTTTCTCCAGGTCTATGGGGGAATTCCTGCAATTTCCACGTTTCAACCAGACACGCGTCCCCTTTTTTGCTCCTGAAGGGCATTCACAAGTGACAGGGGTTACCCATGGGGCCTTTTTAAAAGCCTGCAAACCTATTTTTTTCTCTTTCTTTTTCATTTTCTGGCACTGGCCTGTTTCCCATTTTTCTCAGCAGGCCGGCGCCAAGGATTTTCCATGCTTTAACCCTGGGTGTGGTGGGCTCCCTGGGATGGAGAGAGAGAGAGAGAGAGATTTTGGCTTCTGAGAAGTAATTCTTTCCCTGCTGAGAAAGTGGCTGAGAAAGTGTGTCGACTTCAACTTATGGCAGCCCTATGAAAGCTTAGGGATGCCCACATTGGAAAACTAACTTAGAACCATGGCACTGGGAAGGGATCCTCAAGGGCCATCTAATCCAACCCCTGAGATACACCCTTCCCTGTTTCCCAAACTTTGGTCCTCCAGATAATTTTGAGATGTATAAAGAGATATGTTGTGGGTTGGGCTTTTACAGACATGGAAAAGGTGGCCTTAAAATTAATCCTATGTCTTAACTAGCCAATGGAAAAGATAGGGTGGAAAACATACTGCCAGGGAAAGGGAATAAAACCATGCTGTGTCAAGTGTTGGGGTGTGCCTCCTCGTCTAGGTCACCCTTCTTGCAAGAATGGGGGTTGCAGACTGCCAGAAATAGTGCAAATTGAGTCCACTTTTAGGGTTAGGGTTAGGGAATCATGGGAACTGTATTTTATTGTGGCACCAGAGCTCTCTGACAGAGAAGGTTCAATGTCTCAGAAAAAAAACACAATTCCCATGATTCCCTAGCACTAACCCTAACCCTAAAAGTGGACTCAATTTGCACTATTTCTGGCAGTCTGCAACCCCCCAATGTTAACTAATACATTGGAAATTACTGCTTCCCTTGTTTTGTCCTGATTCATTTGATTTGGTACTTTGGTACTTAGAAAACTGTAACTCACAATTTTGGACTTCAACTCCCAGAAGCCCCAGCCAGTTTGGCCAACGGTTCTGGGAGCTGAAGTCCCAAACACCTGGAGGACCAAAGTTGGAGAAGCACTGGGTCCAATGGTTTCCAAAACTTTGGTCTCTCAGATGTGTGGGACTCCACTCCCAGAATCCCCAGCCCTGGGGCAAGCTGTGGCTTCTGGGAATGGTAGTCCAAAAGAGAGAGGCTTGTCTTGGTCTGCAGTTGCAAAGGGGAAAAAGGAGGCAGCCTTTTTGCGCAAGGAGCGCGCAGGATCTTCTGCGAAAAGGCAAAGGGGGCCCCAAGGGGGATTGCCAGCCCCAGTCCCGGGCTCTGACGTCACTGATGACGCAGTGGGACACCCCCCCCTTTACCCGCCCCCTTCCTGCCCTGTGACGCACCGTGGGGCGCCTTAACCCTTTGGTGCCTGGAGGGAAAAGTAGGAAAGAGAGGAGAGGAATAGAGCAGCTCCTTGGAAAGTGGGTTACAGAAAGCATGTTAGAGAATGCAATGGGATCCAGGAAGATGCAAATGGGAGGAGATGCAATAAAGATGCAATGCGATGGAGGAAGATGCAAATAGCAGATGCAGTCAAGACGCATCTTGAGATGCTGGGCTGGAAGATGCAAATGGGAGATGCCATTAAAGTGCAATGGGGTGCAAGAAGATGCAAATAGATACAGTTGGATGTAATTGGAAGATGCTGTTAAGATGCAATTGTGTAAAACTATTGTTTCTAGGGTATAGATGCACCCAGAGGAAGCGAAATATTCCACCAAACTACAAATCCCAGGATTCTGTAGGGTGGAGCTATGGCCATTAAAGTGGTATCAGACTGCATTATTTCTGCATTGTAGATGCAACCTCAGTTTCTCCGGCTACAAAACATCCCTGCCACCTTCTGAGACTCTGTGAACCTCCCTTTGCTCTTGCAAAAGCCCTTTGTATATCTTAATACTTTCTTGATCTATTAAAATCTCATTTGATTCTTTTTAAAAAGCCCTTTGAAAACCTTGTACCCATACGGACAAGAAACTTCACCTTTTCAATGAATGCTGGAATGCTCTGCCTGGAAAGAAAAGGGTTCTATGGGGTTCATCAAGATTTAGAATCATAGAGTTGGAAGACACCACAAGGGCCATCCAATCCAACCCCCTGCCATGCAGGAACTCACAATCAGGTTCCTCCTAACGTTGAGGTGGAATCTCTGTTCCTGTAGTTTGAATGGTTGCTCCAGATCCTATTCTCTGGAGCAGCAGAAAACAAGCGTGATCCATCCTCAATATGATATCCCTTCAAATACTTAAACAGGGCTGTCATATCACTTCTTAACTGTCTCTTCTCCAGGCAAAACATCCCCAGTTCCCTAGTCGCTCCTCATACGGCTTTATGGTTCCCAGACCCTTCACCATTTTAGTTGCCCTCCTTTGGATATGCTCCAGATTGTCAACATCCTTTTTGAATTGTGGTGCCCAGAACTGGACACAGTATTCCAGATGAGGCCTGTCCAAAGCAGAATAGAGTGGCACTATTACTTCCCTTGATCGAGATACTATACTTCTATTGATGCAGCCTAGAATTGCATTGGCCTTTTTAGCTGCTGCATCACACTGTTGACTCATGTCTTGCCCAAGAGTGCTGGTGGCTCCCTAAATTACAAATGCCAGGTTTCTGCATCCATAAGGCCTAGAAACTCCATTTTTCAAAGGAATACTCTGCCTGCAAAGAGGAAGGTTCTCTGAGGTTCAAGACTTTCAAGGCCTGGAGCCTTCTCTGGCCAAGAGTGCTGGTAGTTCACTAAACTACAAATGCCAGGATTCTGCATCTATAAGGACTAGAAACTTCAGTTTTTCAGTGAGTGCTCGAATGCTCTGCCAGCAAACAAGAAGGTTCACTGGGGTTCAAGACTTGCCCAAGAGTGCCACAAAACTACACATGCCATGGTTCTGACTCCATAAGGACTAGAAACCCCACTTTTCAAAAGAATGCTCTGCCTGCAAAGAGGAAGGTTATTTTTTTAGCATGGCATGGATTTGACTCTTCTCTCAAGGATGGCATACTCTCCCCCCAAAAGGAAAATACCTTACTACCTGGGCACCAAAATCCATGCCATCCAAGAGAGAGTTAAGCCCAAAGAGGGTGTACTTTCTGGGCACACGATGCCCACCTTGGATTGGGAGGCTAGGAATGGGCACTGTCTTCGCCTCATGCCAATGCTCCTGAATGCCCAATGGCCCGGCCCGGCCCAGCCTGCCAGGAGCCAAGCGGGTGAATCAGTTGGCATCAAAATGCCAAGAGACCCATCAACACCCTCTCTTCCACAAAAACAAAACTGATATATATATCACACACACACACACATCGACGCCACCAAAGTTGGCAGGGCTTTGGGTTTAAATCTCTCCCATGTGCAAATAATAATTTTTTCCCTCCTCCTCCTCCTCCTTCTCTGGGGAGGTTGCCAACTTTTTAAAGGCAGTGCTTGTTGTTTCTGGCTGGGCTCCTGGAGGCTTTTAACAGCTGCGCCACAGGCCCCAAACGCCAACTGGGCTCCTCCCTGCAAAGAGTGAACTTTCGGTCGGTCGAACCTCTGCCCCTTTGCCAAGAAGCCAAAGGGACTACTCTGGTGTTAGGTTTGCAGGGGTAAAAAAGGTGGCAAGTCAGGGCAACTCCCAGTATCCCCAAACCAGTATTATGGGGGGAGAGGGATTCTGGGAGTTCCAATCCAAAACTTTTTTTAAAAAAATCCAAGCCTCGTAGTTTATTTGGGGAATGGAAAAGAGGCAGGAAAGTTTAGGTCCAAAACACACAACAGAAATCATCCAGTTTGAGACCACTTTAACTGTCCTGGCTCAGTGCTAAGGAATCATGGGAATTGTATTTTTTCCTGAGACATTGAGCCTTCTCTGTCAGAGAGCTCTGGTGCCACAGCAAACTACAGTTCCCAGGATTCCCTATCACTGAGCCAGGGCAGTGAAAGCAGTCTCAAACTGGATTACTTCTGCAGTGTGTTTTGAAGCAAAATCTCTCCACAGGCCTTTACAGACTGCCAGAAATAATGCAGATTGAGGCCACTTTAACTGCCCTGGCTCAGTGCTAAGGAATCATGGGAACTGTAGTTTATTGTGGCACCAGAGCTCTCTGACAGAGAAGGCTCAATGTCTCAGGAAAAAAATACAGTTCCCATGATTCCCTAGCACTGAGCCAGGGCAGTTAAAGTGGACTCAATCTGCATTATTTCTGGCAGTCTGTAAAGGCCCATAGTTTTGCTTTGGTTCATCCTGACCCTTCCTGCAACATCTGGGGGAAATAGTGTGTAGAATGGGGGATGCTGGGTGCGGCAGTCCTCAAAGAGAAGTTTCCTAGCAGAATAGGAAGAGAAAAAGAGAAATCAAAGTCAGGAAAAATCAAAGGAACTTCCCTTGCCCTGAAAAGTTCCTTCTTTTTAAAAAAGTAACTCTCCTAGATGCAACTCAGAAAAAAAACGGAAGGAACCTTCCCAGCCCCCCCCCCAAAATATGACTGCAAAAGAATTGCAAAAAAAAATAAAAAAATAAAATCTCCTAATGAATTTGCAATTCTTTTGCAATGAAAAGTTCTTTTTTAAAAAAAGTAACTCTCCTAGATGCAACTAGAAGGAATCTTGCTCTCCCTCCTCAAAAGGTATGGTTGCAAAAGGATTGCAAATAAATTTGCAAACGAAATTACAAAATGCAATTCCTCCCCTTGCACTGAAAAGTTCCTTTTTTGAAAAAAAAAAGTTACTTTCCTATGAAAAGAATTGGGGGGACAGACCCCTCCCCTCCCCTCCCGATGACGTCATCCCGAGAGGCCGCGCGCTGTTTCCCGCCGGTTGCCCGGGCAACGGGGGCGCCAGGTTGGGGGGACGCAGAAGGAGGGAGGGAAGAAGAAAAGGAGCGGTGGGCGTGTCTCGGGCCTCGTCGCCCCGCCCCTATGCAAATAGCGATCGCGTTAGACGTCATCTCCAGCCAATGGGAGCCGCGCCCGGTGAGCTCATCGGGGCCGGGGAAGGTGATAAAAGGGGGGAGAGAGGGCCGGCTGGGGCTCACTCAACGCGCGCGGGAGTCAGGAGTGGGGTTGCTATTTTGTGGCTCCCTCAAGCCGCCCCGTCGGGGAGGAAGAAGATGGAGATCCCTTTCTACCACGACGATGTTTTGAGCGCCTTGGCGGCAACGGCTGGGGCCTCCCCGACCCCAGGAGGGAGCAGTAACACCGGTAACAACCTCGCAAGGCCTTTCCCCGACGGCAGGGCCAAAAAGGACGGCCCAGGGCCGGAGGCTGGCGTTGCACCGACCCCGGATCCTCTCCCACCGACGGCCCCGGTGGCGGCTGCCTCGGCCTCGGGGGATTCAGAGTCGTCGGAAGCCGTCGAGGGTCCGGATTTGGCCCTCCTGAAGCTGTCCTCCCCGGACTTGGAGCGCCTCATCGTCCACTCCAATGGCTTGATCCCTTCGACGGGGGGAGCAGGCGGCGGCAACGGGGGGAGCGCCTTCCCCTTCGCCAAAAACGGCCCAGACGAGCAGGAGTTCGCGGCCGGCTTCGTCAAGGCCTTGGAGCACCTCCAGCACCAGCTGGGACCCGTCGGGGGTCCGCCGGCCCCTTCCTCCACGGAGCCGCCCCCGGTTTACGTCAACCTGAGCTCCTACGGAGGAGGAGGAGGAGGAGGAGGAGGGGGGTCGGGGATCGGGGCTCCCTTCCCGGCCGCCCCGTCGAGGCTCCAGCCCCCCTTGAAGGACGAGCCCCAGATCGTCCCCGAAGTGGCCAGCTTCGGGGCCGGCGTGGGCGGAGGGGTCGGGGTCGGGGTGTCCGTGGAGAGCCCGCCTCTGTCCCCGATCGACATGGACACGCAGGAGCGGATCAAGGCGGAGCGGAAGCGGCTCCGGAACCGGATCGCGGCCTCCAAGTGCCGCCGTCGGAAGCTGGAGCGGATCTCTCGGCTGGAGGAGAAGGTGAAGAGCCTCAAGAGCCAGAACACGGAGCTGGCCTCCACGGCCAACCTCCTCCGCGAGCAAGTGGCCCAGCTCAAGCAGAAGGTGCTCAGCCACGTCAACAGCGGCTGCCAGCTCCTGCCCCACAGCCAGGGACAGCCCCAGCAGAGCCAGCCCCACCAGGTCCCGGCCTACTGAGCGGCACCGGAGGCGGAGGCGGCGGCGGCGGCGGCGGCGGCAGCAGGGGCCCCGACGGACGGAGGGCCGGCCAGCGGGAAGGAGGAAGGGCGCCGCCTGGCGGCTGGGAGAGCAACGGCGGCCCAGGAGGACGCCCCCTCCGCACCCCTTTGGACTGCAAGGGGGGGCTCAGCCCCAGGGACAGAGGGCAAAAAGGGGCAGGAGGACGATTGCTCACCCTCTTAGGCCGACCCCCCCCCCCGGGACGGAGGAAGGGGGCTCAGGAGGACATGCTCTGCCCCCGCCCTGGACTGGCAGGGGACTCAGAAGACCCCCCCCTTTTTTTTTTTAGGCTACTAAGGGGACCCTGCCTCCCAAAGGAGAGAGGAAGGGGTGGCCCAGGAGGACGTGCTCTGCCCCCTTTAGACTGCCAAGGGGACCCTCCCTCTCCCCCCCAGGAGAGGAAGGGGTGGCCCAGGAAGACAAGCTCTGCCCCCTCCCCAGATTCCCAGGGGGCCATGGCTCCTAGAGAAAGAACAAGAGGAGGGGGCTGGCCAAGGAGGGCGTGACTTCTATGGAGACCCTGCCCCCAGGGACAGAGCAAGAGGGGAAGGGGAAGCTAGAGACCATACTCTGCCCCCCTTAGATGCCCAAGGGACCCTGACCTCAAGGGGAAAGGGCGGCCGAGGAAGAGCCACTCTCCCCCCCCCCCCCAGACTGCAAGGGGTACTCTGACCCCCAAGGGGAGAGGAAAGGGGCAGGTGGAGACCATGCTATGCCCCCCATAGGGTGTTAAGGGGGTCCTTCATCCCAGGGATAGAGCAAGAGGAGGGGGAAGGGGGCTGCCTCCTGCCGCCCAAAGACAGAGGAAGGGGCAGCTGGAGACCACCCTTTGCCCCCCTTAGACTGCTAAGGGGACCCTGCCCCCCTCCGGGGCAGAGCAAGAGGAAGAAGGGAGGCCAAAGAGGTCACGATCTGTGTTTCCCCCCCCCTAGACTGCCTGTATGTATGTGTGTGTCTGCCCCCCAAGAGGAGATGGCTGGAAACCCCCCCCTCCAGACACAGTGCAACAAAGGCCTCTCCCCAGAGTTGGAGGTCTCCCTCCATGGGGCCTCTTTTGGAAGGAATGGAAAGGACTTCTCCCCCCAAGCCACTCCATGGGGTCACAAGGAGCACAAAGCCTTTGGACTGGAAGGACCCCTTTCAGTGTTGGATTTTGGGGAGATGGGGGGGCCCTCTGTGAGTGGCCCCGATCCCCCCCCCCACGCTTTGGGATCTGCCTTACGAGACTTCTGCCTGGACTTTGTTCCCTTTTGCCTTCCTCTTCCTCCTCCCCAGGAGGCATTTCCTTTTCCTTCCCCCGTATTTATGTTAATCTCTGATTTTGCTTTTCCCTCTCCTTCCTTTTTTTGGGGGGGAGGGGGTTGTCTTTTCTTTCTCTCCTTTGTTTGGATCCTGTCCTTCCTTCTCTGATCACATTCCAAGGTGCAGTAAAAAGAAAAAAGAAAAACCTCCAGCAGTTGGTGAAAGTGGCCTTGTGGTTTGTTTCTTGCCAGGGGTGGGGTGCTTTTGGAAAGAAAACTTTGGTTCCTTAACCTCCCCCCCCAAAAAAACTTAGATTGAATAGGAATCCAGCAGCCCCCCTGCCGTCTAGCCTAAGAAAAGTCTCCCAAAAGGGAGATGCTGCTTTTTTTTGGGGGTATTAATCCACTCCCCCCCCATTGGGGTCCCTTTTCTGCTTCTCCCTCTGCCTTGGCCTCCCAAAAATGCAGGAGGGAGAGGGAGGGTGATAATGCTCCGTCTTGTGGGTTAGAGCTCCTAGAGTTAGGCATGGGGACTCTTGTTTCCTCTTCTTTTGACTTTGGAAGATGTAGTCCCAAATAGTGGGGGGAAAGTCCCAGCTTTGCCTTAGAAAGGTCACTTTTCCAGCTATTAATTTGTTAAAGGGGTGGACTAGGTGGCCTCGATGGGTCCCATCCAATTCTCTTGTTCTTTGTTTCTCTAGGGTTGGAGGGAAGGAGTTTCTTCACAGAGTATTCAGCTAGCCCCTGGCATAAGGAACTTTTCTAAAGTGCAGTGAGAATATATACATATATATTGAGCCTTTGGTATCTACTGGGGTTTGGTATTTTGGTTACCAAAATCCATGGATGCTCAATTCCCATTATAAACAATGGTCTCATAAAATGGCATCCCTTTAATCAAACGGCAAAATCAAGGTTTGCATTTTGGGATGTGTGTGTGTGTGTGTGTGTGATATTTTGGACCCGTCGACACTGAATCTGTGGCTATGGAGGGCTGACTGTAAATCCATATTTGTTGTTTGTTGTTGTGTACCTTCAACTCATTTCTGATTTATGGCAAACCTGTCATGAGGTTTTCTTGGTAAGATTCTTCAGAGAAGGTTTGCTATTGTCATCCTCTCAGGCTGAGAGAGTGTAACTAGCCTAAGGTTATGCAGTGGGTTTCATGGCCAAGCCAGGATTCAAACCCTGATCTCCAGAGTCCTAGTCCAACGCTCATACCACTACACCACGCTGGCTTTCATACAATACAATACATGTTATATTATATTATATTTAATATATTATACATATTAGCTTGTTTTTATTCTCTGCCACCGGTGGGCATGGAGATCAGAGACGACTTCAAGTTTGGGTGGGTTGCATTAAACTGGCAAGGCTCTCTGTAGCAAGAGTCGAATTGATCCTGCTTCGGAAATAAATAACGTAGATGTGGTTATTGGTGTGTAGAACACAATACACACAAAAGTGTGAGCATTGTTGAGTTCCGGTCTTGGATTGGGAATGTTTTACCTGTTGCATAGGCAGCCATCTCATTGGGGAAATCACAAGGTCCTAGTAGATGGTGAGAGACAGCATGGCGTAAGCAGGGGTAGGCAAGCTTTCCCCTTTAAGGGCCGAGGGACTTCAGCTCCCAGAAGCCTCAGCCATGTTGGCCAATAGTCCCATGTTGGCCAATAGCTCCTGGGATTCTGGGAGCTGAAGTCCCTCGGCCCTTAAAGAGGAAAGGTTGCCTATCCCTGGCGTAGTGGTTTGAGTGTTGGCATATGACTCTGGAGACCAGAGTTCGAATACATGCTCGACCATGAAACCCACTCAGTAACTTTGGGCGAGTCACACTCCAGGCCCCAGGGGAAAGCAATGGCAAACTTCCTCAGAACAAACTTTGCCAAGAAAGCCCCATGATAGGGTCCAACCCTATGAATGAGAGACTTCCAAGTCATGCTCTCATCAGCAGCTCTGCTCAGGTCTTACAAAGTCAGGGTGGCCACGGACTGACGGCTGTGACTTTCCCAGTCCTGTCCGGACTTGCTTGCAGGATTTGAACCTGGGACCTTCTGGGTAGGAAGACGGCTGGCTGGCTGGTCTTGCTGGGTCTGTCCATTTCTGTGATTCTGTGAACAAGGGAAGAGTTTTAATCTTCTTGGGGGAAGAATGATTGGGAAATGGGCATTCCTGCATACTAGAAATTAAATAGCTTTGCACCCCAAGTTGGAGAAGAGTTGTTTTGGTGGTGGTTCTGTGTCTGGTGAGTTTAGAGCCCTTGCAAAAGTTTTCTTTTGTTGACCTGAGAGCTGGAAGATTGTTTTCTCAACCCACAGATTCCAGCATCCACTGTTTGTGCATATATATATATATATATATATATACACCAAAAAGCAAACCTTGATTTTAGAGAAGGGAAATCATTTTACTAAGCCTTTGCATTTAATGGGACTTGAGCATCCATGGGAGATCCTGGAACCAAAGCCCAGCGGATACCAAGGGCCCACTGTAGTAGTAATAGTAATAATAATACCACCCCATTGTATGTAATGGGATTTGAGCATCCACGGATTTTGTTATCCACTGGAGATCCTGGAAGCAAACCTCAGCAGATACCAAGGGCCCACTGTATTCCGTTTTATTTACCTATTAACTACATTTATATGCTGCTTTCTCCCAAAGTGGGACTCAAGGCAGCTTCCAAAAACAGCAAATCCAAAATTAAAATGGTTGCTATAATTAAAAAAAGTTAAAACCTCCCAAGAAACGCTATATAAAAAGCACTTTAAAATCATACGAAAGTTAAAAACAAATAAAACACATAGATAAATAAAAACCTTCCCTGCTTAACTATTAAAAGCCAACTCAGCCTGCTGGCTAGAAGCTTAGAGGGAGAAGATACCTAAAGGTCATCCAGTCCAACCCCATGCCATGCAGGAATACACAGCTAAAACACTCTTATAAAATGGTTGTCCAGCCTCTGTTTAAAGACCTCCAAAGAAGGGGACAAGTTACTCTTCCTAATATTTAGGTGGAATCTCCTTTCTTGTCATTTTGAATGCATTGGTTTGAGTTCTGGTCTCTGGAGCAGCAGAAAACCACCTTGGCTTGCCTTCTTCTGGATGGGTTTCTAGTCTCGATTCTGCCAAATTCATTTCCTCCCCCTCTCAACCAAAGAGAAGCCACTGCCTGCCACTTGCTACAAATTTTCCTGAGCCATTTTGGGTGTTGCCTTTTTTTTTTTTTTTAACCGTAGTTAATTTTTAAAAGAGTGTCAGCTTTCTGTCGAATTGGGTGCTTTTCTGGTTTGACCAGAGTTTCTAGTTTCCAATGAGGCATCTCTGACTCTCTTCTTTTCTTCTTCTGCCTATTTGTAGGCCTTGGCTGTAAAAGAGGCAGCTGTTGGTTGTAAGGGCCCATAAGAGCAGTTTTGCTTTTGTTATCTGGCAGTTTTTATTTGTTTATTCAGTGTTTTTAAACTGCCTGTCTTACCTTCCACCCCACAAACCCTTTTAAAGTGGCTTGCAAAGTACATATCTACCAAGGGTGAAGGGTCTGGAAACTATAAATCCCTATGAGGTATAACTTAGGGAGCTGGGGATGTTTAACCTAGAGAAGAGGCGATTAAGAGGTGATATGATAGCCCTGTTTAAATATTTGAAAGGATGTCCTGTTGAGGATGGAGCAAGCTTGTTTGCTGCTGCTCCAGAGACTTGAACCCGGAGCAATGGGTTAATCTGACAGGAAGAGATTCCACCTAAACATTAGGAAGAACTCCCTGACAGAAACTCCCAGGATGTATGGCCATTTGTTGGGAGGGCTTGGATTGTGTTTGCTGTGGTGTTCCTTCAAGTCTTTCCGACTTGCAGTGACCCTATCGTGGGCTTTTCGTGGCACAGGAAGGTTTGTCATTGCCTCCCCCTGAGGCTGAGAGTGTGTGACATGCCCAGGCTAGGAATCAGTTGTGCATTCCTGCATTATTTATTTATTGGATTTATATCCCAACTTTCTCCAAGATGGCATGGCAGAAGGGCATTGGACTGGATGCCCTTTGGGGGGTTCCCTTCCAACTCTAGGATACTATGAAAAGAGGAGGAAAATGCCAGCCATGGCCCCTCAGTCTTGCTGCCGTGGGTTTTTCTGCCAGCGCTGGGGCCAAGCTGAGCCCCAAGTGTGCATTTGTGTGTTGTGCGATGGAGAGGCCCTCCTTCCGTCTTGTGTGTTTCCTGCCCTGCCTGACTTAAACCCAAACCAGATGGGGAACCTCTGCCTATTTCCCAGGGGTTTTGTGATGTTTGCTGAAGGGAAGGGAGAGATGGAGCACGTTGCTAAGGGGCTGGGGCACTGTTTTCCCCCAAACAGCAACCGGGGCCGGTTTATGGGGAAGCGGATTAGGCCGAGAGGAGCCCGCCCTGGGTGGGTGTGTATCTCGCTTGCAAAAGGCCAGATGGTGCGCCTGCCATGGCTGAACGTCCCAGCTTCTACTGGAAAACAAAACATAGATGGGGGGAAAGAGGACCCCCCCCCATTCAAGTCCTTGCTTAGCCTCTTGCGTGAGTCACACTCTCTCAGCCCCAGAGGGCTGGCCATGGGGGCAGACTCCAATATAGGTTTGCTTTATGGCCAGTAATGACTTGAAGGCAGACAACAGAATCTTATAGAGTTGGAAAGGATTCTCAAGGGTCATCAAGTCCAACTCCCTTCTGCCATGCAGGAATACATAGAACCCTAGAGTTGGAAAGGATTCAACCCCTTTCTGCCATGCAGGAAGACACAATGAAAACATTCCCAGAAGAGACCCATCCAACCTCTGTATAAAGGCCTCCAAACAAGGAAAATCCACCAGCCTCCAAGGAAGTCCATGTTCCACTGTCAAATAACAGAATCTTAGTTGAAAGGGACCCTCAAGGATCATCTAGTTCAACCCCCTTCTGCCATACAGGAAGACACAGCAAAAGCACTGCCGAAAGAGACCCATCCAACCTTGGTAGCAAGACCTCCAAAGAAGGAGGGAATCCACCATGGTCTTAAACATCTAAAACAACTCTTAACAGAGAATTTCAGCATCAGAGGGAACCCCAGGGGTCATCAAATCCAACTGGCTTCTGTCATACAGGAATCCACAACTAAAGTGCTCTTGAGTGATGTCCATCCAGCCTCTGTTTGGAGACCTCCAATGACAGAGTTCTAGTTCTTCCCTTTTATGTGAAGCCCGAAAGGAGGAGAGCTTTCTTCCACCCTTCTTTCCCTGCCATGCACTCCAGATTGAGTCCCAGAGAAGTTTTGGAGCGGGCCAGATTCTGGAAGTGGAGAGGGCCAAAAGGATAGGATCAAACCTCTTTCCCCTCCCCAAAGCAGATGTTGGCTCCAGGCCCAATCCTGTCATGGCAAAGCCACAGGAGGGGCCTTGCAAAGTTTTGGAAAGCAAGACAGGTGGGTGGGAGACTTTCACAAAAACTGGGAAGGTGTCCAGTGCTGAAGTCATTTTTGGGAATGGGGGTGTGGACGGCCGAGGGGGTGGGGAGCAAAGAAGACCAAATCTGGGCCCAAAATGGAGAGTCTCCAGTTTCGTGACAGTGAAGAGGATGGTAAAAATACAAGCTTTCTTCTTGCAACCTGGATTTTGTGCATTTTGATTGGTCCAACGCAGGTATCACTGTGTTGTGGATCTGGGGTGTTATTGTATTTTGTTATATGGCCAACATGGGACATTTACTTGGATGTCTATCAAATGCATGTCCAGACATAGCTAAAAGCAGGAGCATTGAATGGCAGAGGCAAATGTTTTGCCTTTTCAACTGTGGCATTTGTGTTGCAACTGTCAAAAAGATGATGGGTTTTGCAACCCCATTCACCCTCTACTTCACAGGAATGTCATTGCA
Source organism: Phrynosoma blainvillii (assembly GCA_026167975.1). Lineage (NCBI taxonomy): Eukaryota > Metazoa > Chordata > Lepidosauria > Squamata > Phrynosomatidae > Phrynosoma > Phrynosoma blainvillii. Next base: position 20,280,745 of record JANUYF010000011.1, on the reverse strand, counting down.
AAGGACACAAGCATCTCAAGAAAGGCCAAAGTTTTTTTCAAATGCAAAGTTTACAAATCATCTGCCCCCAAAAGGAGTCATTACAAAAATGCAATCTACACTGCAGAAATGATGCAGTTTGATACTGCTTTAATTGCCAGGGCTCCTCCATATGATGGGATCGTGGGATATGTAGTTTGGTAGGACATTTTGCCTTCTCTACCAGAGATCTCTGGTGCCCCAACAAACTGTGGATCCCAAATTCCATAGCATTAAGTTTTAGCAGTTGAAATGGTGTCGTCGTCGTCATCATCCATATAGTAATATATAATTATAATCCATATGACATTAATAAATTATAATCCATATACTAATAAAGTGAACTAATCCACATTCAGACCCATTAATTTTAAATTTAATTCTGCTTTTTGCAGTACTAAAAAGTGAGGGAGAACTTATAGTTCTTTGTGGTTTCTGTGAATCACACAAATGGGTCATTCTGCGCCTGCGTAGTTAGCTTTGGAACCTTTTGGAATCACTAGGGAAGACTTTTTGGCAGTAGCTCTGTCCATCTATATAAGTCCCTAGTCTTCCCTTTCTCTGTTCCTTTTGTCCGCCATGCCAGCAGCTTAAAAGGAACTGTGTTCGACTGGAATTGCTTGTTCTTTTATATCTGACATAGGACTATGTGACTGTTCTTTGGATTTTGGACATGTAATTGTTTGCCTGATCAATTGACTCATGGACTGTTCCTGACAACAGCTTTTCTTCTCAGATTAAGATATTTTCCTAGAGAAAATTGGAAATGGCCTCCTGGTCAATCTCATTTAAAAGATGTGTTAAATGCATGGGGAAGATTGCGGGTCAAGTCCTTCTTAACACCTGTTTGCTGTGCCTTGGGAAGGGTCACAACATTGCTGCGTGTGCCCTCTGTAAACCCCTCACGCCTCAGGCCCGCAAGAACCAGGACACGAGGCTTAAAGCGGCCTTGTATCAGCATCTTCTTCAAAATTGGGGGAAATCTCAACTTCCTTGGCTTTGGGCAAGGACAAGCCCATGGAGAAATCCTTCAAGGAAAAAAACCTGAAGGAAAAATCCAAGGCCGATAGATCTGACCAAGACTGTGATTCAGATCACAAACCCAAGGCAAAACACTTGTCTAAATGAAAAGATCACAAAGGGAAGGACTCTCCCCCTAAACGAGAGAAGTCTTCTGATCATCAGGCCTTTAAAAAATCCCACTGTTCTTCCACAAGACTGAAAGAGCGAGTACTCATGGGACTGAAAAGGTTGATAAGAAAAAGGCTCCCTCCACGGCCCTTGGTGCCAGTCCTGAACAGCCTCCAGCTATGTCTTTACTGGATGCAGCCAAACCACCACCACCATCTCAAAGAACCCAGTCCCCTAGAGTCCCCTGCTTGTTGTCTCCAGATTGTACATGTGGACCTCAACTCTGAATCCAAGGGAGAGATTTGGGATCCAGATGCACTGATATTGACTCCGAATCTGGAGTATGTGGCCTTGACCTGAATGGTCCAGGATCATCTTTCTGCATTGCCCATGCACTGCTCAGCAACTCTTGGTATCAAGCATCAGCCTGCCGGTCATCATGATACCAACCTCAATTTTCTGAGACCTCTCTCTTTCATTACTATCCTGATCTTATCTACGACGAGGAAACAGATATATCATATGCTGGTCAATCATGACCAACACTGTCACGCCTGTGCAGGATGCTGTATATCACCATCTCTGGTACGTTCAGTCATTTTCTGGGCTGCCTTATCTGCCAATCCCCAGACTGTCGGGGCTCAAGGTGTTTGAGCTACTTCTCCGATGCCTCCGTCAGTTCCAGCCCTACATCAATCCTTAAAGGATAAGCCTCTCCCGAGGACTCCCACTGAAGGATCCTCTAGGTCAGGAGTAGGCAACCTTTCTCCTTTAAGGGCCGAGGGACTTCAGCTCCCAGAATCCCAGGAGCTATTGGCCAACATGGGACTATTATAGGCCAACATGGCTGAGGCTTCTGGGAGCTGAAGTCCCTCGGCCCTTAAAGGGGAAAGGTTGCCTACCCCTGCTCTAGGTCTTTGCACTCTTCTACCCCTTTGTTGGGATCAGTCAAGCTGGCCCTCGTACTACATGAAGTGACTTCACCAAAAGATGGCGTAAAGTCATTTGCAGAGCAGGTGGTATGGATGGTGAACACCCTCCACATCGATGTGAACCATATGGATCAGGATGCCTTGGATCCTATCGATGAAAGGGTACATGGGAAGGTACCAGCTCCTGCATCCATTGGGTTCCTGCCCTCGATGGAGAGGATAATGCAGTGCTCCTGGTATGCCCCAGCCACGATACCATGGTTGTAAAGGAAGATTGAGATCTTGTATAGGATAACGCCCTCTTCACCTTCTTGGCTCTTTGAACACCCAAAGCCAAATTCTGCTATTGTGGAGGGAGCTCAACTAATTTTCACACCCAAGATTTCAACGACTCTGACCAATAAAGAGGGCAAAAAGGTCAATGGGTTCGCAAGAAAATTTTATGCGGCAGCAGTCTTGGATCTTAAAGTGGCAAATTATGCCACCTGTATGGGGGCATATCAGCAACACCTCTGGGAAAGTATGCCCCCTTCATAGATGACCTGCCCAACAACAAGAAACCTTTGGCCATGGCACTCCAAGCAGAGGCAGACTGTGGCGTGAAGGTTCTCTCGGGATTGATAGCTCTCCATAGGCACACCTGGCTCAGGTTGTCTGATCTCATTCTGCAGGCTCACGCTGTTACTGAGGACATGCCCTTCGATGATTCTGGATTCTTTAACAAAGACAGATGAGAAGCGGAATTTCCGTTACAAGATGAGAACTGCCTCATGGAAGCAGGTACGTGCTCTCCCTCATACCATACCACTCCTCACAGCCAGTACAGAACTCAACATCCTGCATATTCTCCCTACCAGTCGTGTCAAAGATATCTGTTGCAGTCCTATTCATCTGGTCGCCATCAACCTACCCAGCCTAAGTATGGACAAGGGTTCCGTAAAAAGGATGTGGACCAGGGAAAGAACAGACTGTGATGTCTGTGTGCACTTCGCTCGACCACTGTTCAGACAGATTGGCCCCGTTTGTCAACTCTTGGGCCACCATAATTTCCAACTCCTGGGTCCTCAATATTGTTTGGAGGGGCTGTGCCCTCGAGTTCCAAGAGCTGCCACCAACTCGAGCTATGATTTTCACCTCCCCTTCAGACACCCTACTCAACAAAATGGGCATTCTGTTACAGAAGGGCGTGATTGAGTCTATAGATCCCATTTGGGCCCGACACTGCTTTTTCTCTCATTACTTTATTTTTCTTAAGAAGAATGGAGGCCTCTGACCTATTTTGGAGTTGCATCAGCTAAATTCCTATATCATGGTAACTCTCTCCGCTGTTTTGTCACTGTTGCAGAAAGGACACTGGTTTGCCACCCTCGATCTCAAAGATGCTTACTTCCACATTCAGATCAAACAAGATCACAAGCGGTTCCTTGCCTTCGCTGTCCATTCCAATGTCTTCCTGTTCACGGTGCTTCCCTTTGGAATCTCCATGACACCAAGAGTCTTCACCAATTGTATGACACCCATCACAGCCTACCTGCACCAGCAGGGCATCACAGTCTTCTGTATCTAGATGACTGGCTTTTTGTGGCCCCATCCCAGGAAGAGTTGAGCAGAGACGTCAAATTCATCTTGTCCCTCTTAGGCTCCCTTGGCTTAATGGTCAACAAGGAGAAATCCAATCTGATCCCTGCCAAGCGAGTCAGATTCATCAGGACTATCCTTTACTCTGAGAGATCCATTGCCTATCCCTCTGGACAGATTTCAGGACCTCTCAAGGGCCATTCAAGACTGACAGGCTCACAGGATAATTATGGCTCACACTGCCCAGGTGGTTCTCAGACATGGCTTCAACCACCTATGTTACCCTATGGGTGAGACTTTGACCTTTTCAATCTTGGTTCCTCTCTGCTTTCAATCCCATGTCGGATCACCCCATGGAATGGTTCATGGTACCGAGACCTGTAGCCAAGACGCTCTGTTGGTGGCTCAATCCTGAGAACATTTGCATTGGGATGGCATTTCTTCCACCCCAGTCCCAACTCACTCTTACCACAGATGCCTCCATGGAGGGATGGGGTGCTCATATTAAGACTTCACAGTCAAAGACAAATGGTCCCCCTTAGAGGTCTCTCCACACCAATATACTCAAGATGCTGGCAATCGAAAAGGCTCTCAGAGCCTTTGAGACCCTCCATTGGGGGATCGCATTGTACTCCTACTGACAGACAACACTACTGTCATGTGCTACCTCAACAAGCAAGAGGAGACCTGGTCCCAGACACTCCTCGGCATCACCCTCCGCATGTGGAACTGGTGCATCCCGAGGAAAATAATGCTGCAAGCCATCCACTTCCCTAGGGAGGAAAACGATCTAGCAGATGAGTTCAGCTGGTCCATGGACCTGTGCCACGAATGGCGCCTTTATCCCGACAGGAGCCCTGGTGGCGCAGTAGGAGCCCTGGTAGCACAGTAGTTAAATGCCTGTACTGCAGCCACTCACTCATAAACCACAAGGTTGCGAGTTCAATACCACCCAGGGCTCAGGCTTGACTCAGGCCTGCATCCTTCCGAGGTTGCTAAAATGAGTACCCAGTTTGTTGGGGGGCAATAAGCTTATAGTTGTAAACCGCTTAGACCAGGGGTAGGCAACCTTTCCCCTTTAAGGGCCGAGGGACTTCAGCTCCCAGAAGCCTCAGCCATGTTGGCCAATAGTCCCATGTTGGCCAATAGCTCCTGGGATTCTGGGAGCTGAAGTCCCTCAGCCCTTAAAGGGGAAAGGTTGCCTACCCCTGGCTTAGACACTGCATAGCGCGGTATGAAGTGGTATATAAATGAAGCTGCTTTTGCTTTGCTTTGCATTGCAGTATCGAACTTGTTTCGTAAATGAAGCGAGCCCAACATCAGTCTATTTGCAATGCACCTCAACAGTCATTGCCAACAATTCTGCTCCAAAACTTGGTTCCCAGGCTCCCAAGGGGATGTGTTCCTGTTCAAGTCGTCAGGGAAGATGTTGTACGTCTTTCCCCCCCTTTCCACTCATCACCAGAGTCACATCCAATATGAGAGTGGACCATTCCAATGCCATCATTGTCAGCCCATGGTGGCCAAGACAGCCATGGTTTGCCCCTCTCCTCCACCTATCCTGGAGAAAAATTTACTGGATCCCATTCCGTCCCGACTTCTAACTCTCCACAGGGGTTGGGTCCGTCACCCAGACATTGACACTCTTCCTCTTGTTGCATGGAGAATTCGTCCCTAGAGGCCTTACCTGGCTCAGTATAAACAGTTATCTTAGCTGCTCAGAAGCCCTGTAGAAGGAAGACTCACTCAAATGGAACAAGTTCCTGGACTTTCTTACTACCAAGGGCCTATCTCCATCCCGAATTCGGGTGCCAATTGTGTTAGACTTTCTGATGACTTTAGCTGACTCAGGCCTCTGCCTTTCCCCCCTCAAGTGTTATCTGGCTGCCATATGTTCCCATTACCAGTTCGATGGCTGCCCATCTTTCTTTAAAGATCCATTGGTAAAGAAGTTTCTGAAAGGTTTCAATAACATACACTCCGCATTCTCTATACCAGGGGTCGGCAACTTCCCCTTACCTGAGGCTGGTCTGGGGATCTTCTGGTCTTCCACGGGCCGATGTGTATGTGGGGAAATGGCGGTGTGCACGCTCATGCGCGTGCGCATGCATAGTACACTGGAAGTACTGCGCATGCGCACGCACGCTTGCGTATGCACAAGTACTTCTGGAGTACTGCACATGCGTGAGTGAGTCGCTGCGCCATTTTGGAAAACAAAATGGCCGTGACTCGTTTGTGCATGCGCAGTACTCGGTGCATGCGCGAATGAGTCGCAGCCACCATTTTGTTTTCCAAAATGGCAGCTGCGGCTCGTACGCACATGCGCAGGAGCACTGCGCATGTGTGAGCGAGTCACAGCTGCCATTTTGGAAAACAAAACAGTGGCCACAATGCGCACAGTGGTAGCGCGCGTGGCGGTGGCGGTGGGGGTTGGTGGGGGCCAGTCCAAAGGCCTTGGGGGGTGGACCTGGCCTGCGGGCCGTAGGTTGCTGACCCCTGCTCTATACCAACCCCAGCATGGAGCTTGGAATTGGTACTTCTCTGTCTATGAAGCCCTTTGAGCCCATGGCCATGATAGACCTAAGACTTTTGACATGGAAAACTGCTTTCCTTGTAGCCATCACCTCAGCTTGATGTGTGAGTAAAATTTGTGCCTTCATGTGCACTAGCCTTACTTACGCTTCCAAAAGGACAAGGTGGTGCTCCATCCTGATATCACCTTTCTACCTAAGGTGGTCTCATCCTTCCATCTTGGCCAGGACATTGTACTTCCTACACTGTCCCCAAGTCCTACCACTGATACTGAGCACCACCTACACACCCTCAATGTCCAAAGGGCACTGGCATTCTATGTAGACAGAATTACGGGCTTGAGACGTTCCAAGAGACTTTTTGTGTGCTACTTGAAACCAAAGATGAGGCTCTCTGTGACTGCCCAGTGGTTCTCAAAGTGGGTGACTGCTACTATACACTTATGAACTGTCGGGGAAGATTCCTCCAGCTCAGGTTCGAGCTCACTCTATCAGGGTGATAGCAACAGCCTCTGCTTTTCTGAGTGGTGTGCCTCTGAAGGATGTCTGTAAAGCTGCTGTCTGGTCCCAGCCCTTGACTTTCATTACACACTACCAGCTGGATACTTGAGCCAGATGTGACACAGCTTTTGGGAGGGCAATGTTGCTTTCTGGCTTACACTAAGGTTTGTTCTTGCTTGTTTCTTATATATATAAAAAGAGAACAAGCGGAGTAAGAATATGAAATGGTCGCCCCCTCCGTTTTTGTGGACTTGAGTCTGCGGTTTTGAATATTCACAGAGAGGTAACCTCCATTGAAATCAATGGGGCACCCCCTGTGGGCACATGCCATTGAAACCCATGGGGTTTGAATATTGGCAAGTCTCCATTCTTCCAGGGGATAGTGGTCCTGAATGGATCCCCTGCAAAAACGGAGTGCCAACAGTACTTGTGCTTGAAATTTAAAGAACTTTTATTGTTATCAATAAACACACTTTATTTGAACTTTACATTGGTGTCATGACACTCCCTCCTCCACTGACTGAAGCTTGTCAGTCTAACCCATTTGTGTGATTCACAGAAACCACGAAGGAGGAGGACAGGTTGCTTACCTGTAACTGTGGTTCTTCAAGTGGTCATCTGTGAATTCACACAAATCCCACCCATCCACTTGTTCCACTGCTATGTGGCATCCTTATGGAACTGAGAAATGGTGGGAAGACCGGGCCTAATATAGGGGATGGACAGATCTACCACCAAAAAGTCTTCCCTAGTGATGCCAGAAGGTTCCAAAGCTAAATGCGCCAGAATAACCCAGATGACCACTCAAAGAACAACAGTTACAGGTAAGCAACTTGTCGTCCTTTGAATGTTGGATTAGGATTCCAGGAGACCAGGGTTCGAATCCCCACTCAACCACTTGGGCAACTCACACTGTCCCAGCCTCAAGGCATAGTGGCAAAGCCCCTTCTGAACAAATCTTGCTAGGAAAAACCTTTGATAGGTAGAAAATTACTTCCTATTTATATTATTTTGTTCCTGTTACTTGCCATATTTTAAATGTTCAACCAAGCAACCCATTGCTTGTTGTGACATGAAGAAAATAACTTATCAATTTCTTTTTTTAAAAAAACATGAAAAATCACTGTCAAAATGCTGCTACAAGGGCCTTTTGTTTCTATTGTATTTATTAATATTTGCAACACGGGGCGGGGGAAGTTGCTTTTAAAATAATTAGAAAATATTACTGACTGCACCAATAAAGGAACCTCATTGCCACTTGTTAGCAAAATGTAGCTTTATGGTACTTCCATTCCCTGAGATTGAAAAGTTACTTTCCAAAATAACTCCCATTGTCATCAATCATTGCAATGGTGAAGCAGTAACTTGCTACATTATTTTGTGGTGCTGCTCCTTGTTGATAAAGAGAGGGACACAAAACCTGCAAAACACTGTCTCGAAATAGTAAAATTCTTTTAAAAAGTAACCCTCAAAACTAAATAGAAAGTGGAACTTGTTACACTAAGTAACTCTTCCTTATTCTGTTATTATTAGAACATAGCTTCATTGCACCTTTGTTTCAGAACATTTCTTTCCTGGTAACTACATTGCTAATAACTTGGAGTTGGAAGGGAACTCAAAGGCCATCTAATCCAACCTGCTTCTGCATTCCTGAAAGCACTCCTTTCATCCAACCTCTGTATAAAGACCTCCAAAGAAGGAGGAAATCTACCACACTCCAAGCCATATTTTCCACTATTAAACAGCTCTTACTCAGAATTTCAGAGTTGGAAGGGACCCTCAAGGGTCATCTAGTCCAAGCCTCAGAATATGCAACTAAAGCAACCCTGAAAGATACCCATCCAAGATACCCATCCAACCTCTGTTTAAGGACTTCCAAAGAAAGAAAGTCAGTCACCTTCTGATGCAGTCTATTCCCCTCTTGAACTGCTCTTACATCCAATAGTTTCTTCCTAATATTTAAGTGGAATCTTTTTTCTTGCAATCCATTGATTCATATTCTAGTCTCTGGAGCAGCAGAAAACAAACTCCTTCCCTGTTCTGTATGGCAACAGCAAGCAAAAGCAATAGCACTTTACATTTCTACAATTCTGTTCTACAGGGCATCCCATTTATTATTAATAGGTTTATCATGCCACCTCTCCAGCTTCTCTTTTAGCTTGAAGGAATTTATCCAAAAAGCTGAAACTCTTTGGGGCATTAAGGGTCAGCATAATTGCATTATTTTTCTGCATCCCAAAAGTCATTCTGGTTTTGGCTTTATGAGCAAACATGCCTCCGCTTGCTATCCCTCACCTGTCCAGCAGAGGGTGATGCTGTGCAATGGTTCCTACAGTCCAGGTGATGCCAAGCCTCCTCCAAGCCTCCTTTGGCACATGCCCAGGTGCCCGCCTTCCCTGGAAGTAGTTGGCACAGCTGGCGGCGCTGGATCCTGTTTGCAGCTGGCACAGGTGCTCCTCTGCTCCCAAAGAAAGAGAAGCTGGAGGTTGCCAGCATGGCCTGGGGGCCACTGTTGGTGCTGGTGGCATTTGCCCTAGGTAAGTGCCCAGTTGGTAGGGGCAGAAGAGTGGTTTTCTGGGGGCAGTGAGTTCAGACAGGTGCAAAATGAAGGTAGGATAGGACTACGGAGGGGAAAACCTGCAGCTTTGTGCTGTTCTTCTTGGGGTCAGAAATGTAAAGAAAACCCCTAATTATCCATTTCTTGCTCCTTTGCCTGATGAAGAAGCCAGTGGAGCTTTGAAAGCTTGCATCAATGTATTTAGTGCATTTTGGTTGGCCCCATAAATGTATCACAAAGAATTTTAGGTGTTAAAATTGCACTTTGCTACACAGTGGAGATTCGAAAGCTTGCATTAATGTATTTTGTGTATTTTGGTTGGTCCAGTAAAGGTATCACACAGGATTTTGGGTGTTATCATACTTTGTTATCCAGTGGAGCATCAAAAGCTTGCATCAATGTATTTTGTGCATTTGGGTTGGCCCACAAAGGATTTTGGGTGTTATCATACTTTGTTATCCAGTGGAACTTTGAAAGCTTGCATCAATGTATTTTGTGTTGGTCCGATAAAAGTATCACAAAGGAATTTGGGTGTTATTGTACTTTGCTATATGGCCAATGCGGCTACCTCTGGATATGTTCCCTAAATTTCCATGTGAACCTTCTGGGTTTTAAGGACTTCTGGGATTCCTACCAGTTCTACCATTTTTGTAGGATTTTATAGTGAGGACATCCAACACGGCCTTCTTGGTGGCTTCTCCCAGGGAGTGCAATTCCTTTTCTTCATTCAGGATGGTTTGGGGCCTCGACCAGATGCTGAGGATGCTAGGCTTTTTAGTAGGTGAATGCTGGACTTTTTTCTCCTCTATTGATAAATGTTTTAATGGTTTTATCTTACCAGTCATTTCAAGACAAGAATCTGTTGAACTGTGTCCTTAAAATATCATAATTACATTTATTATTATTATTATTATTTTCTTAATTATATCATCATCATCATTGTCATTATTGTATGCCTTCAAGTTGTTTCCCACTTATGGCAACCCTAAGATGAACCTATCATGGGGTTTTCTTGGCAAGATTTGTTCAGAGGAGGTTTGCCTTTGCTTTCCTCTGAGGACGAGAGAGTGTGGCTTGCCCAAGGTCACCCAGTGGGTTTCATGGCAGAGCTGGGAACTGAACCCTGATCACCAGAGTTATCAGACTTATGCTCATACTCATAACAATAACAACAAAAACAATTTAGTATTACTATTATGATCAGTCTTTGGTATCCATGGATTCCTTATACACAGATCCAACCATCCACAGCCTGAAAATATATTTTTAAATATCAGATACATACCCTTGGCCCAGGTTATCAATTGTTGTTGTTGTTGTCATTGTTGTACAGACTCTGTATGTTTTATTGTAAAAACTCAATACAAATTCATTTAAAAAATAAAAGAAAATATTTTAAAAATATATAAATTTCCAAAAGCAAGCCTTGCTTTTGCCATTTGACAAAAGGGACGCCATGTTACTACTTCCATGGATTTTGGTATCCATGGGGGTCCTGGAACCAAACCCCACAAAGAGTGTTTGGGGAGAAAGTGCACACACACCGTGTGCTGATTGTGTGTCATACACAACATCTTCCTGTCTCCTTTTGCAAAGCCTTTTTCAGTAGATCATGCTGCAAAACAGGATGTGGGACAGGGAGCACATGAGGCCTGGAACAAAAGGGAGTGCGGTTTCTACTATCTCTGCTCCCAGTTGTGTGTGTTGTTTGTGGACTGAGGTGGAGCCGGTAACACAAAGATGGAGACACAGCCTGTAATTCATGCCTACAACATCTCTCATGGTCTTCTAGTCTTCCCATGCCAGACCTTGAATGCTCCTGATCTTCTCTATATGTCTGTACTACAGAATTAATGCAGTTTGACACCGCTTTAACTACCATGGCTCCATCCTATGGAGTCCTGGGATTTGTAGTTTCCGGTGGGACCCACCTAACTACCAGAATGCCATAGCATTGAGCCATGCCATTTAAAGCAGTGTCAAAATGCATTAATTCTGCAGGGTAGATAAATCCTTGCTGTCCCTCCAAACTGTTGTTCAGATCTTGGCTTGGCTATGTAAACCACTGGGTGACCCTGGGCAAATCACACTCTCTCAGCCTCAGAGGAAGGCAATGGGGGCAATCTGGACAAACCTTGCCAAGAAAACCCTGTGATAGGTTTGCCTGGGGGGTTGCCATAAGTCAGAAATGACTTGAAGTCACACAATAGGGTGCTTTGATTGTGAGTTCCTGCATGGCAGGGGATTGAACTGGATGGCCCACGTGGTCTCTTCCAATTCTATGAATCTATGATTCTGTGAACAACAACTTCCTATATGGCCTGTTCATGTACCATGGGCACAAAGGCACCGAGTCCTCCAAAACAAGGAAACAAGGAACAGACAATATAGAATTGTCCAAACATCCAAACTATAATTCCCAAGTACCTTGGCAGAGAAACAAGTTAGAATCTGGCTTCAAAACCAGTTCAGATTTATGTTGGTGGGGCTGAAACAGCCACAGAGCAAGGCCAAATCAAGGACACAAAGTCTAGCATTTTCCTTCTAACTGGGGTAGACTGCCTTGGTGCCTGGAGGCTCCATTAAGGTGTCTCTTCTATGGCCAGGTTTTGGTTCATTCTGATTGCAATTTTCCCTTTTTATTTTGGCAGGTCCACTCAGGGCTGAAGCATCATCTAACACCACAGAAAACTCCACAGCTTCAAATGCACCCACAACGCAGCATTTTACATCTTCCTTGTATACCAGCAATGAGGCATCAGCCTCCAGCCCCAGGGCAAAGACGGACATTCCTGCCACTCATCCAAGCACTGCAGGACCAGAAGCATCATTGAGCCCCATGCCTCTAGAAACCACAGGGAACATCAACAAAATGAGCAATGGGACGACAGGACCTCCGACGGCAACAGCCTTTGCAAGCTCCAAAGAGGCACTCACTAGCCAAAAGGCTCAGTCCACTAGCCACAGCACAGTCACTGGTAAGATATAGGTGGAACAGGGAGACATATGCCCTCCATCTGTCCCAGTCTTGCAGGGAAAATCCCCATTAATTATCTGCCATCCCATTTTCCAGCTGCTTTTAAAATGTCCTGGTTTCCCTCTCCTCCTCCTGCTTTCCTCCTTTCCCCTCTGCTCACTTCAGTTGCTCCAAATGGAATTCAAGGTGCATACATTCCAGCTGTCCCAGTTTGGCAGATACGGTTTTGCTACTCTGCTGTCTGAGTTGTTCGACAGCAAAATAGAGAGTAGTGGACTCTCCTCTTTTGGAGGGCTTTAAACAGATGTTGGATGCACACCTTTCAGCTTTGTCCTGCAGCAAAGTTTATTTATTATATTATCTTTTACATTGATTTTATTTATATGTCCCCTTTCTCCCAGGCCAGGACCCAAGGCGGCTTCCATAAGAACACATTAAGAAGGTTTCCAAAAAGTTTAAAACCAATTTTTCAGGTGGAAAAGAGGGAAGGGAGGAGGTGAGATCGAAATTTGACTTTTCCTTTAAGGGAAAGGAGTCTGTTTGCTAGCCTGCAACAACACACCTCTTTGGCAAACAAAAATGGGTGATAGCTTTGCGCATGCAAGCATGACGACACAACCACGGGGCTCTTGCCGCCACTTCTTTGCAATATTTGCACAACTTCAACACCCTTTACAGACACCACACAGAAACAATCCATTTTAAAATTTCAATTTCTTTGCCTTTACTTGCTTTAGCCTTACTGGTTTCTCGTCATGGTTGCACAACTCCCAGTTGTTTCCAACTTATGGGGACCCAAAGTGCTTTGATACAATAACATCCCAAATCCACAAAAAAGAAATACCTTTATAGGACTAACATATACAACAACATATAAAAATCCATCATGCAAGCTTTCGATGCTCCACTGGATTCTTCACCTTTTTTTCCCCATGTTAACATTGGAAAAAATAATGACAATGTTGGAGTCATACGCTGTCATTGTTTGGCCCATAAAAGTGTTGTTTTGTGGATTTGGGATGTTATTGCACTCTGTGGTTTGAGCATTGGACTCTGGAGACCAGGCTTTGCCATGAAACCCACTCATTGACCCTGGGCAAGTCACACTCTCTCAGCCTCAGGGGAAGGCAATGGCAAAGCTCCCTTGAACAAATCTTGCCAAGAGAATCCCATGGTTGGTTCGCCTTAGGGTCGCCATAAGTCAGAAATGACTTGTGAAGGGGCACAACACACACACACATACACAAGGTTGTAGTAGGCTGACTGTAATGACCACAGAGTGGCAGTGTAGTTCCACCATTGTTTTTGGTTGGCTTTTGTATGTTCCAAAGAGAAGAGCCTTGCCTCTCCAAGGCTCTTTTGTTCAAGTCTTAGATAAGTTACTTTTTGAAAAGTAGTTAATTACCATGTTAATTTCAAGGCAAAGTGGGGGTCTGGTGTTGAGCTGCAGGCTGGCCTTGTGCTTAGGATGCATGTCATTGCAAATGGTCAGATGCATTTGAATTGAGCACTTTTGCAACATCCATATTCACTTTTGTTGTTGTTTTTAACCACCCTCCAGTCAATCCTGACTCATGGTGACCCTGTGGATGAAATGAGACACCTCCAAGACCTCTTGTCCTCTGCTGCTCTGCTCAGGTCTTGCAAAGTCATACCCATGATCTCCTCCATCTATCTAGCATGCGGCCTTCTTCTCTTTCTGCTTCCCTCTGCCTTTTCTAGCATTATGGTCTTTTCTAATGGGTCTTTTCTTTTCATGATGTGGCCAAAGGACAGCCTCAGTTTTGACATCTTGGCTTCTAGGGAGATTCCTGGCTTGATCTGCTCCAGGATCCACTTGTTATCTTTTAGGCTGTCCATGATATTCTCAGCTCTAATGAATTGATTTTCTTCTTATCTGCTTTCTGTGCAGCTCTCACATCTGTACATGGTGATGGGGAATACAATTGCACTGGACAGTCCTAACTTTCATGCTCAGTTGTAGATCTTTGCTCTTTAGCATCTTGTCTAGTTCTTTCATAGCTACCTTACCATTCCTAGACTTCTTTGATTCCTTGACGACAGTCCTGTTTCTTACTTCTGTTTCTTCATTGTCTGGTTAAATTTGTCCAGAATCTCTGTTGTCATTATTTTTGTTTTCTTTATGTTCAACAGTAAGCCTACCTTTGCATTTTCTTTCTTGATCTTCCTTAGTAGTTGTTCCAGGTCTGTGACATTTTCTGCTAGTAGTATGGTGCCATCTGCATATCTCAGATCAGGGGTAGGCAACCTAAGGCCTGGGGGCCGGATGCGGCCCCCCGAGGCCTTTGGACCGGCCCCAGGCCAGTTCTGCCGCTGCCGCCACCGTCGCCGCCTCCCGCCATGATGATATTGATTATTGTTATTGCTTGTTCTTGGGGTTTTCTTGGCAAAATCTCAACAGGGGTTTTGCCATGGCTTTTCTGGGGCTGAGAGAGTGTGCATGCATATTTTTTTAATATTTTAATTTTTTTAATTTTTAATATTTATTTATTTATTTATTTATTTTTGGTGCTTCGGCCCCCCCAATTGTCTGAAGGACAGCAACCCGGCCCCTGGCTCAAAAAGGTTGCCTACCCTTGTCTCAGATTATTGATGTTCCTTCCTCCTATCTTCACTCCTCCTTCTTCTGTGCCCAAGCCTGCTCTTCATAGGATATTTTCTCCATACAAGTTGAACAAATGGGGTGATAATGTGCACCCTTGTCTGACACCTTTGCCAATTGGGAACCATTCAGTTTCTCTGAATTCAGTTCTGACAGTGGACTTTTGTCCTACAAATTTCTCATCGGGACTATCTGATGTATTGGCACTCCCATGTCTTTAAGCTTTTCATGATCTATGCCAGGGGTAGGCAACCTTTTTGAGCCGGGGGCTGGGTTGCTGTCCCTCAGACAATTGGGGGGCCGAAGCATAATAAATAAATAAATAAATATTTTAAAAATATATTTTTTTAAAAAATATGCATGCACACTCTCTCAGCCCCAGAAAAGCCATGGCAAAACCCCTGTGGAGATTTTGCCAAGAAAACCCCAAGAACAAGTAATAACAACAATAATCAATATCATCATGGTGGGTGGCGGGAGGCAGTGGCAGCGGCGGCGACAGGACCGACCTGGGGCCAGTCCAAAGGCCTTGGGGGGCTGCATCCAGCCCCCGGACCTTAGGTTGCCTACCCCTGATCTATGCAGTCACTTTTGCTATAGTCTATAAAGCACATGCTGACATTACAACATAGGGGCATCAATTGCACAATGGTGGAGGGCTGGGGTGTCCTGGTCTGATGCCCATTGGGCACCAATGGCACACTGAGATACTCTCCAATGTATATCCGGGCACTGAGTCAGAAGTGCTGGAGCACAACAAAAGGGCCCGATGCACCTCAGAGGTACTCAGTGTGCCTTGGAGCATTTTTACCTAGAAAACCCTGTTATAGGTTCACTTTTGGATCACCGTAAATTGGGAGAAAAACATTATAGGGTCACTTTGGGATCTGGTTGGAAACAACTTGAAGGCACAACACCACCACAACAGCATTGTCTGCCATGCTGAGATCTTCATGTATAGGGTGGGGAATAAATGATAAAAAATCTTGTGCCCTTTCGACCCATGAGGACTTGAAATGTGGCCTTTCCCCCCTAAATGGATGAAGGAACATCTGGCCCTTTTCTGCTGCTTCCTTGGCATCATGATGGCAGTGCCCTAGACCTCTCTGGTCTTGCATGGAGGGGAGAATTTGTCTCCGGTGGGAAGCTGACACTGCTTGGGCCAAATTTTGGGGGGAGACTCAGAGAGCCTGGTCTTTTCTTCTCTCCCACAGGTGGACCTGCTGGTGAAGACGAATCTCCCCTCTCCCAGAAGCCAGGCCTGGTGGCTGTCATCTGCATCTTCCTCTCCATCTTGCTCATCGGTGCCATCGTGATCATCGTGAAGTGCTACCGTGCGAGGGAACCTGCCTTCCAAAAACTGGACGAGGTGCCCATGGTGGGTGGATGATGGGACATAGGCAGGGTGGGACTGCATCCACACGGCAGAATTAATGCAGTTTGACACCACTTTAACCACCATGGCATTCTGGGATTTGTAGTTTGCTGAGATATTGAGCTCTGCTCTGCAAGCTCTGCTATGCAAGAGCCAGCGTGGTGTAGTGGTTTGAGTGTTGGACTATGACTCTGGAGACCAGAGTTTGAATCCCAGCTCAGCCGTTGAAACCCATGGCATGTCATAGAATCATATAGAGTTGGAAGAGACCACAAGGGCCATCCAGTCCAACCACCTGCCATTCAGGAACTCCCAATCAAAGCATCCCCAACAGATGGCCATCCAGCCTCTGCTTAAAGACCTCCAAGGAAGGACTCCACCACACTCCGAGGGAGTGTGTTCCACTGTCGAACAGCCTTACTGTCAGGAAGTTCCTCCTAATGTTGAGGTGGAATCTCTTTTCCTGGAGCTTGCACCCATTGTTCCGGGTTCTAGTCTCTGGGGCAGTCTCAGCCTCAGAATAAAACCCCATTATAGGTTCACCTTAGGGTTGCCATAAATTGGAAACAACTTGAAGGCATGCAACGTATGTATGCAAACTATGCTATGCAGTACTGAGCAATGCTATGCAATCCTAGGGTTTGTAATTGTATGAGCTGCTTAGGTTTCCCTGTCAGACGGCTCTGGTGCCCCCAAAGTACTACAGATCCCAAGATGCCATTGTATGGAGTGCTGTCAAACTGCTTTATTGCTGCAGCCACATACCTCTCTTTCACATTAGAAATGCTGCCAAACTGGATGGGTTTGGGATTTGCTGTGCCTGTTCTCTCTCAAATCTCTTTTTCTTTTTTACACAGCAAGGGAAAGCCTCCGAAGATTCACCATTTGCCCGCTACCCACCCAAATAGTCCACCCGCCTTCTCTTCCCACCTGGACATAATAATCCTGGTTCCTGGGATGGAAATTTCCCTACTGAGACTTTTTGCATGAAATAAAATACCGGTACTTGACAGGCCTGTTTGAAAAGGGCTGTTTTTCCATTTTTTGCTACTGATTTTGCTGATTTGAGGCCACCTACAAACCCATCTTCTGGAGCAACTGAGCTCTAGGACTGGGCTTTTATTCAACAGCTCATCTCTGGTAGGGGATACTGGGAATTGCAATCCAAAAAAGGAACTTTCCCAGCCTCTGGATTGTGCTACTCGTCTTGCAAAATATCCTTATTTTCTAATGACTTGCTGGTTTTAACAACTTGGTTTATACCACCATTTAATAAAATGATTGAACAATCACACAACATATCCACAGGGGTGGCTGCGTTGTGGCTGTATAGCAAAGTACAGCATCATCCAAAATCCACAAAGCAATACCTTTATGGGAGCAACCAAAATGCATATTGTACAGGATGCAAGCTTTTGAAGCTTCACTGGCTTCTTCAGCAGACAAAATAAGACAATCAGAATTGTTAATGATTTTTTAAAATATCGTAGTTAGCTACCCTGAGATTTTAAAAAAATGAATATTTTTAAGGAGCCAGCATTAGTTTGAATCCCTGCTTGGCCATGGAAACTTACTTGGGGACCTTGGGCAACTCACACTATCTCAGCCTCAGAGGAAGGCAATGACAAACCCCCTCTGAAGACATTTGCCAAGAAAACCTGTAATAAGTTCACCACAGGTCTTGCTCAGCATTACGTCTTAACACTGGATATCCCTCCAGCTCTCTAACACCATTAGGCTTTCCTTATCTGGGAATTATAATCACCCAAGATTTACGGCAGATCCTACCCTGAAACTATAACTCCCCCAGTCAGGTGGATGGGCTTGAAAATAACATCTTAGAAGACTCAGAAGTGCTTTACTCAACTTAGCTATGCAACTAAGGCAGTAGCATGTAGAATTCCAACTTTGATTTATTTTTTCTACTTCACCACTGTTCACTTTGACATAGTAAAACAAAATAAAAAACTGGAAAAATGGTAATTCTATATGGCGTAGTGGTCTGAGCATTGTGCTATGACTCAAGAGACCAGGGTTCAAATCCCTACTTGGCCATGGAAAAGCACTGAAAATTGAGTCACACACTCTCAGCCCCAGAAAAACCCATTGTAGGGCTGCCATAAATCAGAAATTACTTCAAGATACACAGCAACAAGAACAATAAATACCAGAGTTTGAATCCCCACTCAGCCATGGAAACCCACTGGGTGACCTTGGGCGAGTCACACGCTCTCAGCCTCAGAAAACCCCATGATAGGCTCACTTTAGGGTTGTCTTAAGTTGAAAATGACTTGAAGGCACACAGCAATAGCCATAACAAATACTAGGGCTGAATCCTCTCTCCGCCATGGAAATCCACTGCAGGGTGTGTCACACACTTTCAACCCCAGAAAAACCCATGATAGGGTCATTTTAGGGTCTCCATAAGTTGGAAATGACTTGCAGGCACCCAACAACAGCCACAATAACAATACATAGCTGGTAGTAAATAATATGGAGCACTCTTTTTTCAGAAAAGCTGATGCATGACATGGGAGCCTTTGATAAAAATTAAAACTTTTAAAAAGATTGTAAGCTTCTCCCCAGAGCCATCATGTCTGATGGCTTCCAAACAAAATGTGTGACTTTCTCTGGCCTCTGGAAATGAAGCCACCGCAGGGCTAATGTGTAACAGGGCTGGGGAGTTAATTAGTCACGTTAATTGCCGGGCTCACAGCTCTCCTTGGCCTTGGCATGTGTGCTGGGGGAATGGAGATGCCTGGTTGCATTGGCTTGGAAAGGGAAGGGGCAGATGGTGCCATTTGTGCCAGCCTCTCAGAAGCCAAATCCATGCCAGCTATGGAGAGGGGTTTGTGTGTGCCAAAAGCTGGAGGGAACTTATGGATGACTGGGAACCATGAGTCTTTTGGGTACAGGTTTGCCTTTTGCAGAACCCAACTGTGCCACCTGCCAACAGAGAAGCCACCCTGCATCTCCATTTCAGGCCCTCTTTCTCTTCCCTTGGGTCAAAATATAAAATGGATCTTTGTTGAATGATTACTCCTTTGCTGTCCCACTTTCTCAGCTGCTTTTAAAGTGTCCTGGTTTCTTTCTCCTTCTCCCACCTTCCAGTTTTGTTCTCTGATTACTTCTATTGCAAAACCTCCGACTGTCTGGATTTGGCATGGACAGTCCCAGTGAATCTTCTGCCATCCCACTTTCTCAGCTGCTTTTAAACTGTCCTAGTTTCTCTCTCCTCCTCCCACTTTCCCATTTTGCCCTTTGCTTTCTTCCATTGCAAACTCTCCAACTGTCTGGATTTGGCATGGAGAGTCCCGATTAACCCTCTGCATTCCTAATTTTTCAGCTGCTTTTAAAATGTCCCGGATTCTCTCTCCTCCTGCTGCATTCCCCCTTTTGTCCACAACGTTTGCCATCTTGACCACATTCTCATGTTGTTTGACAACATGTGTCCCGGTTTTCCTCTATGAAATGTTGGTGAGTATGTTGTAATATCAGAGTGTTGACTTCCCAGATTCCCCCCATGGATTCAATGGATCTCATTGAATTAAGACTTCCAATTGGGTTTAGGACAACGTCTATTTGTCTAATGCAGTCCTTCCCAAACTTTGGTCCTCCAGGTTGTTGGACTTTGGTTCCCAGAATTCCTGACTGTTGGCCAAACTGGCTGGGGCTTCTGGGAGTTGAAGTCCAAAAATCCTGGAGGACCAAATTACATTGATTAATGTAACGTTTCATCATTAGATGACTAGAGTAACTTTGGCTTGATGTAATGTTTTATCAAGAACCACATGTGGCATGGTGGTCTGAGGTTGAATTACAACCGTGGAGACCAAGGTTCGATTCCCTGCTCAGCCATGGAAACCCACTGGGTAACCTTGGACAAGTCACACACTCTCAGCCCCAGAAACCCCTGTGATAGGTTCACCTTAGGGTTCACTATAAGAAATTACTTGAAAGCACACATCAATGACAATTTAAAAGATTACCAAAGGAGGCCATGAGTATGGATTTGCAGGAATTAAGCAGAGCAGTGGAGGACAAGAGGGTCTTGGAGATGTCTCATCCATAGGGTCGCCATGAGTTGAGATCAACTTGAGGGCAGTTAACAACAACAACTTTGGGAAGCATTTTGTCAGGCCTTTTTCAAGTTTCAGGCCAGGTCTGCTCCTGCGAAATTGGGATGGTATGGGAGGGTATGGATTGTGTTTTCCTGAAAAGCAGAGGGTTGGACTGGATGACCTTTGGGATCCCTTCCAACTCTATGGGTGGAACAAGAAGTGGACAGTTTGGGATATTGCAGAATGGCATCCTGTCCAGTTGCCTTCTCTCTCTCTCTTCCCCTGCCATCCTGCATGACATTGGGACCCCAAATGTAGCCCCAAATCCACAGAATCCCCATCCAGGGACCTCCTTTTCATGCCAAAGTGGGCCCATTGTCCCCAAGACCTTGGGCTCTCAGCAGTCAGCCAGGAGAGAGGCCTGGCTTGCCCATCCAGGGCAGTGCCATGCATGTTGAGCCCATTCCAATACTTTTTTTTTTTAAAGAAAGATAAATGATTAATTTGTGAGATGGGAAATTAACCATCCGCCTTGAGCACTGTAGGTCCCATGACTCCAGTTACAAATTTCCCAAAGCTTCGGGGAGGGGAGGGCTTGGATGGGGCATTTGTGCCAATTTAACCCACCAAGGAGAAACAATATGGGCCTTGGATTCCCTGCAAGACATTAGAAGTTGTTTCAGAGGTCTCCCAACAGTTTCTTGTTCATCCAGGGACAAGGGCAAAATCCGACTCTTGGTGCCTCACCAAACTATAGATCCAAGGATTCTGTTAGATAGAGTCATGGCACTTCTTAAAGTGAGGTCAAACTGCTTTATTTCTGCAGTGTGGATACAACCCTAGGACACAGATACTAATTGATATTTTATATCTCATACTATTTATAATTTTGTCTCATGTGTTAATAACAAAAGTGGTGTTAAGTGTGTATATATATATATATATATATATATATACACATACACACACACACGCACACAGAAACACACAAATATATATGTATACACACACAAGTGGTATTAAATTATATATATATGTATGATTTATATAATAGATAATTATATATACATATATATAAATTATATGTATATACAAATATATGTATACACCCACTCACCCACATACAAAAGTATTAAATTATGTGTGTGTATATGTAATTTGATATATAATTTAATATATTTAACATCACTTTTATTATTAACACATGAGCCAAAATTATGCATAGTGTGTGTATGTGTGAGTGTATCTATATATCTGTATAGATATTTTCCCCCAGCTCAGCCATGAAACTCATGAGTCACACTCTCTCAGCCTCAGAGGAAGGCAATAGCAAACCCCCTCTGAACAAATCTTGCCAAGAAACCCCCATGGTAGATTCGCATTAGGGTCACCATATGCTGGAAAGGACTTGAAGGCGCACAATACACAAACACATATACTGTACATATATGTAAGAACTCATACAGCTATTTATCTTTCCTTTTAATAGTGTGCTGCTTTTTAGCAAATGGCATATTTGTAAACTGTATTATATGTTTTAAATCAGGGGTAGGCAACCTAAGGCTTGGGGGCTGGATGCAGCCCCTCAAGGCCTTTGGACCAGCCCCAGGCCAGTCCCGCCGCCGCCGCCGCCGCCGCCGCCCACCATGATGATATTGATTATTGTTGTTATTACTTGTTCTTGGGGTTTTCTTGGCAAAATCTCCACAGGGGTTTTGCCATGGCTTTTCTGGGGCTGAGAGAGTGTGCATGCATATTTTTTTTAATTTTCAATTTTTTTTAATTTTTTAATTTTTATTTATTTATTTATTTTTGGTGCTTCGGCCCCCCAATTGTCTGAGGGACAGCAACCCAGCCCTCGGCTCAAAAAGGTTGCCTACCCCTGTTTTAAATGGTATGTTCTATAGAGCTATTTTAATATGCCTATGGACTTAAAATGTCTAAAAGTTGGTGGTTGTTGTTGAGCAAATGGATTCAAATCCAAAGAGAAGAGATTCCACTTACTGTATATATTCGACTACAGTTGACCCTCCATTTTAGTGGACTTGGAGTCTGCGGTCTTGATTATTCACGGAGGGGCGATCCCCATTGGTTAAAATGGTGCGCGCAGCCATTCAAGTCAATGGGGCTTAGATATCCACGATTTTTCATTTTCATGGGGTGTGTGTGTCCGGAACAGATCCCCTGCGCGACTGTATAAGTCAACCTCATGTATAAGTCGAGGGCAGGTGTTGTGGCCAAAATTATGGATTTTGATATGACCTGTGGCTAAGTCGAGAGTAAAGCGTAGGAGCATGTAACAAAGGACGTAAAGGATGAAGCAAAGGAAAATGATGCCAAAGAACCTACAAAATTCCAGCAGGCATAACTGTTTTTGCTCATACTAAAGGCTGGATGGATGAGAAAATAGAAGGGGTTCAGTGATTCCAGGGCAGGTGACACTCTTGGCTTTCACCAAGGGATGGTTCCTTTTTTTTTTTTTTTTTTTTTTGGTAAGAGTTAAAATACAGTATTTACATTGACCTGTGGATATGTTGAGCTAGGTTTTTGGGTCAATTTTTTCACTAAAATTTCTAGACTTATACATGAGTACATACAGTAATCATTAGAGGGGATTTCTCAAGAGCAGGAGCTGTTTCACAATAAAATCAATGGTCCCTTAGCTCTCCCTTTTGGAGGTCTGTAAAAGAGGTTAGACGGATGTCCTTTAGGATTGCAACAGTTGTGCATTCCTGCATGGCAGAGGTTTGGATTAGAAGGACCTTGGGGTTCCCCTTCCAACTCTAAGGTCCTATAATTCTGCTAGCATTGGCAGCACCGAAGGGCTTTTTCAACTCAACAAGGACAGGCAAAAGGCACCAACTGAGGCTTAGCTGTGTTACCCGAGAAAGCCGAACGCCTCTTGGACTTCAGTCTCTTGGTCTGCCATTTTGAAGGCAGAATAATGGTGCATGAAGTACCGGCTGCAGAAAAAGGATAGTCAGAGACTCAGAAATATATATATATATATATATATATATATATATATATATATATATTTGTACTACTGTTCCCAGAATCCCCCAGCCAGAGAGTTATGCTAACCATTGTAGGTCAAAGAAAGAACTTTTGGTGAGTTCTGACCCTGAATGGAATAGACTAGCTGGGAAGATGATGGGCTTCCCTTTTATAGAACTGTAGAGTTGGAAGGGATCCCCAAGAGCTATCCATCCCAACCCTATTTGGCCATGCAGGAATACATAGAGCCCTAAAGTTAGAATATGCCATCCAGACCTTCCCTGTGACAGATGGTCATTCAAACCCCGCTTAAAAATCTCCAAAGACTCCATCACCCTCCAAGGCAGCAGCGTCTTCCACTGTCAAACAGCTCATACTGTCAGGAAGTTCTTCCAAATGTTTAGGTAGAATCTCTTTTTCTGTAGCTTGCATCCATTCCTCTATGTCCTAGTCTCTGGAACAGCAGAAAACAAGCTCAAATATTTGAACATGGCTATCATGTCCCCTTCTAACCTTCTTTCTCCAGGCTAAAAATACCTAAGCTATTCTTCTTGGTGGTTTTCAGCCTTTTATTGGCATTAGTACAGAGGATTAGATGGCTACCTGTCAGGGGTGTTGTGGATTTCCTGCATTGATAGGGGGTTTGACTAGATGACCCCTTGGTGTCCCTTCCCTCTCATTGCTCCTTTCTCATGGCTCAATGATCCCCTGAAACTCCCACAAGCCACGGTGGCATTGGATGGGGTGGAGGAGAGAGAGAACCAGATGCACACAGTTAATCCTAAAGTTCTTCCAGTTGAACCAGTAAGGCCACCCAGCAGCCTTTGCTGGGAATTGAGCCAAGAAGACTCTGCCCTGCGGGGAGGAAAGTGGAAAGGGAGAGGAAAGGAAGGGCAAAGAGAGGGAACCCATCCAACCTACAGAAGCAGCAGGAGGGGATGAGACAGTGTTGCTTTGCTGGATTTGCACCCAGAGCCTGGGCAGGGAAGGGTTACACCTCTGGGGCTCTGAGAAAGGAAGCTACAGGATGACTTTGGCAGGCTTTCCATTTCTGCGTCTCCCTCCAGAAGCGCATTTTTCCGCACCTCCAAAAGCGTGTAAGTCCTCTGGGGAAAGAAATTGGGTAGGAAGGAAAGAGGAGTGGGAGGCCCATCATCCTCAGCATCCCCACCATCCTGCCTTTCCTCTATTTTGCAAAAATGAAACCAGCTTCAGATTTAAAGCCACATGCATTTGGAGTCTCTCTTCTCTGGAATGCTTGGGACCAGAATTATTTGGAATGGGGGGGGGGGGGATTTTGGAATATTTGCACTAATATAATGAGAATTCTTGCAGACTCAAATCTAAACATGAAATTAATTTATCTTTTGCATGCACCTGATAGGCGAAGCCTAAAAATAATTTCATACATATATAATTTTGTGCATGAAACCAAGCTTTGTCTACCTTGAAAGTAGAGGGATCACTGTCTCAGCCACTCATGTGGACAATTTTGGATTTTGGAATATTTCAGATTTTGGAATTCGGGATAAGGGAGACTCAACCTGTACATAACATTTTTAATAATTTTGGTCATGAAACCAAGTTTGTCTACACTGAACTGTCAGAAAGCAAAGGTGTCACTGTTTCAGCCAACCATGAGGACAATTTTGGCTTTTGGAGTATTTTTGAATTCTGGCTAAGGGAGACTCAACCTGTATGCACTGAAGGTGCATACAGGTTGAGTCTCCCTTAGCCAGAATTCAAAAATACTTCAAAAGCCAAAATTGTCCTCACACACAAATAAAGGCATCAGATCCCATCTGATCTTGCATGCAATATATATATTGTGGAAATGCCTTCAAGTTGGCTGTCGACTTTTGGCAACCCCATGCAGTTCATGGGTTTTCTTAGGCAAGGAATACCCAGTTCCTTCTTATGAAATAGAACCTCCAGCACCTGGGATTCCTTGGTGGTCTCCCATCCAAGGGCTACCCAGGGCTGACCCTGCTTAGCATGCAAGATCAGATGGGATCTGATGCCTTTATTTGTGTGTGTGCACATGTGCCTTCAAGTTGCCTGTCAACTCATGGCAACCCCATGCATTTCATGGGTTTTCTTAGGCAAGGAATACCCAGTTCCTTCCTCTGAAACAAAGCCTTCAGCACCTTGGTCTTTCATCCAAGGACCATGCAGGGCTGACCCTGCTTCACTTCCAAGATCAGACTGGATCTGATGGTGCCTTTTGGGTATTTATGCTCAAACATTGATTATTTCAATGCAGTTTAACTATAGAATTAAAAAAAGTTTTTAACACATATCTATTGAAAACGTTGAGTGCTACTTTTACAGAGTAATTTGTTCTTGTTATGCATTACAGAATTAACAAAGTTGCCTGTTGCTGTTCCTTGTTGTGCTGTTTTTTTTAAAAAAGTAAGTTGTCCTTGAACCTTTTTGATTAATTTTTGTTGCTTTTGGGAGAGAACAAAACCAAGAGGGTGGCATTAAACGTTAATTTTTGCTTTTGTCAAAATGCTTCTTTAAAGGTCTCTTTAAAAGCAATTTCCGAAAGTAACAACAGCAGATGCCCATTTATTGTGAAGACAAACTTCCCTCACGCTCATATGTTTCGGAAGGTAAATCTCCACTGCAGAAATAATGTGGTTTGATGTTGCCTTAACTGACAGTGCTATGGAATTCAGGGATTTATAGTTTGGCACAGTGTTTAGCCTGATTTGTCAGTGAGCTCTTGTGCCTCGCCAAACTACACATCCCAGGATTCTGTAGGACCGAGTCATGGCAGTTAAAGTGATGTCAAACCACTTTTATTTCTCTGGTGTGGACTCATCCTCAGTCTCATAACCAACCCTATATCTTTTGCACCAGTGGGACTCTGCTTTTTGTAGAACCAAGGCAGGTTGTTGTTGTTGTTGTTGTTCTTGTGTGCAACTTGTTTCCGACTTATGGTGACCCTAAGGCGTCGTGGGGTTTTCTTGGCAAGATTTGTTCAGAGGGAGTTTGCCATTGCCTTCCCCAGAGGCTGAGAGACTGTGACTTTCCCAAACTCCTCCAATTGGTTTCCATGGCCGAGCAGGAATTCGAACCCTGATCCCCAGAGTTGCAACACCCAAACCACCATCTTTCATCCTTCAGCACAGCTACCTGACTTCTCTTGGCTGATAAAAGGGGCAAACTTGATCCCAAAAGGGGCAATGCCAAAGGGGAAGTTGCCACTTTGGGGGTACGCACATGGGCAAGGGCCTGTCCTTTTGTCCGCCAGAGAGTGAATTACCTTCTTCTGCCATCTGCTTGTCTGTATATTGTATTGATTGTTTTTAATAGCTACTGCTTTATCTGCCCAGGACAGGAAGGATGTGCTTTCCGGAGGAAGAAGAGAGTACCCAGAGTTAAGGGCAGCCATTAAATGCCATGGAAGAGGGTCTTTGTTGCTCCCCCAATGCCAATAACCTTGGATAGCCTTGGTGCCAAACCAGCTGGGTTGAAAATGTTGTGGTTGAATGGCAGTCAATGCAAAAACAAGTGCCACCCATGATCTGATTCTACAGGAGTATGTCAACCTGGCAATCCAAGCTTAGAGCATTGAACTATGACTCTGGGGACCAGGGTTCGAATCCCAGCTCGGCCATAGGAAACCACTGAGTGGCCCTGGATTGGCAACCTCCCCCTGAACAAATCTTGCCTAGAAAACCCCATGATAGCCTGTCCTTAAGGTCACCATAAGTCACAACTGGCTTGAAGGCATGCAAACACAACAAAAGCAGTCCATATGGGGTGGTGGTTTGGATCTCATGCACATTTGATAGCACCCCATAAATTAACAGAGCTGGCATGGTGTCATGGTTTGAGCCTTGGAGATCAGGGTTCGAATCCCAACTCAGCCCTGGAAACCCACTGAATGACTTTCTCAGCCTTACACAGCACAGCCAGCTCTGAACAATGTCCACCAAGAAAACCACGAAGGTCTTGTGGTCTGAGCCCTGGATATGGCTCTGAGAGAGCAGGGTTTGAATCTCTGCATGGGCATAAAAAAAACATGAGGTGATCTGGTCAAGTGGCACTGTCTCAGCCTCAGAAGAAGACATCTTGCCAAAACCACCATCTGAGAGGGAGTTTATAAATTGGAGACAACTTGAAGGCACACAAATAATATTTCTACACCAGAAAATTCCTAGGAGAGAAGGCAGCCTGACTTCCATATCATTAACCATGACACAGGGGGAGGGGGAAACGATTCCTTTTCCCCTCCTCCTTGAGCCAGCCCC
Source organism: Phrynosoma blainvillii (assembly GCA_026167975.1). Lineage (NCBI taxonomy): Eukaryota > Metazoa > Chordata > Lepidosauria > Squamata > Phrynosomatidae > Phrynosoma > Phrynosoma blainvillii. Next base: position 20,253,202 of record JANUYF010000011.1, on the reverse strand, counting down.
AAATGTGGGTCTGGGTGCAAGGTGTGCTGTGATGTCCAGGAGACCTTCACACCTATCTGAAGCCTCTCTCCATTGCTCTCTCCCCATTGCAGGAAAGCGGGAGTTAGCCATTCCACCACGATGCGACGCAGCCGGACAGCCATGTCCTTCCTGAGCATGGAGGTAAGCAAAGGCTGGGTGTGTGTGTCTCTATGTGTATTGCAAAGAAGGAAAGGACTGCCATGAGGCTGGGACAGGATCTTAGTTTGCAAGGAGATGTGGATGTTCTGGTGCCACACAGTGAAAACTAGCATATGTGGAGCCAAGCAACCTCACACTGTGGTTCAGTTGGCAAATCTTATGAAAGAGGAAGGATACATAAGCTAGGAAAGGCTGCAGTAGTTTGCTTTTGCCTGCGCCAACTGGGAAGGGCAAGATTCTGCCCCATGGTATTAATAGGGCTGGTGTCACCCCATGGACCAGAAAGGGCTTTTGGGTGATAGCAGTAGCAGTGGACAGACCCACCCTGTATTCCCTCCTGCATGCCCACCGAAACCTGGAAAAGGCTGCTGGGGGGTTGCAGAAGCAGTGGACTGCCTTGCCCTCCCTCTGCTGTTTCTGCCATGCCCGCCTCGCAAGACCTCCAGCCACACCTAGGGGAGTCTGAGTCTGGTTGGGCACGAGGGCAAGGCAGTGGGAGGGAAAGGAGGGTGGCAACACTCTGCAACAGTGGCATCCTTTTCCTCTTACACACACATACACACCCCTTTTGCAAAGGTGCCCCAGCTGATGGCAGTGAACAGTGTGTGGGGTTTGAGTCAGACAATGATTGACTGCCCCACTGGGTATTCATCCCCCTATGGGCTGCCCTCTGGTATGGTCTATAACCCCACACTCCCATTTGATGCCCCTGATTCTGCTCCTTTGTCTCCTCCCTGCTGATTTTTGCACTTTGAATTTAGATTGCTGCAGTGGAAGCAAGCTGAGGACAAAGGGGGAAGAAGAGTGAGAAACTGGGACACCTAAAAAGCAGCTGAGAAAGTGGGATGGCAAAGGATTAGTTGGGACTCTCGCTGCCAAATTGAGAGAGTTGGCGGGTATGAGGTCCTGGAGGTGCAACAAGGCTCATCAACCCCACTCTCCCCCATCCCTCTCAAGAAGACAGACATGACTATATACTCCTACTCCTCTGGATCATTGCAGACAAGCCCCGACCTGCTCTCTGTTTTCAGCCCCCTGTTTCTTGGTGACAGATCACGCTCTGCCGGCTCCCCATCCATCAGTGATGATGGAAACACAAGGCCAGGAGAGCGGAAAACTACTTAAGTCATGCAGAATCCCCCCCTGGTTATTTTTCTTATGCATTTGCTATTACAACAATGATGATTACTTTTGTACTTTGAAACCACCCATTAGCCAGAGTTCTCTAGGCAGTGCAAGATCTATTTAAAAAATGCAAAGCGAATGCAATAAAAACATGACTTTCAACAGCAGAGCCTAAAACCAAGACAGAAACTGGTTCAGAGAAAAAAATGTTAAAGGCGGGCTGAGGGTCCCAATCTGGCCTTCCTCGGGTCCCCAGATAGCCACCCAATGTGTTTTTATTTATTTTTATTTACTTTATTTATATGCTACTTTTCTCCCAGGCCAGGATTCAAGGTGGCTTCCATAATACATTAAAGACATTTACAAAAAATTATAGACAATCTTTAAAAAATGCCACATTAAAACAATATAAAATGGATTTTAAAAACATGCCAAAGTTAATAACAGATAAAATATGCATCTACATTAAAAATCTATTTATTTATTTACTTGATTTATATAAAGAGACCATTGCTGAAATTGAATTTGGACCTTATGGGGCTGAAAAAGGGGCATTGCATCATATAAAACCAAATTAAAACCAACAGCAAGGTAAGAAAGCAAAGGTGTTCTTACTGAGAGCCTTCAAATTGTTTGCAATCTATGGCAACCCTATTTTCTTTCAAGATTTGTTCAGAGAGGGTTTTGCCATTGCCTCCATCTGAGGCTGAGAGAGTGTGACTTGCCCAAGGTCACCTAACCCCACTGTTAAACACCTGTTAAACACCTCTTCTACTGCTAAGTACAATAACATCCAAAATCCACAAAAAATTGGTACCTTTATTGGGCCCACCAGAATGCCATCCAACCCAGTATGCCCAAGAAAGAGTTTCTGTGCCAAGCTTAAAATACCCAGGAGAATTAAATAGCTTTTGTCTGCTGCTGAAGACATGAAGGAGGCATCCCATAGATTGTCCAGTGTTGTCACTCATTTTGCTTCTTTCCACATCAGACCACATGGGCATCAAATGGCACAAAGCCCAGGAAAGTTATTTGCTGGGAGGAAATGCCACCTTCTAATCTGCTAGGATGAGTTTTGTCTTTCTCCTCACCGACCCGTAATGTTTGTTTGGACAAATCCAAAAGTTCTGGCTATCTTGGGCCACTCCTATGACAACTGTGGCACCTGCTTTGTTGGCTTTCAGTGCTAGTGCCTGGCATGAATATATCTCTAATTCCACAGGGGTTTGAGAATGTGGCCCACCCAATTGGGAATGTGCCCACCAGAAAGATATGCTCTTGTTGGCATAGTGGCAAGATGGCAATGGGATCGGGGACATGTGTCCCCCTCTTGCTTTGACCTTGGCATGAGCTGGCTGGAACCAAATCCAGTCTGCTGTGGTACCAATATGCCCAAGCAAGGAATGCACCAAGAAGTAATTCTGCATTTCCTTGACGTTCCTTTCCACTGGTGCCATAGCAAACCAGATTTGGGTGGTTGTTACACAGGACCTGCTGTGTCTGCCATGCCAAGGCAGCAAGAGTGAGTGCTCTGTGACAGGTGCCCTGGGGTGCCAATTAGCACCGTGACAGGGTTAATGGCCACATGCACAGCGAGCATCAATCACACACACACACACACATATTTCCAAATGTCAGGCAGACCTTGCCTCTGGGTGATCCAGAATTTGGGGAGAAGTGGAGCACAAATAGGAAAATGCCCCAAGTTTTCCCAAGTTTCTCCCCAAGTTTTGCCATTTGTGTGTCAACAACAACAACAACAATAATAATTTCTTACATGCCTCTCCCCATGGATCAAGGCGGGGAACAATAACAATTAACAGACACACTGTTCCTGTCAATACCCAGGGATAACCCATTTTCTGGTTCTTCTTGTCGATTCTGATAGGTGCTCTTCAGTTTTTGTCTCTTCTGTCCCTGGCAATAAGCAGAATCGTCCCAGCCAGCAGTAGTCTGCCTTGCAAAGGGTTTTGCAAAGTTTCCAAAACTACAGTTTCCAAAATGCCTCAGCCACTACAATCAGTGGATTCTGGAAATTTTTGTCCTTTTCCAGACTTTGACCCTAACCAAGTGTCTCTGCCACCCAGATCCTGGCATCGTTGTCCCTGGAGCAGTGGGATATGTGGGCACAGATGTTCTTTCCACCTCACTGCCCCCTTCCTCCCCAATATCCCATCATCCTCATTATGCTTTCCCACGTGGGGCTTGCTATCCATTAAGGTGTCAGGTGGTGGCCCTGACGGCAACAGAATGATTTATGGGCTGGTCCTCAAGGGCCATTTGCTGCATAAACAAGGGCTAATGAGCCCATTATTTTACACAGTTCCCTGGTAACCCAGGTGCAAGTCCAGTTTTCTTCTCCCCATTGATCAACATCAGCATCTGACTTCTCACCCCCTTCCTGCCCCCCATAAAGCAGCCCCATTAGGCCTTATGCCCCCTCCTCCAGATGGGGTGCATCTCAGACCTTGCAGGGTCTTAACCAGACATATGGGGTGGCCCCCTAGGATGAAGCAAAGCCGCAATGCGGCAATCCTGGGGGGCCCTATTCAGCCAGTCTAGAGGCAGCCTCGCAGTTGCATGCACTGTTTGCATGTACTGTTGAATACATCCAAAATCCATGAAACAGCGATACCTTTATGGGGCCAACCACAATGCACAAAATACATAATTGCAAGCTTTTGAAGCTCCACCAGGTTCTTCATCAGGGAAAGGTGTTAAAAATCATTGTTGTGTGCCTTCCAGTTGTTTCCGACTTATGGCAACCCTCAAGCAAACTAGTCAGGTTTTCTTGGCAAGTTGCTTCAGAGGGGGGTTGCCATTGCCGTCCTCTGCAGCTGAGAGAGTGTGACTTGCCCAAGGTTGCCCAGTGGGTTTCCATGACCAGGCCAGGATTCAAACCCAGGGTCTCTAGAGCCGTTGTCCAACACTCAAACCACTATGCCACACTGCATATGGATGGCACCGTATAAATAAATGATGGTGATAACAATAATAATATTAACAACACCAACAACAATCAAGGTTTTATTTATAGCAAATGTTTATTCAGCCCTTTTCTGTCCATGAGCCACAATCCCACCCTACAAATGATGCTCAAGATGAAAATTAAAAAACATAGAGTTAAAAAAAGTGCAAATACACATGCCTAAAATTAGACATGATGCTTTAAAGCCAGTTCACAAATGACTTTAAAAATCCAAATTTTAAAGACTGAATGGGTGCATGCATGGAACATATATTGATTTGGATCCCAAGGCTGAACAGGAGTGGAGTGAGTGAAATCTCACTCAATTTGAGAGAGGCTTTTTTGGGTTGCTTTTTTTAATCTGCAGACCAGGGTTCAAATCCCGGCTCAGGCATGAAAACCCACTCGATGACCTTGGGCAAGTCACACTCTCTCAGCCTCATAGGATGGCAATGGCAAACCTCCTCTGAAGAAATCTGCCAAGAAAACTCCATGATAGGGTTGCCATAGGGTCACCATAAGTCAGAAACTACTTGAAGGCACCCAAGGTGAAAATCTCACACACACAGAGTGCAAACATTCCAGACCTGCATCAGGTAAAGAGAATACAATTAAATTGCTATTAAGGTGAAACTGTGAACTGGATTCTTTTGGAAAGGGAACAAGCCAAGCTTTGCCAAAACACTTTGTAATTCTGGGTTGGGACAACCTGTCCCTTTGGATTATGTAACTTTTTGAAAGCCCAATGTCTGGTGTGATGGATGGGCTACAAAATGGGTCTTTTCCTGCCCTGCAGTTCATGGATGCAGCCAATAGATGGCGAAAGAGCAGCACATCTTTTTCCACCAGTCCATTCCAGTCCAACTGGCCAGATGGTTGAACTGGTGCAAATGATCCAGGGCCCTGTGGGGATTTTTTCAGGAAGTTTGGACACACACAGGACAATGGAAGAGTGCTGACCCCCAATTCTTTCACCCCAAACCGCTCTGTGGTGAGATCTTGCAAGGCCGGAGAAAGCACTGCAATTCCCATCAATCCTAGCCAGCAGAGCCAAATGGGGAGGGATAATGGGAGATGCAGCCCAGAGGAACATACACACACTCACTCCTCTGAGCAACCTTTGCAAACCCAAATGGTTAGAAGCCATCCTGCCCCATCTTTTCAGTGCAAAATGCTGTTATCACAATGGTCACGCTGGTTGGTGGATGCTGGGAGTTGGTCCATAAAAGTAACCTTTTGCAGGGCTAGTTCTTCCATAGAGAGCTTTTTTGGTCTGGGCTGGGATTTCTAGTTGCTGGTCTTTGGTTAGGCCACCCCACCACATCAGTGTTAGTGATGCTCAACACTTCTCTCTTTTTCTGGGCTGCACAAATCCAGCTTTTGGATTGTGGAGGACTCAAATCCATTCTTAGTCCCAACTAAGGGGATATCCACACTGTGCTATTATACCACTTTGATACCACTTTAACAGCCATGGCTGCATTGCTATGGAATCCCAGGATTTGGAGTTTCATTAGGTACTTAGAATTCTCTGATCTAATGCTATATTCCAGTGGTTCCCAAACTTTGATCCTCCAGATGTTTTTGACCTAGGTTCCCAGAATTCCTGACTGCTGGCTAAGCTTCATGGGGCTGCTGGGAGTTTAAGTCCAAAATACCTGGAGGACCAAAATTTGAGAATCACTGCATAGTTCATTCTTTGAATTATAGCTGTGGTTCCCAGACATTGGTTCTCCAGGTGTTTTGGATTTGAACTCCCAGCAGCCCCATGAGCCTAGCCAACAGTCAGGGATTCTGGGAACTGAAGTTGACAACACCTGAAAGTTTGGGAATCGCTGCATAGTCCATTCCTTGAATTAGTAATTCCCAAACGTTGGTTTTCCAGGTGTTTTGGACTCCCAGCAGCCTCAGACATCTTAGCCAATGGTCTGGGAGCCAAAGTCCCAAACACCTGGAAGGCTAGAGTTTGGGGATCACTGGAATTCAGAATCACTGAATTCTAAGTACTCCCCAAACTAGAATTCTCAGGATTATATAGGACGGTTGTGGCTGTTAAAGGCATATCAGGCATATGTAATTGTGCAGTTGAGATACACTAGCCTCCAAAAATAACGTATGCAAGTTTTAGATGGGTTTATCCTAGAGCAGTGATTCCCAAACTTTGATCCTCCAGGTGTTTTGGACCAACTCCCAGAAGCCCCATGAAGCCAGCAGTCAGGAATTCTGGGAGCTGAAGTCAAAAACACCTGGAGGACCCAAGTTTAGGAATCACTTTATTGCAAGTACTGTCTGTGGATTCATTGGACTCGGTGTTTCCCAAACTTTGGTCCTCCAGATGTTTTCGACTTCAGTTTCCAGAATTCCTGAGCACTATACCCAGGGTTTTTCATTCTCAGATAGGCTGCCTGGCTATGGATGCTCTGTTCCTTTCCTAAAGAACCATGCAAGGGGATAACATCACAGCTGCCTTCAACCTGAACCTCCTTCTCATGTTCCTCTTTCTCTTTCCCCAGAGATCCCGGGAGCAGCTTGATTTGGGGCCTTGCTTCGGGGGTCCCTCTGGCAGTGCCATCAAGCGGCGTTTTTCGGGCACTCCACTGCTGCCACCTCTCATCTCGCGCCAGGCAAGTTCGGTGGATCTCGCCCGCCTGCCAGGGCCAGAGGGAGGAAGCCGGGTCGTTTTCACTATTGAGGAGTCTGTACCCACTGGCACTGAAGATCCCATCATTCCCAGGTAGGGGAGGTGTATTTTAATGTTTGAACAAAATGAGGAGGAGACCGGTGTGAACTGGTAGTCATCAAGGACCTGTTTGGATACTATCCTGTCTCTTCTTTTATCATTGTTGCATGCTCTTTATAAAAAGATATCCAGGGTTAGCCATGTTGCCCAAGTAGCAAAGCACAATAACATTCAAAATCCACAAAATAGGGATACCTTTATGGGGATGACCAAAATGCACAAAATACTCATTGCAACACTGAGTAACAAAGTACAATAACATCCCAAATCCACAAAACAAGGGTACTTTTATTAGGACAACCCAAATGCACAAAATGCATGTTGTAGGTTTTCCAGGCTCCACTGGCTAGAAGAGCACCGTCTTCAAAATGAAGGCTGGTGACTAATAATTTTTCTTTTCTTTTCTCCTGTATGGTTTTGAACATCTTTGCCTGACGAAGAAGAAACCAATGAAGCTTCGAAAGCTTGTGTTTTGTGCATTTGGGTTGGCCAGCAAAGGTATCCCTGTTTTGTGGATTTTGCATATTCTGTCTATTGAAGATTCCTACTCCATTTCCTTTAAACTGATGACTCTCTCTTTTCTTGTGCTGTTCTCTGTGAGGTAGCTCAGGCTGAGAAAAAGTAACTGGACTAGGGTGAACCCGACTTAGTTGGGGAGTAGAGTTTGGACCTTCCTAGTCTGGGGGGAAAAACATGTGAAAAGTTCCTTTGTTTTATGATTTTGTTGGACTGCAATGGCCCAAATCCCCATGGGCCTGCTGGCTGGGGCAGAGATTCTGGGAGTTCAAACCCGTATGAATGAAATTCATAAATTAAATTAAAATGACTCCTCTGAGGATTCCTTGCCCAAGAAAGCCCTATAAAATTATTGGGGTCCCATAAGTTGACAGACTATTTGAAGGCCCATGTGCCCACATGCACAATTGCTTCACCTTTGCCTTAGTGGGACTTTCCACCTTGCACACTTTTGCACACGAGGCACAAAAGCCAGAGGTAGTGCACATGGTGGGGTGGGAGAGAGAATTAATTTGTTGCTCTCTCTGCTTCTCCAAATATCTGTCTGTCTTCCTTCTTGCACACTTTTGCACATGATGTGCAAAAGCCAGAGGTCGTTCACATGATGAGGTGGGGAAAGAATTAATGTCTTATTCTCTCTGCTTCTCCAAATACCTTTCTGTCTTCCTTCTTGCACACCCTTGCACATGATGTGCAAAAGCTGGAAGTGGAGCCCATGATGGGGTGGGAGAGAGAATGGTTGTGTTGCTCTCTTTGCTTCCCCAAATACTTGTTTGTTTTCCTTCTTGCACACTTGCACATGATGCTCACAAGCCAGAGGTGACGCACATAGTGGGGAGGGGGAGATAATTAATGTATCACTCTTTCTGCTTCTCTATATACTGATCTGTCTTCCTTCTTGCACACTTTTTCACATGATGCACATAAGCCAGGGGTGGTGTGCCTGGCAGGGTGGGGAGAGAATCAATTTGTCATTCTCTCTGCTTTCCCAAATACCCGTCTGCTTTACTTCTTGCACACTTTTGCACATGATGTGCACAAGCCGGAGATGATACACACAGTGGGGAGGGGTAGAGAATTAATATGTTGCTCTTCTGCTTGCCCAAATACTGTCTGGTTTTTCCCACCCTGAGGTGCAATTCTGTTGTTCATCCTCTCCTGAGCAGGGAGACAAATAACCAATTTTTATAGGAATTGTTATTCTTGTGGCCGTTGATGGTATTTTCAAATGTCTGGTTTGGAAGGGAAACAACATAGCAGGGAAAATCCGCCATGCACAAAGAAGGAGAGAGAAAGAGCTCCGCTTTTCTCTTACTCAGAGGGGGATTTAAATTAATTGTTTAAAAAATTAAGTCTAGAGTTTTCACTTGTAACAAGTTAACTAGTTACCTGTAACTAATTACCTTGTTTCTACTTGTAACTAGTTACCTGTAACTCGTTTTCTTGTGGGTAACGAATGCAATTGAAACCCAGTCACATTTCAAAAGCAATTTAAAAATCATTTAAATAATTATTAATATTTGAAGCACTCTAACCCCATGGAGGAAGGAAAGCAATAATGAGAAATATGCCCACCTGAGAGGGAGAAATCAGGGCAGAGGATGGCATGGGTGGTGGCGGTAGGGTTGAAATGACAGTCAGTCCAGATTCTAGAAAGCCATTTTGCAAAAACCTAAATTGAAGTTTCATTTGTTCTGAAGTCTTCTTTTAAAAAATCAACCAATTTTGCCCTTGGGGATTCAAAATGGGAAAGATGCAATCGATCATCCAAGACGGTTTCTGGAATTGCTTGGTTGGAGGGGAGCCGTAAAGCTGCTTAAGACCCCTGCTGTGTCTCCTTTCCAGCTTTCCTTCCATGGGATTCATGGGGAGGGGAGTTCCAAAGATCGATGGCTCTGAAGCAGAGACAAAGGTGCCTGCCTTGCTTACTTGCTGATCTTGCATCAGTACCTGAAACCGAGCAATCAATGCACTGCTGGCTCGCTTATTTTTCCCCCAGCAGGGCTGCGGAAAAGAGGCCAAATGTCTATTTTGCCCTTTTTATCGCTCTGGGAGGAGGAGTCATGGTGCTGTTTGTTCTCAGATTGACTTTGATTTATGGAGACCCCCAAATGAGAGACCTCCAAGTCACCCTGTCCTCCTCAACTACCTGGCTCAGCTCCATCTGCAATGCAACCTTTCTCTTTTCCTGCTGCTTTCTACTTTGCCAAGCATTAGAAGCACAGAACCATAGAGTTGGAAGACACCGCTAAGTGTGATCCAGTCCAGCTCCCTTCTGCCATGCAGGAAGACATAGGATTCTAGAGTTGGAAGGGACCCCAAAGGGCCATCCAGTCCAACCCTCTTCTGCCATGCAGGAATACATAGGATCCTAGAGCTGGAAGGGATCCCAAAGGTAATCCAGTCCAGTCCCTTTCTGCCATGCAGGAATATGTAGAATCCTAGAGTTGGAAGGGACACCCCCCCAGGGCCATCCAATCTAACCCCTTCTGCCATGCAGCAATATATAGGATCCCATGTAAATCCTCACTGAGATGGGAGCCCCCAGCTCCATGGTAAGAAGAGACTTGGCTACCTTAATGGCCTTGGCAGATGAGAATGGAAACTTCTGAAAAAGCAGTCGCAGCACAACACTCCCCCGGGTGCTGTTGCAGTTGTGAAAAAAGCAAATTAAATGGTGGTTATTATTTATTAGAAAAGAAATTGGGAACATAAAACACAAAGTACCCAGGTACTGTTAAGAGGCACTGAATGGAGAAAGAAAATAGGGGGAAAAGCTCTGGAAATAAAACTCAGGAGAGCTTGGAAGATAGAATAGAATCATAGAATCCTAGAGCTGGGAGAGATCTCAAAGCTCATCCAGTCCAACCCAGTTCTGTCATGCTACAATACATGTTTAGAGCCCTTTGATAACCCTTTAACTACCATGGCATCATCATCAACCTGTGGCATCCTCAGATCTGTAGTTTGGGGAGCCACTAGAGTTCATAGAATCCTAGAGTTGGTAGAGACCTCAGCGGTCATCCAGTCCAACCCTATTCTGCCATGCAGGTTGACACAATCCTAGAGTTGGAAGAGACTCCCAAGGGCCATCCAGTCCAACCCCATTATGTCATGCCACATTGGATTAGAGCCCTTTGATACCTCTTTAATTACCATGGATCCATCATCTTGTGGAATCCTGAAATGTGTAATTTGGGGAGACACCAGAATTCATAGAATCCTAGAGTTAGAAGAAACCCCCAGAGGTCATCGGTCCAACCCTCTTCTGCCATGCAGGAATGCACCATCAAAGCCCTCCCTGTGACAGATGGTTCATTGACAGAGAGCTCCCAATACCTCATAAAACTACAAATCCCAGGATTCCATAGGAGAATGGGGCCCTGGGAATTAAAAGGGGATAACTGTGTTGTGTGGAAGAGCTAATTACTGTCCCGAGTCCTGATCCCTTTCAGGTTTAGGCATCATCTTTTGTCTGTTCTTCTTCATTGTTTGGTTTTTAAAAATGCACCAGACAATTGCAAAGAGTGACTATTCCTGCTTCTGCAACTGCCCCCCTTCCTTGGAAAATTAGTTTTCATAACTGTGGGGTGAGTAGTTTGAGCAATTCAAGGCAGAGAAGATACTGCAACCTGCCTTCCGAGCACTTGAGAAAGCGGATTGTGCAAAGCATGAGATGGAGAAACCTGCCTTCAGAAACTTAGCCGTGGTTAGTCTGGAAAAATCAGTCTGCAAAGGGATCCTGCAGCACCTTGGAGAGAAACTGCAAGAAAGAAAGTTGGCTGCATGAGCTTGAATGAGTTGGTTGCATGGATGCATGGGGGGCTGTTAGTGCCCCAGCCCCCATAAGTCAGGGTGGCATAGTGGTTTGGGGGCTGGACAAGGACTCTGGGTGGCTAGGGTTCAAGTGGAGAAACTTCCCCCTCTTCCTGAGCAAAGGGAGTGCAGACTGCACTGGGTGGCACCTCAAGAGGGACTGGCACAGCTACTGGGTCAGTAAGAAGGGGCTTTGCTTCCCTTTCCCACATGCCCAGCAGCTACACCAGACCTGAAATGGTGCCTCCAGTGATGCCCCTCTCAGCAGTGGTCTGGGCAGATGGGCGACCAGGAAGACAGGCCAGTTTGTGTCCTAGCTGGGTGTCACCAACTGCAGTGATGCCACTCTTTCCAAGGCTTCAAGGTGGAGGGTGCCTCCCTTTCATTTGGGGTCTGGGGTTCCTGGAGAGGAATCCTAGAGCTGGAGGAGATCTCCAAAGGCCATCAATCCTAGAGTTGGAAGGGAGGGAGGGAGGGAGGGACCCTAAGCCTAAGGGGCCATCCAGTCCAGCCCCCTTCTTTTTCCAGGCAGAAGTGCACCATCCACGCATCCCCGACAGATGGCCCTCCAGACTCTGTCTTTAAAACCCTCCAAAAAGGCAGACTCTTCCATTGTGGAGGAGCTCTTGCTAAGGTCGAGGTGGCACCTCTCTTGGCAGCCTCCTCCTCTGGTCCTTCTCCCTTCCCTCCTTCCCAGCCCTTGGGCCCCTCTCTCTCTCTCTCTGCCGGGCCATGGAGGAGGTGGCCTCTGGCGGCGTCGGCGTGGGTCGCCCTTCCCGGTCGGGGCTGGTGGTGGTGCCCCCCCTGCGGCGGCCGGGGGACGCCAAAGCCCCCAAGCACCTCTGGCGCCAGCCCCGCACCCGCATCCGGATCCCGCACCGCTTCCACTCCGACTCCGAGAGGTACCTCCGGACCCGAGGGGAGCCCGACCGGCCCCGACCCGCCCTCCGCAGCCCCCGGAGGTCCTGGCCCTCTTCTGCCCCGTTCCTCCACCGACGGTAAGGGAGACCCAGGAAGGAAGGAAGGAAGGAAGGAAGGAAGGAAGGAAGGATGGATAGAGAAAGGAATGGAGGGAGGAAGGAAGGAAGGAAGGAATAGAGAGATGGATGGAAAGAAGGAAGAATGGAAGGAGGGAGGGAGGGAGGGAGGGTTGGCCGGGGATGGATGGATGGATGGATGGTGACAGGGATGGAGAGAAGGAGGGATTGAGGAATGGAAGGAGGGAGATAATGGTCTAGAGATGGATGGATGGAGAGAAGGAGGGATGGGGAAAATGGAGAAGTGGAAGCAAGGATGGCCGGAGAGATGGATAGATGGATAGAGAGAGGGATGGAGAGAATCATAGAATCCTAGAGTTGGAAGAGACCCGAAGGGCCATCAGTCCAACCCCCTGCCATGCAGGAACTTACAATCAAAGCATCCCAACTGATGGTCATTTAGCCTCTGTTTAAAGACCTCCAAAGACGGAGACTCCACAAGACTCTGAGGTAGTGTCTTCCACTGTTGAACAGCTCTTACTGTCAAGAAGTTACTCCTAATGTTGAGGGGGAATCTCTTTTCCTGGAGCTTGCATCCGTTGTTCCAGATCCTATTCTCTGGAGCAGCAGAAAACAAGTTAGCTCCTTCCTCAATATGACATCCCTTCAAATATTTAAACAGGGCTATCATATCCCCTCTTAACCGTCTCTTCTCCAGGCTAAACATACCCAATTCCGTAAGTCATTCCTCGTAGGGCATAATTACCAGACCCTTCACCATTTTAGTTGCCCTCCTTTGGACACACTCCAGTTTCTCCACATCCTTTTTGAATTGTGGTGCCCAGAACTGGACACAGTATTCCAGGTGGGGCCTGACTAAAGCAGAATAGAGTGGCACTATTACTTCCCTTGATCGACATACTATACTTCTACTAATGCAGCCTAAAATTGCATTGGCCTTTTTTGGTGCGGCATCACACTGTTGACTTATGTTCAGCTTGTGGTCCACTAGGACTCCTAGATCCCTTTCACACATAGTCTCATTAAGCCAGGTGTCCCCCATCTTATATCTATGCATTTCATTTTTCAGCCCTAAGTGTAGTACCTTACATTTCTCTGTGTTGAAATTCATTTTGTTAGCTTTGGCCCAGCTTTCTAATCTATTAAGGTCATTTTGAATTTTGATCCTATCCACTCAAGTATTAGCTACTCCTCCTAATTTAGTGTCACCTGGATTTCATTTAGATTACCCAAATCTAAATTCATTTAATTTAAATTCATTTAGATTAACCAGGTATTCCTGTACTACCTCTTTATTTATTCTGTGCTGCCTTTCCCCTATTGTGTCCTCTGCTCCATTATCCTCAGGTTGAGCACCCTTTTCTTTTTCTGAGAAGAATGAAGCAAAGAAGGTGTTGAGTAGTTCTGCTTTTTCTCTGTCCCCTGTTAGCATTTTCCCATTTTCTCCACACAGTGGCCCTACCATTTCCTTCTTCTTCCTTTTGCTGCGGACATACCCCAAAAAGCCCTTTTTATTGTTCTTAACCTCTCTAGCAAGCCTGAGCCCATTCTGTAGTTTTGCTTTTCTGATTTTACCCCTACATCTGCTAGCTGTTTTGTCTGAATTCCTCTTTGGTGATTTCCCCCCTTTTTCCCATTTCTTAAACATGTTCTGTTTAAAACTTAGTTCAGTTGAAAGTTCTTTTGTCATCCATCCTGGTTTCTTGAGACACCTCCCATTTCCCCTCCTCATTGGAACTGTTTGAAATTGTGCCTTCAGTATCTTCCTTTTGAGAGATTCCCCTCCACCCTGAACTCCCTTCTCTTTTAGTATTCCTCACCATGGGATCACCCAGAGTATTTCCCTAAGTTTATTGAAATCAGCTCTCCTAAAGTCTAGAATGCATGTTTGACTATCAGCCTGGCTTCTCCTTTCCACTGTATAACAAACTCCAGGAGAACATGTTCACTCCCATCAAAGGATCCCACCCCATTAACCAAGTCATCCCTTGGTTGATCCCCTTGTTGCCTCTTCCACCTTTTGGACCATGAAATTGTCTTTGAGGCAAGTGAGGAATTTGCTAGACCTTAAAGTTTTGGCTGAGTTTGACCTCCAGCAAGTATCTCTCCTTTCTGAGTGTGTGGCGGGAGGAAGGAAGGAAGGAAGGAAGGAAGGGAGAGATGGATGGATGGAGAAATGGAAGGAGGGAGGGATGGCCAGAGAGATGGATGGATGGATAGAGAGAGGGATGGAGAGAAGGAGAGATAGAGGGAGGAAGGAAAGAAGGAAGGAAGGAAGGAAGGAAGAGATGATTGAGGGACAGAGAGTGTTATGGGGGATTGGAGAGAAGATTGGAGAGAAGGAGGGAGGGAGGAAGGGATGGAAAGATGGATGGAGAGGAGGAAGGGATGGATGGAGGAAGGAAGGAAGGAAGCATGGAAGCATGGAAGAGAGAGATGGATGGAGAGAAGGAGGGATGGGGGGATGGAGAAATGGAAGGAAGGGTGGGTGGCCAGAGAAATGGATGGATGGATAGAGAGAAGGATGGATAGAGAGATGGAGAGAAGGAAGGAAGGGATGGAGAGATGGCGAGGGGGAGGTGAAATGGAAGAGGGGAAGGATGGATGGAGAGAGGGATGGAGAGAAGAAGGAAGGAAGGGACGGAGAGTTGGATGGATGGGAGGATGAAGAGAAAGATGGAGAGATGGGTGGATGTGGGCAGGGAGGAACAGGCTGCTGTTGGATGGTGGGGACGGGGCATCAACTAGCTGCTGAAGGGGCTACTGCCTTGCCCCCTTTCCTTCCTTGCCCTGGGAGGGCCATTGCGCCTCCTTTGTGCTCCTTCCCACCTCCCCAAAGTCCCGGGAGGGGGGCATCAGAAGCTCTCCAAGGCGCACTTTCTCTGGGCTCTTGGGGGTCGTCTTCCAGGAGGGAGGGGAGGTGTTCGAATTGGGGGGGGTCTCTCTGTCTGGAGAACGTTGTAGGGGCTCTCTGGGAAGGACACCCCCCTTTCCCAGGCACTTCCAGAGTCTCCTCCCCACCCCAACTTTGGAGGGGTCTCTGGGTATGAAGCTGCCTGAGGATGGCAAAGGCTGGGGGTGGGGGGCTTCCCAGGGTCTCCTTTTCCCATCCTTCATAGTGTGAGGTTGCTTTCTGTGTCCTCAAGTGAAGACTATGCCTTTTGCTTTCTTGTAGGATTTGACATTCTCCAAGGTCCCCTCTTCAGCCCTTGCTGTCCTTTCTTCCCCATTGCCTTGGGAATGTCTTGCAGGAGGGATGGCGGAGGGGGGTATCAATGTGCCAATCCAAGAGAAAAGGGAGTCATGGAATCACAAAACTGGAAGGGTCCTCCAGAGACTCTCCAGTCCAACTCCCTGCTCAGGACAGGATCTCCAGATGGAGCACCCCCAGCAAGCCAGTGCCTGGCCTTAGAAGATATCCCCCAGAGAAGGAGACCCCAACACTTCTCTAAGCAATGGGTTCCTTCACCAAACCATTCTCACTGTCAAGAACTTCCTTCTAAGGTTCAATGGAGATTTGTTCCCTTGGAAATTAAAACCTTTAGATCTGGTCCAATCCTCCAGGATGGCAGAATAAAGGCTGGCTTCCTCCTCCCTGAGGCAGCCCTTGAGATGTTTAAAGATTATAATCATTTCTCCCTTCCATCTTCTCTTCTCTAGGCTGAAAACGCCGAGCTCCTCCAGCTTCTTCTCTTATGTTTTGTTCTCCATCCTTCTTCTCATCCTTGTAGCCCTTCTCCGAACCAGTCTAAATTGTCTCTATCCTTCTTAAAATGAGCCCAGACCTGAACGCAGGCCTGACTAGTGCAGAATATAGTGGGGTTGTCTCTTGCCTTGGAAAGTATGGTTTGGTTAATGCCAACTAAGATTGCATTCGCCTTCTTTGCTGCAGCATCACGCTACTGGCTCATGTTCAATTTATGATCAACAATAATCCCAAGGTCCTTTTCACATGCAGTACTGCTCAATGAATGATAAAAAATGCATTAGTTTGGCTGAATGGGAAGGTTTGTTAAGGCCCAGGAGATGGTAGCCACAAAAATTCTGGGTAGCCATCTATATATCTGATGCTCAGGTTGGCCAGTCATGAGCCAATCTGCCCCACCAACTATTTTTGGCTGTGTGTGTGTGTGTTCCTATCCTTTGCCTTCCCTCGTCTCCCCCACAATTAATCTGTCATCTGTGTTGCAAAATTTCATCTGCCAAGTTTCTAGTCCTCAAAATGCTTCTGCTAACTTTGGCCCCCATTTACTCCTGCAAAGCTGAGGGTTCTTTTCCTTTTGGGGGAAGGAATTGAAGCCCACCCACTCATCCTCAACACATGTAGCTTCAGATTTTGGAGCTTGATGATTTTTTAATCCATCTTTTTTATTTATGAATTCAAATGTTTATATCTGGCCTAATAATAATAATAATAATAATAATAATAATACATTTATTTATTTCTTACTCACCTCTCCCCATAGATCTCAAGGCAGGGGACAGATGGTAGGGAAAAAGAAACAGCCAGACCTGATTGCGAATGCAACCTTTTCCCAGTTGAAAAAATGTTTAAAACCATAGTCGAAGTAATTTAAATCCATTTAAAGTTGAGCACATTGATTTGGGACTTTTTCACACTAAAATCTGGCACACATTTTCCACCTCGAAGCTGTTACCTCGCTGGCACAGAGGCCATCATCTGTCGCTCAGCCTCCAAAGCATGGATAAAGTGGCAGGCCACAGCTTGGCACTGGGATGATGCCAACATCGCTGCCTGTTAGGTTTCCAATTTTAAAAAGTATGTGGATTCCTCTCCTCTTAATCCCGGCGATGCCCACAGGTGGTGGCTTGTCTTGGGTTTTTGTTGGGGAAATATAAAATGTGAAGCCAGGATGGAGAATCTTCCTCTCTTTCCTCCAGGGCATTTCCTGGCCTCTTGCAAAGCCCCAAAAGAGCCAAAACTTAGAACGTTACATTTGGAAAGGACCCTCAAGGGGCATCTAGTCAACCATGCAAAATAAACTTAGAAACAAGTGTGTCATAAAAGATCTGTCTCTGGAAGAGTGATTGTTGTGGGAAAGGTGCTGTCCTAGATGGGTTTTTAGTCTAATCAAACAGGCCATTTCCCATGTGCAGTAGCAGTCTACCTCAGAGTATGAAATTTCAGGGACCTGAAACACTGAAATAGAGAGAGCATTCACACACTAGGGCTATTGCCAGTTTTCCAGTGTGGGAATCAGGATGCTTGACTGGACCAACTTCCTGTCTGTTCATAAAGCTGGAAGGGACCCCAAGGGTCTACTTCAGCCCCCATCTGCCATGCACAAGTAAAACACTCCTGAAAGATCTTCATCCAACCTCTCTTTAAAAACCTTCAAAGAAGGAGAGCCTACCACCCTCCAAGGTAATCCATATTCCACTCTTGAACAGCTCTCACATTCAGGAAGTTCTTCCTAATGTTTAGGTGGAATCTCTTTTCTGGTCATTCAAATCCATTGATTCATCTCCTATTCTCTGGAGCAGCAGAAAACAAGCTTCCTCCATCTTCTCCATGGCTGTCAGAATCCATGGGCATGGGTTCTGTCATGATTGGTGTGGTTTATTGGAAATGATGTATGTATTGAATATTGAAGTGTAGTGAATACTGACTTATATGCATGAATCATATATGGGCCCTGGGCATGGGAAGTAGCAGAATGGGCAAATGGTAGGGGGGACAGAGGGTAAGCAGAGTGAAGGGGTTTATGGTTTTATGACTCTGTCCTTCCTGCAGTGAGTGACCCTGGGATGTAGAGGAGAAAAGGGCTCTTGAGATTTACTTTGATTGGGATCAAAGGCTGGCCATGAAAGGGGGGGCTGATTAGTTTGAATTCTTATGCTATGGTATGGGAAAAGGACCCTCAGTTTAGGCAAAAATACTCTACTGGTGATTTCTGTCCTGATGTCTGGAATAAAGGTCTTTTGTTTTCTATTGCACTAAGATGTTTTCCTGGTTATTGGGAACTGAGTCCACTGGTTCTGACAATGGCATCCTTTCAGATAGTCAAAGATGCTTCTATCATGCCACCTCTCCATCTTCTGTCTAAGCTAAACATTATCCGGCTCTCTCAGTCCTTCTTCTCAAGGCTTTAAAGGTCTTGCAAAGCCATCTGTGCAACGTGCTGCCATTAAATCTGGTTTGTTCAGCACAGCCCCAGTTTTTCTTTTTTCCTTGCTCCTTCCCCAGCGGACTCACTGACCTGTCTGCGAACCTATTGCAGAGACAGAGAAACCCATTTCCTCGGATGGTTGTTTATGCCAATGCTTGGATCCTGAGTCACCCATCAGGGAAGCAGCCTGGGTCCCATACTGTCTGGCTCTGGGCCATGAGACTTTGGGGACCATTTTGCCTGCCAGCCTTTCCTAGCCAAGCAGACTGGCTTCCTTGCTGCAAGGAAAGGTTCAGGGTTTTATAGATCTGAGAAGGAGCTAGACGTCGCCCTGCCAGTGTCATTGTGGCTGCCATTTCAATGCTGAGAACAAATGATTGGGTGACATAACAGTGCCACTTTATTAAGTTTTGGTTGGACCTCACTTACATCCAGTTCTAGGGTCCACAATTCAAGAAGTATGTGGACAAGCTGGTGGGTGACCAAAATGGTGAAAGGTCTGGAAATCATGCTCTATAAGGAGCAGCTTAGGGAGCTGGGGAAGTTTACCCTGGAGAAGAGAAAAATTAAGAAGTGACATGATAGCCCTGTTTAAATATTTGAAGGGGTGACATATTGAGGATGGAGCAAGCTTGTTTTCTGCTGCTCCAGAAACAAGGACACGGAACAATGGATGCAAGCTACAGGAAAAGAGAGTCCACCTAAACCTTAGGAAGAACTTCCTGACAGTAAGAATAACACACTGCCTTGGAGTGTGGTGGAGTCTCCTCCTTTGGAGGTTTTAAAACAGAAGCTGAATGGCCGCCTGTCACAGGGAGAGCTTGCATTATGTCTTTCTGCACAGCACAATGGAGTTGGACTGGATGGCCCCTAGGGGTCCCTTGGGGAACCTTGACCTCCAAGTTGGACTGGGAGACCCCGGGGGAACCTTGACCTCCCAGAGTCCTGTCCGATATTCAAATCACCACATTGTAAGGGCTCTCAGTGGTTATACATCTTCAAGTTGCCCCTGACTTACAGAAATCATATCCTAGGGTATTCTTGGCCAGATTTCTTCTGCGGGTTTCCCCACTATTACCTCTAAGCCCGAGAACATGTGACTTGCCCTGGCTGGGCAATGATTCAAAGGCAGTCCGTTGAAGTCCTGGTCCAGCATTCAAAACACCACACCATGCTGGCAACTGTATCATGGCATTTTCTTGGCTAGATTTTTCAAGAGGAGTTTTGCCACTATTGTCTGCCTCTGAGGCCAAGAGAGTGGGACTTGCCCAAGGTGGGCTTCCATGCCAGAGTAAGGATTCAAACCCTCATCTCCCAGAATCCTATTCCTCAAACCACAACATCATGGTGGCACAGTAGAATGCAGTAATATCTAGCATGGGTTTGGAGGCCTGCTGGACCTCCCTTGGTTTGTCACTGCCTTCTTCCTCTCAGGCTGAGAGAGTGCGATTTGCCCAAGAACATCCATGGCTGATCAGGGATTCAAGCCCTGGTCTCCAGAGTCATAGCCCAGTGCTCAAACCACTATGCCACACTGGCTAGTTGTGTCTAAATGGGAGATGCCAGGGCCCAAATTTGCAAAGCAGAGGCTCTGCCAGCTGTTGGTGGGCAGAATTTGGGCATTACTGTTTGCACAAGAGCAATTCCACCCTCCCCCCCCAAACACCCAACTGTTTTGGATGACAATTGGCCATGCTGGCTAGGACATTGTGGTCACTGTCACTTAAAATAATGATCATATGCTAAGTTGGCACCTGCAAGGAGGGCAGATGCTGGAAAGAAGCCATGCTTTTTGCTTGCTCTGGGTACAATGTCCCCAAATATTTGGGGCTTGGTGAAGAAAAGAGAGAGATGGCATTGCATCCTCCCCATAAACCTTCGCCCCCTTGCCACCCCCGCATTGACAGATGGCATATATGGCACCTGCCTGTTCTCTTTCCCTCTCTCTGTCTGCACTCTCTCTGCCATCCCCGTTCTGGATTGAGAATTGGCAAATCTAAATGCAAAACTTCAGCCTTGGGGGAAATGGCTGGCAGAAATCAAGGCCATAACCCTGTCAGGGCAAGAGCTGAATTCTGAAATGAAGGGACTCCCCTCCCCATATCTTGTGGGGAAAGTAGATATGGGGTGGCAGATTAAGGAAGGCATTTGGATTGGATGCATTGCATGCCTTGGTGTCCCCCCTTGCTGCTCCCTCTGGGGCTTTCTCTATCTGGTAACGCAGGTGCAAAATGTAATTCCAGAGATTTCAGTGCTGGAGGAACCCGAATGGGAATAAAACTGGGAAATTAGGGCTGGAGAAATGGAGGGGGGGGGAAACCCATTTTTCCTTCATTTCTCCACTCCAAAAGTGCACTCCCTATACATTAGAGCCATGACTCACTGGCTCATAACTTGTGCATTTGTGCTCTTTAAAGGAGAGAAACTCACTCAGACCTGCCAGTCTTTTTGTAGTGACTCAGTTATTTTGTCGGCTTGGGCGGGCTGCTTTTTTTGGGTTGCCAGTGACTTTGGAGGTTGGGTGGCTTCTCTACAAATTTAAGGGGTGCCAATCTCCTTTTCTCACTCTCCTGGCTCAGCCAGTGTGTTCGAATGGGAAATGTCAGATTTGGGACACTTCAGGGAAAATTAGAGTTGGAGGGAATCCCCAAGGGCTATCTAGTCTAACCCCCTACCATGCAGGAATTCACAACTACAGCATTCTTGGAAGAGGCCCCTCCAATCTGTTTCAAAACCTCTAAAGTCTATTTTGCTCTTCCTACAGAGAAGAGGTTCTTCCTTATGTTTAGATGAAATCTCTTTTCTGGTCATTTGAATCCATTCTTTGTGTTCTAATCTCTGGATCAGCAGAAAAAAAAGCTCCCTCCATCTTCTGCATGAAATCCTTTTAGATATTTCATAGAATTGGATGGGATCCCCAAGGGCCATCTAGACTAACTCCCTTCTGCCATGCAGGAAGACACAACTAAAGCATTCCTGCAAGATGCCCATCCAATCTCTATTTCAAAACCACCTAAAACTTAGTATTTGTATTTCTTTTTCTTGTGACTTCTGACTCAGTCCTCGGTCACGCAATGCTTGGATGGGTGAGGAAGGCCAGGTGACATGAGTAATCTGAAACATTTCTCTGGGTGATTCACAACATGCGCTCTTGCTACCCGGGTGGGTCTGAGAATGGTGTTGCTAGTTTTGCTGCTATTGAGTCAAATCCCCATTTGTGTATTTGCATCCCAATCCGTGGATACTCAGATCCCATTATTGCTTGGGCGTGTGTACATCCATTACAAGTCTGAAGTTTTAAGGGAAAGCCCCTTGGGTTACAGCGTCATATTTGGGCTGAAAGCTGGAGCAGATTTACCAACCTCTCTGCCTTGGCAGGGGAATAAACAGCCAGGTTTTAGCTTGTCATAGAAATGATGTCAGCATCACAGGCAGGCAGTCTCAAAAAGTATACCACAGATGGCAATGCCCACAGATGGCGCCATGTTTTTCTGTTATTGGGGAAATAAAACCATGAACACATGATGGAGAAGCATTGAATCATAGAGTTGGAGGGGAACCCAAGGGCTATCTAGTTCAACCCCATCCTTCCATGCAGGAATACATGACTCAAGCAAATGAGATACCCATCCAACCTCTGTTTAAAAACCTCCAAAGAAGGACCCTCTGTTGGTGCCCATATTCCACTATCAAACAGCTCTTACAGTCAGGAACTTTTCCCTAATGTTTAATATTGCCGCTCAGGCTCAGGGGAAGGCAAACCCTCTATGAAGAAGCTTGCCAAGAAAATCCAGTGATAGGTTTGCCTTAGGGTTGCCATGAGTCAGAAATGATTTGAGGGCACACATGCACACACACAGTGTTGCCACCACTGCCTTCCCCTGAGGATGAGAGAGTGTGACTTGCCAGGGGGTTTCCATTACCAACTGCAGAGTCAAACCCTGGTCTCTCCCACAACACCACACTGCCTGTCCTAGGTTTTCTTGGGCAGATTTCTTTTGAGAGGCTTTGTTGCCTTTGTTGCCTTCCTCTGTGGTTGAGAGAGCGTGACTTGCAAAGGTGGATTTCCATGGCTGAGCAGGGATTCAAACCCTGCTCTCCATGTCCAACATTCAAACCACTACTGAATTACTAGGGAAAGTTGGCAGCCAATAATAATAATAATAATAATATTTATTTATTTATTTATTTATTTTTCCCGCCTCTCCCTACGGATCGAGGCGGGAGTACAAGGATAAAATGTACAAAATGTACAGTAATACAATCAATAAAGAAAGAAAACATAACAATAAAACCACAACAGTAATAAAAAGAACAGTAATAAACAATAAACCCAGCAGTAAAAACAATAAAATAACAGCAATAATTAAAACAATAATAAAATTGCAATACAAGTCTAGAATCATAGAATCATAGAATCATAGAATCATAGAATCATAGAGTTGGAAGAGACCACAAGGGCCATCCAGTCCAACCCCCTGCCATGCAGGAACTCCCAATCAAAGCATCCCTGACAGATGGCTATCCAGCCTCTGCTTAAAGACCTCCAAGGAAGGAGACTCCACTACTCTCCGAGGGAGTGTGTTCCACTGTCGAACCGCCCTTACTGTCAGGAAGTTCCTCCTAATGTTGAGGTGGAATCTCTTTTCTTGCAGCTTGCATCCATTGTTTCGGGTCCTAGTCTCTGGAGCAGCAGAAAACAAGCTTGTTCCCTCCTCGATATAACATCCCTTCAAATATTTAAACACGGCTATCATATCACCTCTCAGCCTTCTCTTCTCCAGGCTAAACATCCCCAGCTCCTAAGTCGTTCCTCATAGGGCTTGCTTTCCAGGCCCTTCACCATTTTAGTTGCCCTCCTTTGGACACGCTCCAGTTCTCTTTTTTTTTTTTTTTTTTTTTTTTTAGAAAATTTTATTATAACATAAATTAAATTACAAAGATACAATACCACAGGCACTTATACAAACAGATATTACCTAAATTATTATAAACTGATAGTTCGTAACAAAATATTAATGACATATCTTGTTTATGAGCTGTTATATTAAGGTTACATCAGATTTTCAACTTCGTGTAAATACATACTCAATTACAATTACTAGATTAATTAATCATTTTATATTACTATATCTTTTCCTGTTAATGAAATATAATATTTAAGATTTAATTCAAATTCTCCAACTGTATTTTTCACAGAATAGATACAAAGGTCTCCACCTCCTGTTTGCATCATTAGATATTTTCCCAGCTTCTACATCTTCCTTTTTATCTAATTCTGCAATATCAACTAATTTAAATATCCAGCTATCAATAGTTGGTAATTCCTGGGATTTCCATTTACTCGCTAGCAAAATTCTTGCTAGCGTAATCATGTAGAGAAGGGTCTTTCCCATATATTTCATATCTAAATTCTTTATCCCATGAATCATATTAAGGAGATATACTTGTGGCGTACGATCAAATGATAAATTAAGAATTTTACATATCATAGTATGAATGTTTCTCCAAAATTCATCTACCCTGGGGCAAAGCCACCACATATGAAGCCATGTACCAGACTCTTTCTGACATTTCCAACATGCATAATTGTTACTATTATACATTTTTGCAAGTCTGACTGGTGTAAGATACCACCTCGTTTCTAATTTAAAGAAGTTTTCACGCAACAATTGATTACTTGTAAATTTATATGTTACATTTCTTGCCTTACTCCAGTCTTCCAGTAAAATGCTTTTCCTTAAATCCTTAGCCCATTTTACCATGTGATCTTTTACCGTCTCATCTTCTGTTTTGCGAAGTAATAGTACATCATACATGCTGGCAATTTGTTTCGGTTTTGATGTTAATAAAATGTTATCTAATTCATTTCGCGACAGATAAATGCCATATTGTCTTATGTCCTTCTTAAGAAGATTATTCATTTGATAGTACTGAAACCATGTGATGCTTGGTTCCTTAGTTTGTATAACACATAATTCTTTTAACACAATACAGCCATTTATATTAGTTGTAACTACATCTTCATACCTCAGCCAGTTTCTTACTGTACTGAACCTGCTTAATACCGCCTCTTGCGGTGACATCCAACCTGGAAGCCCTACATAGAAATCTGATTTTGTTTTCTCCCAGACCTTTATAAGAGCTCTCCTAATAATATGATGCTCAAAGCCATGATGTACTCTCGCTTTATTGTACCAAAGGTACGCGTGCCAACCAAATCTTAAATCGTGGCCCTCCAAGTCTAACAATTTTTTATTCTTAATTTGTACCCAATCTTGAATCCATACCATAGCACAAGCTCGAAAATAAAGTTCTAAATCTGGGAGTTCACAGCCACCGTTTCTTCTTTTATCAATTAGTATCTTCCACTTTACACGGGGTTTCTTTCCTTCCCATAGAAATCTTTTGAGCTCTTTGTTCCACATTGTAAAGGGTTTATTGTTATTTATTATCGGCAGGTTAGAGAATAGGAAGATAAATTTCGGCAGGACAAACATCTTTATTACCGCGATTCTTCCAAAGAGCGAAAGCTTAAGTCTGGACCAGCTTATTAGGTCTTTTTTTATTTCCTTCCAGACTTTCCCGTAATTCATATCAAATAATTCAGTGTTTCTATTTGAAATATGAATACCCAGATATTTTGCTTTTTTGACCACCCTACATGCTGTTTTTTGCTCTAATTGTTCCATCTCTTTTTTGGACATATTTTTAGTAATAATAAGTGACTTGTTTTTGTTTAGTTTAAATCCTGTATATTTTCCAAAATCTTCTAGCAAAGACATTAATGTCTCAATACTAGCAAGCGGGTCATCCAAAAAAATGATCAGATCATCCGCGTATGCTTTTATTTTAAATTCTGAACCTTTTACTTTAGGGGATTTAACCTCTTTTTCTCGTCTAATACTGTTATTTAATAGTTCTATAATTACTAGAAAAAGCAACGGAGACAAAGGGCACCCCTGCCTTACCCCACGAAATATTTTAAATTCTTCTGATTTCACACCATTAATAGATATCTTAGCTCTTTGATCTGAGTAAATACTTTTAATCCATTTTATAAATTTTTCACCAAAGTTCAGCTTTTCCAATATCAAGATCATGGTCTCCCAGTTTACTGAATCGAATGCTTTTTCTGCATCCAATAGCAGCATTGCAAGTTTTTTCTGATTATTTTGTTCATAATACTCCAAGATATCAATAACAATTCTGATATTCTGCTTAATTTGTCTTTGCGGCAAGAACCCTGCCTGATCTTCATGAACTCTATTTTTTAAGATTTCCTTCAATCTATTTGCCAATATGCCTGTGAAAATTTTGTAGTCTATATTCATAAGTGAAATAGGCCTATAATTTTCCAAACGGGTAGGGTCTTTGTCTGCCTTGGGTATTACTGGAATGTCCGCATATTTCCATGATTCTGGGATTCCGTTTTGTGTTATGTCATTAAACATATCTCTCATTGGTTCAGATAATGATGTTATCATTTTAACATAATATTCCGGAATGAAGCCATCTGGACCAGGTGATTTCCTCAATTTAAGCCTCTGAATAGCTGCTTTAACCTCTTGGGTTGAGATGTTTTCATTCAATAAACACATATCTTTGTCATCTAATTTCATATAATCTATATTTAATATGAACTTTTCAAACTCCTTTTTGTCGTATTCTTCCTCTGAATCTTTTTTGTATACTTCTGAGAAGTAGCGAAGGAATTTTTTTTGGATGTCTTCTTGTGATGTAGCCCTCCCCTCTTGATCAACTATTTCTGTAATTGTTTTCATCTCAGGTCTGATGTTCACCTTAGTTCCCAACCACTTACCACATTTATTATCCAGTTCAAACTTTTCTCTTTTCCTTCTTTTCAGTTTCTCATCTAATTCATTCTTTATCATAGATTCATATTTTATCTGCCAGTATTTTAATTTATTATACAAGTCTGGCGAAGCTGGATCAATTATTAAATCCTTTTCTAATCCCTTTATTATTTCTTCCATATCTTTGTATTCTTTATTACATGACAGCTTCCTTTCTTTAGCCTTTTTCAAAAAAAAACCCCTTAACACTGCCTTATGTGCGTCCCATATTACTTTTGCATGTATTTCAGGGGAGCTATTTTCTTTAAAGTAATTTCGGATAGCTTCCTTCATCTCATTCAGTATTTTCTCATCACTTAAAAGGTCTGCATTTAACCTCCAGTTAGATTGCATTGAACCAGTTGTCACATATATCAAAATTGGGTTATGATCAGACTCAATCTTAGCTAATATAGTCATGTCCTTAATTTTTGTAAATAAAGAAGATGAATATAAAAACATATCCAATCTTGAATAAGATTTATGTTGAATTGAATAATATGTAAATCCAGGTTCCTTAGGGTACATTGTAGACCAAACATCATGTAGATCCAGATCTTTTTTCATTCGAAAGAAAGTTGTTGGTAGTTTACCCTGGTTTTTATTCCGTTTAATATTAATTGATCTATCCCATCTCGGGTCTAACACCCCATTCCAGTCACCCAACATCAGAATCTTCTCATAGTTATATTTCCCAATTTCATGGTGCAGATTCTTAAAGAATTTCTTGCTGTCTGTATTTGGGGCATAGACACCCACTATCATTATTTTGCCATAAGACAAAGATATCTCAATAACTATATAGTGTCCTTCATTGTCCTTACAAATTTCCTTAGCCGGTATATTTTTCTTTACATACAAAATTACGCCTGCTTTACTCTTGTCATGTAATGAACAGAAATTTAACCCCAATTTAGGATTTTTAACATAATATTTATCACATTTTTTGATTTTTATTTCCTGCAAGCAGATTATATCCAATTTTTTCCTTTCTAAATAATGGAAAATTTTATTTCTCTTGTGTGTTGTATTTATCCCTTTTACATTCCAGGAGAAGAAACCAAGATGTTTATCCATTTCCTTTTTATTACAATGTTATCACTCAAACAGACCAACAAACAAACAAGCAAACAAACAAACAAAAAAAAAAAAGGGGAAAAAAAGAAAAAAAAAACAAGGTAAATCCGTAACTAAATTTAAAATACAACTTCACCATTCAATTCAATGTTATGCCCCTTTTAATTACAAGGAAATTCCCTTACCATGGCCACCTACACTGATTACTTCATCTGTCATATCTTGCAGGATATCCCTATCTTTCTTCACCAAATCCCTCTGATCGGGACTGTCTTTATCAGTTCTTTGAGGTTCCTGATTCTTTTCCTTATCTTTTCTTACTCTGTTGAGGAACTCTTCTGCTTTTATCTTAGTGTTTACTCTGAGCCTTTTTTGTTTATATTTGAAAACTATACCCTCCAGCTTGTCCCATGAATATCTGATATTATTTTTTGTCAAAAACAGAGTCAGCTGTCTGTAATCTTGCCTTTTCTTCAAAATCATAGCGGGTATATCTTTGTAGATTTTTATTGTTTGGCCCTCTATCTGCAGAATATTTTTATAACTTCGTTGGAGTACTTCATCACGTATCTTTGATCTAGCAAATCTAATAACCACATCACGTGGTAAATTCTTCTCTCTTGCTGCTTCTGAGTTGATCCTAAACAATTTATCAATTTCCATATCAAGATATTCTTCTGCTATCTCCAAGAATCCTGCCAACGCAGGAATTATTCTTATATATAGGTCCTCATTAGTTATTTCGGTTAGCCCTCTAAACTTCAGGCATTTTTCTCTGTATCTTAGTTCTTGAATCAAAATTTGGTTTTCTTCCAATCTTTGTTGTTCTACTAATCTCTTTACAGTACCTTCCAGTGACTGCGTTTTTTGTTTGATGTTGTTTTGCTCTTTTTTCAAGTCTGTCATGTCCTTAGTAAGTTCCTCTAATGTTTTTTCAAATTTATTAAGACCCTTATTAAGGTTATCATTTGACTCCTTACGATGTTCTTTAAGTTCTTGGGATATTTCTTTTTGAAAATTTTTTAGAAATTCTTCCACCCAGGTCTGCAATGAAGAACTGTCTTGTATCTTTGGTGGCATCTCTACAGAGCCTCTTCTGTTATAATGTTGCTTCGCTGTTTGTAATCTGGTAGTAATTGACATACTAGACTGACCCTTGTAATTGCTAATTACTGTCAGGAAGTTCCTCCTAATGTTGAGGTGGAATCTCTTTTCTTGCAGCTTGCATCCATTGTTTCGGGTCCTAGTCTCTGGAGCAGCAGAAAACAAGCTTGTTCCCTCCTCGATATAACATCCCTTCAAATATTTAAACACGGCTATCATATCACCTCTCAGCCTTCTCTTCTCCAGGCTAAACATCCCCAGCTCCTAAGTCGTTCCTCATAGGGCTTGCTTTCCAGGCCCTTCACCATTTTAGTTGCCCTCCTTTGGACACGCTCCAGTTTCTCCACATCCTTTTTGAATTGTGGTGCCCAGAACTGGACACAGTATTCCAGGTGAGGCCGGACCAAAGCAGAATAGAGTGGCACTATTACTTCTCTTGATCTAGACACTATACTTCTACTGATGCAGCCTAAAATTGCATTGGCCTTTTTAGCTGCTGCATCGCACTGTTGACTCATGTTCAACTTGTGGTCCACCTGGATTCCTAGATCCCTTTCACACGTAGTCTCATTCAGCCAGGTGTCCCCCATCATATATCTGTACTTTTCATTTTTCCGCCCTAAGTGCAGTACCTTACATTTCTCCGTGTTGAATTTCATTTTGTTAGCTTTGGCCCAACTTTCTAGTCTGTTCAAGTCATTTTGAATTTTGAGCCTGTCCTCTGGGGTATTAGCTACTCCTCCTAATTTGGTGTCGTCTGCAAATTTAATAACTATGCCCCCAATACCTTCATCCAAGTCATTAATAAAGATATTGAATAGCACTGGGCCCAGGACAGAGCCCTGTGGCACCCCACTGGTCACTTCTTTCCAAGTTGAAAAGGAGCCATTGTTGAGCACCCTTTGCGTTCGACCAGTTAACCAATTACAAATCCATGTAACAGTTACTTTGTCTAGCCCACATTTTACCAACTTGCTTGCAAGAATATGGTCTATGCCGCTAGTGATGTAATCTTTTTTCACCCGGGAGGTCCTTATAAGATGGTCATATCTAATCAGTTAGGGAAGTCAGGTGGATAGGCCCGCCGGAAAAGTGCCTTCTTAAAGGCCTCTAGCGTGGAAATAAGACGAATCTCGTCCGGCAGGCCATTCCATAACTTGGGGGTTGCAGCCGTGAATAATCTTTGGGAAGTAGATATTAATTTAGTTTTACAGTAGTTTAGTAAATTCTTCCCTGATGTTCTGAGGGTGCGGGACAGATTGTGTGGGGAGAGGCGTTCCTTCAAGTATCTCGGACCCAAGCCATGTAGGGCTTTATAGGTGATGACCAACACTTTGTATTGCACCTGGAAACTAATTGGCAGCCAGTGAAGAGCTTTTAATACTGGTGTAATGTGGTCCGCTCTAGATGTTCCGGCGACCAGTCTGGCTGCCGCATTTTGGACCAGTTGAAGCTTCCGAACTTGGTACAAAGGTAGCCCCATGTAGAGCGCATTACAGAAGTCCAAACGAGAGATTACCAGGGCAAGTACTACTGCTTCAAGGTCCCTCTGGTCCAGGTAGGGGCGCAGTTGGTGAATCAGCCGAAGCTGATTCCAAGCACTCCTGGCCATCACATCTACTTGAGATGACAACTGCAAGGATGAGTCCAGGAGTACTCCCAAACTGCGTACTTTGTCCTTTAGGTGAAGTGTGACCCCATCCAGGACTGGATGACAAAACTCCCTTCCCGGACCGGGGGTATCTATCGCTAATACCTCTGTTTTCTCTGGATTCAGCTTGAGTTTGTTTTCCCTCATCCAGCCCATTACCGACCCAAGGCAGGCATCCAGAGGAGAGACGCCATCCTTAGTCACCGCAGCAGTCGGAGACATAGAGAAATAGAGTTGGGTGTCATCAGCATATTGATAACCCCGCGCCCCATATCTCTGGATGATCTCTCCCAGCGGCTTCATGTAAATGTTAAACAGCATGGGGGACAGTATGGCGCCCTGCGGGACGCCAGATGTCAATTCCCTTTCAGAGGAGCAACTGTCCCCCAGCCTCACCATCTGGGATCTGCCCGAGAGGTAGGACCGGAGCCACTGGAGCACAGTGCCCCCAATACCTAACTCCCTCAGGTGTCCCAGAAGGATACCATGGTCTATGGTATCGAATGCCGCTGAGATGTCCAAGAGCACCAGCAGGGTCACACTTCCCCTGTTTATGCCCAGACGGAGATCATCGACTAAGGCGACCATGGCAATCTCAACTCCGTATCCCGCCCTGAAGCCAGTTTGAAATGGGTCCAGATAATCGGCTTCATCCAAGACTGCCTGGAGTTGGAAGGCGACTTGGGTCTTCCAACTGGGTCCCCCACCCTGATTAGCCCCCCAAAATGCCAACGAAGCTTCAAATGAGCTCCCAGACCAGTCTGTTTTCTCTTTCTCTGAAACAACAGTCAGGCTTCTGCTTGGCAGGTGAACTAGAAATCCCTTGTATTGAATTTCTTTTCAAGTCATTGGTGGAATGTATGTGTATGTGTTACAGAAATCCACACCCACACATCTCTCCAGCAAATCTTTTGCTTTCCATAGGTGCTCAGTGAGTGAGGCTGATGGGCTTTATTTCCCCTTCTTTGCCTGTTTGACTTTTGCAATCTTGTCCTTGCTTCAGCATTGATTTTTAGCACTGTTGTTTAATAGCTTTCCAATGACTGGATTCATCTGGAAGACCTACAGAAAGAGGTGGTGCAAATACATGGCTGTATTAAATTCAGAAAATGGCTCTTCCTAGTTGCTTGGAGTGAATTCTTAACTGTCGCAGTTAAAATGTTTATTCAGCAGCCTGTTTACTAGGCTGCCCTAACCAGGGTTCAAAACCCTGTCTGGCCATGAAACCCATTGGGTGAGCTTGGGCAAGTCATACTTTCTCAGCCTTAGGAGAAGACCATGACAAACCTCCTATGAACAAATCTTGCCAAGAAAACCTCACAATAGGTTCACTTTAGGGTCGCCATAAGTTGGAAAGATCTTGAAGGCACACAACCACAAAAACAACAAACTGACCTCTTTGGAGAATAGAGACCTAGAGTTGGATGACCTCCTTTGACTTAGAAGTGACAGTTTCTATTAATAGTATTTGCCTTCATTGCTACATGTCACACTGCTGGCTTATGTGCAGCGTTTGATCAACAGTAAATTCCAGGGTCATAGACTTATAAATAGTTGGAAGGGATCCCAAGAGGCCATCCAGTCCAACCCTCTTCTGCCATGCAGGAAGACATATAGGTCGAAAACAAACTGCAGAAATAATCCAGTGTGAGTCCATTGTAACTGCCCTAGCTCAGTGCTAGGGAACCTGGGAATTGTAATTCATTGTGGCACCAGAGCTCCCTGACAGATAAGGCTAAATGTCTCACAAAACTACAGTTCCCAGAATTCTCTAGCATTGAGCTAGGGCAGTTAAAGTTTCCTCAGACTGGATTATTTCTATAGTGTGCTTTGAACCATAGAATCTTAAAGATGTTTAAAAATGTCAAAAAAGACAAATGATGTTAAAAATCTTAGAGGAAGGGGGAAATGATGACAATTATGCATTTTGGATGGCCCATAAAAGTATTTCAGTTTTGTGGATTTTTGATGTTATTGTACTATGCTGCATAAGCCAGCATGGCTACCCCAGACTCATTTTTGGAGCTTTGCTTGGAATGCATAAATATGCCTGGATTGTAGAAGCTGCTGTTCCTTTGTACAAAACTTCCCATTCCAAATTGCAAGTAAAAAAGATGCTCCTCATAATGCTGGTGTGGGGCATGCCACAGGCTATGTTTCTTTCCTTAGCTGCCGAAAGTACACTCAGGATCAGGCCCTCTGGCAAATGTACGAACATGGCCCCCATGGGAGCGAAATGTAATATAGATAAACCCCGCTAGCTATGTTCTTTTAATCAACTTAGCTTTCCGCACCTCGGGCGATGAGGTTTGTTCTCGCCCGGACAAAAATAATAACCAACACGGAGGTAAATGTGCAAGGGGGGGGCTGGCTGTATAAAAACAAGGTTGTCCTTCCATGCACAGGAAAATGGCAGACCATGGCAGAGAAGCAAATCGGGGCTGTTGCCATCATTTCGCTTCTGGATCTAGTGCAGATCTATGCTCACTTTGGTTGGCATTGGCCCTCCAGGCCACATGCCAGGAGTCTGAATCCAAAGGACGGTGAATCTGCTTTGGACTTCAGTCCGACTTTTCAGGGTGACCGGAAAGCAACAACCAGCAATGCAACATTTTCCAGGTGGTCTCTTCCACTATTGAAAAACTTTTGCAGTTAAAAATAAAAGGTTTAGGTAGACTGGAACTCACTGCCATAATGGCTGCCCTTCTGGATGGCTTTGAAAAGGATATTGGATAAATTCATCTGGCAACCCTATCATGGGGTTTTCTTGTCATGTTTCTCCAAAGGAAGTTTGCCATGGCCATTCTCTGAGGCTCAGAGGGTGTGACTTGGCTAAGTGGGTTTCATAGTCGAGCTGGGATTCAAACCCTGGTCTCTAGAGTCCAGTGCTCAAACCACTACACCAGGGGTTATTACAGGGGAAGGCAACCTTTTTAAGACCTGGGCCGGTCTCCTGTAGCCCAGGTCTCGGCTGGGCCGAGGGGGGGGATTGCGGCACTTGCACTCTCCGCCGCTGCGCACGACCCCCTCGCGCACGCTGCTGCCGCCGCCGCCACGGCACATGTCACGGCCACCATTTTGGAAATCAAAATGGCGGCCACGACGCATTTGTGCATGCGCAAGAGTACTGTGCATGCGCAAACACATCGCGACCACCATTTTGATTTCCAAAATGGCAGTCGCGGCGAGCGCGGCCGTAGAGCGGCCAAAATGTGCCGCGGTGGCGGCAACCTTCGGCCTGGGCCGATAAGTCCAGGGACCGGGGCCTTAACCGGCCCCTGGGGCGTAGGTTGCCGGTCCCTGCTTTAGAGGGAGGTTGGTGGCAGGGGTAGGCAACCTTTTTGAGCTGGGGGCTGGGTTGCTGTCCCTCAGACAATTGGGGGGCCAAAGCAATAAATAAATAAAAATTAAAAAATTAAAAAAATTAAAAAATATGCATGCATACTCTCTCAGCCCCAGAAAAGCCATGATGGCAAAACCTCTGTGGAGATTTTGCCAAGAAAACCCCAAGAACAAGTAATAACAACAATAATCAATATCATCATGGCAGGCGGCGGGGGTCGGCGGCAGGACCCTGGGGCTGATCCAAAGGCCTCAGGGGGCCTCATCCGGCCCCCGGGCCATAGGTTGCCTACCCCTGGGTTATTAGAAGTGAATCCTGAACTGTCTGGTGAAGAAGGAGACCTGCAAACCATCGGCTCCTTCATCAGGACAGAATGATTAAGCCAGGATATAACCCAATTAAAACCAAGAGGCCGGGCACATCTGTGGGCAGCTTTCTTGCCCTCAGCTAATTTGATTTGCAAGGGTAGCGGTCAGGAGGATGGATGACCCCTCCAAGGGTTTGGAAAGCATCTCATCAATAACTCAGCCTTTTGCATCCTGGTAGCCATCCTCAGCAAAGTGGCACCACAAAGAAGCTGAGGCTTCCCAAATTTATGCTGGGGGTTGTGGTGGAGTCTCCTTCTTTGGAGTTGACTTGATGACCAGCTGTTGGGGGTGCTTTGATTGTGTCTTCCTGCATAAGGGGGTTGGACTGGATGGCCTTTAGGGTTCCCTTTCAACTTTAGGATTCTGTTTTCCTGCACAGCAAAAGGGTGTTGGACTGGATGGCCCTTGGGGGTCTTTTCCACCTCTAGGATTCTATGATTGTGTGTCTTCCTGCATGGATAGGAAGAAAACGAACTCCTATGAAATGTGAGGCTGGAGGGAATGATGGACTATGCAATCCCCCTCCCAGGCCCAGAGAAGCCATTGCAGTGTTTGGTGTGCTCAACAGCTGCCATCTTCTGGAGTTCATTGGAACTACAAGACAAGCAACAGGGGAGGCTTGGGGAAACATTCCCAATTCAGGATTAAAACAAAACATGAAGACCATTTTCACATTTTTGTGATCCATTTGTTATTATGTTCCGTCAAGCCACTTTGGCTTTTGGTGAACTTCTGAATGAGGGACCTCCAAGTAATCCCATTATCCACTGGTCATACAGAGACAGGGGGACCATGGCTTCCTTCCTTCAACACATTCATAATGTGTTTGTCTTCTTTTCCCCTTGGCAAGCATGATAGTCTTTTCAAGCAACTCCTGTCTTCTCATTGTATGGTCAAATTAGGAGAGGATGCAGCAGTTTGCTTTTGCCAGAGCCAACTGGGAAGCATGTGATTCTTCCCCCTTCTCTCCTCTCCTTTCTGCTGAGTTCATTGAATGCAAAATACTTTTGCATTTTGAACTTAATTTGCAACAATTGCATTAAATTGAAGGAAGACAAAGGGGGAAGGTAAGAGGGAGAGGAGGAAAGAAAAACCAGGACATTTTAAAAGCAGCTGGGAAATTCTTGCTTAATTTCAGCTTTAAAATCTGTCATATCTTTTCTCAAAACTTGTATCTCTTTACTTAAACTAGTTCTTATCATTTTAATCTCCTCTAGCAGTATTGAATATGGATCCACTGGTTTGGCCTGCTGTAATACTTTTGCATTTTGAATTTAGTTTGCAGCAATTGCATTAAGCTGAAGAGAAAGGGGTTAGGTAGGAGGGAGAGGAGGAAAGAAAAACCAGGACATTTTAAAAGCAGCTGGGAAAGTGGGATGGCAGAGGAATAATAGGGATTTTCTCTGTCAATTCAGGACAGTTGGAGGGTACGGATTTTCTCTCCCCCAAATTAATGGAAACTAGTACACCATTAATGAGAGTGTGGAAACTAATATGACTCTTTCCAGCAATGTGACAAATAATAACAGTGTTGTCTAGGCTGGTGTGGCATAATGGTTTAAGCCTTAAACTATGACTCTGGAGAATAGGGTTTGAATCCCTGCTCTGCCATGTAAACACATTGGGTGACCTTGGACAAGTCACATACTCTCAGCCTCAGAGGATGGCCACGGCAAACCCCCTCTGAAAAAATTTACCCAGATAGGTTTGCCTTCCCATCTCAATAAGTAAAAAATGACTTGGAACCAGGTGCACATCAACACCAACACCACCAACAACAATGTGGTTCTTTCACAGTGACACAGAAATTGGGTTTTCTTGCAGGAGAGTAACTCAAAGTAACTGAAAAGTAATTGGCAACCTAACCGTTTATGCTATAAGTTGACATTTTCAGCACTGCGAGGGGTTATTTGTAAAGATGGCACAAGGAGACTTGGGCGCAGATTGCATTTTTAAAAGAAACTTTCTCAGCTCTGCTTTCTGCTGCTAGCCATGCCAGGCAGGCCTGGGCTAGTTGGGAGGGCAGTAGAAGGCCGTTCTTCAAGCCACCAGCCTGGATTGAATGACACCAAACACACACACACACAGATAGGTTGCAATTTGCTGCTGCCTGGGCACATTGGTCTGCTCTGTCTCCCTTGCCAGTTGGCATTGGCATTGCCCCTTCAGTCCCACTGCATCTTTGCAGACGGCCCTTGAAGAGCCGCTAAAGGTCAGAGCAAATGTTTGCTTGGAGGGCTTGGAGTGCCAAGGCTGCCAGGTGGGCTGATCTGGGCCAGCAGAATCTGACTCCCCATGCCAATGCCAATGCCACCATATGGGCATTGACCTTGGCAGTGTCCTCTTTGGAGGGATCAGCCCTTTTTCTGCAGCTGCTAAACCACGCTTTGCTTTTGCCTGACACATTTTGCCCCTGAGTTGCTGAAAGAGTGAATTGAGTGTATTGTTGGAGGACAAAGAGGGCACAATTGGGCACCTTGAGGAGGCCAGATCCTTTAAGAGGGGGAATATTTGGGCTTGGCAGGGATGGGGCCAACCAGGTGGTCCCCATCTTGTCCCTGGATTACTCCAGCCGGGGCTGTCATTAACTTGGCTGGATTGACGGTTGTCTGCTGGGTCGTTGCCAGGCCCCTTGTTGAGCTTCCCAGCCGACAGACGCTTTTTGGGAGCAGTCCGGTTAGGATGGTTCAAGGCATCTCTCTTGCTCCTCCGGGCCCAAATGGGCATTCAAGACCTCAAACTGGCACCCTTCATTGGGATCCGGACTCCCCTTGTTTTGCAAGACCACCCAAAGTTGGAATTCAAGGCGAAGAGTGGTTTTTGCAACTCTTGGATTCATGATGACTACTGCAGGCTACAAATAGGACGAGCATTTGGCCACTTTTCTGTACCCGATTGTGGCCATGGCAAGACCTGTGGCTTCTGGGGTACCTCATTGGCCGGGCACACTCTCTCAGCCATTTGACCTCTCTACATATGCAGCTTGGGAGCAACCGCATGCTCATGCTTTCCTCTTCTTCCTCTTCCAAGACACATGGTTCCTTGGGGTGCTCCTTGAACCATTCACCCCATAACTCAAGAGTCCTTTTTCAGGAAATGTTGATGAAGCAGAGCCTCCGAGTCCAGCGGCGGTTCACAGTGGCCCACCCGCTTTGGTAAGACTGTCCCCTGGGCACCGTGGGGTGGAATTGGGCCTTTCTGTGGCCCAGCAGATCCAAGTCCTCAAGGAATCTCCCCATATTGGATCTTCTGAGGTAGATTGCCCCTGGACATGGAGGCTCCATTTCTCTACCATGAATAGTAAAAGCCATGGGTAGCTTCCTTGTCTTCTTTCTCTATATATCTGATCTCCTTTTAAAGAAACCTAAGACAGGCACTTGTTATTGTTGTTGTTAATAAAATCCACAGAGTTTGGAATCCTGGCATCTTGTGGCAGGAAGTTCCATAAGTTAATTCTGCTTCGGACAAAGAAAGGTTTTCGGTGGTGGATCCTCAGCCTCGTCCCCAATTGATTTCATTTGGGCTGCCTAGAGGTTTCTATCAACCCACTATGGAAAACAGGAACGTTTGGTGTGAACTAGCAAGTTACGTCTTTTATTCCTATGCTTGCTCAATAGAGCCACTCTGTGCAGGAGCAGTCTACCTCTCAATGGCAGGAGACAATAGGGAAAAGCAGCTTATCATTTTGCACCGCCTTTCCCATAATATTGTGAGCTGCTTTGTGAGGAAGGCTTTTCTCTTTTTTGTTTTGGAAAGCAAAATCAAGTCCCAAAATGCAAGTCCAGCTCTGCAGCATGGAAGTAACAAACGAGAAGGAATTGTAATGAGGAATTGTAATGAGGTAACTGTAATGAGCTACCTTTCCGAGGGAACAGGGGCATAACAAAGTTACATTGCAAGATGAGTGTGAGGGGGCGGAGGGAAATCTACTTTACTAGTCTAACAGGTTAACACCCTGTTAACTTGTAGTTACTTTTTGTAATAAATTATGTAGTTACATTTAACTACTAAGCTAACTTCTGTAGTTTTTTTTTTAAAAGTAACTTTTAAAGGCCATTTTAAGTGCCCTTTGACACGATGTTTCCCAGGTTTTCCATCATGATGTTATCATTGTGACAGAAAAAATAACAAGTGGTGCGACAAGTTACTTCTTAAAACATGAGTAACCAGAACAAACGTTTTATCCAAAGTGCTTATAAACAATACCAAGAAATAATTACAGTATTTTTTTCTTTTTAAAGTAACTTCCCAAGCGCTGGTCTGGTCTAGCAAAAGAAATTTCTTCTGTTTCTTATGAATTTTGACATTGCAAAGACCGATTCCAGTGCGCAACAACCTGAGCTTCATCTCAGTTTTTTCCTCCTTTTGGGTGTATCTGGAGGGAGGAGTGGGAGATCTGTGGATTGTAAGATCTAGCATTCCCTCCCCATTTGTTGCTCCCTTCTTTGTCCTGGCCTTCCTCCCTTTCCAGTAGGATTGGCGGCTATTTATAGGAGAACTGCAAATTCCAAACAGGGTTCTTCCCCCCTTCGCTGTACACGCCGCCCATGAGGTCAGGAACTATTAAAACAAACAACGTGGGATGGAATATTTTCCTTTTTAAAAAAATATACACTGACAGGTCTCTTGCCAAATATCTGCCTCCCCCCCCCCCCGCCACTCCTTTTGGGGATGTTGTTCAAGCCAAGTGGGGGTCGACAAGGCCAGTCATCCCCCATTATTATGATTATTGTTAGTATCATCTTATATCCCACCTTTCTCCCAATATATGGACTCAATGAGGCAAACGGCAAATTTAAAACAATACAATTTAAAAACAATACAAAAGCATTTACATGTATAAACATCCAGACACAGCCACATCTGTTGCAGATGTTTTCTTGGTGTTTCCAAAAGCAATGCATTCCTAAGCTTTGGCTTTGCTGCAGCTAATGGGAGTTGCAATCCAACAGCCTCCAAAGTGATGCATGCTTCCTTCTTCTGATTTAGGTCTTTATCACATATTCAGTTGCCCCAGGGTGCATCTGCATTGCAAAAATAATGCAATTTGATGCCACTTTAATTGATGTAGCTCCATCCTATGGAAACCTGGGATCTGTAGTTTTGCAAAGTCTTGAGCCTTCTCCGCCCAAGAGGGCTGATGGCTCATGAAACTACACATTCCTTTTTACTACCCGGTGATTCCTTTAACTTTTGTTCTTTTGGTTTCATTTCCTCCTCCTCCTCCTCTCTTTCTCTCTCTCTCTTTTCTCTTTTCTTGCCCCTTTCTTTTCCAAATCGAATTCATGGGTCTAAAACGACACATCCCATAAGTCTGTCCGATAGAGCCATGTCAGGGTTAGGCTGTCAAGTAGACAGCTATTTAAGGGATTTTCAACTTATTCAGACCTGGGTCTTGGAGAGGAATGGGAGAGGCCTGTGGGCTTCCCAAAAACCACAGGTTGGAAAAGTTACTTTGGGGACTTAGTTGTTTTCTCCCCTAAATAAAATTTCCCCATTTATTGCTGTTCAGCAAATCTATTCTCTTTGCTTTGAATCTGCTCAGGTGAAGAGCTAATTGGAAACAGAGGCTGACTTGGTCATTATTTCCAATAATCATAGAATCATAGAGTCTGAAGCTGCCTCTGGGGGCATCTAAGGGTCTTTTAGTCCACCCCAATCACTGGATTGGAGACAGGGGGAGGAAGACCCTTCTTTGCCTTCCTCCCTGCTCTGACCCCTCTTTCTGAGCCCACAAGCTTCTCCAGATTAAAGTTCTATAAATGTATGAACACTTTCTCAGCCTTAGGGGATGGCAATGGCAAAAACCCCTCTGAAGAAACTTGCCACAAAAATCCCTTATGGTTGCTGTAAGTCAGAAACGACTTGAATGCAAACAACAACAAGTGTTTGAAAGGGAAAAGGGGAGATAGTGGCCTATCTCACCTGAGCATGCACAGAGTGCTTTTTTTGCCAACTTGATGACAGTGTAAAAAGGGGATGGTAAAGAATTACTGGAAAGACAATGACTTGAAGAACAAATTTAGCACTTTCCTGGGTCAGGGACAGAATAGGAGACTATTTTTTGAGCATCACATAGGGTGGTGCCCATGTGCCAAATCTGGGTCTGGCATTTCTGTGCCCAGTGAGAATGCGAAGGCCCTCTACCCCACCCCAGTCCCTTGTCACTGGGGCATTCAGCAGGGTGAACTATATTTCTCCCGAAGATTTTTGACCCACAATTGATGCTTTGTCTCACCCTGGTGCCATGGGGGGAAATGAACCAGAAGCGAAACAACGGGTGGTTTTTGAAGCCCCAGATGGCATGGAGGGGGGGAATGCTTGCCTTGTGCCTCAAGGGTCCCACAGCCCTCTGCTGCTCAGTGGAGCACCAAAAAGCAAAGAGTCCACCCTCTTTATGCCAGGCAAGTGGCCACCAAGGGGGTCTTGATGGAATGAACCTCTAGCATGGTCCCCCCCAGCCCTCCTGATGGCAACTCCACCCCACTCCCCAGTTGGGGGCTTGTGTTCTGGAGACAATCGGCCCATTATACCACCCGTCCAGGCACTGACGTGAGCGCCAGCCGCCAGCTGAATGGAGCCCCATTGTTCTGGGTCCTGAGTCAGAGGGGAAGGAAGGGGTGATGTGGGGGGTATGCCCTGCTCAGTGGGTCCCTTGTGGGCCTGGCAGAGCAGTGCCACAAGAAGAAGATGCTGCCACACATTCGGTGCCCATTCCGGAGGCACTCCTGCATTAGTTACATACCAGGGAAGACAAGGTAGGTGCTAACCAGAGTTTTGTAGAGTGAGGCACTGGCCTCAGGCAGCAGATATTGAGGGTCAGCATGGTACCTTCCAGGTTGTGACTTCTCTTAGGCTCCACAGCTTGTCCCTAAACCTGTGCCTATAGTGTATTGGACAATGTTCTCCCTTCCCCATTCAGCTAACTGGATTCCTCATGGAATGGCACCTAAGAGTCCTTTGCCTCAGGCAGCAAAATCTTTTAAGCATCTCCACTTAGATTCTCGTTTTGTGAGATCTCTACCTTGCCTTCCCTCCAAACACTGCAAGGCGGCATCCATGGCTCTCCTTCGCCTTCCTACTGTGTCCTCCTTGCAACAACCCTGTGAGGAAGTCAGGCAGAGAGAAACTGGTCACTGAGGAAGGTTTCATGGCTCAGTGACAGGACTTTAACCCAGAACTACGTGGACACTTACTTCCTGGACAGGCTTTTCTGCACCATCAAAATCTGTGTCCCAATGGTAGGTTACCTTTTTCAGGATCCACATTGAGCTTGTACTGACCTCAGGAGGTCACAATCCATGTGTCATGTAATAGAAGACCAGGGTTGGTTGTCCTTTGGAAAGGATTTTGGGAGTGTGACAATCTTTCTACAGGATGCTTGGCATGGCTGTCATATTCATAATCTGTCCATAACCTTTGCTGAAACACACTGATTCCTGAATTGCCTTGGAGCAGAGGTGCAGAGTGACTTTGGAGCCTCTTGGTGTTTCCTTGGCATTCCTGGTGCCAAGACTCCCAAGCGGGGCTTTTCTGAAGAAACAATAGTTAACGAATGGAAACCAGTAATACAGTATCTGGTACAAAAATGGGATAACGTGGTTAAGTAAGAGTTTATCATTATTATACCACAGAATATTTATAAGTTAGGTAAGTATGAGATGTTATACATAATCAATAAACTATAAATATAAGATATTACCCTTGTGTAGAATTAGGTTAAATATAGATAACCTTCTTTTCTTGCCGTAAGCTAAGTTGTCAC
Organism: Phrynosoma blainvillii; assembly: GCA_026167975.1. Lineage (NCBI taxonomy): Eukaryota > Metazoa > Chordata > Lepidosauria > Squamata > Phrynosomatidae > Phrynosoma > Phrynosoma blainvillii. The sequence continues at coordinate 20,211,564 of JANUYF010000011.1, read as the reverse complement.
TAAGTGGAGAGAATTTGAGTAAACAGTTATAAGAAAATGAAGAAATAAACAAAGGGATGAAGCTTGAAGATATGGGATTGCTGTACCATTGAGCAGTCTGGGACAGGAGGTCAAATAAATATTTAGAAGGAATGACCAAAGAAGAACAAAGAAGGAAGTCAGAATGAATGGAATAGAAGAGAGATAGAATGAAGGAAGAGTAGTTATTGAATGAAGGATGTAATGTGTTGAAGGGAAGGAGGACGAGTGAAGAAGGATGAAGTATGTTGTGAGGGTGAAAGTAAGTGAAGAGGGAAGAAGAAGAGGTGATATTGGATGACTGAGAATGAGGAAATTGATAGAAGGATTAAAGATGGGAATAGGAAGATTGATAGAAGGGATCATGAGAAGGTATAAGGAGGTAGGTTGGGAAGGAGAGATAGGGGAAAGGACAAAGATGTATGATTTGAATGAGAAGATTATATGAGTTAATGCTTTCATGTGAATTTTTTTCTGTAAGTGTATGTATATGTATTGCATGATATGTTTTATGTTTAATATGTGTTAGCAGTATGCTTAGTGTATGTGTTTGTATTTGTTTTTTAAAGAACAGACTTGCTTTGAAACTAATACTTAAAAAAAGACTCTCAAGCGCATTGGACTGGATGACCTCCTGGTGTCCCCTGCACAGTTAAATGTTTCTCACAAAGTCTGCAACACCTGCAGTTCCTGGCTGTCTGCTTCTTCCCTGCCTCATCCCTGGTGATGTTGCCATAGTCCTTTCCCTCCCAAATCCCTGGTGGGGTGTCCTCTTCTTTTCTCACACAGCATCATGGAAAGAGGAGCAGAGCCAAGAGACGCAGAGGCATCCATCATCAATCCTGCCTGAGCTGTGCAGTGGGAGCCTACTGGGAGAGGAAAGGACAATAATATGGTTTTAGGGTTTCATAGAATTCCCTTTGGGGTGGATCATTGCTTTTGAGGGGAGTAAATCATGACTTTTTAATGTCTTGCAAGGCCAGAAAGATGCAAAACCAAACCTGTTCAAAGGGTGGCTGGACTGTGTGTGTGTATTGTGTGCCTTCAAGTCATTTCTGACTTATGGCAACCCTAACACGAACCTATTTTGGGGTTTTCTTAGCAAAATTTGGTCAGGCGATATTTGCCATTGCCTTCCCTTGAGGCTGAGTTTTTTAGTCATAGCAATTGGACCCAGCATGGTGTAGTGGTTTGAATGTTGGACTGCGACTCTGGAAACCAGGGTTCGAATCCTGGCTTGGCCATGGGAACCCCCTGGGTGATTTTGGGCAAGTCACACAATCTCAGCCACAGAGGAAGGAAATGAACAAATCTTGCCAAGAAAATCCTCTGATAGGTTTGTCTTAAGATAGCTGTCAGAAATTACTTTGATTAAGGTGGTGGGAAAAACCCAGATCTTGGAAACATTATGTTTTAAAACTACAAGCTTCAGAATCTGGGGGATTGAGAAAGTTGTGGGGATGTCTGGGGGATTCTGGGGGATGTAGTCCAATAAGTAATGTTTCCAACTTCAGAAAATTAGATGAAGCAGAGACAAAACCTACTGGACATGTTTAGATTGTTTATTCCTGCATGGCAGGGGGTTGGACTGGATGGCCTTTGAGGTCTCTTCCAACTCTAGGATTCTATATTTTACATTCCTTTTTGCCCTTCTTTTCTCTCCTGACAGCTTCGACATTGAGAATGGCTTCTCTCCAGGCCGGAGCCCTTTGGACCCTTCTGCTGGCCCAGGTCTGGGGCTTGTGCTTCAGGGGGCCACCCCACATGGACAACGCCGAGAGTCCTTCCTCTACCGCTCGGACAGCGATTATGACCTCTCGCCAAAAGCCATGTCCCGCAATTCTTCCATCGCCAGCGACATGTGAGCATGAAGGGGAACATGGCACTTGTGGGGGGGGGGGGATGCAAATCTGGTTAGCAGACTAAGGTTGAGCAGAAGACATGCAACAATCTCTCAAATCCCACAATCCTCCCACATCCCACAACTTATTTATTTTATCTGCTAGAATTCTGTGAGAGTTGAACAGGACATTGTTCAGATTCTGCCTTGCCAAATTAATTAGTCTGTTTGAGAGGTCCATTTCTGCCTCTCCCATTTCCCAGCAAGTGCTCCAGCAGAGTGGCCCTCTTGGCACTTTGGGATAGTCTTGAATGTTCCCAGACTAATCCATGGCAGAGAGTTTGCAACCACGATAATGAGATAAAAGAGGCCTTCTGCCCAACGAGGGTGGTGGAAAGGAAAGGAGGATTTACTTACCAATTACTCATTCATAGTTTAACATATAGTCTTGCAGGCAGGCAGGCTAGCCAGCCAACCTTGGAGAAAATGGCTGCCCAGAGCTACAGATTTTGGCCAAGATCCTACTTTGGGATTCTGTAGCATAAATCTTTATAATGATTGTGCTATGAAACCCTTGTGTTAAATGACAACATTGTGCAATGAAATGCATATCTCATAGTGTAATGTTTGCATGTCCTTGCACATGTGCAGCTCAATTTCCACAACTGAGTTTGCACAACTGACAATAATATCCAATCACTTCCGCCATGTGTGTAGGACACCAAGGGGCTTCTGTATCTCTTAACATGTTATACCTTCCCTTCTTTGCAGGCATGGAGAAGACCTGATTGTCACCCCCTTTGCACAGGTAGGGATCCTTTTGGGGGGTGCTGGGGGTGTCTGTATTTGAGCGGAGGAGAGAAGGAAAGGTAGACAAGCAGACTTGCAGGTGTTGGTGGCCAATTCCACAAGGCTAGACTAAAAACAGAAGCCAAGCCACATCAGTATGGATCAAGATAGCAAAAGTGATGGCAAGCTGAAAGTGTCTACAACAGTTTGCTTTTGCCTGAGCCTGCTGGGAAGGGCAAGATTCCTCTCCTAGGCAAGGGAATCCTCAGAGGTGATTTTCCCAGTTCCTTCCTCTGAAATAGAGCCTCCAGCACCAGAGTTTCACTGTCAGTCTCCCATCCAAGGACTAAACAGGGCTGCCCCTGCTTAGCTTCCAAAATCAAACAGGATTTGGTGCCTTTTAGGGTATTTATGTGTCTTTAATTCCTCCTCATAGGTCCTGGCCAGCCTACGGACGGTGAGAAACAACTTCACCATCTTGACTCACATGCAACAGGAGCGCAGTGGTAACAAGTGAGTCAGTCAGGGGTCAACCTGGATTATTTCTGCAGTGCAGATACAGCCTGAGTGAATTCAGACACTTTTACCTGTAAAGTGTTATTTTGTGACACTTATTACTACAAAGGAAATAAACAGTCTGTCACCATGATCCTTTTTAAAAAAGTAACAAGTTATACTTATTTGGCATTTCTAAAACATTGATGGGGAAAATGTCATTGGAGTTTGGGATTTGCACCAACTTTTTAATGTATTTTTAAAGTGTATTTTATTTTTTAAAATACTTAACAAAGTGACACATTAGTGCTGTCTGCATCTGAAGAAGTGGATCAAAACGCATAAATGTTCATGCCAAAATAGATGGATTTTAAAGACTGCTGTCACCCTGCAGAATTAAGGCAGTTTGATACTGCTTTATGGCTTCATTCTATGGTAGGATTTGTAGCTTCTTGTGGCCCCAGAGCATTCTTTGGCAGAGGAGGTTGAATAGCCCACAAAACTACAGATCCTAGATGTTCATGCTCAAGTTCATGCTGTGTTTTTCAGGAGAGCATCCAGTGGACCCATGCCCAAAGTCAACCTGTCTGGTAAGTGCTGGTCAGACATCTGTGGGACAATTTCACTGAGGGTTCCCCTCAAAGCCACCCTATAGCATTTCTTTACAACAAGCCTGCCAGATGGTAACCCACATACATGCCCATTGAAAGATTGTAGAGAGTTCAGGTTCAAGAATATAAGGATGTAAGAAGACAGATGAGAGACTAAAATAAAGAAGGGCATGGGGGGGGGGAGAGAAAAGGAGGGAGGAGAAGGGTAGAGAAACGATCAATTCAACAATAATGTGGGAGGGGGAATGACATAGGAAAACAACTACTGGGCAGCAGCAGTTGTGGTGGGTGTCACTAAAGTGAAGAGCAGCAGTGACATCGTAGCTAACACTTGTTAGCACTGCGCACAGGGAGGTGTAGGTGATCCTCCTTGTGTAACCCTCCACCTAGAAAATCCTATGAGGAGACATCAAAAGTGTCACAGAGGCAGGACAAGAGCTCTAACAGAGAGATAGATAGAAACTAAAGGAAAACACACTTGCAAAAGTAGCTAAGGGCAGTCGAAAATAATGAAGCAAGCAGTAAACACTCCCAGAAAGACAAAGCCCATAAGAAGCAGCACCACATAAAATAGGGACATGGAATGTGAGAAGTCAGAGGATACAATGCAAAAGCAGACCGAATAATCTCAATAAGGCTCCACAGGAAACCTATGAATATCACCATAATTCAAGAATATGCACCAACCACTGAGGCAGAACAAGAAGAAATTGATAGATTTTACGAAGGAGTACAGGAAGAAATTGACAATACACCAACACAAGATGTCAAGCTGATCATTGGAGATTGGCACGCAAAGGTTGGAAGTAAAGAAGAATCAAAAACAGGAGACAGATTTGGCCTAGGCAAAAGGAATGAAGCAGGTGAGCGTCTGATAGATTTTTCTGAAGCCAACAACCTATTCATTGCAAACACATTTTTTCATACAACCAGAGAAAAGGTTATACACATGGACATCACTAGATGGCCAACACAAAAACCAAATAGATTGCATAATAGGAAGTAAAAGATGGTGAAGCTCCATACTGGTGGCCAAGACTAGACTAGGTGCTGATTCTGGCACATATTACGAACTACTCATTTCAAAAATAAAAGTAAAACTCAAGAAGAGAACAAAACCAGTCATCGTACCAAAATATGATTTAAACAACATTTCCACAGAATTCATTGACAGTATAAGGAACAGATTTGCAGTACTAAGAATAATAGATCGTGAACCGGAAGAGTTTTGGTCTGAAGCCAGGGACATAATAAAAGAAGAACACATAACGAAACTTCCAACAGACAAAAGGAAAGTGAAGAAACCATGGATGACAGTTAAAATGCTACAAGCAATAAAGGAAAGGAGAAACAAAACAAAAAGGAGATAGGAATAAATTAAGAACCATGAATGCAACAGTACAACAGCTAGTGCGCAAAGATAAGGAAAATTACCACAACAACAAATGTAGAGAAATAGAAGACAACAACAAAAAGGGAAGAATGAGAGGCCTATTCCACAAGATTCATGAAATCAAGGGAAAGTTCAAACCAAGGACCAGGATGCTCTACGACAATAAAAATAACATAATTCAAGACCAGGAAGGAATACAAAGACGATGGATGCAATACACAGAAGAGTTATATAAAAGAGATGACAACATGGACACGTGGAATGAAGAACCATATGAAGATGAATCCCAAATTCTAAAAAGGTAGAAGATTCAATAAAGGAAATGGCAAAAAACAAGACTCCTGAAACATATGATATTCCAATAGAACTGTTGCAGTCCACATTGACGGAGTCAACTCTAGTGCTAACCAATATATGTCAGCAGATATGGAAAACAAAACAATGGCCAACAGATTGGAAGCAATCAATATACATCCACATCCACAAAAAAGGAGACACAAGAGACTGAAGCAATTTAGAACCATAGCACTAATCTCCCATGCAAGCAAAATCATGCTCAAAATTCTGCAACATAGGCTCCAACCATACATGGAGGGAGAAATCCCAGAAGTCCAAGCAGAGTTCAGAGTTCCAAGGCACCAGGGATCACATTGCAAATGTACGATGGCTAATGAAGCGTAGCAGGGAGTTCCAAAATAAAATCAGCATGTGCTTTATAGACTACAGCAAAGCCTTAGACTACATAGATCAGGGGTCGGCAACCTACAGCCCATGGGCCGGTTCCGGCCCATGGACCCCTGCTTACCGGCCCCCGCCAACCCCTGCCACCACCGCTGCTGCCATCTGCCACCGCCGCTTCACGTTGTGGTAGCTGCGTGGCTGCGTGCGTCACGACTGCCACTTTGTTTTCCAAAATAGCAGCCACAACGCATTTGCACATGCACAGGAGCACTGTGCATGCATAAGCGCATCGGGGGCGCCATTTTGGAGAACAAAATGGCAGCTGTGATGCGTTTGCGCATGTACAGTATTCCTGCGCATGCGCAAACGCATCACGGCCGCCATTTTGGAGAACAAAATGGCGGCCGCGCACGGGGGGGTTGTGCACACATGCACCACCATTCCCCCCCCCCGCCTGCTGGAAGGGACGACTTTGAGGGACCGGCCCCGGCTCAAAAAGGTTGCCTACCCTTGGCATAGATCATGAAAAGCTATGGAACACCCTTAAAGACATGGGAGTGCCAACACATCTGATAATCCTAATGAGGAATCTGTACTCAGGACAAGAGGCTACTGTCAGACCGGAACACAGAGAAACAGAATGGTTCCCAATTGGAAAAGGAATCAGACAAGGCTGCATCCTATCACTCTACCTATTCAACTTATATGCAGAACATATTGTAAGGAAAGCAGGCTTGGACATGGAAGAGGGAGGAGTGAAAATAGGAAGAAATATCAACAATCTGAAATATGCTGACAACACTATAATACTAGCAGAGAACTTCACAGACCTGGAACAACTACTAAGGAAGATCAAAGAAGAAAGTGCAAAGGCAGGCTTACTGTTGAACATAAAGAAAACAAAAATAATGACCACAGAGAACTTACACACATTCAAATTAGACAATGAGGAAATAGAAATCGTGAAAGAGTTCTCATACCTTGGATCAAACTTTGATAGAAATGGGGACTGCAGCCAGGAAATCAGAAGAAGATTAAGTATGGGGAGGGTGGCTATGAAAGAACTAAAAAAGATCCTAAAATGCAAAGACATACAACTCAGCACAGAAGTCAGAATCATACATGCCATTGTATTCCCTATTACCATGGATGGATGTGAGAGCTGGACAGTTAAGAAAGAAGGTAGGAGGAAAATCAAATCAGTTGAGATAATGTGGTGCTGGAGAAGAGTGTTGAGGAATCCATGAACAGACAAAAGGACAAACTCATGGGTCTTAGAACAGATCAAGCCAGAAATATCCCTAAAAGCCAAGATGGCAAGGCTTAAGACTGTCATACTTTGGACACATCATAAGAAGGAATGTATCGTTGGAAAAGACAATAATGTTAGAAAGGTGGAGGGAAGTAGAAAGAGAGGAAGGCCACATGACAGATGGATGGGCTTTATTAAAGAGACCATGAATATGAGTTTGCAGGAGCTGGGCAGAACAATAGAGGACAGATGTCTCATCCATAGGATCGCCATGGGTCAAGATCGATGCGAAGGCAGTTAATAACAACAACAAAGAAGTTTCCAAAGAAATTGCCATATTAGTAGGACCTAAATACCTAAAAGACACCATCAGATGCCATCTGAGCTTGGAAACCAAGCAGGGTCAGCCCTGGTTAGTCCTTGGATGGGAGACTTATCAATGAATACCAGATGCTGGAGGCTCTATTTCAGAGGAAGGAACTGGCAAAACTGCTTGCTTCTGAGTATCCCTTGCCTAAGAAAACCCTAAGAAATTCATCATGGGGCTGACAAAAGTTGACGGGGTGCCGCAGCCACCCCAGACTCGGGGTCCTAGAACCTTCTCCTATCACGGCAGAGTTATTGGGAGCTATCCATGCCTCATCGTCCTCCTTCCTAAGAGTAACTTTCCCCCAATGCTTAAACTAAGCAGAGAAAATAAGGGAGAGGGGATGCCCCTTTGACAGAGAAATCCAGGTGGGAAAGAACTGCAGAACAGGGGAAACATGCAGTTTTCTGTACCCAAATCCATTTCTTTTAGTGTTTATCCATCTTGAGCCTGAGCTGTCCCTGAAACTCAGCAATGTCTTGGATTAAACACACCCTAGGGTGCATCTACACTGTTGAAATAATGCAGTTTGACCCCACTTTAACTGCCATGGCTGAATCCAACAGAATCCGGGGATTCTGTTTTGTTTTGTGCGTCACCAACGGAGTAGGCTCAAGACCTTGCAAAACTCCAAATCCCAAGATTCCATATCATGGTGCTACGGAACTTAAAGTGGTGTCAAGTTCCATTATTTCTACAGTGTAGAGTCACTGGCCTCCGAGGCTGCCCACCCTTCAACAATGCCTGCTTGCTCTTTGCAGAAGATGCCTCTCAAAAATTGGCCATGGAGACGCTGGAAGAGCTGGATTGGTGTCTGGACCAGCTGGAGACACTGCAGACCCGCCACTCAGTCAGCGAGATGGCCTCCAACAAGGTAAAGCAAAGCAAAGCAACTTCATTTATATACCGCTTCATATCGCGCTATGGGATGTCTAAGCGGTTTACAACTGTAAGCTCATTGCCCCCAAACAGTTGGGTACTCATTTTAGCGACCTTGGAAGGATGCAGGCCTGAGTCTAGCCTGAGCCCTGGCTAGTATTGAACTCACAACCTTGTGGTCTATGAGTGAGTGGCTGCAGTACAGGCATTTAACCATTGTGCCACCAGGTAAGGAACCCAATGCCCAGATGTGGATGTGACACCAAAGGGGCAAAGTTGTGTCCAAATCCACATCCTCCTCAGGGTCTCTGCCAGCCTCTGAGCACAACAGAGACCTGAATCCAGGGTCAGATTATAGATAGTTTAAACAAGGTACAGCAGAAGGTCTCTGAATACAAAGGGGAGGAAAATATAGAACATTCCAAGAGGTTCGGAAAATGCTTGGCACTACCTTTAAGATGTCACTAGAATGGTACATCCTCTTTGGGTTTTAGTCTGAATTTTAAAGGGGTTCTCCAAAGCACCAAATCTTGGAAAGCCTGGTTGAAGTTTGGACTAAAAGACAGGGCAGATTTACCACCTTGGCCTACCACCAGCCTACTTTTTAGAGGGTTTACAATGGTTGCATTTCACTGTGAGTTTTTGTAGAACCCAATCTGCCTCCTCAAATTCACAGAGGTCTGAGCATATGTTTCACATGGCATGCACAATTTAAAATTGTGCACCATGGTACAGAATTGTGCTACTGAAACATGAGAATAATGGTTGTGTTTTTTGGTGGAGGGGAGGGAGCTATATATTTTTTTTAACCTCTTGGACTTGGACACCATTCCAGCCACCTTCTGCCATGCAGGAAGAACCATCCAAGCCCTCCCTGGGACAGATGCCCATCCACCTTTTATTTAAAAAAACTCCAAAGAAGGAGACTGCATGACAGTTTCTGGAAATATTGCTACTTCTTCCTTCTTTACATCACAGTCTGGGTACCACCAGGGTTAAAGGGAGACGATATCAGGTATCCCTGCCAGCCAATCAGAGTATGAGCTGGCTCCTGCCCTTGCATCTGTGGCTTCTGATTGGGCAGCTGGGAGGATGAGCACTAGTGATGCTGCTGGAGTATCTTTGATCTGTCCATCTGGAAGAGCCTTCCTGCCTCCAGCAGTGGGATACAGGCAAGGGAATCCCAGCCCCCTCCCCTTCGCCTCCCCAGCTTTGTTGAGCATTGGGGGAGTATCTGGAGAGGAGGAGGATTCTCCTGCGAGGAACCTTTGGAGAGGAGGAGGAAGGGGAGAATAAGTTGGGCTCACAAAGAAGGCAGCACCTTTGGCATTGTTGCCATGCCGGATACCAGCCCCTCGCAGCCCACCTTTCTGGCCCACGTCATCAAGGTAAGCAGGGACTCCAAACCCACCCCAAATATCCCACCCTCTCTGAGAGAGGCACAGGGGGCTTGTTGCTCCAAATATTTGTTCACATAGATCAGTATTAAACATATTCACACATGCACGGAGCAGAGGGGGTGCCGAGCATGGCATTTTGGATCTCCCAGGTTGCATTCGCTCTTAGTAGAAGCACCTTGCTGAATCTCAGCACCTGGAGGGGTGGGAGAAGAGGCACCACCATCTGGGTTAATGCATTTAATTTATTTTAATATAGCTTTGATTAAAAGAAAAATCTCCTTCCAAGGAGGCATTGGCAAGACCCCTTTGTATGTTTCACACCAATGAGAGGCAATGCGCCACTTCCTTCAAAGCTATTCTGGCTGCATCTCAATCAGATCTTGGAATAGTTAACCAGCTCTCTTGTTTTCGTAGTTGTTGTTGTTGTGTGCCTTCAAGTTCTTCTGGACCCTAAGGTGAACCTATCTTGGGGTTTTCTTGGCAAGATTTGTTCAGAGGAGGTTTGCCATTTCCTTCCCGTGAGGCTGAGAGCGCATGACTTGCCCAAGGTCACCCAGTGGATTTCATGGTCAAGCTGAGAATCTCCCAAGCAACATTCTGGGAATTGTGGTACCAAAGAGTAGCTTTTTCAAGCTCTGGTGTTAACAAACAAGTTCCTTTGTATAAAAGGAAAAGAAAAAGAATGATCTTCCAGCTTGTGAGCTTCTGAGTTACACAAAGCTCTTCTTCAAACTGGGTGATTTTTAAATAGTGTTTCTTGGAGGCCTGGTTCTCAATCTCAACGGAAGTAGCTCCAACATTGAATCAACATTGAATCAACTTCCAATAGCATTCAAGTTGGGAATGTGTTAATCCCCCAGTAAACATACAGCTAAAATATGAATTTATGCTTTTCCCCACATACATAATTCCACCCTCCATCCCAATTAAATCTGCATTCCCATAGTAAAAGGGGGCAGGTGGCTTACGACTCAATGTGTCTGAAGTCTGTCACATTTGGATCAGACCTATGTTATGTATGAGAAGAATGGAATACGTAATTCACCACCTCAATGCAATTTGTGCTTGTGACTTTTCTGTCTTGATTCTTCCTCTTTCAGTGTCTGCTATTTTTTGCAGATTCTCTGCTTTTTCCAGGACCAAAAGGAAATTTTGCAGATATTTCAGGGCAGGGTTGGCTGATTTAAACCACGTTGGTTTAAACCAAATGACTTTAAAAAAACATACAACTTTTTTTATTAATTGATTATTCATATTACTTGACTAATATGAATTGATTATTCATATTTTGAGGTCTGGCTACTCTTTTCCAACCATATTGGAACAATGACTGTTTGAATTTAAATCTTTTAACTTTAATGGTTTATTGGCAATTGCCCATTGTTAGATCAGTACCAAGTGTCAGTTGCTTCTTTTTAATCACTTTGTAGTACAAGAAATGCCATTCAGAAATCAATCCTTCAATTAACATAAGTACAACCAAAACAACTTGCTTTAAAAGAGCACTTTTTAAAGAATAATTATTATTTAAGCTAGTGGCCATAGTATCTGAATTGCATTTTGCTACTTAATTTTCTGATTTAGTCCTATGTTGGTGTTGTAGTCCTACATATCAATGTTAAAAAAAACCCTGATTTAAACAAACAAACAAATAAAGGTTTTTTTTCCTAGGGCCACACCAAATTACAAATTTCAGGATTTGGTACAATGCAGCTGTTGCACTTAAAGTGTGAGCAGGAGTTTCCGCCTGATTAAAATGCAACCAGGACTATTTGCAGGTTGTGCATTTTGGTTTTAAAGCTATTTTCAATTCTTTGTCTTTATCTCCAGTTTAAAAGGATGCTCAATCGAGAACTGACGCACCTCTCAGAAACCAGCCGTTCTGGAAACCAAGTCTCCGAGTACATCTCCAGCACTTTCTTGGGTAAGTGGTTGTCAGTTTTGCTGTCCCCAAAGGAAAGGCTTGTACAAATTGTTCAGACAAGATGGATCATTGATTTGGGAAGGGTGGACATATGCATTATTAGGGAAACTGTTTCAGAGGAGGAGAGTTGCCAGATTTCAGGACCTGGCATGGTTCATCTCCAGGTGGGAATCAAAGGTTCAAATTCTCTAATTTTGCTGGGCTCAGCTGCAGACGAGGGCTGTGTGCAAATCCCCAGCTCACTTGGAGAGTGGCAGTTTGCTCTAATATGCAATGTTTAATTAATCTGTTGCTGCAATTTGCAAATAATCTTTGGAGGGGGTGGGGCTTGCCTATGTATTTCTGTCCCTCATTGTAGCACCAGGGTTCACCCTCCACTCTGCTCTGCATCCACCTTCTTATCTCATCTCACTAAGCAAGTGTGAAGGAACAATCCTCCCACTTCACCTTAATCTAGAACCATCCCTTTTAGCCAAGTTTTCTATTGTAGGACCTTTACAGACTGCCAGAAATAATGCAGCTTGAGGCCACTTTAACTGTCCTGGCTTAGTGCTAGGGAATCATGGGAATTGTATTTTTTTCTGGGACATTGAGCCTTCTCTGTCAGAGAGCTTTGGTGCCACAATAAACTACAGTTCCCATGATCCCTTAACACTGAGCCAGGATAGTTAAAGTGACCTCAAGCTGTATTATTTCTGGCAGTCTGTAAAGGCCCTTAATCTCTAAACAGGAATGTATGTTGTGTATGTGTGAGTGTGTGTTATCACTCCCTCCCCCATTCATACAGTCATCCACCCACCCTGGCCTTAGACCACATCTTCCTTCTTGCCTATCACCCATCAACCATAGTTAAAAGTGAATTGTTGCTTCATGACCTGGTGGCGCAGTGGTTAAGTGCCTGTACTGCAGCCACTCACTCATAGACCACAAGGTTGCGAGTTCAATACCAGCCAGGGCTGAGGCTCGACTCAGGCCTGCATCCTTCCGAGGTCGCTAAAATGAGTACCCAGATTGTTGGGGGGCAATCAGCTCACAGTTGTAAACCGCTTAGACATCCCATAACGTGATATGAAGCGGTATATAAATAAGCTGCTTTGCTTTGCTTTGCTTTTGACCCACAAGTTTTCCATTTGTATGGCTATGCATACAGTCTGGTTATAAAGGTCCTTCCTTTATAATTCACTCCATGCACATGAGGAAGTGGACTCAAGTCTACGAAAGCTCATGCTACCAACTTATTTTGCTCAGTTAGGGCCTCGGCAGACGGCTAATAGGGCCGTCTCCGAGACCCGGAAGAGGAGGGGCAGCCGCACGCACGGCATCCCTTCCTCTTCCTGAGGTCGTCCTCGGAGCTTCCGGCCCTCCGGACGGACGGCGCTCCGGGGATGACCTCCCTCCGCAGCGACCGGACGCGCTGCGGAGGATAAGTCAGGGAAAGTGTGCCCTACGCGTTTAGGGCGCACTTTCCCTGTCTTGTAAAAGGAGCGGCAATTTGCCGCTCCTTTTAGGGTTGCCGCAGGATCGCCGCAGTCCGGCTGCCGCGGTCCCGCAGCGTTCCGGACCAGGCCGTCCCCGACGCCCTGGTCTGCATCCCCCCTTAGTCTCAAAAGTGCTACCTGATCTCTTTGCATGTTGATATTCCAGACTATGGTTGCATCCACACTGCAGAAATAATCCAGTTTGACACCACTTTAAACTGCCATGACTCAATGCTATGGTATCCTGGGATTTATAGTTTGTGGTGGCTCCAGAGCTCTCTGACAGAGAAAGCTGACTGTCTCACAGAACTAGAAACCCCAGGTTTCCATACCATTGAGCTATGGGAGTTAAAGCAGTGTCAGACTGAATTATTTCTGCAGTGCAGAGGCAGCCAAAAGAGACAGGTTTCACATTCTTCATGGCGTGTTTCTTCCCTTTGCCTGTGCATTGCAAAAGTGTGTGTGTGTGTGTGTAATAATAATAATAATAAAATTTATTTGTACCCCGTCCCTCTGTTAACCAATTGGGGTGGCTTACAATAATGTGTGTGAAAAAGAGAGAAAAAGAGAGAGGGGAGGCCCCATCTGTTTTTGGAAACATCACTTTGAGGAAAGGACTGCCATTCCACCATACATCATTCTGGTTTCCATGGCTTTAGTAATATTATTAGCCTCTGCTGACGTCAAACTTTGTGTTTTTCCGTAATATTGGGGAGGGGGGACCTCCCTCAGAACAGCGGGAGACTCGTGCAAAGAGACTTTTCACCAGTGGGCCTTTTCTCCGTATGTTTCTAACTCCAAGAAGGATGGCAAAGCCCACAAAGCCTTTTTTTGAGGAGGAGAGCAGACATGTTGGGAGGGGGGTCTATAAAGGAGAGGAGGCTGTGAGCTCACCAAAAACATTGGAGAGAAGGTTCATGAGTGCTAGTTTCAATATTGAGAGAAAGGTGTGATGATGATGATGATGGTGATGATGATGATGATGATGATGATGAATAATTTTATTATTATATGACAGTGCCATGTCAATATTGAAGTGACAGTGCCTCATTAGACATCCTAATAATGCTGCATTGAGTCTTTATTATTGAGAGAAAGATGGGATGATGATTAGTAATAATTTTATTATTATATAATGGTGCCATGTCAGTACTGAAGTGATAGAGCCTTATTAAACAACCTAATATGTTGCTAGCCACTGTGAGTCTCATTACTGAGAGAAAGGTGGTAATAATAATAATAATAATAGATGGTGCCATGTCAATATTTATGTAATAGAGCCTCATTGAACAATCTAATAATGCTATTAGTCACCTTGAGTCTCATTATTGAGAGAAAAGAGATAATAATAATCATAAGGCCATCATTGATCGCCCTGAAAGGAAATTCTGCAAACCCTCTCCTAAGGTTGGGAGGGATTTTTTTTGGGGGGGGGGGAACAGGGTTGCCGCAATGCTGGTGTCTCTTTCCTACCTCACTAGACCAGCAGCATGAGGTAGAAATCCCAACCTCAGTGGCCAAAGATAAGGACAAGGAGAGGAAGAGGCAGCCTATGTCGCAGATCAGCGGAGTGAAGAAACTCACGCACAGCTCCAGCTTCAGCTTTGCTGCCATCCCTCGCTTCGGCGTCAGGACGGACCAAGAGGGGCTGCTGGCCAAGGTGGGCCAAAAAGACCAGTTTGCCCAGTGCCTGGAAACTGATGCCAACTAGGTTCCGGGTGTGGGTGTTGCACTCTGTCTTTCTGCAAAACCCAGGACCCAACATCCTGGAAAATTCCAGTTTGTACTGTTATTTAAACATCAAATTTCTATCTCTTTCCCCTCCCAAAAACTGCAAAGAAATTTAGCAGTAGAAGAGTACAGCTTGTGGGCATCTTTGGATGGCCAAGGCGGCTGCATCTGCTCTGCAGAATTAATGCAGTTTGGCCCCACTTTAACAGTTACGTCTCAATGTGGGATTCTAGGATTTGTAGTTTGGTGAGCTATTTAGCCTTGTTTGGTGCCACAACAAACTACAAATCCCAAGTTTCCATAGCATGGAGCCATGGCAGTTCAAGCGGGGTCAAACTGCATTAATTCTGCAGTGCAGGTGCCCCCCCCCCCGGTCAGTTATTTTTAATATTGGAGCAATATGATTTCAAAGTTGATTGCTATAGAAATAATGCAGTTTGGCACCAGTTTAAGTGATGCAACTCCATCCCAGGGAATCCTACAGATTTCTAGTTTGGTGAGCTATTTAGACTTTCCTTTTAGAGAGCTTTGGGACCCCACCAAACTACCAATCTCAGGATTTCATCTCATAGAGCTGTGGCTGTTAAAGCAGTGCCAAACTGCATCATTTCTGCAATGCAGATGCAGCCAGAGCTAGTTTATTTTGTGGCCTGACAGTTGTGGGGTCTCCTCCTCTCCCTCCCCCACATCCCATGTTCCAGGCAAAAGTTGTTTCCTTTGCCAAACCTTTTGTCCCTTCCAGATAATTTTTAAAACTGTAAGTTTTAAGCAATGAATTTTAAATGTATATTGTTTAATATGTATTTTGTTTGCTCTTTTGCATAATTGATGTATGTTTTAATTGCTGTTAAATTGATGTATATTTGTTGGTTTGTTGTTGTTCCCTGCCTTGATCCATGGGGAGAGGTGGCAAAGAAATAATAACAATAACAATAACAATAACAATAATACCCTGCTAGGAACTAGAGGATGTGAACCGGTGGGGCCTGGATGTCTTCAAGGTCTCAGAATACTCTGGCTGCCGCCCCTTGACAGTCATCATGTACAGCATCTTCCAGGTAAGTCACCTCTTCTTTGCAAAAGTTGCAAATGTGGGTGAAATTTGCAGGCAGATTTTCTCTCTGCTCTATACAGAGAGGGGGAATGGTGATCCCAAGCCACATGTGGCCTCAACCTTCTTTATGTGGTTCTCAACACCCTAAATTATTTTTTTTTCCAAATAAAAACTCTCCCTGGAGCAGTGGTTTGCCTTTTAAAACTTCCACATACCCCTCCCCAACACAGGACAAAAATCAGCCATAAAATCTCCCACGAAGCACAAACTGGAAATAAGTTTCTTGCCACTTCCAGGTGGTATTTGTATCTGAAATACCCCTTGCAGTGTGGCCTACTGTGAATGAAGGGGGCAAAAATTGATCTCCATCTCAGTGATCCACCCTTGGGGGAGAGCAATGCCACTCAAAAGTGGGGATCCCTGAACTGTTGGGCTGCCCATCTTGCCTAAGTTTCCAGGAAAGAAAGAAAGAAAGAAACAGAGGCTGGATGGCCATTTGTCATAGGGAGTGCTTTGACTGTGTGTTCTTGCATGGCAGGGGGTTGGGCTAGATGGCCCTGGGGGTCCCTTCCAACTCTATGATTCTATGAGTTGTGTGAAATAATTGCTGGTCCCCCACATCAACCTGAGAAGCAACCGTGATGCAGAGGATTCCATAGACATTTGTGGCACTATGGCAGAAGGTGGCATTTGGAGAAAATCATGTGGTATAGTGGTTTGAGTGTTAGATTACAACCCTGGAGACCAAGGTTCAAATCCTGGCTTATCTATGAAACCCACTGGGAGAGCTTGGGCAAGTCATAGCATCAGAGGATGGCAATGGCAAACCTCCTCTGAATAAATCTTGCCAAGAAAACCCCCTTATAGTATCACCTTAGGGTTGTCATAAGTTGGGAATGACTTGAAGCCACAGAACAACAACAACAAAAATTATTATTATTATTATTATTATTATTAAAAGAGAAACATTTAGAAATGCCTGGATGTTTTGTCCCTTACCTTGCAGGACAGGGACCTGTTGAAGTCCTTCCAGATCCCTGTGGACATCTTCATTACCTTCATGATGACCCTGGAGGACCACTACCATTCAGACGTTGCGTACCACAACAACATCCATGCAGCTGATGTGGTCCAGTCCACGCATGTCCTGCTCTCCATGCCAGCTCTGGAGGTGGGCAGGGATTTGGAGGGCATGGTGGGGAGAGAGAGGCCGTGGCATCAGTGGCTTCCATGCCAGCACAGAGGGTGAATCCACTCTGTATTTATAACTTTAATTCAAGATGCCAAACTCTGTTCCAAAAAAGAAAGAGGACTGGTAACAGCCAACAGAAGGGATGTAGAAAGGAGACAAAGGCCTCATCTGCACTGCAAAAACACTGCAGTTTGACACTGTTTTATCTATCATGACTTCCTATGGAATCCTGGAATTTGTAGTTTGGTGATGCAGAGAAGTCAAAAGAGCTTGCAAAACTAGACCCTAGGATGCAGTAGGATGGAACGACAGCACTTAAAGTGGGGTCAAATTGCATTATTTATACAGTGTATGTGCATACTTTTTATTATGTTTAAAATGTGTTTTAAATGGTTTTCAATTAATGTTTTTCATTGTTACTATTGCTGTGTGCCTTCAAGTTGTTTCCTATTTATGGCGACCCCAGGATGATCCTGTCATGGGTTGTTGTTGTTTTTTTTGGCAAGACTTATTGAGAGGGGGTTTGCCATTGCCTTCCCCTGAGACTGGACGTTATCACACGTGGCCCACAAACCGACAATAAAGTGGAAATGACAAATCCCGAAAATAAATGACAAATCCCGAAAATAAACCGAAAATAAACCTTGATTCCACAAATGGTTTTCACACGTCATTAACTTAAATGCGCAATTAAAATAAGCTCCCGCTGAAACCGCATTTTACGTTCACACACAAGTGAGAAAAGCCCGTAAATGTACTAGAAATGATCTTCTAGCACATGCGCAGATATAGCTATGCTTGCCGCGGCTGTCACTGTCATCCCTTCCCCAGGTCATCCCCTCCACACGGCCGCTGCTCTGAGGAGGACCTCCCGCCGCAGCGTTCGCATATGCTGTGGCGGAAGAGTCGCCGAAGGTGCGCCACGGCCTTTTGCGGCACACCTCCGGCGACTTGTGAAAGCAGCGCCAATTTAGCGCTCCTTTCAGGGGTGGCGAAGCTATGCCGTGGGGCCGAGGTGTGGGGATACCTCGGCCCCGCAGTGCAGCTTCCCGGGGTGGCCCACGTCCACCCGTCCTTCAAGCCACCGAAGGTGCGCAGCAAAAGGCTGCAGCGCACCTTCGCCGACTCCTCCGCCACAGTGTGTGCAAATGCTGTGGCGGGAGGTCCTCCTCGTAGCGCCGGCCGTGCAGAGGGCCAGCTGCTCTGAGGACAACCTAGGGAAGGGGTTGGGGCGCCGATCGTGCAGCTGCCCCTCCCCTTCCCTGCCCCCAAGACGGCCCTTTAAGCCATCTGCTGAGGGGGAAGGGAAGGAGACGCTGCCTTGAGGACCCCGCAGAACCATGGGAAAATGCAGGGAAATGCTTCCAAATGTGCATTTGCTTTTCACATTACGGTAAATGCGAATTTACCTTAATTGCGCATTTGCATTTCCTCCAAACAACCAAATTTCAAAAGATCTCGGATAACACCAGTTTCTGTCTACTTTCTGTCCAGTTTCTGTGCGACGTTGTGTGAAAACACGGGGCACTAATCCAGTTTCTGTTTGGGTTTTGTGTGGATTAACCAGCAGATTTGCCCCCATGTGATAATGTCCACTGAGAGAGTGTGACTTGCCCAAGGTCATCCAGTGAGTTTCCATGCTGAGGTGGGAATCGAATCCTGTCTCCAGAGTTTTAGTCCAACATTCAAACACACTATGCATGCTGGCTTTTCATAGGAATACTTATTTTATGGTTTTAAAACTTTCTGATAGGCTTTTGGCTGTATTTGTATTTGATCTAGGTTGGGTCATGAGCCATAAAAAAAAAAAGAAGAAGAAGTACAACATGAAATAAATAGATAAATTTGTTACACTAATAATGGAAATTCACTTTGAATTGTAACATCACTTTTGTATGTTTTTAATTGTATTTTTTTTTTAAATTTGTAAGCCACTTTGTGTCCCAATTGTGGGGAAAGAAGTGGGACATAAATAAATATAATAATAATTTTGAAATGCAATGTAGCACCCAGCTAACCCAAAGAAATAAATAATTACAGGTAACTACATTGCTTGTAACATGTGTCTTCCAGACTCTAACAGTTCCCTAACTCTTTTTCTCCCCAGTGATGTCTGGGGGCTTCCTTGTCAGTGAGGCAATGCATCCATGTTGGGTTTTAGCCTGAACTGTAAAGGAGATAATCCAAGGCACTGAACCTATTAAGGTCTGGAATAGGTCTTAGGGTGTTGAAAAAGATGATTTTATCCTTGCAATTAACCCAAGACATTTCAGCCTAGTAATATTTAATGGCCTTCTTCAGGGGATGATAAAAGAAAGAAAAGGGGCAATAAATAAAGAACAAAAACTGTAACAGGATTTGCAAATTGCCAGAATTTGCAATATCAACATTGTAAAGCAGATGCATGTAAAATGTTTCACTTTTAACTCAAATAAATTTATGCAAGCTCAAAATACTGTCTTACATACAGTGCAATACCCTGAGACTTGGGCTTCATCTGCAATTTAGAATTCATGCAGTTTGACACCGCTTTAACTGCCATGGCTTAATGCAATGGAATACTGGGATCTCTGAAAGAGCTCTGGTGTCACAACAAACTACAAATCCCAGGATTCCAAGGCATGGAGCCATGATGGTTAAAGTGGTGTCAAACTGCATGAATTTTTCCCAGATCAGTTCTTTTTAATAATGGAGCAATATGAGCTTGATGTTGTGCACCGGATAGCAGCTTGACTGCCACATTTTGCACCCAAAATGATGCATTTTACGGTAGTGTCTAAGCACTATGAAGAACCTTCATTGTTCTCATCCTCCTCCAGCATTCATCTCTCACTTTTTTTCTTCTTCCATCTCCCTGCAGGCCGTTTTTACTGACCTAGAGATTTTGGCTGCCATCTTTGCAGCTGCCATCCATGACGTTGACCACCCAGGTGTCTCCAACCAGTTTCTGATCAACACCAGTGAGTGAACCACATTCACTAGTAATCAAGAGTGGGAAAACTCAGGCCTAATCTGGTTTAAGGTCATGCCACCCTTGCTTGGTGATTTCCTAGCACTTTTTCTGCCCACATTCTAAAAAAATTTCCATGCATCTCCTAAGGGTTAGTTCCTAGTAGTTCAAAGTTTCAGCTAAAATATCTTGGTAGTTTTGGCCCACCACAAAATGACTCAAGGACCTCTTGACCCCTGGAATCTGGATGAGATTTCCCCTCTTTGCTAGTTAGCAGCATTGCTGCTCTTCTTGGAAATATCTCTATTCCCTCCAGTTCTTTAATTTGCTTTTGTCTGTTTCCACCTGCATTACAAGACAAAGAGCTCTTTGCTCTTAGCATCACTGGGTGAGACATCTCTGAGAGGTGACCAACAAAGGACACTTCACACAAAGGAGAGTCCATCATCCTCTACAGGAGTCTGTTCTACCATGCAAAAGCCCTTATTACATCAGGAACTTCTATCTTGTGTTTAGTCAAAATCACTTATCTTGTAATTAAAAAAAAATCTTATTATAACCCCAGCAACAAAGTAGCTTTAGCTTTTCCAAAGTGAACGATGTACCCACATCTGAAGGCTCAAATGATCCTACAAAACAGGATAGAAAGTGAAGAGTGGGGTTTTCCCATCCTTCACTTTCCATCCTATTTTGTAGGATCATTTGAAGTTCATGAAGCTTTGTGGTTTTGCAACATGGGCAAATGGATTGCTATCTAGGCCTGATTGCATCTATGCCTGCACAGTCTGCTCTTGTTTAGTATATTTCTGTATCATCCTTCAGCCAAATTTCTTCCAGTGTCATGCACCATAAAATACAAACAACAATCACATCCATGCCATAAAGCAAAATAAATCAGTCATCATAAAACCAGCAGTAAAACAGTAGTTCAAAGACTTTCAGACACTGGATTTATGAAGTCAGCAAGAATAAACAAATCTTACCAGAAAGATGGCCAACACCACATTTATATTCAATAACCAGCACCTTGAATTGGGCTGAAAAATGGACCGTATGAAGCTGTGTTGCCAACAAGGAATGTGAATCTGAGGTTTTCATGCACACACACACAAAACACACCAGCTCTTGTCAGGATGGAAGAGATGTTCATTGTTATTCATTTCTCAGCCAAAAAAAAAAAAAAAGGCGGGAGGGGATTCCCAGTACCTAAGAAAGCCAACTGGGAAGAATTACCGATACACAGAAGTGAGGATTTTCCAGTTTTTTTGCTAGTATTTGTGGAACCTAAACTTTTTGGGAGAATTATTCTGTGGAGAATGTGGAGTTGTTGTTGTTGTTATTTCCCTTTGGTACACATGAGGTGCACAAAAATGCACACAAGGTTTTTTTGTTTTTTTTGGCAAAAATTGATATTTTAGAGTAAACCCATAATTTTTCCAAAAGAAATCCACGTGCTTCTAGAAGCTGATTTTTTTGTGCCAACAGTTTTTCAGACAAGAAGCGTGTTTCCATGCGAAAAACCCATATCCAACAGTTTTGAGAAATACACTTTGTGCAAAATGATGCATTTGCTGCAAAAAACCCCAGAACTTTTACATGTGTGTTTCAGAAAATGCTGATTTTTTTTGCACACACACACACACACACAAAACAACAACTCATGCACAGAATATTTCCCAAAACACTTTGAGATGTGTGAGTACAAAAACTGTGCAAAAAAAGCCATTTTTTCTATGGAACTAGGGAATGACCCATCCTGCCATGTGAGGATGATACTGTTGGAAAATTTATGTATTGCATTCTCCTTTCCCTTCTTAGATAGGCAAGGACTTCTCTCTATCTATCTCATTCTATCTAAACATGTCACTCAATGTTTCAGAAAAAACTACAGTTCCCATAGTCCCAAATGGTCTCCAGCTGGATTATTTCTAGCAGTCTGTTCAGGCCTTCAGTCTCCTGTCAGTAACTGCCTCCTCTTAGGGCTTCTACAGACGAGCGGCCATGGGCTGCCCCGAGAAACCAAGGATTGGGGTTGAGGCTGCCTGACTCCTCAGCCCCAATCCACTCTTTGGGCGGCCCTGGAAGGAGCTATAAAATAGCACTCCTTCCTCAAGCACGGAAAGGGGGCCGGAAGAGGCGGCACGCGCTGCTTCCGTCGCAGTGTGTCCAGACGCTGCGATAGAAGGACGTCATCGGAGCGCTTAGCATGCGAAACGGTGGGCGCGCCAATGACATCATCAGGAAGGGGTTGGGGCGCCCATCATCCGGCTGCCCCTCCCCTTCCTTGGCTCGAAAACGGCACTTTGCACCTTCTGCAAAGCCGCCATGTCTAAGAGTGAGCTTAACAGCTTTCTTCCTACTGTATTAACTCCAGTTAGATTAGGTTTTAGTTCTTTTATATAAATATTTACTAAAGTAATTATTGTTCGTTTTTAAACTACAAACTACATGTTTGTCGTTTTTGACGTTAGTCTTTATTTCAAGGAAAGCATATTAAAATATAGTCTGATCCATGTTTTTTGCTGCTTTGCTGATGAAAGTTGAACTCTTAACAAGTTTAACTTTCATACCTGCATATTTTAGTTTCCCATTAAAAGGGTTAACACCTTGGGAAACCAAAACTGCACCCCACAGATACAATTACAGATTTATGTCACTCACTTTCTGCCAATATGAAGAAGATCTTCTCTGGTTTGGAGGATCAGAGATTGTGCTTCTGCCCTGCTGATGTTGCTCCTTCTCTTCGGCCTTTTGTCCCCCCCACTCTTTTATTTCCAGATTCAGAATTGGCACTGATGTATAATGATGCATCAGTGCTGGAAAACCACCACCTGGCAGTGGGGTTCAAGCTATTGCAAGAGGAAAACTGCGACATCTTCCAGAACCTCTCCAAGAAACAACGGCAAATGCTGAGAAAGATGGCCATTGATATGGTGAGGAGCTTGGGTGGAATGAAGAGGAAGCAGGAGCTAAAAGTAAGCCCCTCTCCAAAGTTGGATAGAGGTGGCTGGGGTTCTGGAACGGTCCCTAAATAGGGTCCTCTTTGTGCAAAAGTTTCAGCTACTCTAGGAAAGGTATCAGAGAAATTAAATAAAGAAATACAAAATACATAGAATCCTAGAGTTGGAAAAGACCCTCAAAGGCAACCTAATCGGGAAGATATCATGGGTTTGAGGGGCTTCCCATGAGGGATCCCATGGGCTGCACACAGAGATTTGTAGGACCAAATAGGATCATTTGGTTGCCCACTCCTATAAGAAACTTTTATCAATACGTTTACTGACTCTATTGCAATTTTATGGTGCTTTTCTGGCATCCAGGTTCTGCCTGAAAGCAATGCTATTCATTTACTTCTTTTAAGTATTACATTTAGGTAGGTGGGTAGGTAAATAGGCAGGCAGATGATGCAGTGCATATAGTTCAGGGAAAGAGTTGCCATTCATTGGTAGAGTACCAAGACAGCAATTGTTTGGTCTTAGATTCAATCCACAGTGGCTCAAAATAGAGCAGTGGTTCCCAGCCTTTGGTCTGCCATTTGTTTTGGGCTTCAACTCCCAGAAGCCCCAGCCAACTTGGCCAACAGCCAGGAATTATGGGAGCTGAAGTTGGAAACATCTGGCGTACCAAAAGTTGGGAACCACTGATATAGAGGGATGGGATGGACTTTGAAAATCGGTGGACCATTAATCCAAGTCACTAAGGCAAGTTCCTTCAGTTGAGTTCCTTCAAGGATATCTATAGTTCATCTACCTATCTATTGTCTATCTGTTTTCTGTTGTCTTTGAACATCTATTCATCCATCCATCTGAACACACCAGACTTTTTTGTGGGTACCCACAGGTCCTCGCAACAGACATGTCCAAACACATGAACCTCCTGGCTGACCTGAAGACTATGGTGGAGACCAAGAAGGTGACCAGCTTGGGGGTGCTGCTTTTGGACAACTACTCAGACCGTATACAGGTAAGGCTTGGGGTGACAAAAGGAGAAGGGGGTTCTGAGAGAGGTTGAAATCTTTATCCCTTCCAATTTTGGGGTCAAAAATGGAGGGAAAAGAAAGGCTCATGGGGACTGGCTTGGTTTATGGGTACTGTACAATAAGTGCTTGCAACAGGTTGCCTGTGTCCCATAAGAACTGCGACAAGCACCTTTCAAAGGTCTCAATCTTCTCCTAGTCTAGTAGTGCTGTTGCTTCTCCTCACAGGTCTTGCAGAACATTGTGCATTGTGCAGACCTCAGCAACCCAACCAAGCCGTTGGAGCTGTACCGCCAGTGGACCGACCGAATCATGGTGGAGTTCTTCCACCAGGGAGACTGCGAGCGGGAGAAGGGCATGGAAATCAGCCCCATGTGTGACAAGCACAATGCCTCCGTAGAGAAGTCCCAGGTGGGTGGGCCAGGGGACCCCATTTTGAATGGGGTGGGGAGGGAAGGCTTTTCATGAAGAGATGCCCAGGTTTCTACTATTGATAGCAAGAGAGGCAGGAGTCACTGACTGTAGAATCCATAGACATTGCTGTGTTGGTCTGGAACAGTGGTCCCCAAACTTTGGTCTTCAGCTCCAGAATTCTAGACTGTTGGCCAAGTTGGATGGGGCTTCTTGGCATTGAAGCCCAAAACACCTGGAGGACCAAATTTTGGGAACCAGTGGTCTGGAAAGTCAGCATGCAAAGGGATCTTGTAGCACTTTGTTGTAGCAGAAGGAAACTTGGTCTCTTCCCTCAGATGCATGGAGTAAACTGGTACCCAGGAAGAACCTTTATGAATAGCCATAGAAATGTAAAACTTGTGGGTGTGGTGGTGTGGTGACAAGTTCAGTTTTAACAATGGTTGTTGAGGGACAAAGGCAGGAGGGAAGATGTTGCCTAAGGCCAGGGTGAGTGGATGACTATATGAATGGTGGAAGAAGTTTAGGAATATGGTTTATGCAGACTGGGAACCAGAAAGGAGATGGGACAGATTGACCAAGAGCACCTTTGTGAAGTTGGGTGTTAACCAGTGTTTTAATATGTGTAGTGTGCCAGGAAGCCATCGTCTTTGTTCAACCCACTGTTGATGGATTGGAATTTGTGGATATATTGTAGTTCAGCTGTTTTTCTTCCCAGTCTTACCCAGTCCAATCATAGACCTAAGCCTATGAAGGCTTATGCTACAACTTCTTTTGCGCAGTTAGTCTCAAGGTGCTACAAGATCCCTTTGTGTTTCTGGTTGTATTCGACACTAATCATTTAAGAGTGGAATCGCTCGACCATAGAACTAGACAAAGGAGGGACCTTAATCTGCTGTCCTCATTGCAAACACCTACCTAGCACCCCAGAAACCTGCTTAAGAAGGCTAGAAACCCCTCCCCCCCAGAGCTGGTTTTCAAGTGAATTCTGAGTCTGAGGTGCCCAAAAAAGTCTGGAGGAGGCCTGGAGCAGGACATGCATCCAGCCAATATTTGGAATTGCATGTTGAACAAACACACAGCCACCAAAGGCATTATATTTTGTATTTGTTTTGGAATAAAATTGGGGATGCAGTGGTGGTGTTCCCATGTAACGTTATTCAGGACCTATAATTCGGAGGAAGGATCATTATGCAAGGCAGAACCAGCACACATATTCAAATCTGAGTGATTGAACCTGATCATAGAAATTCAGAGTTGTTTTCCCCAAATAAAAATTGTGTGTGATGATGACAGAATTTGGACAGATAAAGAGGCAGGTGCAGGGCTTGGAAATTACTCTCTAAATATTGTGTTGTCCTCAGTTTGTTAAAAATGTTCACTGATTACTGGGAAATTCATTTTTTAAAATTGTTAAATGACTGAAATTGTTAAAGCAATGGCTATCATTATTTTAATGACTTACTACTCATAACTGGCCATTTTCTGTCATTTTGTTGTTTTGTGTACCTTCAAGTGGTTTCTGACGTGGCAACTCTTATCACTTTTTTTTTTTGCAAAATTTGTTCAGAGGGGGTTTTTCTTTCCCTTCGCCTTTGCCTGAGAGAGAGTCATGTAGTGGGTTTCTACAGCCAAGTGGGGATTTGAACCCTGGTCTCCAGAGCCGTAGTCCAGTGCTCAAACTATAACATCATCCTGGCTCTCTCAGTCATTTTAAATAATACTTTTAAAAAGCTTTTCACAAATTAATCAGTGAGCCAAGAGCAGATTTTAAAAAAATCCTGCACAATTTAACATGAGTGGATTAAATGTCTTTAATGTTATTCAGTGTTATTGCAACCACTAATTTTTCAAAGGTCTGGGTAGGGAGCCTCATCTCCCTTGTGGGCTGATGACTGAGATAGCCGCCCAGTGGAGAGGGAAGCTAAAGACAGCAAAGAGTAGTACAGGGGCTACCTAATTCTGGTTTTGCCCCCATTACCTTCCCTTGCAATGAAACTGCAAGAGGTGTCTTCCATCCAAAAATCCATCCAAAAAACTTGTAAAAACTTCCAATGATTGCACAATTGCCACCTTGAACATGAGTTTGTTCCATTCCTGAACAGCCCTGCCTCCAGTAAAGCTCTACCTTTCCCAACAGTCCCTTCCTTCCTTCCTTCCTTCCTTCCTTCCTTCCTTCCTTCCTTCCTTATTTATTTATTTATTTATTGTTTAATAATGTTTAATAATTTATTTAATGTTTAATATTGTTTAGGAAGAATCTTTTTTCTTGCTATTTGAACCCATTAATTCAGGTCCTGCCTTCTGCAGCAGAAAACAAAGTTGCCCCCTCTTCTCTATGGGGATATTCCTTCAGATATCGTGTCACTTCTCTATCATCTCTTTTCCAAGATAAACATACCCAGATTTCTCCATGAAATTCTCCAAAGGGCTTGGAGATTTCCAGATCTTTCCCCATGTCGGTCACCCTCCTTTCGACACATTCCAGTTTTGTCAATTTCATCCTTCAACTGTGGTGCCCAGAACTGGACACAGTATTCCAAAGCAGAATAAGGTGGTACCATGACTTCCCTTGATCTGGACAACATCAGAACTGTCTCTTAGGGGAGTTGCATACTGCCAGAAATAGTGCAAATTGAGTCCACTTTTAAGGATTAGGGTTAGGGAATCATGGGAACTGTATTTTATTGTGGCACCGGAGCTCTCTGACAGAGAAGGCTCAATGTCTCAGGAAAAAACCCAGTTCCCATGATTCCCTAGCACTGAGTCAGGGCAGTTAAAGTGGTCTCAATTTGCACTATTTCTGGCAGTCTGCAACCCCCCTTAGTTGGCACAGGAGGTTTCTATGCTGTCATGATTGATTCTCTGCTGAAGGAGGTGGGTGCTGGTGGCTGTGCCATTATTTCTATCTACCAGCCAGGTGGTGGGTATCAATGACCCATTTACTCCTAAAGGACCATGTGTCATGATTGCACTTTTTGATTATCCTGTACATTGCATCCCTATGTTGTCTCTCTCCTACCCAGGTGGGGTTCATTGACTACGTAGCCCATCCATTGTGGGAAACATGGGCCGACTTAGTTCACCCAGATGCCCAGGAGATCCTGGATACACTAGAAGACAACCGGGAGTGGTACCAGAGCATGATCCCCCATAGTCCCTCGCCACCTCCTGTGGAGCTGGAGTCTGAGACGGGCAGCAGAGTCCCTGCCAGTAAGTTTCAGTTCCAGCTCACCTTAGAGGAGGAAGGGAGTGAAGAGTCTGACACGGAGGAGCAGGAGGAGACAGCGAGTCCTCTGGAGGAGAACAGTGAGTCCAAAGCCACAGACGACTTTGAATCCACAAATGAGCCATCGCTCTCGCCTACGGACAAACTGGGCAGCCCCCCCAGGAACACCCTGGTCAAGCAGAAGGCAGCACTGGACTTTGATAACCAAAGGACGGTCACGCTACATGGCAGGGTCTCAACAGCAGCACCAAAGGGGAGCACAGACGAGGCAGAGCTGGGCCTTGACAGAGAAGGGAATATCACCTTTTTGACCCTGGGGACGTAGCCCTCTGGTCGAAGCTGCCCCAAAGGTCTTGCCACCAGTGGCCAGTGAGTCCATTCCCCCTGCTAGGCAGTGAGGGACCATTATGGACCCTAAATAAATGGATGGCAAAACGCCATGACTGAACTGTGACATTTGCTTGGAAGGGCAAAGAAACAGACTGATCCCTTCCTGCCTTTTTTCCGGCCTTCTCGTTGGCATCTGGAGGCTACACCAAGATTGGCCTAGCAGAGAAACTCTCTGGTTTTACCTGCTGGGCCCATCAATATGAGCATCTCCTGGTGTTTCACCTTGGATGGAACCTGGCTCTTACCTTACGGCAGTCTATTGCAGAAGTGAGGCAAAGCACGTGCTATGTAATCAGAGAACTATCAGGCTCCTCCTAGCTTCTTCTTGTTTTTAAAAAAGTGGTCTTGGTTAGTGACCCAAGGAAGAGCCTTTCTTCAGCACAGTTGTTGCAAGGCAGAGAAGATTTATGACTTAGGGATGTGGAAATCTCTTTGCCAGTTTCACTCAGTTTCTCTCAGTCTCACCTGTAGCCTTTTCCCCATTTTTTTTTTTACTGGTTTGTGAGGCTGATGTGTTTTCTTCTTGCACAATTTTTTTAAAATGTACTTCTCCATTTAACCTTTTCTTTGCAGCACTGAACCCAGTTCCCTAATTTCCTTCCTATGGCCAAAGCCTGTTTCAGCATATTTATTTCCTTGATGCTCGTTTTAAATAGGCACATTTATTTTAAAAATGTGAGTTTGCACATCTTATGTCTTGCAAATGACCTGTAAGGCTCACAAACATGGCAGATGTTCAACACAAATTGTGCATTTTCTCAGAACTAATCTTGTGAGGTGTGGAAATGCTATTTTCATTGAGAGAAAGAAGTAGAGTCCAGCAAAATACCTTTGCATTGCTCCATGGGATTTCTCAGAACGTGTAGGTCCGAGATGGAGAAAGGCTCAGCTAGATGCAGAAAGATGGGTGATGCTCAGAATAGGCAGTCTGAGGCTTTAGAGGTCTTTTCTCTGACTTGCATTAAAAAATCATTTCCCCAGTCAGAGAAAAACTCCAGGGCTGCATCTACTTTGTAGAAATAATGCAGTTTAACCCCAATTTAAGTGCTGTAGTTTCATCCTATGGAATCCTGGGATTTGTAGTTTTAGATGGTCTTTAGCCTTTTCTGCCAAAGAGTGCTAGTGCCTCACAAAACTACAATCCTACACACTCTGCTGTAGGATGGAGCTGTGGCAGTTAGTGGTGTCAAGCTGCATTATTTCTGTAGCCCAGATATCAGTCCTATCCATTTTAACAGACATGTGCTTCATTTTTCTTTCCATTTTCCTCAGTGTAGTGTTTTTCATAAGGCTGAAAAGATACAAATATATTGAGGCATTGGACAGGGATGAAGCTAATTTTTAAATTGTGGAGTAAAAACCTGAGAGGACAAATCTTTCAGGGGATAAAATGGAAGCTTAATATTTTGTAATAATTTATTTTCTCTAAGAGCCAGTGGGGTGTTGTGGTTTGAGCATTGGACTAGGACTCTGGAGACTAGGGTTTGATTCCCCGCTCAGGCATGGAAATCCACTGGGTGACCTTGGGTGAGTCACACACTCTCAGCCCCTAAAAATGACATGATAGGTAAGAACCAGTGTGGTGTTGTGGCTTGAGCATTGGACTGTGACTCTGGAGAACAGGATTCAAATCCCTGCTTGGCCATGAAACCCACTAGGTGACCTTGGGCAAGTCACACTCTCTCAGTCTCAGAGGATGGCAATGGCAAACCCCCTCTGAAGAAACTTGCCAATAATATCCCATTATAGTGTTGCTATAAGTCGGAAATTATTTGAAGGTACATGACAACAGCATTTTCTTTCCTTCCCCAACCTCCAATATATATATATTTTCCTGGTAACTTACTTCTCTGAGGGTATTTTAGATCCCACTCGAGAATGTTTTGGACACTTTCTTCTAAATTTGGTTCTTCTGAAATGTTGACCATTTTCTGTAGTGGAACCATTGTCAGTACTTGATAATCTCTTCTAGCTTCTTCATGGTTCATCCCATTAAGTTCTGCTGAAAGGAACAGGGGGAAATTACTGATGTTCACAAGATGTATGTTGTATGTAAAAGCTCCTCATTCTATTTATTCTCTTATTCCTATAAGCTCCATCCTTGTGCTTTAGGGTATTGTAGATCTGGAAAAAGTGCAAAAAAGGGCAACCCAAATGATCACGAGATTGGAGCAAGTGCTCTTAGAGGAAAGTGGAAGCTGTTTCTTATTATGTGCCTTTGACTCTGGCTTATGGCAACCCTATTAAGTTGACTGTGTCTCATGGCAACCCTCTCCAAGGGTTTTCTTGCCAAGATGTCTTCAGAGGAGGTATCATTGCCTTCCTATTTAGTTGTGGGACTGTTTGGCTTAGGGGGAATGCCAAGTAAGAGGAGAGGTGGGTTAAAGTTTATAAAATTATCCCTGGCATGGAAGAAGCAGAGAGGGAGAAAAGCTGTCCTCCCTAGTACTAGAGCCCAGCAGGGAGCTGCATGGTAATATTCAAAAGACATTAGAATCTTTATTTTTACTGTGCTGGGTTAAACTGTGGAACTCAATGCCCCAAGATAGTGTGGGGTTGCCAAATTAAGATAGCTTGAGGATTGGACAGATTCATGGACAACTAGGTTACAGGTGGGTACTGATCTGGATTCTATGGTTGCATCTGCACTGTAGAAATAATGCAGTTTGACACCACTTTCACTGCTTTGGCTCCATCCTACAGAATCCAGAGATTGGAAACTTTGTGAAGCATCAGCACTCTTTGGCAGAGAAGGAAAAAGACCTTGTAAAACTACAAATCCC
The DNA here is from genome assembly GCA_026167975.1 of Phrynosoma blainvillii. Lineage (NCBI taxonomy): Eukaryota > Metazoa > Chordata > Lepidosauria > Squamata > Phrynosomatidae > Phrynosoma > Phrynosoma blainvillii. Next base: position 20,180,721 of record JANUYF010000011.1, on the reverse strand, counting down.
AGGATTCCAAAGGATGGAGCTAAAGTGGTGTCAAACTGCATTATTTTTACAGCAGCTAAACAGGATGTTTGATTAGATGGGAGGCCTTTGGTCCAATTAACAGGGTAGTTCTTATATTCTTAAAGGATCAGCAGGAGATCTGGAAATAAGGTGGGCCATATCCACTATGTGGCTCTTCCTAGGGAACTGAGGGGAGAATAATCTTATGCACCGGCTGCTTGAGGTAACTCATCCTACCTCATTGCTGTAGAGCAGTGTTCCCTAAACTTTGGTCCTCTAGGTTTTTTGGACTTCAGCTTCCAGAAGCCCCAGTCAGTTTGGCCAACAGGAGTTCTGGGAGCTGAAGTCCAAAATATCTGGGAAACAAAAGTTTGGGAAACACTGTTGTAGAGCATCAGAAGACAAGGTTTAGAGGTTGAACCTTAACAGGAAGTCTCAAATTCTGGGTGCAGAAGATCCACTAGGTTGGAATAGGACTGAGGATAATACTTAGATGGCATTTGATAGCAATAGTAAGTGCGTTTCTATACCACTTATCAGTGGTGCACTTAAGCACTCCCTAAGCAGTTTGCAATGTGTAAGCTAATTGCCTCCAACAAGCTGGATACTCATTTTAGCGATCTACGGAAGGATGCAAGGCTGAGTGGACACTGGAGCCCTGTCTGGGATCAAACTCGCAACCTTGTGGCTGTGAGTAGTTGCAGTACTGGCATTTAACCACTGCACCATGAGGGCATTCCTCCATCTAATTTGTTAGAAATCCATGTGTGTGCGCAAATGAGGATAACTTCAAATGGAATGGAGGTGCCCCATTGCTGTTTCATCTATAGATTTCTTGGGAAACAGGGTGGTCCCAGATCCCTGTTGGCAAGACTACCCCTTTTTAATTTATTCTTGGGAGGGGGGGGATTAATTATTTTTAAATTACCTAATATTTAATAGCAGCAACAGTAACAAGACTGAAATGTCACTGCCTTCACCACCAGTCATGTTTTGTTGGTAGAAACTGTTTATTACTGTGAATTGCTCTAGAAATGCTGCATTAGAGATCACCTTGCACTTTTCGTTTTGGACTCCCAGCTGGTCTGTTCAAATATTTGTGGAATAAGCACCATCATTAATCACAGGTTACCTCTGGCACTTGGATTTTTTCCCTTGCAGTGTTTATTTTTTCCATTTCCTTTCTGCAATGTAATCCAGTATTTTTAAAAAGCTGTTATTGTTTTTTTGTAATGTTATAAAGCTCTAGAACATGCAACTGAATTCTTACAATCATACGATAACTGAGCAGTTCACTGTGGGGTAAAGATAATAGCAGGGAACTGAGACACAGATAACAGGGTGGATGTATTGGTTCAGACTAGTATTTGGGGTGGAAACTGGGGTACTGCATTCAAAGAAGTGTATTTGTATCCATAAAAACTCATGCGAACATTTTCCATTTCCATTTGTTATGGCAAATAGCCAGCATACTCACGTGAAAATGAAAACTAGTTAGTCAATTATTTCTTTTAATGTTAACCAACATGCACCAAATACATGTTGCAAGCTTTCGAAGCCAGTGGAGTGTCTAAAGTTTGCAACATGTATTTGATGTATGCTGGTTGGCCCAATAAAGGTATGGATTTTGGATGTTATTGTAATCATCGTTCATGTTACACAAACACAGCCCTTCCTTTCCTTCCACAGATCCATCACTGACAAGCCCAGCTCCCCAATAATGTAAATATTTAATCCCATCATGTACAGTTTATCTTTTTCTTACCTCTGTTTACCTTGTCTCTTGCTTATTACTCAATACCCTCGCTTTATACAGTACATGCATATGTATGTCCAAAGTGCTCGTGGCTCCATGGAGATTTATTATTACATTGGGTAAGATCTGCTAGCAACACTGGCTCATTCTGAGCATCCATACATTCCTTGCACAAATGACATCCTGGAGACTTAAACATAAGACTAATTTTGAAGCTTTGATTTTGAGTTCCTGCATAGCAGGGGGTTGGACTGGATGGCCATTGTGGTCTCTTCCAACTCTATGATTCTATGATTCTAATGCAAAGTGTAGGATTCTTCGCTTTCAGATTAAGTCCCTGGTCCTCATGCTTGTACATTAAATACTTGTGAACAAGATACAAGAAGATATTTAGTCTTCCAGACATTGGAATTTTGTTTTTCAATGTAGCAGAAAGAAATTCAAAGTAAAGACTATTGTGCAATGACTAGGAACCAATTTCAGATTCAATATATCAGGAATATTCTTGGGACCCAAGTTTTCTGTCAAAGGTGGAAGTGGGGTGGGAATGACCCTTTGAGTCTCTTCCAACTCTAGGATTCAATGGTTCTATAAGATCAGCATAGTAGAATTATAGAGCTGGAAGGGACCCCATCCAGTCCAAGGCCTGAGCACCAAACCAAGAGTTTCCTGCTTCACTTCTACATAAGCGGACAAAATATACCTAGAAGAAGAGGAGGAAATTGCAAAATTTAAAAAGAAATGGGGATTTACAAACTTGCTGAGATGTGCACCAGAGCCAGCATGGCATAGTGGTTGGAGCATTGGACTATGACTCTGGAGACCAGCCATAAAGCCTATTGGGTGACCATGAGCAAGTCATACTCTCCCAGCCTCGTGAAGGCCTTCTGAACAAATCTTGTCAAGAAATCCCCAGGATAATTAATAATAATAATAATAATAATAATAATAATTTATTTCTACCCCCTCTGTCAAACAATCGGGGCGGCTTAACAACAGTTAAAATTACATATCTCACAATACACGCTAAAATCCCAGAACCACCCAGGTTCACTTTGAATTAGAAACGCCTTGAAGGTACATAACAACAAATGATATGTGCACCAGTTTGGTCCCATGGTGATTGTGACATGGGCCCATTCTTGGATCCAGAACTCCTCACCATCTTCCTTCTCATACTGGCTCTTAGGCATGTCCAGCCTTTTCTTTAACTATCAAATTACACTTTTGTTTTTAAAATTCCCCTCAATTTAATCCTCAGAAGCTTAATGGTGGTGTGAGGTTGCCATCTACTGGCCACAAGCAGACTTTAAACACACACACACACACACACACACACACACACACACACAAAATCATCATCATCATCATCATCATCTAAATCCTGCATGGCTCTTGCCTAAGAAAACCCTGCGAAATTCATGGCAACTTGAAGGCACAGGCACACACAAACATTAGGGGCCCTTTCAGTTGGTCGTAGCAAACCCCACCATCTTGCTGCAATTGAAAAGTAGGGATTAGAAAAGTTATATTTTTCGGACTACACCTCCCAGCCAGAGTAACTAGAGGTGTTCTGAGAGGCATTAGTCCAAACCAGTAACTTTTCTGAGATTTCACTGCAACTTCAGCCATTTTTTACAGCGTAAGGTTTTGTGGGTTTCCTCAGAATAACACACCCTGATTAACAGATTGGAGACTTGGGCCAAAATTAATTAGTTTTCAGTGGGATAAATAAGAATTGTAGAGTTGGAAGGGGCCATCTAGTCCAACTTCCTGTCGTGCAGGAATACACACCTAGAGTTTTCCCAAGGGATGGCCACCCAACTTCTGTTTAAAGATCTCCAAAGAAGGAGAGTTTTCAACAATTCCTGCTTTAGAGGATGCATATGGAAGGAATGGTGGAGAGTGGAACCCGTTGGGGTCCATTTAATTGTTGTCGTTGTTGTTGTGTGCCTTTAAGTGCTTTTGGATTCATGACAACCCTAAGGCAACCCTATTATGGGGTTTTCTTGGCAAGTTTTGCTATGGTCTTCTGCTGAGGCTGAGAGAGTATGACATGCCCAAGGTCACCCAGTGGGGTTCCATGGCCAAGCAGGGATTCAAACCTTGGTCTCTAAAGTCATAGTTTAACACTCAAACTGTGACATCACATTTCTTTACAGGATATTTTAAATGTGGGAATTGTTGTGTCTCTTTGCAATACAATGTTAAGGAATGTATAGATCCTGTCACAAAATGGAAGCTTAAATTCACATCCTTTCCCACTTGTCAGACTTCAGATGTAATATATGACATTGTCCCTCTGTTCTAAAAGTAAAATAAAGAATTTATGTACAGACTCTCCCTTTTATGAACATTTCCAGTTAGCAAAACATCATAAGAATTCCTTTCTTTTTTGTGGTGTAGAAGTAATATGCAACATGGATTTTTAAACAAGACTCTTCTCAACCTAAAGAGCTGACTCATAAAACTGACTTCTGGTTTTTGTTTGTAACTTTTGCTTTAATTTCTGTTTGTTAACTTTCTTTCCTCACTCATCCACTTGCTTCTTGTTTGGTCTCATTGTATCTTTGTATTTAAGAGCTATTTAAACTTAATAGCCAGCTATTTGTTACATCCATTACTTACTAGGTTACACCATGTAGAAACTTGGTATATAGGTAAGAAATTCATTTTAAAAGATTGTACATTGTTTTTGAGGTTATGTTTTATAATTGCTTTTCTCATAATTATCACAATCTAAGGAAGTTGGTTGCAAAATGGTGGAAATTTTGCATACCTTGCTGTCCACACCAACATTGTTGGTGTGACTTAACATTGTTGTTCAGCCTTCAGATTCTTAATAGGCTATAGTCTAGACTTATTTACAGAAGGCTCTCCACATTTGTGGATTTTTAAATTAACAGGTTTAATTATTCATGATTTTGATTAATATGTTCTCTCTAGGAATCTCTTGGTCCTCCAGCACAAATCAGTGTTCACCAGAAGTGCTGAAGGATCTAGATATTCCTAGAGAGGACACTTCTTAGGCATTTGTAGGTCCTCCAGTGCAATTCTGTGGTCAAATTCTGGCAGATATTGGCCATGGAGATGTGCTGGAAGACCTAGAAATTCCTAGAGAGGCATTTTCTCAGGTAAAAAGAGAGTAATTTTTAAATTTATGTTTTTCCCACTTTCATGGGGGTCCTGTGCCCCTACCTAACTCCAGCAAATGTGGAGGGCCCACTGTACTTCTATCTTCCATTGAAAAATATTACGCACTTTTGCATCAAGCTACATTGCTACTCAGCCTTTGAGGGATTCTACGGTGTTATTTTGTGCTTTTCAATATTGTTGCTGACCTTTCGGAGGATAGTTGACTCTTAATTGGCTGTGTTTTTATGAAATGTTGAACTTCTGTTTACTGCTGGAGAAAGACCACAGACTTTCATGCTACACAGCATTCTACAATGTTATCCAACATTGTATTTCAATGTTATAATATAGTATATAAGTTCAGAGTCATGGCCATGTTAATCTGGAAAATCAGTATGCCAAGGGATCTTGCGACACCTTTGAGTCTCACTGAAAAAAAGAAGTTGTTGGCATGAACTTTTGGAGGCTTATTCTACTTCCTCAGATGGAGTAATCTACCTGGGATTTACACAGGTTTTTATTGCATCTGAGGAAGAAAACCAAGCTTATGCTACAATTTCTTTCGCTCAAGTTAAGTCTCAATGGTGTTACATTTAGATCCCTTTGCAGCCCAAAAGTAGTTCTCCTAAATTATGCTCGCTGGAGGATTCTGGGAGTTATGGTCAAAAAAAGAAGCAGCTCTCACATTTTTCTGCTGCTCTGCAGAATTAATGCAGTTTGACAACGGCTTTAACTGCCAAGGCTCCGTGCTATGGAATTCTGGGATTTGTAGTTTGTTGTGGCCCCAGTGCTCTCTGACAGAGAAGGCTAAAAAGCTAAAACTACAAATTCCAGAATTCTATAGAATGGAGCTATAGGCAGTTAAAGCGGTGTCAAAATGCATTAATTCTACGGACGTGGAATTCCTTATTTTTTACCTCAGATTTTCTTTTTGTGTGTGTGCTTTCACCACGTCACATGAAAGGAAGGCTTTCCTGCATTCTACACAGTAGAATGAAAGTACACAGACACAAGACACACACACACAAGAAAACCTGAGGTTAAAAAGCCAGGAATTCCGCCTCCTATGTATGTATTTAATCAAGAACTAGGAACTACAGGCCAGTTTTATGTCAATAATAATAATAATAATATTTATTTATATCCCGCCCCTCTGCAGAGCAATCGAGGCAGCTTACAACACTAAAATTTCCATACAGATATATTAATACAATCTAAACAGAACATAAAAATCCTGAATCCCACCCATCCTTTAAGAAGTAAGGGCTCTTCTTCTTATTCTAGGCCTGAAGGTGCTGGGCCTGGTGTCTCTCCCCCAGATGACATCAAATAGTCATCAAATTTGGCTAAAAGTTAAAATTAAAGGCGAATAAATTGCCCTCAGTGTCATGTGACACCCCTTTTGCTGAAATAATAGGGAAGGGGGAAGAAACGTCGCCATGGCTACAACGCAAGCCCTCACGCCTCTCCTTAGGAGTAGGGTAAGCGGCGATAGGCTCAGAGATGTACGTCAATCCTCGGCGTTTTCGCAAATCATGCGGCGGGGATGCTCCTGGAAGCCCGCCCTTAGCGTGTGCTGAAGGAGGAGGAGGAGGAGGAGGAGGCGGTCCTTGGGCGGATGACGTCACGCCCTTATTTGCGTTCCGTCCCGCCTCTTTCGGACTGCTGGTGACGTAGGCCCGGGGATCTGCAGGCAGGTGCTTAGTTGCCTCGCGCCCGCTGCTGCTGCTGTTGCATTTACTGCGAGACCCAGAGCGTGTTTTCGAGGTGAGTGCAATTCCTCCCTTACCTCTTTGCACCCCCTTTTAGCTCTGTGCCCCCCCCTTTTTGCATAGAATCTCCCTCTTGCCTTCTCTTCTATTCACGGGGATGATAACCTTCATTTGACATATGCAGAACGATGCAGCGGGGTTGTGCATAATATTGCAAAGCAAAGGTGCGGGGGGGGGGAACAGCTTAAGTCGGGCTGGAGGTGCTTCAAGGGTTGCGGGGTGTGGAAACGGGTGGTGCTTTCAAATCGGTGCATTGGGGGTATTTATTTTTTGCAGAAATAAAACATAAAAAAAAACCCCACGCACGCTGGGGGGAGTTTGTGCGTGCAATGCGGGCCTGTGGTAGACGATGCAGATGGTAAACAGGCGGCTCAGGCGCAGGTTGCAATGGCAGGAAGGCAGGCAGGAGTCCAGAGCCAGCTCGGGCGAGGCCTTAAACAAGAGGTGGGGGGTGGAAGGAGGAGGGCGAGGCGGCCCATCTCCTTGCATCGAGGCCTCTCCAGTACACTGAATGCATTGGCAGATCTCTTCCAGGTGGATTCCGGATTGCAATGGCCTTTCAAGCATCCAAACCCAGAGAAGAGGGAGCTTCCAGATCTGGTTTTATGTCTCCCCCTCCTTTGCTCTAGAGATGCCCTTGCTTGGCTGTAGTATTTTAAATGTAAACTGATTTAGAGTATTTGCAAGGGGGGGCAGGTGCTGCTGGAATAAGGGCCCCCCCCTGTTTTGTCAGGTTCCAAGCCAAAAAAAGGGATTTGCAGACAGATGGTAGTAATTTTATTTAATTATTTTCCTTTTGCAGGCCATCCTTCTGGTCTCTATCCCTCAGGAGGTGATGGATTTTGCATCCTTTTTGGAGATGGAGGATTTTGCATCCTATGCCTATAGAAAGGAGGGGATTGTTGCCCTTCCTGGACATGCCCACTATCTCTGCTGATACCCATTGGTAGGGCAGAGAGGTGGAATGGCTGCCGCAACCCTTTCAATATATAAATCTCCCCCCTCCTCCCCATTTTCTTTTCTTGGTGTGGCTTTTGGCTCAGGAGCCAAAGGGATCAGATTCTGTGCAGCTGCGTTGACAGAAAAGGGTCAGGGCTGCCTGTCAGATGACACAAGGCCTGGATGGTATGAATGATTGATGCCAGCCGGGTGCTGGGGCAACCAGGTAGCTTGGCACACTGGCCTCCTTGCCTTGGCCTGGCTGACTGGCATGGCTTTATGTGTTCCAGGGGGCACTTGGTATCTGCTACAGTTTGGTTCCAGGACTATCTGTAGATACCAAAATCCATGGATGCTCAAAACCCATTATACAGTGGTACCTCGACATACGAGTTTAATTCGTTCTGTAACCTTGCTCGTATGTCAAATTGCTCGTATCTCAAAGCATCTCAATTTTCCCCATTGAAATTAATTGAAATGTAGTGTGCGGTGTAGTGTGCGATTCCTCGTATCTCAAATCTTGCTCTCATCTCAAAGCAAAATATTGCTCACTCGGCGGCTCGTATCTCAAAACACTCATATATCAGGGCACTCATATGTCGAGGTACCACTGTATACAGTGGGTTACTCTTATTCTTATTACAGTGGGCCCTTGGTATCCAGTGGGGTTTGGTTCTAGGACCCCTCTCCCCAAGGATACCAAAATCGGTGGATGCGCAAGTCCCATTATATACAATGGGGTATTATTATTATTATTATTATTATTATTATTACATTGGGTTCTTGGTATCTGCTGAGGTTTGGTTCCAAGATCCTTCATGGATACCAAGCTCCGAGGATGCTCAAGTCCCATTAAATACTGTGGATAGCAAAATAGTGTCGCTTATATAAAATGGCAAAATCAAGGTTTGCTTTTTGGAATTTATATATTTTAAAAAAATATTTGCAAGCTGTGGATACTTGAATCCACGGATAAAGAATCTGTGGAGACGGAGGGCCAACTGTATTATACTTGGTATTCCATCTTTCTTTACAATGGCCTTGGGTCTCCTTTTCCTCCATTGTCACCCTCACAGAAACCTCACAGTGACCCTGCAAAGCAGGCCAGGCTGAGAGAGAGTGGCAGGATGGTCTTGGAATCATAGAGTTGGAGGAGACCTCGAGCGCCATCCAGTCATGCACAAGGTCACCCTGTGAGTTGAGGGGGGGGCTTTGAACCTAGCTCTTCCAAGTCCAATCTGACCACTACACCTCACCTGGGACAGATGAATAGGCGAGAGGAGCAGAGTAGTAAAGTGGAGCTTCCATGGTCTGAATCAGTCTTTCTCAAGCTAGGGGTTCTGGCCTGCCATTCTTGCAAGCAGGATGCTGGGCTGGCATAAGGGTAGTGCCAGCAATTACTCCCTTCAGCCCTTCAGCCTTGAAGCATTTGGAGAGCAACATGATGCCCATCTAGAGCTGGTTGGTTCTCCCTGGACACTGCCAGTGGGTTCTACCTCTGGACTGGGCTCCTGCAGACCTCCAGTGATGGGGAGAAGACATCTTTGTTTTCCATTGTGCAAGGACTGGAAGGGTATTTAATGGGTGCCGGTCTTGCCCATGCCATGCCTGATGCCACACTCTCATTCATCCAAGTTCCGGCTCTGGAGGAAGGCACATTTCATCTTATGTAAGCCTGTTTATTTTCTACAAGGAAGGGTGCTGATTTTTTTTAAACTTCTCTTGAAGTATCTGTTGAGGATTTACCATGTACTTGGCTATAAGTCTAAAAATTTATCCCCAAAAATTGACCCCAAAATCCCAGGTCGACTTATTTAGGGGTCACTATGGTAATGTGATAGCAGCTCCTAAATATTTCCCTATACTGTGCGATGTTAGTTTCTTTTTCTCTTGAGCCAAGCAGAAAGAGTCCTGAGTGATTAATTGCTTCACCCTCTGTCTGGATGAAGGCTGAAACCAAAGTTGAAATAAAAAGCCTCAGAGTCTTTCTTGCTGTATGCACACATACACACAATGAAGGAGCCTCCAGGTTTTACCCTTGACTTATCCATGGGTCATGGCCAAATCCTTAATTTTGGTCTCCACACTGCCCTCGACTTATACATGAGGTTGACATAGTTGAGTATATACGGTAGTTCTGGCTTTTTTTATGAATTTGGGAGGACAAGAGGAGGAATGTGATGCAGGTAAGAAGGAAAAAGAAGGCAAGGGAGCAAGGTGGGGATATGTGACCCTCCAAATTTGGTGGACTCATTTTCCCATCATCTTTCACTGTTGGTCAGGCTGGCAGGGGATGATGGCAAGGGAAATCTAGACTTTTGGATGGAACCCATGTTGCAACAACCAGTCAGATCTTGAACACACCTGCAGAAATAATCCTGTTTAACCACCCTGGCTCAATGCTAGGGTATCCTGGGAACTGTAGTTTGTTGCACCAGAGCTCTCTGACAGTGAAGGCTAAATGTCTCACAAAACTACAGTTTCCAGAATTCCCTAGCATTGAGCCAGGGCAGTTAAAGCGGTCTCAATCTGGATTGTTTCTGCAGTGTGTTTTGGACCTTAGTTGTTAGTCTGAGGGGAAGGGGGAGAAGTTGGAGATTCTCCCAGGCCCCAACTCTACATGTGAGACCAAAGTTAAATGTAGCTGCCCCTTCTGTCACTTTTAGATGTGGAGGACCAGGAATGTTTGTGTGTCTGTTGCTTGCATGCCATGTGGAGATTGCATGATCAAATGGCAGGATCGAAATATCACAAGTAGGTAAATCTACATGGCACCTTGATCCAACACAGGTATGGAAGGGAGGCATCCTTGAATGCACCACTTGCTGGATCTGGAACCATCCATTGCTCTTGATGGGAGAAGGCATAGGAATGTTAGAAGGGACCCCAAGGGCTATATAGTCCAACTCTGTGCCGTTGGAGAAATCCAGATCTAAAAGACGCTGATGAGTTTCGGCCCCCATCATTCCTTGCACATGGATCCCCTAAAGCAGTGATTCTCAAACTCTGGTCTTCCAGTGGTAGAATTCAAAAATATAGCCATGTTAGTCTAGAATCAGTATGTAGCGAGAGCTTGTAGCACCTTTTGAGACTAACTGAAAGAAAGAAGTTGGCAGCATGAGCTTTCGTAGACTTTAGTCTATTTCCTCAGATGCTTTTGGGTGCATCTTAGGAAGCATCTGAGGAAGTAGAGTAGTAGACTGAAGTCCACGAAAGCTCATGCTGTCAACTTCTTTCTTTCAGTTAGTCTCAAAGGTGCTACAAGATCTCGCTACGTTCTGGTTCTCTAGGTTTTTTGGACTTCAGCTCCCAGAAGCCTCTGCCATCTTGGCCAATGGTATGGGATTCTGGGAGCTGAAGTCCAAAACACCTGGAAGGCCAGAGCTTGGGAATCCCTGCCCTAAAGCAAGAACTGTTGAAAACATTGCCATCCGGAGGGAATGCTGTCACTGGTGTCCAGATTTGTAGCCCGTTTAGGTCCACAAATCAGCCATGTGAGGTGTGTTTGGGGCAATGCAGAAGTGTCTCAGTTATTATGTGATGTGTCTCGATGGTGGTGCACACATGTAGAGCTGTTGTGGTAACGTTTGAAGGTCCAGCTTTCACCAAGGTACTCCTCATAATGAAGGACACATATGCATACAGCCAGGAGACTTCAAATGGCAAGCAGCCATTTTGATCCAGAACAACCACCCAATTCTAGCACACAAACTGGATTTTTTGCAGGGCTAATGGGTCTTAGTTGAGCATTAGGGTTACCAATTAGTGTATTGTTGCCAGGAAAGTCCCATCTTCCCATAAGCTCAGATGGAGTGGAGAAGCCAGAGAGTGGAGAAAGATGAAGGAAGTGTCCTCCCTATCCACCAGAAAATGTCAGCAGTTCATTTTTGCAAGTCCTGATTCTATTTCGAGGGTGGAAAGGAAGACTATTCCCTCTTCTCTGTCCTGCCTGCTTTCTTGTATCCCCACAAAAGGATGCTCTCCAGACTGCAAAGTGTTTCTTTGGCTCTGCTTTTGCATATGCATATATTAAATAATAGGTAAATAATCATTAAATATTATTATTAAATAATACTGTATATGGAAAGCAAATGGCATAAGATGCCATCTTCTGCCAGGGCATAGCCTTCACCTCTCTTAGCTTCAAGCTTTCCCCTTCCAGGCGATGCTGAGAACTGCATCTTAGGGTAGAAATAATGCAGATTAACACCACTAAGTACTGTAGTGCCATCCTATGGCATCCTGGGATTTGTAGTTTTACAAAGACGTTAGCCTTCTCTGCCAAAAAAAACCTGGTGCCTCACCAAACTACAAATCCCAGGATTCTGTAGAATGGAGTCATGGCTATTAAAATGTTGTCAAACTGTGTTATTTCTACAGTGTAAATGCAACCCTAGACTCAACCAGCTGTACCAAACTTAAAAGTTGGCCTCCTATATCTATGGCTTGAAAATATTTTATATATACCGTATTTTCTGGCGTATAAGATGACCCACGTATAAGACGACCCCCCCCCCACTTTCCAGTCAAAATATAGAGTTTTAGCACCTCTATCCTCATTATCCCTATATCCGGCGTATAAGACGACCCCCCCCCCACTTTAGCCGCAGAGTTTGCAGGTAAAAAAGTAGTCTTATATGGAGGAAAATAAGGTATATTACAAAAAATATCCACAGCGGGTCCTGGAAACAAACCCCGGCAGACACTAAGGAGCCACTGTAATAATAACAATACCCCATTTTATATAATGGACATGAGCATTCACAGCTTTTGGTATCCATGGTGGGGCCCTAGAGCCAAACCCTAGTGGATACTGAGGGCACACTATATAAGTGAACTGTGGTTCTCATCCTAAAAATTACTAGAGTTGGTAGGGTCCCTCAAAGGGCTGCTCTGTGGGGGCTCTCCAGTTAGAGCGTCCCCAACAGATGTCCAGAGAAAGAGACCCAACCACCTACCTTTTCAGATCACTGGTACCATTGTCAAATGCCTTTTACTGTCAATAAGTTCCCTCTAATGTTCAATTGAAATCTGCCCTCCTGTAACTTAAAACTATTATTTATTTTATTGGATCCTGGGATGGGATCCAATGCCTATCTCCATATAATCCGCCCCGTGCCCTCAGGTCCTCTGGGAGGAAGTTGCTTCAACCAATAAGAACTAGGTTGGCAGCAACCTCCCCGAGGACTTTCTCTGCCACGACTCCTAGACTGTGGAATGCCCTGCCAGAGGAGATCCATCAGATAGCCAACTTAGATGGCTTTAAAAAAGCCATCAAGATGGCTCTCTTCCGGCAGGCGTTCCCAGAATGATATTTCCCATAATCTCTCCTCCACCATTAGATCTTTCCTTTATAATCAGAGTGCCCTGTTTAATTTGTATTGCATTTGTAATTTTGTTTTAAGTTAAATTTTAATGTTGTTATGAATTTATTATATTTTTAGGGGTGTGTGTGAATGTTTTTTGTATTGTATGGGATTGTGTTTTTAGATTGTAAGACGTCTTGATAGCCTCGGCTAAAGGCGGGATATAAATAAAATTTTATTATTACGGTATTATTATTTATTATCCAAGGTGGCTAGACCAAGGCAGCAGGACCATGAGACTGGTCCTACCCTTTGGAGCATCAGAGAACAAACCTATCTCCTCCTCTCCTTAATATTTCCCTTGAGATATTTAAAGAGGGCAACCATATCTCCCCCTCCATCTTCTCTTCACCAGACTGAACATCCCCAACTCCTTCAACCTCTCCTCATAGGTTTTGTTCTCCATCCCTACATCCTTCTTTAAATGAAGCATCCAGAACTGGATACAAGACTCCAAATGAAACCAGAGTAGCACAGAATATAGGGAGACAATGATTTCCCTTGACTTGGAAATGACATTTTCTATGAATGTGGGCTAAAATAGTATTGGCCTTCTTTGCTGGAATATCACACTGCTAGGTTGTGTTCAACTTTACATCAGCAATGAATTCCAAGGTCCTTTTTTGCATACAGTACTGCTGAACCAAGTATCTCCCATTCTGTACCTAAATGTAGGATTTTACATTTGTCTCTTATTGGATTTCATTTTATTAATTTCTGCATTGCACCTCTGTTAAACCGTATATCCTTCATCGTATGCACATGCATCTGGTTTTTGTGGCCTAAACGTAAAATTCAATTTAATTTAATTTATATCCTGCTATGCTGGCTATTTGCTGTAATAAATGAATTGATTGATGGATTAGTATCCTGTCTTTCTCTGAGCACAGGATCCATAATGCTAGTGATACTACATAAAATTAAGACATGGCCATGTTAGTCTGGAAAATCAGCCTTCAAAGGGATCTTGTAGCACCTTTGAGACTAAGGGCCTTTACAGACTGTCCGAAATAATCCAGTTTGAGACCATATTAACTGTCCTGGCCAATGCTAGGGAATCATAAGAATTGTAGTTCTTTCTGAGATACTGAGCCTTTTCTGTCAGCTCTGGTGCCACAATAAACTACAGTTCCCATGATTCCCTAGCACTGAGCCAGGACAGTTAAAGTGACTTCAAGCTGGATTATTTCTGGCAATCTGTAAAGGCCCTAAGTGAAAGAAAGAAGTTGGTAGGATGAGCGTTCATTGACTTGAACCTACTTCCTCAGATGCATGTTACACACACAACAAAACCAGGACGCACACACACACAGAGCTCTTCCAGATGGACCAAATATAATGGGAAGTTGTAGCATTTATTGCTGCAGATTGCTTATTATTTATTGAAACAAATGACTTTTCTGTTTTCTCAAACTACTTTCTGACCATTCCTGGCACCAGCTGCCACATTTTATTCCCATTCTTGTATGGGCTTCTTTCTAATCCTGAGATGTCTCAGAATGATATGTTCCCTTTTCTGTGCCTTCTTTTACCCTCCTTTTTTAAAAAACCTGTATTCTTGCACAGCTGTAATTCAGTTAACCAAGTAAATTTGTTCCTGGACTTGTCTTCTTTAACAGAAAATTTGGTACCAGAGGTGTGAATAACATGGACAGAAAAGTGACAGGTTCCGACACCATAAAGGCTGCATCTGCACTGCAGAATTAATGCAGTTTGGCACCGCTTTCATTGCCATGGTGCAATGCTATGGATTCCTGGGATTTGTAGTTTTGTGAGATATTTGGCCTTCTCTGTCAGAGCTCTGATGCCACAACAAACTACAAATCCCAAGATTCCACAGCATGGAACCATGGCAGTTAAAGTGGTGTCAAACTGCATCAATTCTGCACTGCAGATCAAACCATAGTCTATCCAAGGCTGCATCTGCATTACAGAAATAATGCAGTTTGACACCACTTTAACTGCCATGCCACAATGCTGTGGATTACTGGGATTTGTAGTTGTTTGTGGCTCAAGAGCTCTCTGACAGAGAAGGCTATTTAGAAGAAGGCTCACAAAACTACAGATCCCAGCGTTCCCGTCACATTGAACTATAGCAGTTAAAGTGGTGGCAAACTGGATTATTTCTGCAGTGTGGATACAACCTGGCTTTCCTCAGTATTTTGTCAATATATGTTATACCCATTGCCCCAAACAGCATGGCTGGGGACAATGGAGGCTGTAGTCCAACCTTTGCCATTTGAAAGTTTAGGGAATGCCACAGTAGAGTATTGCAATGCTGGACCCTCAAATCATCCTGGCTGGATGCTTGCTTGTTCACTTGCTTGGCGAAGGGCATTGCCATTCTTCCATGGCATTGGCGACTCAGAAGGGGTGGTCTGCTTTGCCCACTGTCTCAAGGGAGCCCTTTGAGGGTGAAGCTCCTCGGTTGCTGTTCTTTTATTTTTCTCCAGATTAAGTCATGTTTCTGAGCAAGAAAAACCAGATGCCTTTCAGATTTGATTTTGTCTTGGCTGAAGACAGGAGGCAGGTTTTCGTTCTGAGCTCCTCTCTAATCTCGTTTCCTTGTTATCCTTCTGAGTTTAGCTGCTCTTGTCATCATTAAATACTCAGGCGTCCGAAAGGCCTGGAAAGGAGGAGGATGAAAACCCAGCCAGTGCCTGGCTGTGTCCTTCCAGTCTCCAGCACTGCCACGTTTGGCTCCATTTAGCACACTAGCCACAACCCAGGAGTGTGAGCAGCACCAGCGCTTTCTTTTTCACCTGACAAAATTAGGTTGAGATTGCCCCGGCTGCCAGAGCCTTGCTGTAAGAATTGTTCTGCCATCTCCCGGTTCCCTTTGTGCCAAGAATGGTTCAACCATCATCTTGGTTCCTTTTGTGCTCAGAAAAGCTCCACTGTCTCCTGGTTCCCTTTGTGTCAGGAACGGTTCCAATATCTCCAGGTTCCTTTTGTGCTAGGAACGGTTCCACCATCTGGATCCCTTTGTGCCAGGAATGGTTCCACCATCTACTGGATCCCTTTGTGCCAGGAATGGTTCCAACATCTCCTGGTTTCCTTTGTGCCAGTTGAACAGTTCCATCATGTCTTGATTCCCTTTGTGCCAGGAATGGTTTCACCATCTCTTGGTTCCCTTTCTGCCAGGAACAATGCCACCATCTTCCGCTTCCTTTTTGCCAGGAACGGTTCCACCATTTCTTGGTTTCCTTTGTGCCAGGAATGGTTCCTCATCTTCTGGATCCCTTTGTGCCACTTGAACAGTTCCATCATCTTCTGGATCCCTTTGTGCCAGGAACAGTTTCACCATCTCTTGGTTCCCTTTGAGCCAGGAACAATGCCACCATCGTCTGGTACCTTTTGTGCCAGGAACGACTCCTCCATCTCTTGGTTCCATTTGTGCCAGGAAACAGTTTCACCATCTCCTGGTTCCCTTTGTGCCAGGAATGACTTCACCATCTCCTAGTTCCTTTTGTGTCAGGAATGGTTCCACCATCTCCTGGCTCTTTTTGTGCCAGCTAAACAAGCAAGCAACAGGGTGTTTAATTAGCTAAAAGGCTGGTGGATTTTCTGCTGTAGCTGCAAGCACGGGCTTGGAAACATATTTAGTGGCCCAGGATTTGCTTTTGTACCTCCCTGCAGAGAGGCCTAGTGAATTTTAAAAAGGGAATTCTTGCTTCTAGTGCATCCCTGAGCATGGAGAACTGCCTGTGCCACCAGTGGAAGCAATTCCCATATTAAGCAGGATGCAAGGCCGGAGCCACACAAACTGGTTAGCCAGCCTTCACTGTGAGCATCGTTTTTTCAGGCAAAATGGGAGTGTGAATTGGAAGGCTCTAAGATCTGCAAACTCTCAACATCCAAAAAAAAAAAAAAATACAGTTGGGGGTCTTTGGTATCCACTGAGGTTTGGCTCCAGGATACCAAAATCCATGGATGCTCAAGTTCCATTATGTGTAATGGAGTATTATTGTTATCATCATCACCACCACCATCATCATCATCATCTCATTGGCCCCTTGTTATCTGCTGGGGGTTGGTTCCAGGACCCCCAGGGGCACCAGCATCTGTGAATGCTAAGAGTTCCATTAAATACAATAGGTTGTTGTTGTTGTTGTTGTTGTTGTTGTTATTATTATTATTCAGTGGGCCCCCTTCGTATTTGCTGGGGTTTCGTTCCAGGATCCTCTGTGGATACCAAAATCCAGGGATGCTCAGGTCCTGTTAAATATAACGGCATAACAAAATGGTGTCCCTTATATAAAAGGACAAAATGAAGGTTGGCTTTTTGAAATTTATATATATATTTTTTTATATTTTCAAGCTGTGGAGGGCCAACTGTACCCATTTTTGCGCACACAAAAATACACCCTTTCCAGGGTGTTTATGCTCTTCCCCATCATTTAAAATAGCAACACCTTGCATTTTTTATTTTTTTATTTTTTATTTTATTTTTTATTTTTTGCAATCCAGTCAGCCCCAGACGGTGTTGGGAGCAGAAATTTTGCCCTGGACTTGCTGTAGTTGCAGCCTGCCACAATGAAAAACCATGGGGAAGGGTCTCTGTTGTGGCACAGAGTTTGGGGGCCAAGGTTGGTCTGAGACCTTTTGGGTTCTGGGTTTCCATCCCTCATTTTCTCCTTTTCCAGATTGTTACTTGTGTTGTTGGCTGTTGTTGGTTGTCGTTTGCCTTCAAGTCATTTCTGATTAGTGGCAACCCCATCATGGGTTTTCTTGGCAAGATTTGTTCAGAGGAGGTTTGCCATTGCCTTCCCCTGAGGCTGAGAATGTGTGACTTGCCCAAGGTCACTGAGTGGGTTTCTATGGCCGAACAGGAAATCGAACCCTGGTGTCCAGTGTTGTAGTCCAGCACTCAAACCACTACACCACATTGTCTGTACCTTCTCTAACATCTCTGAACTATTAGGCAAGTAATAATCCTTATGATAAATAAACCTAAATTGACAGTCCTTTTCTTTTCCCCATTGCACAGCTGGACCGGACCCACATCAGTCTTCTGAGTCTGGCCTCCTTGACCCACACACACACACACACACACACACACACACTAATGCCTACAAGCTGGGCAGGAAAGTTGTGGCAGTGCCCTATTGTGTTACTGCCTTTGCGATGTAAATTCACATTTTGTTGTGGTGCTTTTAGGTTTTTATGTCCTGCTTTTCTCTAAAACGAGGGCAGGAGAAAGGGCTGTGTGGTAGAGATGCAGTTTAGGCAAACAAAATTGAAACACGTGTCTTCATTGAAGAAAAAGAATGCAGGTTGAGCCACCCTTATCTGGAATGCCAAAATCCTAACTGCCCCAAAGTGGGTGGCTGAGAGAGTGACACCTTTTCCTTCTGGTGGTTGAATGTACACAAACTTTGCTGCATGCACATTATTTAAAAATACTTGTAAAATTACCTTTAGGCTATGTGTATAATGTATAAGGCATATTAAATGCATAAATAATTTCATGTTTAGACTTGGGTCCCATCTCCAAGGCATCTCATTATGTATAGGCAAATATTTCAAAATCTGAAATTCAAATGGCAGCAATTGCCTAACTCAGATTGTATTGGTTGCAACTTCCAGCATTCTTCAGCATTGCCTGTGTTGGCTAAGGCTGCTGGAAGCTGCAGTTGAGAGGGCTGTACAGTCTCAGACCTGTATTTATTTAAAGTTCCTTCTTTCTTTCAACACACAATCCAGTGTAAATAAAAACAAGAAAACTCCATGATAGGCTTGCTTTAGGCTTGTTGTAGTTTGGAAATGACTTGCAGGCACACAACAACAACAACAAACACAGGAGGAAACAAAATCCAAATTCTGTAAAATGTTGTAAAGTTTAAAAAAGCAAATAAGTAATCCAATTAAAAACAGGAGTAATTTAATAACTAATTCATTTTAAAGCATTTAAAACATGATGAATATAAAACCCGTAGAAATCCTCTGTGGCTCCTTGATTTGTCTTTTTTCACTGATGTTGTTTGTTAATTGTTGTTATTCCCTGTGTCAGTCCACTGGGAGAGGTGGGTAAGAAATAAGCATTATTATTATTATTATTATTATTATTAAACTTGGGAACCACTGGGTTACGGTCTGGATTTATCAGATGGATGAATGGATAGGTGGATAGATTGATTGATCTTTGGAGAGAGGTGCAGACAGAGTGGCTTTCCATTTCCATGCAATTGCACATTTTTATGAAAAATAAAAAAGCTATTTTGGAAAGGAAGGCAACAACCTTCTTCTGCTCTCTTTGGGCCCATTATTTTTCTGGTATGGGGTAGGTGGGGAGGGGGCTAGGGAACCCACCTCTAAGAGGCATCTGTTGGCTGCAAAGAGATGATCAATCCAATTAGCTTAATTGTTTGCTGAGCAGCCCTGCAAAAATGGTCTCCCTTTCTTTTGCTGCTTTATAAACTTGCTTCCATCTGCCTTTTTACACCCAACTGAGCCCTCGGGGCACCTAGCAGCAAATAAACTGAGATGAAATAAAACAGAAAACCAGAGAATGCTAAAATGGAGGCCCCTGCCTTGTTCTGTGGCCTCCCCAGCCTGTTTTTTTTTTTTAATTCTTTGATTGCACTGGAGAGTGCTGTAAAGTGCATTTATTTGTCTGTGCATTTATATCCTGTCCTGCCTTCTAAAAGATGAAACTGGCATGGCCAAACCGGTTCACAGCAACCCTGTGAGGTAGGCTGGGATGAAAATCAGAGAAAACTAGGCCAATCGTACCCACTCCAAGTTCAAATCCTTTTGGGGTGATAGTCTTATTTATTCAGAGAACCGACTAAGCCCCTCTGCTCTTCCAGGCATCTGTGTTTATGGTACCTTATTTACTCTCGTTATTATATATACATAGAGGAGACAGTGTGATGTAGTGGTTTGAGTGTCGGGCTGTGACTTTGGAGACCAGGGTTCAATCCCTGCTTGGGCATGGAAACCCACTGGATAACTTTGGGTCTTGGGACGTCCCCCCCATCTGCCATTAAAGGAGGGTTCAGACCCTCCTTTTTTGCCTCTCTTTCCCTTTCTTTGTTTTTCTCTTATACCATTTCCCAACCTTCCTCTTTGTGTGATCACAGCAGAATTTCCAGATTTAATAGCAAAAACCCCCTCTCCTCTTTTTGTTAAAATCGAGGTAGACAAAATCAAAATCCCATTTCTCAGTCCAGACAGCTGAGTGTGCCCATTTCCCCGCCAGACCAACAAGGCAATTAAAAATGAGTAGTTTTCATCATATTTTAAAAACAAGTTTAAGATTGGGGGGAGCAGTGCCATATTTTTGGATAAAAATAATCTTTAAAAGGGATCCAGTGTCTACTGCCAGTTTGTATTTCTTGGTTACTTGGCTGGTTTGATGGGGAGGTTTAAAACTTGAAGCTCCAGAACTCTTTAGGGAATTGATAGCATCTCAGAAAAATGTAATTTTGGTGTGGCTGAGTCCAAATTTACAGGGCAGGGTGTTGGGTGCAACCCACATGTGCAACCCACATTTGCAGGTGTTTTAACAGATTTTAAAATCCCGTTTCTGCATGGGATTTGCCTCCGTGTGCCTCTCCGTGTGATAAACTCCAAAGATAAGTTCATCCAAAACGTATAGCTATGTACATAATAACATACAGGATATATAATATCGCTGTAAATGAACCATAGGAAATAAATTCATGGGTGTATTTACTTTTTCTTTTTGTAATGCCCTACGTTTTTCTTGGATGTTCAACATTTTGTGGTGTCTTGTCCTCCTTTGTGATGATGAGATCTGGTCACACTGAATATATCACTGTTTTTAGGTGCTTTTTTGCAGTTTCAGGTGAAGGAGCTCTGGAAACAGGCACCAAAATGCATAATTAAAGGCTATATTTTAAAATTCTGGATTTAGAGGAGGCTTGTTGGACCCACACTTCCCATCCCTGAAACTGGGATGTTGCTTTTGGGCATGAGTGAGTCCTGAAATGTGAGTCCCAGGTCCATCTTGGACCACTGAGGGTCACCTACCACCTCCCCTCTCAGCCTTCTTCCATTTTCTGCCCCTTAGATGGCGTCCGCCACCGATGCCCGCTATGGCCAGAAGGAATCCTCCGACCAGAACTTTGACTACATGTTCAAGATCCTCATCATTGGCAACAGCAGTGTTGGGAAGACCTCCTTCCTATTCCGGTACGCAGACGACTCCTTCACCCCGGCCTTTGTCAGCACCGTCGGCATTGACTTCAAAGTGAAGACCATTTACCGCAATGACAAGCGCATTAAGCTGCAGATCTGGGTAAGGAGATTGCTTGGGAGCCAGCCTACCTTGCAGGGTCGTTTGCAAGGGTTGCCCCTAAATAGATCTATGGTTATTCCCTGGCACCTCCCAAATGCATGGCCTTGAGTCTGTTTTACTAGAATAAATTACAGTATTGTTAAGAAAAACATAGTACAGTGGGCCCTCAGTATCCATGGGATTTGGTTCCAAGGCCTCCCATGGCTACCAAAATCTGTGGGTGCTCAAGTCCCATGAAATACAATGGTCTAGTAAAATAGCGTTCCTTATATAAAATGGGAAAATCAAGGCTTGCTTTTTGGAATATATAGATTTAAAAAAAATTCAAACTGAGGTTGCTTAATTCTGTGGATATGGAGGGCTGGCTGTATAATTAAGTTCATTGCCAGTCAACAGTGTGACTGATGGGCATTAGTTGGGGAGGAGAGGAAGGAAATGCCCCTGCAACTTCCAGAATCCCCAATCAGTATGGCCAGGGGTGGATTTCTGGTGTCTATAGTCCTAAAATGTAAGTTTCATGGGCTCAGTTGTTGTTGTTGTTGTTGTTGTTGTTGTTGTTGTTGTTGTTATTCTGCAGCCTTATGCATCCTACCAGGAAGTAAGCCTCATTGAGTTCAGTGGGACTTATTTCTGACATGATCATGGGTGCTACAAGGAATTTCTGTCTCAAGCATGTGGATAGTTGGCTGACTTTGTTTGAAGAAAAAGGAGATTTAAACATATGAAAGAACTGCAGCAATTTTTGGGGGGCATGGAATCTGTTGTGACTGGGTTTTGTAGCAGTTGCAGTACACAGACAATTAATATTTGAAGAGTATTTGGCCACAGTTAAGTCATAACGTTCATTTCAGACATGCACACACACACCCAATTCAGAGGCTGTTGTGATTGACTGAGGCAAAATTCTATCTTCACCCAAACTTTGAAAACTTTATTAAGAGATACACCTGCCAGAATCCCCTGGCCCAAAAGCCATTTTTCCAGCCTCTGACCTACTTGAGTCATTTCTTTGGTGTGACTGGACATGACATCAGAATGCCCATCTGCATTCTGAAAATATACCTGGGAGGGGGGTACCAACACTATGGGGCCGGTTGTTGGAGATGGGGTTGCTTCACTAAGGTGGGATTGTGCCCCACTTCTTGCTGGATTCCCCTTCCACATGGCATACTTTGGCTGAGTTCCTCCATCCCCATATCTTTTCCAGGACACGGCTGGGCAGGAGCGGTACCGGACCATCACCACTGCCTACTACCGCGGAGCCATGGGCTTCATCCTGATGTATGACATCACCAATGAGGAGTCCTTCAATGCTGTCCAGGACTGGTGAGTCTGGGCACCGGAAGATGGGGGGGGGGGGGGAGTGGAGCTCAACACCCCCCTTAAGCTTCTTGCAGGAACCCAGTTTCCAAACCTTTGGAATGGTATTCGTTCCCAAAGAGCATTTCAGAATGCAGAAAACAGGCACCAAGATAGGCAAGGCAAGCTGGGGGGAACCTTAGGCTCAAGAATTTTACAAGACACAGTTCAAAATTTGGTTTTTCACATCCTTTCAGTAGCTGAAAGTTTTCTGGAAGTTTTAGGGGCTCTCCCCCTACTAAACATCCTCCTCATCTACTGCCTTTCCACCTCCTGGACCGATTCTCCTCCATGTTTATACTCCATAGTGTGTGTTTGTGCGCATGGATGATTTTGTATTGTGCTGTGCTATTCCTTTATTTCAGTGGTTTCCAAACTTCGGTCCTACATTTGTTTTGGATTTCAACTCCCAGAAGTCCCAGAAATTATGGGAGCTGAAGTCCAAATCATCTGGAGAACCAAAGATTGTGAGCCACTGATTTATTTATATCCTTTCCTCAAACCTTGGCCCCAAGGTGGCTTATGCCACTGTTTCTTGGGCTATCTGATGTGGGAGAATAGCTGGGTTCCCCCCTCCCCCACATTGTGCCAGGGATCAGCACTCTATTTGTGCCCGTTGGCTACAGCTGTTTCTGAGTTTCCTGAAAGTTCTCAGTAGATTGGCACCAGTCCACAGATCACTAGTTTGAAAGGGTTAAAAAGAAAGTACAGGTAAAGAGCACACATAAAGATTCATGTAGATAAAAGCAGAAAAATAGTATTAACACTGTCTGTAGAATTATGGGAGGCCTGGGTTCAAATCCCAACTCAGCCATGGGCAACCACTGAGTAACCCTCTCTCAGCTTTCCAGGAAGGCCATGATGGCAAGCTCCCCCTGAATAATAAATGTCACCTAGAAAATCCCAGGAGAGCCTTGTCATAAGTCACAGGAGAGAGACCAGCACTCAGATCCTCTCTGCTCACCCATGGAAACCCACTGGGGCAAGTTATACCTTCTCAGCCTCAGAGAAAGGCAATAGTAAACCTCTTCTGAATAATAATTTTTGCCCAGAACCCCCTGTGGTAGGGCTGCCATAAGCTGACTGGAAGGCCCATGGCAATAGGGAGCCCCTATGGTGTCCTCCCCATCTCTTCCCCATTTCTCTCTAGGTCAACCCAGATCAAGACCTACTCTTGGGACAATGCCCAGGTGCTGCTGGTGGGCAACAAGTGTGACATGGAAGATGAGCGAGTTGTGTCATCGGAAAGGGGCCGCCAGCTTGCTGAACACCTGGGTGAGTGGCCAGCATGGTTTTTGAGGGAAGCCCCCCCCCACCCATGTGGGCTGCAAAAGGGGACTTAATGCAAGATCAATGCATTTCAGGATTTGCAGTTGGCTTACAGACTTCCTAGAAACATTTCTGACTGGTGGTTGGTTGGGTGCAAAGCAGGGTCCTCAGCTGATTGACTGGTGCTGCTGTGCCCACGGTCTCCTCACCTGGGATGGCTTTCTCTTCTTCCTTCCCTTTGGTGCAGTTCCAGTCCTTAAACCTCCTCTTCTCCTCCTCCTCCAGGGTTCGAGTTCTTTGAGGCCAGTGCCAAGGACAACATCAACGTAAAGCAAACATTTGAGCGCCTGGTGGACATCATCTGTGAGAAGATGTCGGAGTCTCTTGACGCAGCTGACCCAGCGGTGACTGGTGCCAAGCAGGGTCCTCAACTGACCGACCAGCAAGCCCCTCCACACCAGGATTGTGCCTGCTAAAAGACTTGAGTGTGGAAACTCCACCCTTCCTTAAATTTTCCTGGGACCCCCATCCACCCACCCATCCTACACCCTTGCCTGCCTCGTGCCCTGCAGTCTCCAGAACCCCCTGGTCCTTGGCAGCTTATGCTCCCCATTTCTCTCATCATTACCATATCCAGCTCCATCCTCTTCCTTCTCCCTTTGCATTCTGGGGGGGTGGGTGGGTATAAGATTTTTTGGGGGGGTGGGGGAGACTCAGACCCAGAGTGTACCCAGCATTCTTGGAATCCTAAACGTCACTCCCTTCAATCTTTGGGTGGGGATCATATGTTCCCACCTGCCTTTTGGGCCCCAGGGAGATTCCTTATTCAGATGGAGGTGGAAGGAGGGGTAGAGCAGGAATTTTAGCAGCCCTTGTGGCTTTGTTTTTATTTATGTATGTATTATTTATTTATTTATATATTTATACTTCCCCTCTGTTTATACGTCTGACTGTCCCTTCCTCTTCCTCCTCACTTCAAGGGTCCCAACCCGCTT
Source organism: Phrynosoma blainvillii (assembly GCA_026167975.1). Lineage (NCBI taxonomy): Eukaryota > Metazoa > Chordata > Lepidosauria > Squamata > Phrynosomatidae > Phrynosoma > Phrynosoma blainvillii. The sequence continues at coordinate 20,155,864 of JANUYF010000011.1, read as the reverse complement.
TGGACCACCACTTTTCCCCCACAGTTGGGCCCACTACCTCTGGCTCTTAAGGCAATGTTTGTGAGTGTTTTCACAGGCAGGAGTACTTGTGCCATGAGAGGTTTTTGCCCCCTTTCCTTCCCTTCATCTCTTTTGGGTCATCTTGGTCCAAGCAAAATGTTCCAGGTAATAATTCCTGCCCTGAATTGGGCACCCTGTCCAAAGTGGGGGACCATCCCTAACTCTGCTAAGCCAGCATTTGAACCCTGCGTCTTTTAGCTCCAGCCTGCACCTGGCCATTGCCACCATCTTCTTCACCATTTGACACACAGAGACATGATACGAATTTTTCCCCTGGGGGGGCACCCTTTGTTGACAACGACCTTTCCCTGCCGCCACTCTTGTGGATTTGAAAGTCTCGTTTTTGCAAGTTTGGCAAAGAGAGGAACCTGTGCCTGGCTGTACCACTTTCCTCCACAATCAGAGGCACACAGAATTGGGTTTTATTTTACTTGCCCTAACCCATTCAACATCTCTGTGTGTACAAAGTGTATTTCGTAGAGAAGTGGACCAGTCTTGTGTAGACTGGTACTGGCATGATTTTTGTGATACATGTGAAACTACATGTCTAGTTTGAAATGGCACAGGTCATGCTATGCTTGGGTTTCTTGGACGTTGGTGGTTGAAGTGGCTGTGGTGGACACATACAGCCCCTCCCCCTGAGAAGAGTGTCTTCTAGTTCTGTGGCCATTCCACCTGAGAGGACAACTCTTCCTCTTTCCTACTCTTGGTTGTATAAAAGCTCTTCTAGGCTTGATTGATTCTCCTTCCCGTCTTCCTCAGTGTACAGAAAAGAGAGAGGGGAAGACTTAAGACGTTCACTCCTGTCCCCTGTAAATAGAAGTAGGTTGTGATGTGCCTGTGGACCTCTCATTGCTGTGCCGTGGCTCGTGATGTTTTTATGTTCTTTCTTTTAAAAAAGATATGATTTTTCAGTTGCTTGTGAGTTGTTACTGATACATGTATATATACATATATACACACAGAGAGACATTTAAAAAGAGAAAGGTCAACAGAGGGAGGGCAGGCAGCTGTTGTCACCCTGAGTTGCTCTGCAGCTTTGGAGATGTGTGCAATCCTTCCAGGTTGCCTTGGAAAATCAACTGAGAAAAACTTTTTTTAAAAATGCATTCCTTCTCCACTTTTGAGACATGCCTGCTTGCTTTTGGAAATGGATGAGGGTGGGTGGGAATGATCTGGACAATCTACTTTTCCAGCCCAGTAAACTGAAACTTTTTCTCCCGATGCATAGCAGTGCAACTTGGTGGCTGAATTCTGTCAACAACCCTTTGCTCGTGTTCACTTCTGCTCCCTGCCCTAATTATCCTCCTCTTAATTTTTAATGGAAACACTGGAAGGTTTGTTTTACGGATACTTTGACACAAGTTGTCCTCTTTCTCTCTCTCTTTTGTGAAGTTTACTTCTATGGGGAAAAATATGCTGTACTGTATTTAAAAAAAAAAGTCAGATGTGTCAAATTCAGTTTCCTATAAACAAAAGCAAAAAAAAAAAATCACTGTACTAAACGGATATGTGAAGAAATAAAATTGGCTGATCACAAAAAGGATTTGATATGATGAGTTAGTGTGAAGGTGGAGTTTTAAAACCTCATCTGTTGGCGGAGGTGCTAGTGATGGCTTGTAGGTTCAGTGTCACTCATTTGAGAAAAAGGAGACATGGCTTGATGAAAGTGAGACAGAACCTGCCTGTTTACATCACATGTCAGGGCAGAAACATCAGTATGCTTTCTATTGCCTTCATGCTCTAATCTGGTGACTTTCCGCTCAGTCCTTGTTATGAACCAATATTCAGATTTTTAAGTGCATCCCTGGTGGCAAACTTGCCCCAGCTCTCCAACACCTTTCCCAGTTGGCACCCCACCATTCCTGATCCATCTATCTGCTGGACTGGGAAGAGGGGTCTTGGTTTGATCTTGCCATTCCCAGAGCTGTGAGATGAAGTTCTGGACTCCAGGATCCCAGTTCCAACACATCCCAACCATTCCTGCCCTTGTGCTGTGCCCTGTCTCCAGAAAAGGGACTATTGTGTGCAAGTCTACTCATGTGTTAAGTATAGAAATTTTAGTCAAAAGGTTGACCCCAAAAACCTGAGTCGACTTATCAATGGGTCAACGTACTATACTTTAACTCTTATCAAAAAAGGAAACATCCCTTGGTGAAAAGTGAGAGCTTAATCCCTCCTTGGATCACCTAAAATAAGCACCAAGCCCATTCTACTCTTACCCAGCCAAGCTTTAGGGTGAGGACAAACAGTTATGCCTGCTGGAATTTTGTAAGTTCTTTGGCATAATTTTTCTTTGCTCCATCCTTTACATCCTTCGTTACACGCCCCTAAGTTTTACCCTCTACTTATCCACAGGTCAAAGAGCATAGTGGTTTCAGCATTGGACTAGGACAATGGGAAACTCCTGGCTCAGCCATGGAAACTCACTGGGTGACCTTGGGCAATTCACACTCTCAGCCTCAGAGGATGGCAATGGCAAACCCCCTCTGAATAAATCTTGCCAAGAATATCCCTTAGGGCCGTCATAGGTCGGAAATGACTTGAAGGCATACAACACACATCCACAGGTCATTATCAAAATCCATAATTTGGGCCCCAAAATCTGCCCTCAATTTATAGTTGAGCCTAAATGTTAATTCCCCCTCCCTCACACACACTCATGGAAGAGCCAGAAATATGTTTCTCTCCTTGTTCTGCAATAAGGCAATTACTGTTTTTCTTTAATTAGGAAAAATCAATGATTTGGCATTAATTCCCCCCCCCCCGGCAAATAAATTAGGAGGGACAGGATCTCAGTTTGGACATCAGCACCTGTTTCATCACATGTTCATCACTCTGGTTCCAAGGGGAGTCTGCTCTGCCTCCATAAGATCTGCTCTTCCCACACAGGTCCTGCCTGGGGCTGAAGGATAGAAGAGGTGGCATTCCTTTGGCTTTCCATATCTGCTGGATTTCAGTCAGACAGATTGCTCCTCACAGCGATAAGTTCCTGTCTACACATTCAAATACTTTTTGGAACGGGTGCAAGATTCCTGGAGATGCAGAAGAGGTGAAACCTACACTGGATTCAGAACCCAAACAAGTCCTCCTTCCATCCGTACAGGCCCGTTGGCACTTCTCATCCGGCTGTTTGGATTTCAGCACTACAAGGTTTGGAATCTTCCTCCAGGCTGAGGGACGGATGTTTAGGCTAAAGAGAAGGAGAGAGAAAATAGAAGCTGAGAGGCAAGATGCGGGGAGCAGCTTTTAACCCAAGCTGGTGGTGCATCAGGCTGCTTGGCTGTAACTAAGTGTGCTCATCAAGGTTGTTTTTAGTTTTCCTTCTGGCACTCAGGGATGGGGATGAGTCAACTCCAAAAGAGGAAACATACTGATTAGTATGGAGTTGAAGCCCAGTGAGAAGGGGTGGATGATGTGTCTCTTCATCATCCCATTTTGCTGAGATTCAACTCCAGGTCTGCCTGAATTGTCCCTGCTGGTCAGAGGAAAGCAATAAACTCAAAACTGCCCATGGGTAGCTTGCCACAGGGCAGTGAGAATGTGGTCCCTGGGCTGCTCTGAATGGTGGTGAACTGTAATAGTCTTGTGGTTGGCCCCAAGCCCCTATCAAACATTATTAGAGATGTACACACTCCCATGTCCATTTTGTGTCTCCCCTTGTCTGCAAAGCAGGGCAAGGAATCTCTTCCTTTGTTCTCCATAGAGAGAATTCTCATGATTACTGATTTTTTGGCCACTGCCTTCCCTAGCTCCAGAATCTTTAATTGTTATTGCCAGCTAGCCTTACCCCCCCCCCCCCAAAATACCAAGGGAATGAAGGCACTGCCTTACCCTGGCTGTGTTCCCAGTTAAGGTGTGTGTGTGTGTGTGTGTGGAGCACCTGTCTTTCAAGAAAGGAAAAAGCATCCCAAGAACTTCCGTTGTTCAGAGAGTTCCTCATCTGCCCTACAGTGTCTTCAGCAGCTTTCTCCACAGCCAATCAGCAATACTGATCTGGATTAAGAGGGTGATCCATGGGGAAAGAACAACTCTAGCCCCTTTAATGGGGGGAGGTCTAGACCTAACTGTTCCCTCTTTAGAGGGCAAGGACCATAGCTGAACAATGGACAGAGAGACAGAGTAGAGAATCCACATAAACATGAAGAAGAACCTTTATGGTAAGAGCTGTTCAAGAGTGGAATGGACTGCTTTGGAAAGCTGGATTCTCTGGAGGTCTTTAAACAAAGATTAGATGGGCATATCTCAGGAGTGGTGTAGTTGTATAGTGGGTTGTATAGTTAGAGAGCCAGCATTGTGTAGTGCAGGGGTCGGCAACCTAAGGCCCACGGGCCGGGTGCGACCTGTGTAGGCCTTCGGACCGGCCCTTGCCCGGTCCTGCCGCCGCCGCCGCCTTTCGCAGCTGCGGGGGTCCTCTGGGGCGCCATTTTGGATTCCAAAATGGCGGCTGGAGTCTCGCGCAACCTTTCCCTCTCTGAGGTCCGGCGTGGTCGAGGGAGCCCTCCTGGGGGACCCCGCAGCCGCCAAAATGGCGCCCCACCCCACACGCCGCCAAGGAGGGCTGCCCTGGGCCTTCCTTGGGCCCGGTGCCTTTCCTGCAGCCCTCCTTGGCGGTTTGCGGGGCTGCAGGAAAGGCACCGGGCCCAAGGAAGGCCCCTAGCCGCCCCGCACGCCGGCAAAGAGGGCTGCTCTGGGCCTTCCTTGGGCCTGGTGCCTTTCCTGCAGCCCTCTTTTTAGCCCCAGAAAAACTCATGATAGGTTCACCTTAGGGCTGCCATATGTTGAAAACAACTTGAAGGCACTCGTCAATAACATGTGTTTTTGTAGCAAGGGGCTGGAGTGGATGGCATTTGCAGTGTCATGCCCTGCCAGGAGGAGGAGGAGTCAGAACCTCCTCTGGGACCTGAGCCTGCAGCAGTGGAGCCCCAGCCCGGCCTCAGTTCTGCTTTGCCAGCTTCAGCAGATGATGATGATGATGATGATGATAATAATAATAATTTATTTATATCCCACCCCTTTGAGATCAATCGGGGTGGCTAACAGCAATAAAATATACACACACAACGAAATCTAATTCCCTCCCCCTCCTTAAAAAGCTCTGCAGCCAAGCCTCCCAGCAGCAGAATCTTTGGACATGGAAGAAGATCAAGGGACTGTGCCTACCTTCAGTCAGCGTTGAGTAGAAAGGGTGAGCCTTCAGCGTTGGAGGAGACTTTATGAAAAACACCGAAGTAATCAGCCTCAGCTGAGCTCCTGCAGCTTGGGGATTTAAGCAGGTGCAGAAGAGCTGCCTCGGTGCCAGAGATTATCTGAGCTTCCTAGCAAAAGCCTCTGCCTCTCCTTGTTCCTTGGCCTGAAACCTTGACTCTCGGACTGCTGGCTTATCTTGGACTTCTGGAACCCCTGACCTTTAGACTGCCTTGCCACTCTGCTTCTCTGGAACCCTAGACCTTCAGACTGCTTGACCATTTGCTGGCTGAACCCTTGGATTGGTAATTCAGACCTTGCTTTCTTACTTTGCATTGGCAAGACTTTCGTTTGCCTTCTACCCTCACATGTAAGGGCGGTTCGACAGTGGAACACACTCCCTCGGAGAGTAGTGGAGTCTCCTTCCTTGGAGGTCTTTAAGCAGAGGCTGGATGGCCATCTGTCGGGGATGCTTTGATTGGGAGTTCCTGCATGGCAGGGGGGTTGGACTGGATGGCCCTTGTGGTCTCTTCCAACTCTATGATTCTATGATTCTATAAGATGCTACTATCAGCCCTCTTGGTGGATTTCCTGGATATGCAGTCCCTTCCAACTCAAGAGTCTATGATTCCATGTGAGGGCTGGGCAACTTTTTTTAAAATATACTTTTTTATTAGCAAGTCAGGCAACTTTTTGATCGTAAGAGCTCTTCAAGAGTGGAACAGACTGCATTGGAGAGTGGTGGACTCTCCATCTTTGGAGATCTTTAAACAGAGATCAGATTAACATATTTTAGGAGTCCTGTGGTTGTGTATTCCTGCCTGGCAGAGGGTTGGATTGGGTGGCCCTTGTGGTCCTTCCAACTCTGATTCTGTGCCTGGTATAGCCACTATTTCTGGTTCCTTGTCTCAACATAAAGCAGGAAGAAGCAACCCTACTTCTTCTGCACTACAGTCTGAGTCACAAATCCCACCCACCCCACCCCCCGGTAATCCCTCATGGCTGCACTCACCCGATGCTTCAGGTACGACAGGTAGGTGTCCCAGCCAAGAGTGATGACGTTCATGTAGATCACACGGTACTTGGGGGGCAGGAACAGGAAGTTGACCAGCTGGGCCGGTGGCCACACACACCAGTCCATCTGGAGAATAGGGAGGGGAAACTAGATCAGTTGTTCTGGTGATCAAAAGGGAACCAAGAACCAGGACGACTCAAGGGGAGAGAAACCTACCTTGTAGAACTCCCAAAAATTCTCCTCCAGCTCCTGCCAGCTGTGCTCCAGAGTCTGCCCTTCCATAGTCCCCATCCCTGCAGACAGAAAGGAAAAGGAGGTAGCAGGAAGGGCTGCACACAGGTCTTTGCCCCAGAAGGCCAGGCTTCAAGGAGGATCATCCAACCCTCCACAGGGAGCTTCAGATTGGGGTGGGGAGGCAGCTGTTGCTCAGGGGCCAGGTCCCCATTTTGCACATAGGAAATCGTAGTGTCAGTCTGTAGCATCTCCAGGAAGGGCTGAAAAAAACTAAAACCTAGGAGCTGCTAGCGAATGCTGACAATACAGCTTGATGGACCAGCAATTTGACCTTTTAATGTGGCAGTTTCCTGCTTTTTTTCCCTATAGGGAGTACATTTTCTTTGAGATAAATCCATAGAGTTTACTACCATCAGTGGTCAGGTAGTAAACCGACCCACAGCAGAGGCAGGGTAAGCCTAGACCAGCTGTTGTGAAGCATCCTCCACAATGGCTTCCCACAGGCCACCAGTGCAACAGGAAGCTGGACTAGAGAGGATTCCTTGGCTTTCCACTTCTGTTTTACTCATCTGTACCCAGTGAATTTTTGGCTGCCGCCTCCCCCAGCCGCAGAATCCTTCATTGCTATTGTTAGTTAGCCTTACCCAAGAAATACCAAATCCCCAGTGCTGGGGAGGCCACGATCTGATCGATGAAAACCTTTTTCAGGACAGATCGGATGCCGCTGAAGCCTGCAGCAGGGAAGGCCTGATCCAGCCACAGGTACCAGTAGTGCATCAGTGGGCCCATGCTGCAACCAATGGCGAACATACGAGCTGTAGGGCAAAAGATACACATACATCTTCATTACCAAAACACAAAACGAGACAGTGATAACTTCAAAGCAAGGAAGCAAACAAGCTCTCCCAAAAACACCCCAAAGATGGTTAACTGACAATACTATGTCAGTGTAACACACAAACACCTGCAGTGTTATTGGCTGTTTTCATTTTAAATTCTTAAGAAGTCTTTCTTGGTGGCTCTTCCCAGGCTCTGGAACTCTCTTACTAGGAAGGCTAGTATGCTCCCACCCCCTTTATTTTCCTCCTAAGAGCAGCAAACACCTTTTTATTCAAATCAATGCTTTTGACATCCAGAGATTTCTTTACAATTATAATTTGTTTGTGTGTAGACATTATACTTTTTTATATCATCAAAATCAAAGCTGTCCACCTAGACAGACACAGACACATCTATCTGCAGTATATTTCTCATTGTGGGCAGCTCTGAGAACATCTATGTTAATAGAAAGCATGTAGTTTTCAAGGAAATAGCCATGTTAATGTATTTCAGCATGGAAAAAGGTGGAGGAATGAAGGAACACCTTTGAAGCTGATTTATTATAGAATGAGCTTTCAGTCTGCATGCCCATGAAGGCTCATGCTAAAATAAACCAGTCTCAGGCACTGGAGGATTCCTTTATCTTGCCTTCCCACTTTCCAATGGAAGGCATAGAATCTGAACGTGAGAAATGCATCTGTTAGTAGATGCATTAGGCATTTTAGCCAAAAAGAAATCATGAGGAAAATCTCAAGCCCAGTGGGCAGGGGGAAAGGTTCCTTTTGAGGAGACGTCTGAAGGACTGCTTGTAAGAAATGCCTCCATATCTTCCTCCCCAGATGCCAAATCAGGTATGAACTTTGGTCTCTGAGGAAGGCCTTTCGCTCAGTGATAGAGCAACTAACTTGCACACAGAGAGGGAGGAAGGTGGAGAGAAGCCTTTGACTGAGCTAAATCCTTGGAGGTCTATCTGAGCACAGCATTGTCAACTTTGACCGGCAGCTGCTGTGGCCCTTCAGCAGTTCAGCAGGACTGGGGATTCCTCCTGGGATAATTCTCTCCTGGGAGTCTCCCGTTCAGTAACTAACCAAGCTAAGTTTCCAAAAACTTTCCATGGGGTGTGTATTTATTATAATTTAAAATCATAGAGTTGGAAGAGTCCTCAAGGGCCATCAAATCCAACCCCCTGCCATGCCAATTTACTTTATTTATATACTGCCTTTCTCCCAAAATATGACCTGTGCTAAAATAAATCGTGCTCATGTGTGTTCAGGATGGTTCTGTGTTAGTAGGTGGGATTATTACACTTTTTAACATCCCCCTAATGAGGATTATTTGGGCAGTGTATACCTTGCTGTTACTCTAAAATATAACAGTAATGATAAAACTGTGATGGAGAAAGCAAGATATAAAACTTTGATTATACCCAGCAGCATAAAATAAAACATCTCAGCATATAAAACCAAACTAAAACCAGCAGAAAAGTATGACTGAAAATGTGCGAAAACACAGTGAAAGCAGTTCTTAAAAATACATGGGGGAATAAAAATGGCATTGTACTGGCCCTGAAAAGATCACCCATGTTGACCTCAGATTAGTATCTTGGAGGACTGGGGGATTCCTCAGGCAGGGGGCTGCCACCAACAAAGCTCTTCTCCCTGAGAGAAGCAGTATCAGCCCCAGGTCACAACCCACACCAGAAACAGGTGGAGTTGTAAAAGCAGTAGGGACAGAGTTCTAGTGGTGGAACAAGCTGTTTTGGAATGCAGTCCTACCAGTGCGGGCCAGATCTCGCTTGCGTTTGGGGTCCTTTCTCATCTCCCAGGCTTGTCGGAGTGTGTCCCCTGCGGCCAGCAGCCCTCCGCAGCTCACAGTGTTGGTGACCAGGAGGAGGCGGCCATGGAAAAGTGGCTTCCAGTAGGCAGAGACCCCCACAAAGAGCTGCCTGCTTCGGGCCAGCATCACTCTGGGGGCCTCTGCTCAGGCTGGTTCACCTCCAAGATCTGCAAGAGTCTGAGGAAACAGGGAGAGAACCAAAGAGAGATGAGATGAAGCTAAACAGAGCTCTGGAAACAATGGCCTACAAGCAGTGCTGCTAATGATCACTGGTTTACTTTTGGGAGTTCCTTTTCCAAAGAAACATCACAGGTAAGAGCCAAGGGACTTTATTGGTGTCATGAGCAGTTTCCGGTTACATTTTTAGAGATATTTTGACCAGTTTTTCAAGCTACATGACATTCTCTTCCCAGTCCAAAGATTTTTCCTCTTTCAAAGCAAAGTAACTAACAGAAAAGCAACAGGCAACAGCAAGTTACCTTTTCAATGTCATAATGACTGTGCTAGTCTATGAGCGTAATAAAAGATTCTACTATAATGTCACAATGAGTAATAGGAATTAATACTTTCCTAAAAATTAACTTTCCAAGCTTTGCTGTTTCTTGGGGAGGGACAAATCTGTAGTCACCCCAGCTGAGAGCAACCCTGTATGTAATAATATTTATTATTACAATCCATAGACCCATCAATACAAGCAACAAAACATTGTACAATGTCAAATAGGATAAAATTTGGCATTCTGTAAATACAATAAAACTGATATACTCAATAAAAGCTTTATAGTTATCTCTGGCTAATATTAGTTTTTCCCCTCTTAATTACCAAAGACAGCAAACAGTCAGGAATTCTGGGAGCTGAAGCCCAAAACATTTGGAGAACCAAAGTTTAGGAACCATTGCACAGAACTTTAACATAAAACTTATCCGATCGGCCACAGAGATGACTTAATAGAGATTAACTGTTCAAAACTGCATTGTGGTTTGAGTACTGGACTAGGACTCTGGAGTCCAGGGTTCGATTCCTACCTCTGCCATGAAACCCAATGGGTGAACGTGGGCAAGTCGCACTTCCTTAGCCTCAGGGGAAGGCAATGGCAAATCTCCTTTGAAGAAACTTGCCAAGAAACCCCCATGATATGGCCTTAGGGTCGTCATATAACATGGGTCAGAAATGACTAGAAGAAACATAACAAGAAGAGAACGACCCTGTGTGCATTTCCCCTTCTTGTGAACCCTGCTATTTCCAAAGAGTCCTCCTATCAGATCCAAGATGGCAGCTTAAGGAAAGGAACGACCGAGAACGAAGGCAGCCAGGTGATACTTCAGTTCTCTTCCTCCTGCTTTTCATGTCTGCAGGCAATCGGCAATACCTGCAATGTATGAAATCATTCCACCATACTCAGGACCAAAGATCTCCCCTCAATAAAACAAATCACCTGTCCTGGGGCAAGGAAAATAACAGGATAGCTTGCTTTGTTGCAGAAGGCATTTCCCTCTGTTGCAATTTAACCTACATTGCATTGCACTGCACAAACTTCATGCTCTCCTCCTCCAATTTTTCTGTCATGTTTTTGGAGAGCCGTATGTCCACACAGCAATAGAGGCACACTTCTAAGGAACAATGGTGTGGGGGGAAGGAAGGGGTTTGGGGGAGCCTCCCACCCATGCCTCCTTTCATTTTGTTGCTGTTATGATAACATCCCAAATCCACAAAACAGTGACGCCTTTACTGAGCCAACAGAAGACAGGGCTGCACCTGGATTTGTTTCTGTTGTGTGCCTTCAAGTCATTTTTGACTTACGGAGACTATAAGGTGACCCTATCACGGGGTTTACAATACCACTCTACTGTACTCTCTTATAGTGCTGTTATTCCACTTCAACTGCCATGGCTATTCCCTGGGGCATTCTGGGGTTTGTAGTGGAAGAGCTAGTGTGGCGTAGTGATTTGAGTGTTGGACTACGACTCTGGAGACCAGGGTTCGAATCTCACCTTGGTTATGGAACTCCACTGGGTGATCTTGGGGAAGTCACACTCGCTCAGCCTCAGAGGATGGCCGTGGCAAACCTCACTTTAACAAATCTTGCCAAGAAAACTCATGACAAATTCACCTTAGGGACGCTATAAGTCAGAAATGACTTGATGGCATAGAACAACAAAAGGTGTGTGTCTGGGAATTCTAAACATCTTTCCTTAAACTGCAAACATCCCAGGATGCCACCGCAGTAAAAGTATTGTAGAATCATAGCGCTATAAGAGATAGCACCATATAGTCCTTGGCCAGATTTGTCCAGAAGGGGTTTGCCACCATGGCCTCCCTCTGCGGCTGAGAGTGTGTGACTTGCCCCAGGTCAGCCACTGGGTTTCCATAGCCTCCATCTGAGGCTGAGAGAATGTGATTTGCCCCAGGTCAGCCAGTGGGTTTCCATAGCCTCCCTCTGAGGCTGAGAGAGTGTGACTTGCCCTAGGTTAGCCACTGGGTTTCCATGGCCCAGCGGAAAGAGGATTCCGATCCCCACAGAAAATAAATGCCTTGCACTCTGCACATGGTCAGGGGGCATTCGCAGCACTCTCCTCCTCCCTCCCAGCTGCTTGATCCTTGACCTCTCACCTTCCTACCTTCCACTGGGGTCGCCAACGCTGCTGCCGTAAACGAGGCTTCCAGAGGGACGAAGGTTCTGCCGGCGAGTGGGCGGGCTAGGGAAGTCACGTGCCATGGTGGGGTTCTGCCGGCTAGTGGGGCTCTCTAGCCATATCACTTCCGGTCTGTTCGGTGGTGCGTGCTTCCTTTGGGTCTGTACCGGCTTCGTGAGCATGCGCAGTGGCGCCCGTGGTTTCATTCGAGGAAAATGGCGCGAAGGGTTCTTCCCGGCGGGTGAGGAAAGCGGGTCGGAGGCCGCTGAGGGAGGGGCCCCGGGGCTTTTTCCCTCACGCTTTCTCGCCCTTTTGTCTCCTCAGGAAGACCGCAATGCCTGAGGCGGAGCCCGGGGCCAGGCCGAAGCAGAGAGGTGAGCAGAATTGTACATTTGTTTATAACTATTCTTAAGTGTATTCCTTTACCTCCTTTATATTGAAGTGGGTGATAAGAGATGTTGAGAAAGGTATTACAAATATACTACCATAGTATTCAATATATATTGGATGCAGTGGCTCAAGTGGTAAAGAGGCTGACTGTTGGTTGCAAGATGGGCAGGTTGGCACTTCGAGGCTCGGGTGCCGCATGATGGGTGAATTCTTATACAGCTATATGCAAAATTGTGAGCGCTCTATATTGGAAAGGAAGAGCAAACCGTATTAAAATAAAACAGTGGGGTATTGGCAGTTCGAGGCCCGGGTGCTGCATGATGGGGTGATCTCCAGTCACTAGTCCCAGCTTCTGCCAGTTCCAAAGCATGCAAATGCAAGTAGATAAATAGGTACCACTTTGATGGGAAGGTAAACAGCGTTCTGTGCAATCATGCTGGCCATATGATCACAGAGCAGTCTCTGACAATGCTGGCTCCCTAGGCTTAGTAACGGAGATGAGCATCAGCCCCTATGGTCATACATGACTTGACAACCTTGTCAATGGGGAATACCTTTACCTTTATTCAATATATGCAAACTGTAATTGCTAGAGATGTGCTTTTGACTTTTGCCCCAGAACCCTTTGCTAAAGGCCTCTGTTATAATGCTGACAACATAGAGACTTAGGGCCTTTGCAGACTGTCAGAAATAGTGCACATTAAACTGAGGCACTGCCCTGGCTCAGTGGTAGGGAATCATGGGAACTGTAATTTATTGTGGCACCAGAGCTCTCTGACAGAGAAGGCTTAATGTCTCAGAAAAAAATACAATTCCCATGACTCCCTAGCACTGAACCAGAGCAGTGCCTCAATTTAATGTGCACTATTTCTGGCAGTCTGCAAAGGCCCTTAGTGTCTTCCTGCCTATGTGTTCAGAGACCTTGCATAGCTTCCTTGCTTCTATAGTCAGTGATTTTTCCTGTTCTTTGTACAAGTTAGATAAAGAGGGAACGGCCAAAGGCCAGCAAACAGACAGATCACAAAGTTCTGTACGAATTGATAAGTAACCGTTTGTGATGTAAAAGAGTTTTTTACACCTATGTATAAAAGAAAGAGTTTTGTTCTCCTGGGGGGGGGGCTTGATTCTTTGGGAGAGGACTCCATCAAGCCTCATAACCATTTTTAGTAAAGTCTGCTCTTTTTCATCCTACCTTGGTCTCAAGTCTCTGTTTAGAGAATCAGCTACAATATGCCCTCTTTCTCCCAGGGTGGGACCCCAGGCAGCTTCCTGAGGTCAATTAAAATTGCCTGTTACCTGATCCATAGCATCGCACTGGATTGATGCGCCTTCATGTGCTTCAGCGCTGAAACTGGCAAGAAGAATTTCTGCACACTCTTAACAAAACTTCCTTCCTTCTGCAATTAAACTAAAGTAAATGTATTTTTAATTAAATTAAATTATAAATTAAACTAAACTAATTAAATTAATCAATTAAATGCCTTAACATGCTTCATAGCTGAGCCTGAAAAGGGGAATTTCTGCATTAGTGCTGACTTAACAAAACTTCCTTCCTTCTGCAGGGTGTCCATATGCCTCTTAGAAAAGCCAGTTGATTTCATTGTGTCAGTTTGCCTCCATCTTCTTTCTCTCTATTTCTTTTTCCTTTCCTTTTGGTTGTGTGTTGTTGTTTTTTAGGGGGAAGAGTCGTGCCATCCCGGTACATGCAGTATGAAAAGAAAACAATGGGGAAGGTGAGGCCCAGCTTTGGAACCACTATTTTTTCAGTGTTCCTATTTGTTTGTTATATTTAAGACTGTAAGGCCTTTGGCGTAATAAAAGCTAATTATTTGTATCTTAAAAAGGGAGCAACCACATTATTAATGTCGTAAGTTTGAAGACCAGAGCGGTAAGTTATTTTATTATAGGAGTGACTTAGGGCCAAAACACCCTGCAGAAATAATCCAGTCTGAGACCACTTTAACTGCCTTGCTCAGTGCTAGGGAATAATAGGAACTGTAGTTTGTTGTGGCACCAGAGCTCTCTGATAGAGAATTCTAAATGCCTCACAAAACTACAGTTCCCAGAATTCTCTAGTATTGAGGCAGGACAGTTAAAGCGGTCTCAAACTGGATTATTTCTGCAGGGTGTTTTGGCCCTGAGTTTACCTCTCTGTTCTTAAAAGTTATGAGCTAATATTGCTCACAAATTAGGCCTTTGTTTGTTTTCTTCTTCTACCACATTGCTGAATTATGTCTAGGAGTGCAGAAAAGACTCCTTTTTCCTATAGGCAAACTCTTTTTCTGTTCTAATAGAAGAAATAGGCAGGATTTTTCTTCGTTTTATGCATTGCTTAGAGAATCATAGGTATTTTCTGAGGGCTAAATAATAAGACTGGAGGAAAGTAAAAAGTGGTTGCTAGCCTCAAAAAGAACAGAATTTGGGGACTTCTTATTCTCCAAAAAGGGGGAAATCAGGAAATGAGAGAGAGGATGAGTTGGTGCGGGGATCTATTGCCAATCTTATCTTTTTTCTTTGACTTTTAATAGAGAATGCAAAGAAAAATGAATTTGTATTAGTTCATGATACTGGGAAAGGTAATTGTGAGGGCTAAACGTCCTCTTTTTTCTTCTTGCAAAGTAAACCCTACTAAAACCAGAGGAGCTTTTTCTCGTGTTGACATGCTTGGGATTGAGAGGCAAGACTCAGATGTGAATTGGCTGATTACAGGAATGTGTTCACACATGCCCTCACATGCACCATTCTCATATCCTAAATCTCAACAGTAGTCTTTTAGCAGGGGGCTGCTAACTTAATCTCTATGTATGTTTAATTTGCAGTCTGCCTCAGATACCAGCCTATCCTTCCTCAAGGGTGTGGAACAGGTTGCCTCTCCCAAAAGACCATTCGTTCAGTTTCAGAAATGCAAAACTTCAGCAGGTAGGCTTGGATTTCTCTGAGCTCATTGCTGCTTTTTTCATTTAACCTGCAGTTGCTGGTGTGGAGCTCTAATGGCTTCCTAATTTCACAGAACCTTGGTGCATGTCACACCCCAGGAAAAGCGATTCCACCTAAACATTAGGAAGACCTCCCTGATGGTAAAAGCTGTTCAGCAGTGAAAGGCATTGCTGCTGCCTCAGAGTGTGGTGGAGTCTCCTTCTTTGGAGGCTGTTTTTAAACAGAGGCAGAATTGTCATCTGTCACAGGGAATGCTTTGATTGTTCTCCCTGCATGGTAGAAAGTAGTTGGACTGGATGGCCGTTGGGGTCTCATCCAATTCTATGATTCCAGAAAGCATTCTGAGTGACAGCATAATTTGTGGCCCTGGCTAAAAGTGGTTGAACACTGCTAGTTCTGTATGAAGAAAGTGATCCGAATTGCACCCTACAATTCCCAGGGCTCCTGGCTCTGTTATGGGGGAAATGCAATACTCCTTAGCAGAACTTGGAAAAAATCACTTTTTTCCCAGCTACAGCTCCCATAACACTCCTTGACCATCGGACTAGAAAACCTCTGGCAGCTGTAGGTAGCTTTTTCAAGCTTTGCTCTTTAGCAAAAGGCTGCCTGTTTCTTAAGGTAGCTTGTCAACCATTTTGGCAGTGAGCTATATTCAGCTTAGGTTCAGGTTGTCTAAAAGATTGTATCTCCCCCCATATCAGCCTATCCAAGTTTCAAGATCTTTGGGAGAGGATTTTCTCTCTGTTCCACCATCATCATAGTTATGACTGGTGAGGACCTGGAAACAGGGCCTTCTTGGTGGCTGCTCCCAGACTGCAGATCTCTGGCAAGGGAGGATCGGTTGGCCCTCTCCCTGCATTCCTTTCACCAACAAGCAAAGACCTTATTCAAATAGTACTTCAAGTTTTAACTGGTTTGGATAGAGCAAGTGGTACGTTTTAATATGTTTTACTTGTTTTAAGTTAATACTTTTAAGTGGGTTGAGTTTAATGCTTTTTTAATTTTTTTGTATGGCTGTTTTAGCTGTATTGTTTTAATGTGTGGGGAGAAAGCAAAGCAAAAGCAAAGCAGCTTCATTTATATACCGCTTCATATCGTGCTATGGGATGTCTAAGCAGTTTACAACTGTAAGCTCATTGCCCCCCAACAGTTGGGTACTCATTTTAGCAACCTCAAAAGGATGCAGGCCTGAGTCAAGCCTGAGCCCTGGCTAGTATTGAACTTGCAACCTTGTGGTCTATGAGTGAGTGGCTGCAGTACAGGCATTTAACCACTGCGCCACCAGGGCTCTTAAAAGCAGAATATAAATAAAATAACTAAATAGATAAGTAAAAAATTTTGGTCTGCTCACTTGGGAGCAACAGAGGCTTCTAGCAGTAGGGATACAAGCTGGCAGGATGGGGAAATGAGTCAAGGTCCCCAAAGGAACCCTTGCTTAAAAGGAAACTTTAAGGAGTGGGCAAAGTGCAGCCTTCTAGATGATGTTGGATTGCAGCTGCCAGTGTGCTTCATAACTGATGCTGTCCAACACCATCTGGAGGGCCACACTTTGCTTTCCCCTGGTCTACAGTTCTTTCAGTCAAAAACCTGAATGGAAAAATTTAACAGGGGTAACCTTCTTTTCCTTCAGAAACCACTTGTGGTGTGTTGCAGTCCACTATGCTGGACAGCTATGGGAGTGGCCGGCCCGACCTGGAATTCTCAGCCATTAAAGGTATGCCTGCTCTGGAGCTGCACCTGGGAGTTAATCTAGGAATCCTTTGGCAGCAGAGGCACCGCATGGGGCTTGCAGCAGCTGTCAGGAACGGAGGGCCAGTTCCCCATGACCAACACAGCATCGTAGTGTAATAGAAACTAGAGATTTATTCTGGATATTGAGAGAGAAAGTTCCCCATCCTGGTTCTATGTTAGAACTGAAGAAGATCCCCCTTGGACCATCAAAATACCTTCCTATCCTCCAGCCCCCTTTCCAACCTCTATTTCAGGGTTAGGCAACATTTCCCCTTTAAGGGCCAAGGGACTTCAGCTCCCAGAAGCCCATGTTCTCAGTCCCATGTTGGCCAATAGCTCCTGGGATTCTGGGAGCTGAAGTCCCTCGGCCCTTAAAGAGGAAAGGTTGCCTACCCCTGCTCTATCTCTTCGCTTTGATCCAGATCAAAGGGTCTTTTTCCTCTTTCCCTTCCTGTGTTATCTTTAAATCTCCCCTCAGGAAGAAATTTATCCCTGTTTCACAGCTCTGATCTGTGGTAGGAAGATTGAGGTCATAAATTACAACTCCTTTCCGGCCCCGTTTGTTTCCCAGGATTCTCAATAGTCCAAATATTATACTGTGTTCTTTACCACCATCAGAGGAGGAGCGAGAGGCAGAGCTTCTGAAGGCAAGCCTAGCACCAACTGCCCTTCTTACCACCATCAGAGGAGGAGCCAGAGGCAGAGCTTCTGAAGGCAAGCCTAGCACCAACTGCCCTTCTTAACCACCATCAGAGGAGGAGCCAGAGGCAGAGCTTCTGAGGGCAAGCCTAGCACCAACTGCCCTTCTTACCACCATCACAGGAGGAGCCAGAGGCAGAGCTTCTGAAGGCAAGCCTAGCACCAACTGCCCTTCTTAACCACCATCAGAGGAGGAGCCAGAAGCAGAGCTTCTGAGGGCAAGCCTAGCACAAACTGCCCTTCTTACCACCATCAGAGGAGGAGCCAGAGGCAGAGCTTCTGAAGGCAAGCCTAGCACCAACTGCCCTTCTTACCACCATCAGAGGAGGAGCCAGAGGTAGAGCTTCTGAAGGCAAGCCTAGCACCAACTGCCCTTCTCAGCACCATCAGAGGAGGAGTGCACTGCTTTATTTTATTTTGAAGAGGAAATTTAAAATGCACACTCTTACATAATTGTATGTTGGTGGCTAAAATTGTATATTGACGTCCCCTTGTTGTAGGGGAGAGGCTTGCGTACCCTAATGTAGTTTTGAGGTATGCTGGCGGTGGTATAATAGCCACCGGTAGGGCTTCCCATACCCGATAGGTCAAAACCGAAGGATCTGACAAAGAGCATCAAAGGGCAGGATGGACTCCCTAGCCTTATGGCAACCATCCCAGGAGAAGGAAGACTCTAATCCCAAACCTGGGCAGGTGGTGCTCGTCCAATCCTGTAAGATCAACCCTCTAAGATGGGGCAGCAACCTATGGCCCGTGGACTGGGTGCGGCCCGTGGAGGCCTTGGGACTGGCCCGTGGCCGATCCCGCCGCCGCCCAGTGCATGCCGGCGCACCACGTGTGAGTGCGGGCGCCATTTTTGCATCCAAAATGGCGCCCACGCTTGTGCATGCATATGCACGGCGGCGGGTGCCATTTTGAAATGCCAACACGCTGCCGTCGTGCACATGACGCACGATGCTGCCGCGTTGGGCGTTCCAAAATGGTGCCCACCACCATGCGCATGCATGTGCAAGCGCGGGCGCCATTTTTGCATCCAAAATGGCGCTCGCGTGCGCATGTACCCACAAGCGCAGGTGCCATTTTGGAAGGCCCCAGGGCGGTGGCGCAGTGCGAATTTGCAGGGCGCAGCTGCTGTGAGGCCTTCCCTGGGCCTTGGGAATGGCCCCCCTGCCCGTGCACCGGGCGAATTCGCACGGTGCACATGCAGAGGGGGCGTTCCCAAGGTCCTCCCGCCCGTGCGCCGGGCGAATTCGCACGGCACACGCACCGGGGGGCATTCCCAAGGCCCAAGGAAGGCCCCCCGCCCGTGTGCTGGGCGAATTCGCACGGCGCACACACGGGGGGGCGTTCCAAAATGGTGATCTGCGCGTGCATATGCGCACAGCGGTGACTGTCGAGCACATATGCGTGTGGGGAGAAGCATGCGCGCGTCCCCCCCAGCCCCCCGCACCATTGCCCCCCGGCAACAAAGGTTACAAACCCCTGATGTAAGAGGAGGAAACTCTAATCAAACCTACGACCCGAGGACCTCGTTGCTACCGTCCATGATTGCAAGGCCACAGCAGACGAACTTTTGGTTTAAAGGGTGAGGCCAGTTCTGTGCACGCTGTGCTCCACCAGAAAAATCTATTGCACTGGCTTGAAGGACAAATCCAATCTTCGAAAAAGCCCTGTAGCGATAGATGAGGGATGAAACGGCAGGTGTAAAGATGCACCGGAAGCTGCAGACCCAACCCTGCATGCAGGTGGTTCAGGACTTTGGTCACTTGAGGCTGACCTGGGAGATGACAGTCTTGTTCGGCAGCATCCTGAACTACAAAGCAGCCTTTTTAAGGAGAGCACTGCTTGCTCCATACGGAGAGGGGTCTAGAAAAGGTGGCCTAACAAAAGCTCATCCCCATTTACCCGGTTGGCTAGCCGAAGCCAACGGGCATCTTCTGATGCAGTCGAACAAAGACAAAGAAACAAAGGCACACACTGGCCTCCAAAGGTGTAAATAAACTGACGCTTGCATGCTGGAACATCAGAACCATGCAAGACTGCAGATAGTTGATGTCCTGAGCATCACTCTGCTCTAATATCCCATGAACTAGCACGACTTAATATTGACATCGCTGCTCTTAGTGAAGTTCGTCTCCATGAGGAAGGCAGCCTTAAAGAACACAGCGCCGGCTACACACTTCACTGGTCTGGCAAACCTAAAACTGAAAAACATATTTCAGGAGTAAGCTTTATGATTAAAAACTCCATTGCCTCCAAACTCGAAACCTTGCCAACAGGTCACTCTGATCGGATTATCTCCTTACGCCTCCCACATGTTGTTCTCTTCAGTATATATGCCCCAACTATGCAAGCCGACCCTGTAGAGAAAGACAAATTCTACACAGACCTATGCCACCTCATACAAAAAGTCCCTGTAGAAGATAAAATTATTATCCTTGGTGACTTCAATGCCAGAGTAGGAAAGAACTCTGAAGCCTGGAAAGGTGTTTTAGGCAAGCATGGTGTTGGAAATTGCAATGATAACGGACGCCTCCTGCTAGAGTTCTGTGCAGAACAACAGCTGGCTATTACAAACACTATCTTTCAGCAGAAAGATAGCTTGAAGACAACCTGGATGCATCCCCGATCCAAACACTGGCACCTCATTGACTATGTTCTAGTCCGCCAGAGAAACATTTGCGATGTCCATCATACTCGAGTGATGCTCAGTGCAGAATGCCAAACAGATCATCGCCTCGTAAGATGTAAACTAAATCTTCATCTCAAGCTCAAACCTGAGAGGGGTGGCCTCTTAAAGAGGAGACTCCAAGTCAACAATCTTCAACAAGCTACCATGATAGACAACTTCCAGGCAAATCTGCAAACAAAACTTGAAGACCACCCTACAGATTCTTCTCCTACAGTGCTTTGGCAGCATATCAAAAACAGTATCTTCCAGTCTGCGGAAGAATCCCTCAGGTTCTCCCACAAGAAAAATCAAGACTGGTTTGATGAAAACAACCAAGAGATCCAGGAGCTGTTGGCAAAGAAGAGAACTGCTCACCAGGCATACCTCGCCCAACCAACTTGCCATGTAAGAAAAGCAGCTTTCTGTCTCAGTGTAGTAAACTTCAACAAAAATTCCAAGATATTCAGAACAAGTGGTGGATCAATATAGTAGAAAAGTCACAACACTGTGCAGACCTGGGTGATCTTAGAGCAGGGGTAGGCAACCTTTTTGAGCTGGGGGCTGGGTCACTGTCCCTCAGACTATTGGAGGGCCGAAGTAAAATAAATAAATAATTTAAAAATAAAAAAATAATTCCTACATACACTGCACACATCATATTTTGAAGTAAAAAATAGAAATAATAGAAATTTTGCCAAGAAAATCCGAAGAAAAAATCATCATCATCATCATCAACAACAACAATTAAAAATGCTACCCTAAATAAAACAAACAAGTGCAGGGGTGGCATGAATGATTCAAGTGTCTGAGGCTGGAGTCTGCAGAGCTGGCCTCGAATCCCTGCTTGGCTATGCAAACCCACTTTGGCCAAGTCACAGTCTCTCAGCCGCAGAGTAAGGCTATGGCACACCCACTGAAGAAATTTTGCCCAGAAAACCCCTTTCCCCAAGGAAAGGCACCGGGCCCAAGGAAGGCCCAGAGCAGCCCTCCTTGGCGGCGTGCGGGGCGGGGCGCCATTTTGGCGACCGCAGAGGGCTCCCTCGACCACGCTGGGCCTCCGAGAGGCCCAGCGCAGCTGTGGGCCCCCCCCAGGAGGGCTCCCTCAACCATGCCGGGCCTCCAAGAGGCTCAGCATGGCCGCGGGGGCCCCCCAGGTGGGCTCCCTTGACCGCGCCGGGCCTCCGGGATGCCATTTTGGATTCCAAGAGTTGCCCCGGAGTCTCGTGCTACATTTCCCGTGAGACTCCGGGGTGCCATTTTGGATTCCAAAATGGTGTCCCAGAGGACCCCGTGGCTGTGAAAGGTGGTGGCGGCGGCAGGACCGGCCAGGGGCCGGTCCAAAGGCTTCCATGGCCCGCACCCGGCCCACGGGCCTTAGGTTGCCGACCCCTGTCTTAGAGGATTTTATGAAGCTCTTAAAACAGTGTTTGGACCTACTTATCAGGTTCAAAGCTCCTTATACAGTACAGATGGTCAAACACTAATTACTGATAAAACCTCCATCCTGAATCGATGGGCTGAACATTTTCAAAGTCTCTTCAGTGCCAACCGAGTAGTCCAAGGCTCAGCTATCCAACATATGATACAAAAACCGATGAAGAATGAACTGGACATAGCTCCCACTTTGGAAGAGACCCTTAAGGCCATATAGCAGATGAAAAATGGCAAGGCAGCTGGGATTGATGGAATCCTACCTGAAGTTTGGAAACACGGAGGTCATGTACTCCATGCCAAATTCCACGAACTCTTTGTGAGTTACTGGGGAAAAGGGGAACTGCCATCAGATCTCCGAGATGCAGTCATCATCACCCTGTACAAGAAAAAAGGAACAAAATCTGATTGCTCAAACTATCGAGGTATAACACTGCTCTCTGTTGCTGGAAAAATCCTTGCAAGGATACTCCTTTACAGATTATTTCCTGCTATTTCAGCAGGACTCCTTCCTGAAAGCCAGTGTGGCTTCAGAGCCAATAGGAGTACTACAGATACAGTATTTGTCCTTAGACAACTGCAAGAGAAATGTAGAGAGCAGAACAAGGGACTGTATGTAACATTTGTCGACCTCACCAAAGCCTTCGACACTGTGAGTAGAAAAGATCTATGGCAGATCCTGGAAAGACTAGGATGTCCCCCCAAATTCCTCAAAATGATTATCTTGCTACATGAGGGCCAGCATGGTCAAGTCAGATATGACGATGCTCTTTCAGAGCCCTTTCTAATAACTAATGGAGTGAAGCAAGGTTGTGTTCTTGCTCTAACTTTATTTACAATCTTCTTCAGCATGATGCTCCAAAGAGCTACAGCAGAGCTTGAAGAAGAAGACGGCATCTATATACGTTACCGTGTTGATGGTAGCTTATTTAATTTAAGCCATCTGAGGGCTTGCACTAAGACTCTAAACTACCTAGTCCGTGAGCTGCTCTTCACTGACGATGCTGCCCTTATTGCCCACACAGAAGCAGCTCTGCAGCGCCTAACATCCTGCTTCGCAACAGCTGCAGAGCTGTTTGGGCTGGAAGTCAACCTGAAGAAAACGGAAGTTCTCTACCAGCTTGCACCACAGGACAAACACCACCATCCCCACATTGCTGTAGGCAAATCTGTGCTTAAGTCCATTTAGCAGTTCACCTACCTGGAAAGCATCATCTCCTTAGAAGCCAAGATTGACAAAGAGATCGATCACAGATTAGCAAAGGCATATAGCGCATTTGGAAGACTTTACAAAAGAGTCTGGAGTAACAAATACCTGAGGCGAAGCACAAAAATCAGTGTGTATAGAGTCATTGTACTGTCTATTCTCCTTTACGGGTCTAAAACATGGGTCACCTATCGCCAACAGTTATGACTTCTCTAACGCTTTCTTCAGCACTGTATACGCACAATCCTAAATATACACTGGACTGACTATGGGCCTTTGCAGACTGCTAGAAATAGTGCAACTTGAGTCCACTTTAACTGGCCTGCCTCAGTGCTAGGGAATCATGGGAACTGTATTTTTTTCTGAGACATTGAGCCTGTCAGGGATGATGGGAGTTGTAGCTCTTCACCTCTGGCTCTAACTCACCACCTTGTTATGCAGCAGAGCTGACCAGCTTTGATCAGTGGTTGATGCTTCTTTCCCAAGCAGCAGAGTTTCAGAGAATAGGCTGAAGACCCTGACAAACTCTCCAAGCCTTCTCACTCTTCTTCCTGAGATGTCTCCAAACTTCTCCAGGATTCTTCTGGCTCTTGTATCTTCCCTCAAGACACCAGACAACTCAGTAGTCTTATATAAAAGATCTACTTTATTCTACTATATATAAATACTATATGCCCTACAAATCACAATATCTCCAAACAACTCCACACTACTCCACAATGTACATTAGCAAACATTGCAATTTATAGCCATTGTTAGACACCACCCACCAGTCAGTTTCCACCCAGTGGGTGTGTACATACATCTTGATTGGTCCACATAGATCATCCCATACCTAAGACCAACCCAAGTGTTTCATCACTTTACCTTGACCACTTAATGAGTCTCAGGTGTTTGCAATCTATCACAGGTGTTCTCAATATACCTTCTATAACTTTGTCCTTGGCTCTCAAGGCTTCTTAATTATATTATCTTTTTCACCTGTGTATCTTCCTGATTGCTCCTGCTTAGTCACTTTGACATTCACATACATATTTTTATTTCTATTACTGTATATCCCATGTTGCTTTTTCCTTAACAATCCCCTCCGAAATAAAATATTGTATGTGTCTTACAATGTCATTCCAACCATTTGTGTCAGTCTTTCATGTTTTTCCGCCGTCAATGCTTTTGTGAACAAATCTGCTATGTTGTGTTGTGTTTCTATATATCTCAATTCTCTTTTACCTTTCTGAACCATGTCTCGCACATTTTGATATCTTACTCCAACATATTTTGTTCTGTTCTTCAAATTTTCAGCTTCAGCCATTGCTATGCATGACTGTGAATCTTCCAGAATTTCTACTGGTATCTTGTAACTTTCATTTAAATCATTCAATAACTGCTCAACCCACTGTACCTCATTTACTATCTCATTTAAAGCTACGAATTCTGCTTCCGTCGTACTTATCGCTACATTTGTTTGTTTCCTACTTCTCCAGACTATTGGACTTTCACTGTACTTGATTATTATTCCTGTAACTGACTTCTTGTCTCCTAATTCTGATGCAAAAGAACTGTCTACATAGCAATCTAAATCTGAATGACTGTTTCTAATTATCAATTTCTTATCTAGAGTTCCTTTCAAATATCTTAATAAGTGTTTTACTGCTGTCCAATCTTCAATTTTTGGATCATTAACCCTTCTGGACAATACATTTACAGCATACGAAACGTCTGGTCTGGTGTGGCAAGATATGAATTGTAAAGATCCTATTATGCTCCTGAATAAAGTCTTGTCTTCAAAATCTCTAGTTGTTTTTTCAGATACAAAACCAGTTGTCATTGGAGCTCTTACTATTTTAGCATTTTGTAATCCACACTTTTCAATCAAATTTTCAATTTTCTTTCTCTGACTTAACAAACAATGTCCTTCTTCTGTCCACTCAACACCAATACCTAAATAAGACTTTAATAAACCTAGATCTTTTAAAACAAACTTTTTAGACAACTCTTTTTTTATTGGTTCAATCTCCTGTCTTGACTTTGCTGCCACGCACAAATCATCTACATAGATCACTAACACTATGTCTCCTTTTGTATAGACACATGCATCTGCAATGCTCCTTTTGTATCCTAGTTTAGCTAACTCTTCATTAATGCACAAATTCCATGCTCTGGCACTTTGTTTTAATCCATACAATGCTTTTTTCAATTTATAAACTTTCTGACTACTATTTTCTTCAAAACCTTGTGGCTGCTCCATAAAGATCTCTTCATCTAAACTAGCATTTAAGTAGGCTGTTTCAAAGTCAAAATGCTCTACAACTAAACTTCTTTTTGCTGCTACAGCCAGAACCATTCTCAGACTTTCTGGCTTTGCAGTTGGAGAATATGTCTTATCATAGTTCTCATACTGCTGTTGTGCAAAACCCTTAGCTACTAACCTAGCTTTATACTTAATACTTCCATCTGGCATTTCTTTCTTTTTGTACACCCACTTACAACCAATTACTTTCTTGTCCTTGGGTCTGTCAACAACTTCAAAAACATCTTTATTTACCAGACAACCAAACTCATCATCCATTGCATCAATCCATCTTTCCTGTTCTTCTGTAGACAAACTTTCCAACTCTTCAAAACTTTCAGGCTCTTCCACTGCTAAACAAGCTCTTGCATTTGTCACAACAAACCTATCTGGAGGCTTTCTAACTCTGTGACTACGTCTGGGAATAAACTCTGCTGATCTGCCTCTTTCATCCTCACTTTCTGTACTGGGAGTTATAGTTCTATGACTAAATCTCTTGTCTTCAGTCATTCTAGTAGTAATGGGTCTAGATTGTGTCTCATTATCAGAAGAACTATCACTGCTGCTAGTGGATGCTTCTGGCTTAACTGAAACCCCTCCGTTTCCTGAAGTTGGTTCAGTTTGTGTTTCTGGCTCATTTGAATTTCCTAACCTCAAGAAAACTTCTTTATTTGCATGCAGTTTGTCCCAACCGGCATGTCTCTCGAAATTTGCCGACCTAGAATACTGCACTTCTTTTCCACCCAAATGAAACTTGTAGCTATTTCCCGAATAACCCAAAAACCTAAGCCTTTTACTTTTGGGTTCTCCTTTCTTCCTGAAACAAGCTGGTATGTAAACATAAGCAAATTGTCCAAAGACTCTCAAATACTTGTAATTTGGCACTCTCCCATACAATACCCTGTAGGGAATGTCTTCAATTTCTGAATGATACAATCTGTTACTAATATGTACTGCTGTCAAAGTTGCTTCTGCCCAGAAACTATCTTTTACCTCTGCATCTGCCATCAAACAAGCAGTTATCCTTTTTATATCTTGTATTCTTTTCTCCGCTAAACCATCTTCGTTAGGACAAGCGGGATTAGTAGTTTCATGCCTTATTCCTACCTTTTGAAACCAATTAAACAATTGATTACTTAGAAATTCTCCTCCTCGGTCAGTAACAATGGTGCCTACTCTAATATCAAATTGTCTTTCCACCATTCTCACCCATGCTTTTAAACTTTGCCCAGCGTCAGATTTGTTTTTCAATACTCTTACAAATGCAAACCTTGTAAACCTATCAACAATTACTAGGAAATATTTGCTTCCCCCTAAAGATAAACAACTAGCTTGGGCAACATCTGCATGTACAAACTGAAATGGTCTTTGAGCAATTCTTTTGGTTTTCTTGGTTACTGGAAAAGCTCTGACCTTTACCTGATTACATACAGTACAATCTAAGTGATTTTTGCATTCAGCAACTTTTAAATCTGGACACATACTGATTAACTTCTTTAAACATTTGAAACTAGCATGGCCAAATTTTCTGTGAAGTTCATGTATGCAGTCTTTGTGAATTGGACTATTGTCTATGTTATTAGCATTTTCAACCCTATAGCTATCAATATTGTCCTCCAAAAAATAAAGTTTATCTTTTTTCAAGCCTATGCCTCGCAATTCCCCATTCAATTTTATCTTACACATGTCCTTTTCAAATATAACTGTGTAATCTCTGTCTGTTAACCTGCTCACTGATAACAAATTATTTTCTAACTCCTTTACATGTAACACATCATTAAAGTTTTCCTTTAGCCCAGGAATGAAAACTGTACCCATTTGATTTACAGTACTGAGCTCTTTCCCATCAGCTAAAACTACAGCATTTACATTAGCTGATTTTCTATTACTTATCAAATTAATATTGTTACACATTGAAGATGATGCTCCTGAGTCAATTAACCATTTACAATTATCATTTTGTTTTTCCTTAATCATGGTTGCAGACCCCTTTTTGTTACCACTGTCCTTCAAAAATGGAGGTTTGGACTGTTTTTGATACTGCCGCGGCTGCCATCTGCTCTCTCCTTGCTTGCTTCTCTCAGCAGCAAATTGTTTACAATGTCTCTGCAGATGACCAATCTTTTTACAATAAAAACACCTCCGTTGCTCCCTTGTAGAAGCTGCTTCTTCCTGCTTTCGTAGTTCAGGCGTTGTTTGTTGTTTTGGCACAGTCCTTAAACTTGCTGAGTCACCCTGCTCAGACTTTCTTCTCAAGTTTTCTTCCAATATCCTGGCAACAATTAAGTCTCTGTTCAGCTCAGCTTCTGGCAAATTTTGCAAGCTATTTGTAATATTGTCCCACGAAGGGTCTAGCGATTCCAGCAAAATATAACACTGCTGCTCTTTGCTAATTTCCACTCCTCTCAGTTCAGCATGCACAAATAAATCTTGCATTGTTTTAAGTGTTCTATCACACACTGTCCTTTCGTCATCTTTTGTCTGTAAATTCTTTTAGACCAAAGCATTTTTGCAAACGCAGTTGAAGGAGTGTGTAATCTCTGCAAGGTATCCCACACATCCTTGGTGGACACTTTATCTCTTACGTCGTTAATCAAGTCTTCTTCTAGCATGAGATAAAGACATGCTTTTGCTTTAGCGTCTCTTTCTCGAGTGGCTGCATCAGCATCAGCTGCCAGCCCTGTTTCAACTGTAGACCACAGAGACTCCTTTATGAGTAGAGATTGGGCATATATCTTCCAGGTAGAGTAGTTATTTCTATTTAATTTACTAAACTTTAGGATCTCCATCTTAATTTGTGCAGTAACTCAATTTGATACAGTCCTTCTGAGTATGCACAGCAGACAAAACACAAAATGATTTACTCACAAAGCTCCACAAAACTTTCTTCCACACTCTGGAATTTTCAGCTTCTGTGGATGCTGGTTGCTCTAGCATCTGGGCCCATAACCCTTGTCAGGGATGATGGGAGTTGTAGCTCTTCACCTCTGGCTCTAACTCACCACCTTGTTATGCAGCAGAGCTGACCAGCTTTGATCAGTGGTTGATGCTTCTTTCCCAAGCAGCAGAGTTTCAGAGAATAGGCTGAAGACCCTGACAAACTCTCCAAGCCTTCTCACTCTTCTTCCTGAGATGTCTCCAAACTTCTCCAGGATTCTTCTGGCTCTTGTATCTTCCCTCAAGACACCAGACAACTCAGTAGTCTTATATAAAAGATCTACTTTATTCTACTATATATAAATACTATATGCCCTACAAATCACAATATCTCCAAACAACTCCACACTACTCCACAATGTACATTAGCAAACATTGCAATTTATAGCCATTGTTAGACACCACCCACCAGTCAGTTTCCACCCAGTGGGTGTGTACATACATCTTGATTGGTCCACATAGATCATCCCATACCTAAGACCAACCCAAGTGTTTCATCACTTTACCTTGACCACTTAATGAGTCTCAGGTGTTTGCAATCTATCACAGGTGTTCTCAACATACCTTCTATAACTTTGTCCTTGGCTCTCAAGGCTTCTTAATTATATTATCTTTTTCACCTGTGTATCTTCCTGATTGCTCCTGCTTAGTCACTTTGACATTCACATACATATTTTTATTTCTATTACTGTATATCCCATGTTGCTTTTTCCTTAACAGAGCCTTCTCTGGTGCTACAATAAACTGCAGTTCCCATGATTCTCTAGCACTGAGTCAGGGCAGTTAAAGTGGACTCAAGTTGCACTATTTCTATGTGATGAATGTTGCTGTCCTTGAGCAAGCAGGGATCACCAGCATTGAGGTCATGTTATTGAAAACACAGCTGTGGTGGGCAGGGCACGTTTCTAGAATGGAGGACCATCGCCTCCCAAAAATAGTACTCTACGGTGAACTCACCACGGGTCAGCATAAGAGGGGCGCTCCAGAAAAGTGATACAAGGACTCCCTGAAACAACATCTCAGGCTCGGCCAAATTGATCGCCAACAATGGTCCACCCTGGCCTCACATCGGGAGGCATGGAGACCCACAATCCACAATGCTGCAGCCTTATTTGAGAAGTCACGCTGAACAAGTCTCGATGAGAAATGACAACACAGAAAGAATCACAACCCAGAAACATCACCCAAGGAGACCTTCTGCTGTGCTTTCTGCAACCGGACTTGTTTATCTCGGATTGGCCTTTTTAGTCATCAGTACGCTTGCAGAAAGCGTGGGATGAGCCCTTCCTGAATCTTCGTTTGCGAAGAAAAGCCAGAGAAAGGAGAGATACTGTGTTATTTCACCATATCACCATGCCCTCATTTCTTCATTCTTTCATTCATTGGGCCCCTGGTATACACAGGGGATCTGTTCCAGATCCCCCCACATATGGCAAAAAAGTGGGACTTCAAGTCCCACTAGTTTCAATGGCTGCATGCTCCTGTGCAAGGTGTTGCGTGTGTGCTGTGAGCGGGCACACACACCATTGTAGCCTCTGGGGCTTACTTTTCCATGTAAGCTCAAAACCGCAGATGGCAATCCTGTGTATGGGGTGGTGCACTGTATCATCATATAATGACAGAACCATACATATAGATTCTGACAGCAGTCAAGTGTGGCTGGTTTCTTTTTAAACTCAGGTGGGGCTATTCAGATGTAGCTATTGATGCTGCTCCTGAAAAAGTGAGGACTGCTGCTGCTCCAAAAGAACTCTTTAAACCCCTCCCCCCAAATGTTGGGAGGGTGGTACCTTCAACTGTCCCTTGAATCAATAATTATTTTGTTAGTTCACTGGTTGAAGCTAGCAATAGGATTGAGCATGGTCTCTGCCTTTTATTACATCTGGCCATAGGGAACCCGGTTTCAATTATTTCCTTTTTTAAATTATACATGTTTTATCATGTTGGGTTTTTTTTTGAAGGCCAGAAAAGTTCCTGTATCCTCTTAATAGTGAGATGGAGAATTGTTCAAAATCCAGGCAATCTCTCCTTAGTTTTGGCTACCTCATCTCTCTTCTTTAAAAGAAGCAAAACAAAATGGGGAGTGTGTCATTCCTTGCAGCCACAGTGGGAGCCACACTCTCCCCACTGAAGTCTGAGGCTCTGGCCTGGTAGCTCCCAATTGTAGGAGAGCATGACTTTTATTTTGGGTTTCTCTATTTGCCTGTGTTCCAGATAAAACCTGCCTAAGGACACCGATTTCAAAGATCAACATAAAAGGCTCTGGTGAGACAAAGCAAACTTTGGTGAGTGATGCCAGGTCATTGTTGTTGTGTGTACATGCATTTTGAATGTGCCATTCTTTGGCAATGGGAATTATGTTCAGAGCTATCCTGTTGCTGCCTCTGGATCTTGCTTCCACTGTAGGTAAGATTTTGGGCAGCCTCCCTCATGTTGATCTGCTTCTAACAGCTCTGCAATATGGCACATGAGCCATTTTCCTAACCTAAGGAAAATTGCCATGGTCCTCGGGATGACTTTTGCGAATGGTGGAATTCTCTACCAGATTATGTGCACTGATGATCAATTTGGATAGCCTCAAAAATAACTAGATAAATTGAGGGAAAATAAGGTTGTCAGTGACTATGGTGTGTGCTGGCTATACATTAGGTCTGTTACGAAGGAAGCCTGCTTTTTTTTTCTTTCAGTTAACTGCCAATACCGAAGACCTGATTGAGATGCTAGATTCGCAAACATTACTGTTAAGCTATGCCTCCATCAAGGTAAAGGACTGGCAGGCATCAACTGCTTAGTTATCCTTTGAATACATAAGCAAGTAAATGAAAACTTTTTGAGTGGGTTGGCTTTGTGATCTTGAACTTAGAAATCTTTTGCTGTAATAGATGGAGAAAAACCTTGCCTGTATGGAAGAGGAAGCTGAAAGGAACCTGCTCACTCTGTCTGAGGAAGCTGAAAAGCTCCAGAGAGAAGCTCACAGGAA
Organism: Phrynosoma blainvillii; assembly: GCA_026167975.1. Taxonomy (NCBI): domain Eukaryota; kingdom Metazoa; phylum Chordata; class Lepidosauria; order Squamata; family Phrynosomatidae; genus Phrynosoma; species Phrynosoma blainvillii. Next base: position 20,124,810 of record JANUYF010000011.1, on the reverse strand, counting down.
GAAGCGCTCGCTGCAGTGTCTGAAGTGGGAGAGCAAGCTCAGTGAAGCCGTGGACAGACAGGTCAGGCATATGTTTTTACATCAATATTTTTATGCTGCTTACATAGGTATGGGGATATTCCAAGAGGGAAAACATGTGCACTACTATGACTTGCAGACATAATTTGCCATTCTGTGCCTTCAAATCATTTCTGACTAATGGTGACCCTACTGTGAATCTTATCATGGAGTTTTCTTGGCAAGATTTGTTCAGAGAGGGTTTGCCATTGCCTTCCCCTAAAGCTGAGAGTGTATGGCTTGTCAGCTGTCCAGCAGGTACTTCAGGAAGTCATAGGCAAGAGGACAGATGTTGGGAATGCTTTCTGTTTTGGCTCCCATCCAGTTCAAATTCTATGATTATGTTCATATTCAGTATTGACAATATTTCATTATGATTGCTTTATCTCAGCAGACCAAAAAACAATAGCAAATTACAATCAAGAAAAGCTTTCAGTAAAGATAATATCCATACAATGCACTGGAGAGCCAGTGTAGAATAGGACCATTGGAAACCAGGGTTCAAATCTCTGCTCAGCCATGGCAACCTGCTGGGTGACCAGTCACACACACTCAAGGCAAGAGCAAACCTCAAAGAAATCTTGCCAAGAAAAATCTTTGATAGGTTCGTCTTAGGATTGCTGTAGGTTAGAAAAAGCTTGAAAGCACACAACAATAACAACAAACTCATGCAGTGAATAGGGCAACATAAGCCCCTCTCATTTCTGCAGCGATAGAGCCATCACATAATAGAGACTGCAGCTGTAGTACAGCTCCATTCACACCTTGGAAGAGCTTATTGCTTTTTTTTTTTTGGACTGCAGCTGCCAGCACCCCACTGGCTGAGGGATTCGGGCAGATGCAATATAAAATGAGGAAGCAACATGCTATGGCATTTTTCTTCAAATGAGGTTGACTACAGGAGCATGTTCTGAATTTGGTGGTTCTTGTACGTTGAGAAGGTGGTGGAAAGGTTTTGGGAATTTTTATATGAGATAGAGATTTTACCTAAACATTGGGAAGAACTTCCTGACCGTAAGAGCTGTTAGTGGAACACACAGCCTCAGAGGGTGGTGAGTCTCCTCCTTTGGAGGTTTTTAAGTAGATGCTGGATGGCATCTGCCGGGAGGGCTTTGGTTGGCTATTCCTGCATTGCAGGGGGTTGGACTGGATGGCCCCTTGGGCTCTCTTCCAACTTTATGGTTCTTTGATTATCTGGGGTTCTGGCTTACTTGGGGTTTTGGGGTGACCTCCCATAACTTTTCCCTGCTCTGGTCCCTAGCTCGAAGCCCTTGGCCCTGTAGCAGAGCAATGTGATCGGTTCAGAGATCAATACAAGCACTTTGCCACAGCCCTGGACTCGACAAGACATGAGCTGCCCCTGAAGGAGATCTACATGAGAGAGGACAAAGGCCAGTACCTAGGTATGTAGAAATGCAATGCTTTCCCACTTTCATCCTATCTTTATGCAACAGATTTCTTGGTGTAGTGTTTAGAACAGGGGTAGGCAACCTTTCCCCTTTAAGGGCCGAGGGACTTTTAGGCATGGTGGAAGTTGGCCTTCCCTAAAGGATGTGTTGATTATAAGTCTCAACAATACCTTGATGGAATTTCCCCCCTGGACAGTCAGCCAAGATGGGCAAGGATCGAGAGCAGGTCGTCCTTTTCACACTACCAAGGAGCTTGTCCACATCCTCTGTACTTACCAACTCAAATTGATCCAGTATAACAAATTTGGCAGAGGTGCTGGATACCTCTCCTATTGCTTCTGTAGTAATGCTGGAGTCTAAGTTGGCTCTTATCTGAGAGATTTTATCTGCAAAGTGATTGTTAAAAGTGTCACAGCAGGTTACAGTTGGTTGTAATAGAGAGTTCTGTGGGGGAGGGGGGTATTTGTGTTAAATCCCTCATCATCCTGAACAGTTCTGCTGGACAAGACTTCACAGATGCAATAGAAGCAGAATAGAAAGACTTCTTTGCTGCCTCTATTGCCACTCAATAATAACAATAATAATAATTTTTATTTATAACCCGCCCCTCTGCTTGGCAATCGGGGCAACGTACAACAAATTAAAAATACAACAGATAAAAACATTCCATCCTCCCACCCCTAACCACCCACCCCTTAAATCAGGATTAAACTATTATGGAATTAAAATCAGATTCACAATTAAAACGAAAGACAATACAGTCCCATTGGCCTGCTAATGAAAATGATGGGAGGGATAAATGGCGGATCACCTCTAATTTTTGCTGGGTAGTTATTCCGGGAGGCCTGCCGGAAGAGGTCCGTCTTTACCGCCTTTTTGAAGGCGGCAAGAGTGGTAATCAAACGGATCTCGTCCAGCAGGCCATTCCACAGTCTGGGAGCGGTCGCTGAAAAGGCCCTCTGGGAGGTCTGCGAAAGCCTGGTCTTTATTGGCTGTAGCAGATTCCTCCCAGAGGACCAAAGTGCGCGGGGGGGATCATACGGGGAGAGGCAGTCCCTAAGATAAGATGGACCCAAGCCATGTAGGGCTTTAAAGGTTAAAACCAACACCTTGCACTGTGCCCAGAAACTAATCGGCAGCCAGTGGAGGGATTCGAGCACTGGTGTTATGTGCTCCCTCCTAGATGTTCCGGTAATTAACCTGGCTGCCATATTTTGTACTAGTTGCAGTTTCCGGGTTAAGCACAAGGGTAGCCCCATGTAGAGTGCATTGCAGAAATCCAAACGTGAGGTTACCAGAGCGTGTACCACAGTTTCCAGATCCCTCATGTCCAGATAAGGGCGCAGCTGGCGTATCAGCCGAAGCTGATAACAGGCACTCCTGACCACAGCATTCACCTGACTAGTCATGAATCTAGCAGTACCCCCAAGCTGCGAACACAGTCCTTAGAGGAGAGTGTGACTCCATCCAGGACTGGAGACTGTATTCCCAGATCTGGTCTCGGGCCCGTAACTGTCAGTACCTCCGTTTGTGGATTTAGTTTCAATCTGTTTTTCCTCATCCAATCCATTACCGCTCTGAGACAGTCATTAAGAGGAGAGACGCCATCTGAAGTCTGAGCCGATGATCTAGTCATAGAGAGATATATCTGGGTGTCATCAGCGTACTGATGACACTGTACTCCATGCCTCCGAATGATCTCGCCCAGCGGCTTCATATAAATATTAAATAACATCGGGGACAGGATGGCTCCCTGAGGGAAGCCACAATTAAGCTCTATTTTAGAAGAGCAACTGTCCCCGAGCCTCACCCTCTGGGATCTACCCGAGAGGAAGGAACAGAACCACTGCAGAGCAGTGCCTCCAATTCCTAACTCTCAGGCGATCCAAGAGGATGGCATGATCTATAGTGTCAAAGGCCGCTGAGAGATCCAAGAGCACCAGCAGGGTCACACTACCCCTGTCGATAGGCTTTAAGAAAAGTCCTGTGATGCGTCTTGTCGGATAAGAGTCTTCTGCCAGCAGCATTCTAGTTGTTGTTCAGTCCACTTCATTTGCCTGAGATCTTCTGTATACCAAGGATTACGATTTGAAGCGGACTGGAAAGGATGCTTTGGAGAGATTGTGTCAACAGCTCTGGTAAGATTGTTGTTCCAAATGTCCACCAGAGCTTTGACAGAGTCTAAAATCTTTTTAGAGTGTTATGTTTTTAATATGGCTAACAGTTTAATGTAGTTTTCATGTTGGCTTTTTGTATGTTTTAATGGTAACCTTTTAAATGTGGCGGCTGCCTTGAATCCCAGGCTTGAGAAAAAGGCAGAATAGAAATAAGGTTAATAGTAGTCATAGAACAGTTCCTTCCCAGTATGCCATATAATAAAAGCATATGAAACCTCTTCAAATCTGCATAAAACTAGCAACAGCATAATAAAGCCCTATGTTTCTAAACATTTACAAGGCATCCTCAATCTTTTAGTGTAGGCTACAAAATATTAGAAGTGACGAAAACATAAAACTATACTTTTTTTCCCCTGGCCTGAGTGAAGAAAAGTATAACTGGGCACACTTGATAAGAAACACACACCCTGCCACTTGGAATGAAATATTAAATTAGGCAACTTGCTATTCATAAACTTCTTTCAAGTGGGATCAGCAGTTTCTCTCAAGTGTGACAGCCACTGAACAGACTCTTTGATAGTGGCTGCATCTTTTGACTCTTCCTTTGGGTAGCTGACTTGCAGAAAGAACTGGCTGCCACTCAAAAAGCTTTGAATGAAGCCCTGCAAGAGCACAGTGTGAGAAATGCCAAAGCGCTAAGCATCACGAAAGATTTGGAAGAGGCCTCCCTGAAAGTGGATGTGGAGCTGCCAAGGTATTTAGCAAGCAGGTGTTTTTGGACTGTGGGGATGGTTGGGTGGGCAGGTAGATTGTTTACAGGGTTTTATCATTATATGTGACAGTTGTATATACCCTGCTGTTCAGAGAACAGTGGCCCTTGGTATCTGTTGGGGTATGGTTCCAGGATCCCTTATGGATACCAAAATCTGTGAAGTGTTCAAATCCTCTTAAATACAATGGCATAGTAAAATGGTATCCCTTATATAAAATGGCAAACTTAAGGTTTGTTTTTTGAAATGGATATATTTAAAAAAATATTTTCAAGCAGTCAGTGGTTGAATCCGTAGATAAAGAATCCATGGATATGGAGGGCCAACTGTATAAATTCTTCCAAGATGGCTCATAACTAACAACAATAAAGATACAATAGATCTTTATTAATAAAGGTACAATAGACAATGCATATTTTAAAATTTTTTTAAATAAGCTCACTCAGGGCACTTCCCACAGATTATATGGTGACTGGTGGCTCTGTTGGAGGGGCAGTCCATTCTAGGGTGTTATTCACCTCCTCTCTCCTTCCTCATTCCCTCTCTTTTGATCTTTTATTTAATCTATGGACATCACTGCCCCAGGGTGTGTGACATTAGCACAGGCCCAGATAACTTTATCAGGAGATCCATGGAGGATAACCATGGTGTGGTCATGAGCCATAAATGGTGAAATTGAACCTCCATGTTCAGAGGCTGTTTATCTCTGGATATTAAATAATTGGGAAAGTTTCTTCAGCCAGGAATGGAGTGGAGGGCCACTCTTACATAGAGGACACAGAATTTTAATAGATCTCAGAGCTTCTCTTAGATTAGAATCATAAAATCTTAGAAATGAAAGGAGGACAAGGACCATCTTGTCAAACCCCTGGAATCCACAACTATAGCCTCCTGCAAGATGCCCATTGAACTTGTGTTTAAAACCCTCCATAGGAATTCTTTTTCACCAGCCCTTGCAAAGGGGCTAGTATGTCTACTGGTTCCCCAGTTGCTCCAACCCATTCTCCCACTTCCTTTCTCTTCCTCAGGACTTTTGCACACGTACTGGACCTGTCTGCAGATGTGAGCAAGGAGGCCTCGCTCCACTATCAGAAAGTGTGCGAGGACACGCTGGGTCTGGAGATCATGAGGCAGCTGTACTTCAGTTAGGCCTTGCTTGACAGCAGTTTTTGAGTTGACTACTCACATGAACAGCTGGTCCCGCCTGTTCCTTCAGCTAGGTTACACCATCAGGACAGAAGCTGCCTTGCCCTGGGTAGAGTCACAGAGTCACAGCCTCTGCTTTGAAGCTGCCATGGCTGGAGAGACTTAAGAAGAGGGTTTTGGGAGTCGGACACTTAAGAACTGGGTGCAGCTTGGCAACAGGCACTGAGAAATGGACAGACACAAAAGGTGTACACTGAAAAGTCCCATGCCTTCTTTCACCCTGTGCCACCCTCATCCTTGAAGATGACACTGTCGCCAGTTCAGCCAAGAGACAGTCTGGTGTCATTGCACTTCAGGTTTTCCTTGCATATTTTTGTATTAGAAAACTTTTTCTCATTATTAATTCAGGTGTCACTTGCCTTTGGGGAAGAATGATAGATGATAACCTGTTCCTTAATCTACAGTGGAGGTGGGCATGTAAAATAAAAACCTATTAAACAAGACATCAGTTAAAACAACTTTAAAAGGCTACAGCATTTTTAAAAACATGTAAACTAAAAAGTTAATTTGGACCCAAAGGGGAAAAACCAACATCCATTCAGACCTTGGAGAGGGTTTTCCACAACTGTGGAGGCCTCCCACATCTTGCCCTCACTGGTGGGAGGCAGAGAATAACTCCTGCTGCAGACCCCAGTTGTCAGGCAGTGATATATGTGAATAAAGCATTGTTAAAAATCACAATATGCATATAGAGCAGGGGTAGGCAACCTTTTTGAGCCGGGGGCCGGGTTGCTGTCCCCCAGACAATTAGGGGGCCGAAGCACCAAAAATAAATATTGTTTAAAAAATTTTTTAAAAAAATATGCACGCACACACTCTCAGCCCCAGAAAAGCCACAGCAAAACCTCTGGAGATTTTGCTAAGAAAACCCCAAGAACAAGTAATAACAACAATAATCAATATCATTATGGCGGGGGGCAGCGGCAGCGGCAGGACTGGCCTGGGGCTGGTCCAAAGGCCTCAGGGGGGCGCATCCGGCCCCCGGACCTTAGGTTGCCTACACCTGATATAGAGTTTTCATGTTTAGTTATAAAAATAAATCTGATTGTATGTTTGAGTGATCCCAGTGTAACCTTTTCACGCTTCCAGTCTGGATAGTGTCTCTACTGGCTAGCAGAAATATCAGATTCCACAAATCTGGGTGATAAAGACATTGACAGGGTATGAGGCTGAAAACAGGCACAGAAGAAACACTCCTCAAGGCCACCCACAGTGCCAGTCATCCAAAAAGACAATCCTTGCCAAAATGGCAAGCAAACATCTTTTTACTTAGCTGAGCTTTTGGCAGTCGACAAGAAGGGGCTTTTAGCACCCTTAAGATGTCATATTTATTGTGTTTTTAACTGAATTGTGCTTTGACATTATTATTTAATTGTGGTTTAGTGCTATAGTTTGTGAAGTGTATATCAAAATTTTCTTGTAAAGAGATCTTGTAGCAGCTTTGAGACTAAGGGGGGTTGCAGGCTGCCAGAAATAGTGCAAATTGAGTCCATTTTTAGGGTTAGGGTTAGTGCTAGGGAATCATGGGAATCGGTTTTTTTCTGAGACATTGAGCCTTCTCTCTCAGAGAGCTCTGGTGCCACAATAAAATACAGTTCCCATGATTCCCTAACCCTAAAAGTAGACTCAATTTGCACTATTTCTGGCAGTCTGCAACCCCCCAACTGAAAGAAGTTGGCAGCATGAGCCTTCGTAATGCATCTGAGGAAGAAGAGTTAAGTCTATGAAAGCTCAGGCTGCCAACTTTATATACTTATTTTACAGACTAACATGGCTATATCTTTGAATTTTATCAACTTTTATTTTTAGTCTTGTTGCAACCTGCCTTTTAAGTCCCACTTCTGAGAGAAAGGAAGGATATAAGTCGACTAAAGTAAGGCAAATTAATGGTGTAACAGTCCTAGTGGTAAAAGTTGAAGCAACTGTACAGGGTGGTCTGGATGTGGAGGAGCACTCTCACAGCCACATTCCTCATGGAGTGCCAAAATGACAGTGCCAAGGGCAGCCACTTTAGTAGGTAAAGGCAGCCAGGGCATACAAAGGTCACATACAAAGATGCTGTGGCCTCATAGGAATGGAGGCATATTGGATTGCAAGAGAGGGGTCCTTTTTGAGATGCAAATAGACTTTACATTTCCTGGTCTTTGCAAATCTTCCTATAGCCACAGGGCCAGAAAGGAGGAGGAGCCTGCCTACAAGAGATACCCTCCGTTTACCATCTTAACGAAGGACAGAAACATCAAAATGCAGGCATTTGACTGTGTAACATCTCCAATTGCTTTTCTCCTGTTTGGTTGGTAACATCTTGCCTCATGATGAAGAAGCCAGTGGAGCGTCGAAAGCTTGCAACAAGTATATTGTGCATTTTGGTTGGTCAATAAAGGTATCACTGTTTGGTGGATTTTTGTTTGAAGTGAGAGCGAGTAAGAGCGGCGGTGGGTGAGGGCAAGCGTCCCTCCCTGAAGGCGGCGTCAAGAGCAGCTGCGCGCACGCGCGTGGCGCTCCTCAGTGCGCGCACGCATGCGTAGTTAGCAGGCGAGGCCTGTGGGCGCAGGCCGCTCCCTCCCTCCTTCCTCCCAACCCGGAAGTGGCTGCTCCGCCTCAGCCGAGGGGCGGGAAGCAGGCGGCTCCGGCTGCTGCTATTGCGGCTCGGTCGGCTGTGAGGAGAATGGGAGGCCGCCGCTGGTGCTTCCCCGGCCCGCGCCTTCTCTGAGGTAAATTGAACCCATGTGTGTATCTGTCTCTGGGGGAATGAGAGACGGATCCGTGAGGTTACTTTTTTTTTGGGGGGGGGGAGATTTCCTTCAGCCGTGTATGGGACGTCCTTGGGAGGGTTGGGGGAGTACAGTAATATTATTATCATTATCGTTTGTTTTATATAATGCCGTCCAGTCACAGAATAATTATTAGTTCATTTATTTAATTTCTACGCCGCCTTTCTCTCAGAAAAGGGGACTCACAAATAAAAACTCTTTTAAAAACTCATTACAATAAAACAATTAAAACGACACATAAAAACAAGGTAACATTCCAAACATTAAAATCACGATACCCACCCCATATATATATATATATATATATATATATACACTTTTTAAAAAAGTAATCCCATGATTACTCCTTAAACGCCTGCTTGAATAAAACCGTTTTTGCTTGTCGACGGAAGGCATCGGTAACTTATTCAGGAGAAATGGTGAGGGGGGAGGTGTTAATGTCTGAGGTAAATTGGGGAAGGGAGGGTTCTCCTTACCCTTTTGGGCTGGGATGTGTGGGGGGGGGGAGGTCCCTCATTTTGAAAGGGGGAGAAGTGGGCGGGGGCTCTGGAAATCCGGGAGGGGGATACTAGGGAAACCTGGGGAACCCCTCCCCTTTGTTTATATGTGAGGTGGTTTATTTCGGGGGTGGGATTATCCACAGAGAGGCAGCGTGGTGTAGTGGTTTGGCTACGACTCTAGAGACCAGGTTTCGAATCCCCACTCAGTCATGGAACCCACTGAGTGACCTATGGCAAGTCACACTTTCTCAGCCTCAGGGGAAGGCCTCCTCCGAACCAATCTTGCCAAGGGTCTTAGGGTCGCCATGACTCGGAAACGACTTGAAGGGGCACAACAACAACAAGAAGGAGGCGACCCTTGGCAAGATTTGTTCGGAGGAGGTTCGCCATGGACTTCCCCTGAGGTTGAGAGAGTGTAACTCGCCCAATGTCATCCAGTGGGTTTATACGGCTGAGCAGGGATTCGAACCCTGGTCTCCAGAGTCGTAGTCCAACGCTCAAACTACTACGCCACGCTGACTCTCAGGTTCGCCTAGGTTGCCATAATTTGTTAACAACTTGGAGGTACACAACAACAACAAGGGGTTCCCCACGGTTTCCTGGATTGAGGGGTTGGGGTACCCCTTGGAAGGTTGGGGGGACGAAGGGGAGAGGAGGTTTGCAGGCGTTGGCAATTTGGTTTTGGAAGGGGTGGCTCTCTTCTGCTTTGTTGAGGGGTATCCCCAGGAGAGGACTGGGATTATATTTGCCAGACAACTGGGGAGGGGGGTTCTCTTCCGTTTTTCTAGTGCTTTGCGGGGAGGGGGCACAACATGGGGGGAGTGGGAGGAGTGGGAAATGCTTGGGAAGTAATGGGGTTTCTGGGAAAAGAGAGGCATGCAATGCAGATTTGAGTATTGGATTATGACTGGAAGAACAGAATTCAAATCATCTCTGCTGGGCCATGGAAACCCCCTGGGTCACCCCCTGAGAGTCACACACTCTCAGCTTCAGAGGGGGCCAATAGTGAACAAATCTTGCCAAGAAAACCCCATGATAGGATCACCTTAGGGTCATGATAAATCAGGAATTACTTGAAGGGACATAACAGTAACAAGCTGAGGAAATCATTGCATGTATGACATTTGTAATGTAACTGAGCACAAAGGAATCTTGTTGCACTTTTGAGGCTAACTGAAAGAAAGCTGGTAGCATAAGCTTTTATAGACTGGGTCTACTTCCTCAGTTTCATGGAGTGGAGGGAAGCTGGTAGCATGAGCTTTCATAGACTTAAGCCTACTTTTCTTGGATGAATGGAGTGGATGGTCCAGGGACAGACCTTAAGTGGGCAGAAGGACTTGTACAGAATAATCATAGAATTATAGAGCTAGAAGACACCCCAAGGGCCATCCAATCCAACCAATCCCCTTCTTTTGCCATGGAGGGAGACACCATCAAAGCACCCCACCCCTGACAGATGGCCATCTGGCCTCTGTTTAAAAACCCCCAAAGAAGGGGGCTCCAGCACCCTCCAAGTCAGCAGTGTCTTCCATTGTCAAACAGCTCTTGCTGTCAGGAAGTTCCTTCTGATGTTTAGGTGGAATCTTTTCCTGTAGCTTGCATGCATTATTCAGGATCCTATTCTCTGGAGCAGCAGAAAACAAGCTTGCTCCATCCTCAATATGACACCCCTTCAAATACTTAAACAGGGCTGTCATATCACCTCTTAACCTTCTGTTCTCTAGACATACTTATAGGGCCACAGGAAATACTGGACTTGCAGGTGGTGGGTTGTTGTAATAATTTTATGAATCTGAGTTCGTGAGTTCATTCCATCCTCTGTCCTGAAAGTGGGCCGAACCATGACTCCTCACTCCTAACCAGCATGACCAAATCTGAGGGAGGCTACTCTACAGTTTCCTTCACCTCCCTTTGCAATGAAGGAGACAGCAGAGGGGTGGCTAATTGTGCTGTATGTAGATCTGTTCCTCAACCTCTGTGTTTTGGACATGGATTGAACATATCAAAATAATATTTAAAAGGGCACAGCTTCTCTCAGTGTGTGTACACTTCAGGAAGATTAGCTGTTTGGGGCTGTTCATGCCAGAGAGATCTGGTTTCTGCAATTTCTCTTGTACAGCCTTGAGCCCCAAAAACCTGCCCCACCCCTCTTTTGCTCTCTTCCCTACAATTAAGGCTGCGGGTCTCCCGCCCAGAGGCCTCAGGCTCGTAATCCTGCCTCTGTCCATTCTGTGGGAGCAGCAGGCCCAGTTTACATCAGTTTTTCTTGCAGACACATTACTAAGAAGACGCCTACATTTTGTGTGTCTGGAGGTTGTTAGTGATAGGAGAGGCCTAGGAGGTGATGTCTGAGTTTCTCACTGCAGTGGAAATCTTACCCTCTCTCTAACAACCCTTTTAGATCTGGTTGGCATTCCCTGTCTATTTGAAATTTCCTTCCACTTAAGCCTATGGCTAAAACACATTGGTGGAGTTGGATGTCTCAGGATTACATCATAAAACAGCTCTGCATTCCACAAAGCCTTGGAACACCCACACCCATGGGGTTTGGGCAGTCTGGGTTTTCTTCATCTTTGTGGCCAGTTTTTAAAACAGATTTTCCCCTCCTTCCCTCTCTCTTAGTTGTATGGATGAGAAGGTTATAAAAGATTGGCAACCAACGTAGTTAGCTAAAAATGTTGAGGTTGTTGATTTAAAAAGGTTTCACTTTATTGAAGTTGTTGTGGTGAGTGTTGACATGATTCCATCATGGCATGATTGTTAAACTTAAAGGGGCAGATCTATTTATTGTTTAAATATTTGAAGGAATGTCATGTTGAAGATGGCGCAAGCTTGTTTTCTGCTGCTTCAGAGAATAGAACATGGAGCAATGGATTCAAACTACAAGAAAAGAGATTCCACCTAAATATGGGGAAGAACTTCTTGACTGTAAGAGTTGTTCTACAGTGGAAAATGCGGTGTCTCCTTTTTTGGAGGTTTTTCAGCAGAGGCTGGATGGCCATCTGTCCCAGGGGGTGCTTTGATTGTGCTTCCCGCATGGAAGAATGTGGTTGGACTGGATGGCCTTTGAGGTCTCTTCCGTGATTCTATGATCTGGGTTGAAATACATGTCCCTTCCCTGCAGTCATGAAGCTACCATATTTTATACTGCTCTCCCTTGCAAGATGGTGTATTAGCTTGAGTAAGTAGAGAGGTAAAATTAAAAAATGAAACTCAGTGTACTGGTTAAGTGTGAAAAATACACCTTTGGCCACATATATACATGGAGAGGAAGAGAAGGATCCACGGGCAGATCCAACCAAAAAAGAATGTGCGACATCATGCACCTATTTTTTAAAAAGCTCCTACATATTTTGCCTCACAGTTCAAGCCTCTTCCTCCTTTCACTTCTGTGTTTGTCTTCAGAAGCGGCTCGGCAAAGTTAGCAAGGGAGCTTTTCTCCGTTTGTGCATGAATCACCATCCTCTTTTCCCCCTGCCCAAATGTAGAGGCACTTAAACCGAGAGCTTCATAGACTTGATTCTCTTTCCATAAGCAAGCTCTTTGCTTCCCCCATCCTACCATCACCCCAGCCTGTCTTGGCTCCAGATGTTCTTGATAACTTCCTCTCTGTTCCAAATTGAGCCATGTGTTTTTACATTGAGTCTGGTGGCTGACTGGCTGACTAAACAAAGAGATCTTTTCCCCCCTCCCAGAGGTTGACTCAGGGCCTTTGCAGACTGCTAGAAATAGTGCAAATTGAGTCCACTTTAAGGGTTAGGGTTAGGGAATCATGGGAACTGTATTTTATTGTGGCACCAGAGCTCTCTGACAGAGAAGGCTCAATGTCTCAGAAAAAAAACAAAAAACAATTCCCATGATTCCCTAGCACTAACCCTAACCCTTAAAGTGGACTCAATTTGCACTATTTCTGGCAGTCTACAAAGGCCCATAGTTCTTCTGAGTCAGTCAAACCAGCCCCTAAACCCACATCGATGATGTTTGGGTGTGTGGGCTGTAAGATAGCGCTGGCAAAGCCCTGGTCTCATCTTCCAGTCCTGCTATGGAAACGTAAACAGTGTTCTAGTTGAATAATTTAGAAGAGGGTTAAATGCTGGCTGTTGAAAAGTCTGTATGAAAAAGAGACTTGCCTATCTGATGACTGAAATTTAAGCAAGCAGAGATTTCCGAACAACAGTGATTCATGGGTGAGACTAGCTGAGTAATTGAGCATATGAATAAAAGCTTTGCCATCTATGTTTAAAACATCTCAGATGCCCTTGATTTTAGTCAGTTTCATGTGAGTAACTAGGCTGAGGAGGCCACAACACAGGCATTTTCTTGAAATCTTTTAATTCTGCATATACATTTGGTTGTTCAAAAGAGTTCAGCTTTTTTTAAGCCTCAGCATGACATAAAATCTATGGTTTTAGGGCACAAACAGTATTTAAAAAGAAGTATCTTAATGGAATCTCTTTGTGAATGGGTCATATTAGGCATCTTGTCCAAGACTGAGGTCTCCACTGATCCGGCCAGTTCAGTTTTCCAGTGGTGACCAGCTGGAATGTTCTGTGGAAAGGGTGAAGTAAGGGAGAATTTTTGGATCCAGATCTAGAGTTTTTTGGGTTGTGGGGGGTGAGCCACTCTTTGGAACAGCCTCTGAAGCCGGCATGCGTGCTCTCTTACTTGTTTGAATTTTAGTTCTGACAAAAGACGAAAGTTGTGGTGAATATTTGAAATTGAGCTGTTCCAGGTTCAGTTTGCAGACTGGATTACATGTACACATATATTTGGGGAAACAGCCTTCCGAGCATGATCTGTGCAAATGCTTAGCCCAGCATTGTAAACTTAGGATGTTTTTCAACATAGGATGGCTTTTTTTAATCTACACATCGTCATATCCTTGGCTTTGGCGGCCCAGTGTTTGCAGAAGGATTAGCATTGTTTGGGTGTGTTTTTCTTAATTTCCATTCATGCTGACATCCATTTCTTTTGTAAACATGTGAAGTTCTATTCTCTAATGTTGTCAGGCACCTCTTTGATAGTGAAATGAGGCATGAAGGCATGCTTTAATAGTGCTACTGTAGCTGTCATACAGGAATCCTTGCTGGGAACACCTGTGCTGACCTCAGGTGAAACTGACATGCTCTAGTAGTTCAAAGAGTGACTGCTCAAACATTTTAGGCCCAGGGTAGGAAGATTTTAATGGATTTCAAGTGCAAGAGTGCATATATGCCTGTATGCATGCGAGAATATGTTTAATGCTGCCTTATAGTGGTATACATTCTCTAAGGGCTGAATTAAATCTGTTGTTGAAAAAAGACAAAATAACATTAACTTATTAAATATTAATTGTATGGGGGAATGGTATATCTAGTCTGGTAAGACAGTTCTATGAAAAAGTGGATGTAAATATTTTAAACTCAATAGTTATAAATGTGACACAACATTTTATTACTGTTGTTGCTATAATTGTCCACTTAATTTATATCCTCATTTTTCTTCATAACTTGGAGTCAAGCTGGCTTTAAAGATTTAAAACTGGTGGTGGTGATAATGATGGTGGTGATGATGATGATGATCCTGATACTTTAAACACTGCCTTTCCCTCAAACCTGGGACTCCTGTTATAGTAAGCACTTTCCTGATTTACAGTTGAAACTATTTTAATTAGTGTTTTGAAAAATATTGTGGCTTAAAAGAATAAATTCCATGTTGTGTACTGGTGCTACTGTCATCTTCTCATTAAATGATGTTGAGTGTTTTATAACAATGCAAAATATTCCGGATAAAAATTGAGGTGGTAGACAGCAGATTTCAAAGGAAGTAAACACAACCAATTATTGCCACAAAAGGTTATTTAGATGATCTACTGAGTGTGTAATTCCAGAAAAAGAAAGAAACAAAGATATTTGTGCCATGCAGAGTGAAGGCAGATGTCTGTTCTTTCTTGTCCAAAAGCTATTTCAGTCTCCCTAGCTCACACTTTCCTGACATTTTGTCATACAGAGAGTACTAAAATACTACCAGTATTTATACTGAGAGTACTTCAAAAATCTGAGCACCTCTCTCTTTGATCTCTTTTTTTGATAAAATTACCAGTTTGCTAGATGAAGGGAATGCGGTAGACATAGCATATCTTGGTTTCAGTAAGGCTTTTGACAAGGTCCCCCACAATATTCTTGCAAACAAGATAGTAAAATGTGGGCTAGACAATACAACTATTAGGTGGATTAGTAACTGGTTGACTGACCGAACCCAAAGGGTGCTCAGCAATGGTTCCTCTTCATCCTGGAGAGAAGTGACCAGTGGGATGCCACAGGGTTGTGTCCTGGGCCCAGTGCTATTCAACATCTTTATCAGTTATTTGGATGAAGGAATAGGGGGCATGCTTCTCAAATTTGCAGATGACACCAAATTAGGAGGAATAGCTAATACCCCAGAAGACAGGATGAAAATTCAAAATGACCTTAATAGATTAGAAAGCTGCGCCAAAGCTAACAAAATGAATTTCAACAGAGAGAAATGTAAGGTACTGCACTTATGGCAAAAAAGTGAAATGCATAGATATAGGATGGGGGACACCTGGTTTAATGCAACTACGTGTGAAAGGGATCTAGGAGTCCTAGTAGACCACAAGCTGAACATGAGTCAACAGCGTGTGATGCAGCAGTTAAAAAGGCCAATGCAATTTTAGGCTGCATTAATAGAAGTATAGTATCTAGATCAAGGGAAGTAATAGTGCCACTGTATTCTGCTTTGGTCAGGCCCCACCTGGAATAATACTGTGTCCAGTTCTGGGCACCACAATTCAAAAAGGATGTTGAAAAACTGGAGCATGTCCAAAGGAAGGCGACTAAAATTGTGAAGGGGCTGGAAACCATGCCCTACGAGGAACGACTTAGGGACCTGGGTATGTTTAGCCTGGAGAAGAGACGGTTAAGAGGGGATATGATAGCCCTCTTTAAATATTTGAAGGGATGTCATATTGAGGAGGCGCTAGCTTGTTTTCTGCTGCTCCAGAGAATAGGACTCAGAACAATGGATGCAAGCTACAGGAAAAGAGATTCCACCTCAACATTAGGAGGAACCTCCGGACAGTGAGAGTTGTTCAAGAGTGGAACACATTCCCTCAGAGTGTGGTGGAGTCTCCTTCTTTGGAGGTCTTTAAACAGAGGCTGGATGGCCATCTGTCAGGGATGCTTTGATTTTGAGTTCCTGCATGGCAGGGGGTTGGACTGGATGGCCCTTGTGGTCTCTTCCAACTCTATGATTCTATGAAATGGAGCCTCCAGCACCTGGGATTCCCTGGCAGTCTCTTGTCCAAGGACTAGCCAGTACTGGGGCCCTGCTTAGCTTCCAAGCTGGATCTGGTGGCACCTTTAGTGTATTTAGGCCCTGCCAGCCAATAGAGGGGTCTATATCACCAATATATGAGTGAAATATGTGAGATTCTTTGCTTTCGCAAAATATACCTCTTCTGAAAAGAAAAAGAGCCCCAGCCCAAGAATGTTAGGTTGTACACAAAAATGGAAAAAGCTAAAATGTGCAAATGGTTGCCCTTTCCTCCCCACGCCTCACAACTTCGTTGTAATGTTAGCTTTCCCTTTTTAGCTTTGGCATGATTCACTGGTTAAACATGCAACTTAAAATTATGGGTTTATGTAGACTAAACCGCTGCTCTGGCTGGATTGGGGCAACAGAGGAGATGCTGTGCTTCATTTTCCAATCGTCTTAAGACCTGTAAGGTAAGGATTCTCCACAAGCTTTGCAGGTTCTCTGGGGACAATGAGAGCCTTAGCATGAGTTGGGCAGAACAATGTAGACTAAGACTATATAAGAATTGTTTGGAATTGGTTGTTTTTTATTTTTAAATTAGCTCAGAAGGCTCTCCAAACAGAGAGAAGTCAATAAAGAGCCCTTCAATATACTTCCTAATTCAGCAAGACTTTCTTTAGAGGCTAGCCGCCACTGCTTCTCTTGTAGCTTGAAAATCCAGCTTCCCCACCACCACCTTCCTTTTGCAAACTGAATGCTTGCTTGTTGCTCTGAATTGGATGAAACAGCCACTTCAGTTCCAACCCACACACACATCCCATGGCTCAAGTGAGAGGCCATTGGCATCAAAATCTTTCCATTTCGTTGATGGAAGGAGATCCTGCAGTTTCCCTCCAAGGAAGCAGCAGCAGCAGTGCGGGTTATTGTTGGTGAGGATGCAGAGAAGTAATTCAGATCTACTGTGTGTCTCATATTTCTCAGAAAAGAAGGAGTTGGGTCTTTGCATATACATCTGCCTTGAAAACTGAACCCCACCCCACCCCAGTCTGTTAGGACCCACACATGAAGGCAGAGAGTTTGCTTAAATCTTAATTTCTCCTTAAATAGATGGGTTTAGAGATCACGTTGCAGTGAGTTCATTGCCCCAAAGCCTACAGCCAGAGAACACAAAGCCTTTTCTGTTTTGGTTTCCCTCTGGAGTCTTGGCCTGGGGTGGTTGTTCAGTTTATATGCATGGAGTGCAAACTTTTGCTAGTTACCGTAGATTCATGGCTCTGTGCTGTCTCGTAGCTCTTCTCCAAAAGTCCCATGGAGTGGGATGGGGAGGCATTTGTCATCCTGGTTTCTCTGTGTCCCCTGAGCCTTGCCTTCTACCACCCTGAGGCTTGAGTAGTGGTGCTCAGTCTTCATGGACTGTGAACAAAAGACTCTGAATTTTCCATGAGGGGTGGGAGGTGGTGTAGTGGTTTGAGTGTTGGACTATGACTCTGGAGTCCAGAGTTCGATTCTCAGCTCACCCGTGAAACCCACTGGGTGATCCTGGGCAGGTCATATATTCTCAGCTTCAGGAGAAGGTGTAGACAGACCTCCTTTGAACAAATCTTACCAAGAAATCCCCATGATAGGTTCACCTTAGGGTTGCTGTAAGTCAGAAATGACTTGAAGACACACAACACACAAAGGAGGGACTTCTTTGCCTATTCAGAATACTTCTTAAATACCCCCTCAGTGATGCTCCATTTCTGCACATTGTGCCTCTCACCATTTTAGTTTGGTGGCACTTCTTCCTTTTCATATGTTGGATGTGTTTTTTTATTTTTCCTCTCATACATTGTTGTCTGAAGCATGCCTTCATTTGATCTCTGCCTTTCTCCTTCTCCATTGTCCCTCTGGGAAATGGTGTGTCCCATTAGTGTATATCTGGGCAAACTGGTTTGAAGTGAAACTCATTACAGTATCTTCTCTCTCCCCCACTTACCTTTGCAAACTTTCTTTCGGGAGTCATTGACCCATTCAATGGAAGAGACGGTGCTTCTTTCTTTTTTGAGTGTGCCAGATGATCGAGAAGATGCTGGTCTTCAGCAGAACCTGCTTCATATGACTGCAGTTAAAAGGATTAGTGTAATGTTACAAAGACTACCTTTCTAGTTGTTGTTGTGTGCCTTCAAGTTGTTTCTGACTGATGGTGACCTTAAGGCAACCCTATCCTGGGGTTTTCTTGGCAAGATTTGTTCAGTGGACGTTTGCTATGGCCTTCCCCTGAGGCTGAGAGACTGTGATTAGTCCCTTAAAATATGATGAAATTAGCAAGCTTTTGGGTTCATGGTTTGTTCTCAATATTCCTGCACTTTGGTGGCACTTCTCCCTTTTCCATATGTGCAATAGTACTATTATACTCTCTCTCTATATATATACACACACACACACACACACACACACACACACACACATATGTATAATAATAGTGTAATAGTACAACAGATTGGATGTGATCAGTATACATCCCCATCCACAAAAAGGGAGACACAAGAGACTATAGCAACTATAGAACCATAGCACTGATCTCCCATGCAAACAAAATCATGTTCAAAATTCTGCAACATAGACTTCAACTATACATGGAGAGAGAAATCCCAGAGGTCCAAGAGGGGTTCAGAAAAGGAAGAGGCATGAGGGACTACATTGCTAACATACAATGGCTAATGGAGCGCACCAGGGAATTACAAAAGAAAATCAGCATGTGCTTTATAGACTATAGCAAAGCCTTTGACTGCAATAGATCATGGAATGCCCTTAAAGACATGGGAGTGCCACCACATCTGATATTCTTGATGAGGAATCTGTACTCGGGACAAGAAGCTACTGTCAGAACAGAACATAGAGAAACAGAATGGTTCCCTATCTGTTCAACTTGCATGTAGAACATATTATAAGAAAAGCAGGCTTGGATACAGGAGGAGGAGGAGTGAAAATAGGAGGAAGGAATATCAACAATCTAAGATATGCAGATGACACCATAGTACTAGCAAAAAACCTCACAGACCTAGAACACCTGCTAAGGAAGATCAAAGAAGAAAGTAGAAAGGCAGGCTTAATGCTGAACATAAAGAAAACAAAAATAATGACCACCAAGGATCTTCACAAGTTTAATGTAGACAATGATGAAATAGAAATAGTAAAAGAATTCCCATACCTGGGATCAAACATTGATAGAAATGGGGACTGCAGTCAGGAAATCAGAAAAAGACTATGAATGGGGAGGGTGGCTATGAAAGAACTAGAAAAGATATGCAAAGATATACAATTCTAAAATGCAAAGATATACAATTCAGCACAAAAGTTAGAATCATACAAGCTATTGTATTCCCTATTACCATGGATGGATGTGAGAGCTGGACAGTTAACAAAGATGATAGAAAGAAAATCACATTCACATTCACATTTTTATTACAGCCATTAGGCCAGTATAAAAAACACATATATAAAAACACAATAACACACAATACAATACAGTAATACATCTGAATGACATATAGCTCCTTATTAAAATATGGTAGTGGGCATAATACCAGTAAAATAATAATTACCTAAATAAAATACCTAAATAAATACCTAAATAAAAACATAAATTAAACTAGATTATAACATTTAGAAGAGAGGAAAAAAAAAAGTCCCTCATAGCTATCCAATAAATTTAGCACTTAATCAAATGAAAAACGGATAAGTTGGTCTACATTTAAGCATTTGTGCCATCAATACAACATCTACATCTCATATATAATACAATCAGACTCTCTGTCACAATGGCAAGTTAACCTTTTCTTAGCAGATTTGACTTATAATTCGGTATTTATACTACGGCCGTACCCTCCCAACACTAGTTCGACAACATAGTTGGTCAAAACATAGAAAGAAAATCAATGCATTTGAGATGTGGGGCTGGAGAAGAGTGCTGGAGATATCCCATGGACAGTCAAAAGGACAAACAAATGGGTCCTAGAGCAGGTCAAACTGGAAACCTCTCTGGAAGCCAAGATGACCAAACTGAGATTATCATACTTCACACACATCACGAGAAGAGAGGAGTCATTGGAAAAGACAATAATGCTGGGGAAGGTGGAGAGAAGTAGGAAGAGAGGAAGGCCACATACTAAGGAGGTCATGGGTCCTAAGAGGTTGCAGGAATTAAGCAGAGCAGTGGAGGACAGAGGCTCTTAGAGATGTCTCATCCATAGGGCCACCATGAGTCGAGATTGACTTGAGGGCAGTTAAAACAACAAAATAATACTAACATTTTTTCACTTTTCTCCCCTAATGAGCCAGCATGGCTTACATGAGTTCTTGCCTGGTGGGTAAAAACAAACCCGAAGTAATCATGATCTCCTTGGCCTGTGGATTTTGCTCCCCTTCCCAACCCCACCACCTCTTCTGCCTTCACTTGGCTTTGATATGCAAAGCCTCTTTGCTTTTTTAAGACTAGCTTTTGATGAAGGCCTTTTGAAATCTATGGTGGGCTGCTGTCAACTAGGCCCTGGAGTTATCAGCCTGTCCATTTCCTTCAAGGCTAAGAATAGCCTTTCAAGCCAGAACTCCCTGCTGATAAGCTGACAGGAGTTTTAGAGCTGTGCAGCAGTTATAGCAATTGAATGTTACTGACCAGTGTGATATTTAAGGGACTTTCATAATGATGCCACTGGAAGGATTGTGGGCAGTGTCTGGTTCTTAAAGGCCTCTGGATGTTTGGGACTCCACTTCCCATGATCTCTGTCCATTGACCATGTTGACTCGGAGGGATTCTGAGAGTTAGAATTCCAGCAGCTTTTGGAGGACCCAAGCTTAAGAATGATTGAGATAAGGGGCAATCAGTGTTTTGGAGAACCTTGCAAAATTGGTAATGATTGGCAAGCTTCTGTCAAAATAGCCTAACTAGCACTACTTAGATTTACCTGGCGCATGGAGCGGTGCAGGGGTAGGCAACCTTTCCCCTTTAAGGGCCGAGGGACTTCAGCTCCCATAAACCTCAGCCATGTTGGCCAATAGTCCCATGTTGGCCAATAGTTCCTGGGATTCTGGAAGCTGAAGTCCCTCGGCCCTTAAAGGGGAAAGGTTGCCTACCCCTGGGTTGGAGAATTCCATAGTGTATTTAGATAATTTGAGAACTGAGACTTAGGGCCTTTGCAGGCTGCCATAAATAGTGCAAATTGAGTCCACTTTAAGGGTTAGGGTTAGGGAATCATGGGAACTGTATTTTATTGTGGCACCAGAGCTCTCTGACAGAGAAGGCTCGATGTCTCAGAAAAAAAACAATTCCCATTATTCCCTAGCACTAACCCTAACCCTTAAAGTGGACTCAATTTGCACTATTTCTGGCAGTCTGCAAAGGCCCTTAGTGTTCTTGGGAATTGGTGATAGCATGTATTACTTTGCTTAATTCAAAATGCAGTGGCAGCCCTGCTGTGTTTGGAAGTCCTCAAGCTCATAGCTGGAAAAAGTTGCCATTTGGGGCCAGCAGAATATCCCAGTCAGCATGACCAGAGTTTCTGGGAATAGGTGTCCAAAAAACATAACTTTTTGAAGCTCTGCTCTTGCTCCTATGCCAAGAGGGGCCCTGAGCTACCCCAAACTCTTGTCCTGGATGCACAGTCAGGCAGAGACCATGGACAGGACTTTGGAGTAGCCCTGCATCTGTCTACCATTCAGGGAACAGCTAGATGCCCTAAAGAAACTTGAGGGCCTGTGCACATTGGGTGGTTCACACCCCCATGCTGCAAATTGGGCTAGGACTTGGGCTTGAGATAGTGGTGATGTCCCAGTGGTCACAGAATCATAGAAAAGTTGAAAGGGATCACAAGGGCCATCTGTGTTTGAGGTATGTATTTCTAAAGCCAGTTCTCTAGGACACCGACAGAGTTAATGGCAGAACCAACCCAGTTTCCCTCTGTGTAGGTGGCTGTTTGAGAAGGGCAGGACTGTTTAATGAGACTGTGTTATGTGATCCCTCAGTGAATACAGATTGTTAGCAGCCTCTTCTACTTCTACACAGTACCTCACTTTTGCCATGTGTTTTTGCTCTTCTAGATTTGACCAGGACAGTGCCTAAAGGACTGCTAGGGACTGCAATAGTGCCTCCCAAATGAACAGAGAGACTCTGCCAGACTTGGTCATGCCCATTTCCCATCCCAGTGTGCATGACTGGAGAGCTCTCTCATCTGGAAAGCTCTAGTGTCTGCAGGACACACAGCTACAGCTTCACAGGTGACACCCCTGGATAGGCAGTGCCCAGTTCTTTCAGAATTTTCTGCCTTGTACTCTGTACCCAGTCTTCCATGTAATAATTTGAATAATTTATTTGGCCTATAACCAGCATTTCTACTTGAAACTGGGATTTCATACCTCTGATTGCAGTGTTCACTGAGAACCTCTCCACCCCAACACTATGAAAATGCAGTTTAAAAACAAACAAACCAGACTTCTGAACAGAACTTTCCTCCAATTTGGTTTGTTGTTGTATGCCTTCAAGTCATTTCTGACTTATGGTGACCCTAAGGTGAAACTACCACAGGGTTTTCTTGTCAAGTTTCTACAGAGGGGGTTTGCTATTCGCTTCCTCTGAGGCTGTCAGAGTGTGACTTGCCTAAGGTCACCCAGTGAGTTTCCATGGCTAAGCTGGGATTCGAACCCAAGCCTCCAGTGTCATAGTCCAATGCTTAAACCACTACACCACACATGCATGCCGATGGTAAAACATTTGCTGTGTCCTTTTTTGTCCTTGTTTTAAATATGGTAAAAATGGAGGACTGAATATCTGGAAAACATGATCATTTCCACCATGATGAATGGGCTTTCTAGAAATGTGTGAGATGTATATTTTCCAGGAAAAGAAAATCTTCCTGTTTTGGGCTGCAATTCTGTAGCCAATTGTCTAGGAATCAGCCCCAGAAGTGTTTTTGAGTAAACATGTATACAATTGAACTATTTTTTTAGCCATTGAAACAAAGCGGGGAAGCAGACGGGCGGCACGAGGCCGCCCCGGGAAACTGCGGATCAGGGCCGAGGTATCCGCACACTGTGGCCCCGCGGCGCAGCTTCGCCACCCCTTTTGCACCACACCACAAATCGCCGAAGGTGCACCACAAAAGGCTGCCGGCGCACCTTCGGCGGCTTTTCCTCTGCAGCGCGTGTGGACGCTGCAGCGGAAAGGCATCGTTGGAGCGCCAGCCTTCGGGAAGGGGTTGGGGCACCCAGCGTGTGGCTGCACCTCCCCTTCCTTGCTCTGAAGATGGTGCTTTGCGTCGTCTGCTTAGCCCCAAAGTTAAAATATGACAAGAGATGCAATTTTATATAATTACAGTTCACAATTTATTAAAATTTATACAAAACATTTTGTAAAAATATATAAATGTTATTCTATTTAGTAAAAATGGGTTTGACCCTATTGGGGAGGGGAGTCGGTGAAAAATTGTTTAAATCAGAGGTAGGCAGTCTTGAAGCTTGTGGGACCTTTTTATTATTACCCCAAAATCCACCAAGTGGAGCTTGGTGCAAAATATATTAAATAATTTTTGAGTCATGGGATTGATTTCCTGCTCTTTGATTTTTGATTTGATTAGTGTTCTCTGTTCTAGCTGTCAGATCTCACTTGTATTTATTCATTACATTATGAGTTTCTTTAAAAAAGATATTCACCAGAGGAAATTATAGTAGTGGAAGTTTCCCCCTAGAAAATTTCCTTTTGCATCCAGTGCATTTCCATGGTAATTCTACTTCGCTGCTTCTTTTGGGATATCATAATTAGAACCACACTCCAGCTTTCAGTCATTTTGGCTCACCTCAATTCAGCATGACTCCAGTGCTTTTTGGGGAGGCGGGGAAGCAGTAGAGAGGCTTCCAAATGGCTCCCACCAAGTTTTCCCCATCCAAGCAAGCATTCATAACTTGGGAGAAAGTATTATTTATAACATTTTATCAACTTTTCCCCATAGAGGCCCAAAGCAGCTTACAAGAGATAATGCAGATCAAATGTTTCTACTGTAAATGAGCATGCTTAATCTCTACCATACAGCCTTTCTGGTGCTGTTCAGTTTTTGGTTACTTAGCCTTTTTGTGCACTTCTTCCTGACTGATTCTGAGGGGCTTTTAGGAGTGTTGGACTATGACTGTGGAGATTGGGGTTAAGCTGTGCAAAGCCACTGAGTAACCTTGGGTGAGTCACACACACTTAGCACCAGAAAACCCTGTAATAGATTTGCATTAGGGTCCCCCTAAGTTGGAAATTACTTGAAGGCACTCAGCAGCAACAAGGGCCAGTGGTTGGAACAGAAGTTGAGATTTTTTGAGAAGTTGAGATGCTGAAGCAAGGTCCAGCATCCTTTGTCCAGAGGTGGACAGCCTATTTCAGAGTACCCACAAGCAAAGCCTGAAGGCCATCTTTCAGTACCTGAAGGGATTTTTTCATGTAGAGGCAAGCTTGTTTTCTGTTGCTCTTGAGACTAGAATATGAGCCAGTGGTTTCAAATGATGAGAAAAGAGTTTCCACATAAACAATGGGAAGAACTTAGGGCCTTTGCAGATTGCCAGAAATAATGCAAATTGAGTCCACTTTTAGGGTTAGGGTTAGTGCTAGGGAATCATGGGAATTGTTTTTTTCTGAGACATTGAGCCTTCTCTGTCAGAGAGCTCTGGTGCCACAATAAAATACAGTTCCCATGATTCCCTAACCCTAACCCTTAAAGTGGACTCAATTTGCACTATTTCTAGCAGTCTGCAAAGGCCCTTAGTAACTGCAAGAGCTGTTCAGTAGTTGGATGGTCTGCCATGGGGGTGGTGGATTCTCCTTCTTTGGGGAACTTTACACTGAGGTTGGTAGGCTGTCCTTCAGGAGTGCTTTAATTGTGTCTCCCATGGCGCGGGGGGGGGGGGGGGGAGACTAGATATCCCCCCCTTCCAACTGTATGACTGTATGATTACCAGGGATGTTTCTTGAGCTGAAAACAGGGTTGGAGGTTCAACTGGAGGCTCTTTCCTGACCCCCCCCCCCCCCCCACCATTTGAAGTTTTATTTTCTTGGAAAGGAAAAATAATTTTCTGTTTGGAGCAAATGGGGTTGTCGGTAGCAAAATGACCTCTGAAGAGTTCAGTTGCATTCTCTGTGCCTTCTATCTCTCTTGGGGATGGAGAGCTGTCTATCAATCTGTCTGTGTGCATTTAAGCCAGAAGTGCTTGCGGTGTGTAGGGAAGGGCTTGAATCAAACAAATCACCTAATTCCTGGTGGGATTGGGCTCTTAGATCCCTCTTCTCCCATCATTTGTGCTAAAATGTGAAGTTCCAGTGAAGAATTCTGTGGTGTAGAATCTCTGCCTGAAGTTTCATCTTTGTCAGCTTTGTGCTTCTAATCTATGTTTTTAAAACACTGCTCAGACCCTGGTAGTTCTTCCACCCTCCTCTCCATATGTGGGCCTTTTGTCAGATTCTCCTCATCTTCTTTTGTTGTCTTCCTGCAGCTCCTGTCTGGTGTTGTTCTAACCAAGCACAACTCTTGGCTCGAAAACTTCCTGCCACACTGGTGATAACCGGTTAGCACCCTTGCTCTTCTTTCTCTGCTGCCCCAGGCTCTCAAATTGTGATATGTCTCTGATGAGACTCTCCTTCCTTGCTTTCAGATAAAGGACCCAGGGTGGCATGCTGAAGACCGGGCATGTGCCAGGATGAGTTTAAAAGATGTTGGCAGTGCCACCTGCCCAGAGAATGTGGCCTCCTATACTCTCCACATTTATCCCCAGCTCTCAGCAGAAAGTGCTTCCTGCTGCAGGGTGACGGCGACTAAGGACACCACGACTGCTGATGTCATAAAGGATGTTGTTGGTTGTTTGAATCTGGACATCTCTAAGCACTATGTGCTTGTGGAAGTGAAGGAATCGGGGGGAGAAGAGTGGGTGTTGGATGGGAATGATTCTCCTGTCCACAGGGTCCTGCTTTGGCCTCGCCGGGCCCAAGACGTCCACCCTCAGCAAGATGGCTATTACTTCCTCTTACAGGAGAGGAACGCTGATGGGACCATCAAATATGTTCACATGCAGCTACCCTCTGAGGAAGAAGAGGAGCAAGAGGGGGTCCGGCGTTTGGCGGAAAGGGGCTTCCTTCCCTGGCAGCAGGAGGACTTCAACGACCTCTGCAACCTCCCCAACTTGACAGAGACCACTCTACTGGAGAACCTCAAGCAGCGCTTCCTGAAGCAGAAGATCTACACCTATGTGGGCAGCATCCTCATTGCCATCAACCCCTTCAAATTCCTGCCTATCTACAACCCCAAGTACGTCCAAATGTACGAGAACCACCAGCTTGGGAAGCTGGAGCCCCACATCTTTGCCATTGCTGACGTGGCTTATCACACTATGCTGAAGAAACGCATCAACCAGTGCATTGTCATTTCGGGGGAGAGCGGGTCAGGGAAGACACAGAGCACAAACTTCCTGATCCACTGCCTTACGGCCCTGAGCCAGAAGGGTTACGCCAGTGGGGTGGAGAGAACTATTTTAGGAGCTGGACCAGTGCTGGAGGTAAGAGTGTGTGTGTGTGTTACACATTGTTTTAACTAAGATATCTTCAGTGTTGAGGTTTTGGACTACTCTGGAAGGAAGCTATTAAATGGAGGCTTTTCCTTCCATTTCTGGCTTTGCTTTGTTTTCTAGGCAAGAGGCTCCTGACCTCTCCAAAATAGCACCATCCTCTCTCTCACTCTCACTCCCTCCTGCTGCTTTTCCTCTTCCCAGATCATTTTTATAAATGGTTGTGTTGGCTTTCAGAAATCTCTCCTTATTTAGTCATACTTGGTCATGCTGGCTTTCACAACTGAAGATAAGAAAGTGGGGGGGTAGTGTTGTGTGGTGTTAGTGGTGACGTGGGATGCCTGCTACATTCTGGGTTCTAAGCTGAAGCCGACCCTATTGCTTAGTTCTCCTGAATCAGGAAGAAGGCAGCAAAGACTGCTGTGTACTTCAACTGTGAGCCCAGGCCACAACTGCACTTTCCTTGCCTGGGCTTCTGTCTCTTCCTGTTTTGCCCTCTGCTTGTTTCTGTTTCTTAATCCTCAGCTGCACTCTAGCTCATCCTCAAATGGGTTCTCTGGCGACAGAGCAAGATAGCAGCTTCCCACGTTACCATCCATTCTGCTCCTGGTGGCCAAGGCAGGGCCAGGCTCCAGGTTCCTAATGTCTTGTTTAAGCTGTCAGATGGATCCATCTTCCCCAATTGCATCCCAGTTCTACTTCCTAGATGACTGTGCACAAGCTACTCTCTTCATTCATCCTCTATATTCTTTGTATCATCTGACACACAAGCAGGCAATAAACAACTTGTTAAACTGAAAAACAGATTAATCCTCAGTCAGTGTCCCATTCTGGACTTCTGCTGGTGGATGAGAAATGGGGGTGTGATCTCAGTCCTTACTGCAATCCTACTGCTTGCCTACAAAACAAGCTCTGGAGGGTTGTGGGGGTTTTGTGTGGAAAGGAGGGAAGTGCGATGTTGGATTTAGGCCCTCATAGTGAAGAGTTAAACTACATCATCCCCTCAGCAACTTCTTTTGCTGGCATTTTGCAGCATTGTTGCGGGGCTGTTAAGTTATGAGGCACAGTACTTTGGATGTACCAGGAAAGCACTATATTCCTTTGTTACATTAGTGACACATGAGGGAGTTCCATCCCGTCCCATTGTAGCTCAATTTCCAGACATTACATGATTGTGGTATAGAGGTAAATTGTGCAGTGTCAGAGCATATCACAGTGGTGTTTATACATGCATGTGCTCGCAGAAAGTGCTTCTGCAGACACACTGAACAACCCAGCAATCTTTCCTGCTGCCAGGTCAAGATAAATACCTCACGTTTAGAACATTTTTATCTGCTGCAACAGTTTTATAAGCTTCAGTCAATTTTACAGAACTGAGACCATGACAGGGGCCTAAATATCCTGAAGGCACTTAGGATCCATCTGATCTTGGAAGCTAAGTAAGGACAGCCTGGGTTAGGACTAGGATGGGGAACCACCAGTGAATACTAACTGCTATAGACTATATTTCACAGAGAAAAGAACATACAAAACCATCTCTGAGTATCCCTTGCTTGAAAAAACTCTGTGCAATTCATGAGGTTGCCATAAGTTGACAGGCAACTTGACAGCACATACATACATGATATTTATATACTGCTGTTCCTCCAAGGAGGAAAAGGTGGTATGTCGATGGGTGGGTGAGTGTGTGCACGTGCATGCCATTCTGTCTTACCTGTGAGGTGTCTTACTTGTGTCTTACCTGTAAGATAAACAACCCTGTGAGGTAAGTCACACTGAGGCATGGTGCCTTGTCCAGGGTCATCTAGTGAGCTTCATGCCCTGAATGGAGATTCAAACCTGCAACTCCCCAATACTAATCCAGCATCCTTGATGGTTGCTGAATCTAACCATGGCATCACACTGTGATAATTGGACTTAACCTACTGTTGTTTAAACCAGCTGCTTCAGGGACCTTGCTTTCTTTTTTATAACTCTGCTTTTTTTTATCTGTATACTTTATTTCTGCATTCTAGTGCACTCTGGCAATTCCTGTATGTCGAGCAAAGTGAGTTGTGTTGGTCCAAAGGAAAAATCCACAATCCCCA
Organism: Phrynosoma blainvillii; assembly: GCA_026167975.1. Taxonomy (NCBI): domain Eukaryota; kingdom Metazoa; phylum Chordata; class Lepidosauria; order Squamata; family Phrynosomatidae; genus Phrynosoma; species Phrynosoma blainvillii. The sequence goes on along the minus strand of JANUYF010000011.1, from coordinate 20,096,067 downwards.
GGCCAATGTGCACAGCTTTTGGAACTCTTTAAGCTCTGCAACTCCTTTCTCAAGGGAGACCAGGCTGGCTCCATCCCTGTTTTTGTCATTCTGCCAGCAGGCAGAGATTGCCATATTCCGGCAGAGCTTGAGCATCTGGCTTTACTTCTTGTGGACAGCGATTTGAGCTCTACAGGAGATAGATCTTTCTTTTATTGGTGTATTTTCAAATTGTGTTTTGATTTTTTTCATGATTTTGCTGAGTTATATTTCAATTATATCTGTTAATTGCATTTGAGTGCCATGTGAGGGATGAGGGTGGGATATACTGTACATCGAATAAAAAATAAACAGCTTTTGAGATTTCCAGATGAGTTCATCAGACAAGAGGTTACAGGAATGGGAAGGGGCAGAGCCAAATCCAGGGCAGGGGGAAGCTGGCTTCACTGTGCTCATTCAGATGTTATCTTGCCCTGTGTTAATCTGTAAAGCTGCTTTACACTAAGTCAGGCCCTTAGTGTGCCTACCTGGGCTGGCAGCATCTTTCGCCACATTATTCTTGGCTAGAGGAAGATGGTTCAGAGCCCATGCCTCCCTCCCCTTTCCATCCTACCCAATAAAGCAGAAGTTGAATTCTCAGAGGCTTGCCACCACTATGATCTTATGCTGGTGGTTTCTAACCCAAAACAGGAAGGAGAGCACTGTGGTCAGCTCTTTTGGGATCACTGATTGCATAGCATAACTTCCTGCAAATTCATTCAGACTCTTAAGGGACTGGCCGGAAGTCCCTAAAACTATAAACGCAAGCTAACGCATCTGTGAGGACAAGCCCCCCACACTAGGAGGAGAAATCCAGCCCTCCTCCAGCCTCTGGGCTTCCTCAGATTACCACAACCCTTTCCCATAACATTATTGTTTACTGGTTTTTCCGTTATTCTTCAGGCTTATTCCTCCCATTCTATGAGGTTAAAATGCCTCTCCCAGGGCTTAATTAATGTCAGGAAAAGCTATAAATTAAAGTGGGCTGGTCCTACATGTTAAGCCTTATCCCCACCCACTCCTGGACTATGTCTTCCAAGAAGTTATTTGAAATTGAATTTGGCCCTCATAGGTCTAAAATAAATCCTGCTACCCTTGATATATTGGGATTTCAGGGAGATGCTTTATGTTCTGTGAGACTGTTGATAGTGCGGGCAAGAAATCCATTAATAAGTGTAACAATGTAGACCAGTGTTGCCTACATCCAGCCAGCTAAGAGTCCCCCAGAGTATCTTGCAACCTTTGTTTCCTGAGATCTTCCTTTCCAGCTAGAGTCTCAGCCTCTGGGTGCAAAGCAGAACCTCTGTCAAGAAGCTGTGGAGTCCCTCCTCTGTTATTGTTGTGTGCCTTCAGGTTGTTTCTACCCTAAGGTGGCTACCCTAAGGTGACCTTATCACAGGGTTTTCTTGGCTTGATTTCTTCAGAGGGGACTTGTCTTTGCCTTCCTCTGAGGGTGAGGGAATATGAATTATCCAAGGTTATCCAGTGGGTTTCCAAGGTTGAGCAGATGGGATTTGAACCCTACTACCCAGAGTCCGGCACCCAAACCATGACACCAGTCTGTCTCTCCCTTCATTATTACTGTTAAGGAATGGCTTGGAAGCCCAGCAGGAGAAGGGAAGAAGCAAAATGGGTTTGATGGTCAGTCACCCATCACAGAGTGGATCCTGTCCCAGGATCACTTGTGGCCTTTGGGATTGTGGCCTGTTTTGTTCTTTTAACTTTCTCAAGTGAGCAACTAGTGTGTGGGGGGGGGGGGGGGGCTTGTGATACTGCAGACCATGATTCTAAACCCTTTTTATGCCTTAGACCCCTTTGGCAATCTGGTGATGCCTGTGGACCCCTTCTCAGAATAGCAGCAGGACTATGGGCTTCACCCACTTCTTTAGCAGCTTGTCTAACTACAGCAGTTTTGAAGCAGTGATGAATGTATATATTTTGAGCTATTTGCATCAACTGTAATGTGTCATTAAAATATCTAATTTCTATTGGTGTCCAAAATACAGGTACTGCTGATACTCCTGTGGTTTGTTGCCTAGATTTCAGTTAGAGAAGTTACTAAAAATAAAGGGTTCTTTTCTCCTAAGTTCACAAGCCCCTTGAAATCTACCAAAGGGTTTGTAGCCCCCACCTAGTGGCTTAACCCACTTGGTTAAGTTGTCAGTTCCCACAAGGGCCAACCAAGGGCCTTAAACAGGACATGAGCTCCATTCTGTTGTCACAGATGCTATTCAGCAACTCGTGTCAGGCCAGCTTGGATTTATTTTAAAAAAAGCAGGTTTGGATAATTTACTCTATGCCTGGACTAAATACCGCATGTATGAGGTCATCTCACCCTGTTAAATACTTCTGAGCCATAGGCAGCAGCATATGTAATCATAAAGGGGGGAAATGAAAAGGAGCAAAGAAAGATGTAGAGAATAGGGTGCATTGGATGATGTTTAAATCAAACTTTTCATTTCAAGATTAAAGAATTTCCTGAACAAGGATATGCGTTGTAATTAAGAGCAAGACTGGTTTGCAACCAAACGCTGTAGGAGCATAACTTAGAACCTTTGGTCATCCAGCCCACATCCTGCCAAATTTTTGCCTGCTTAGAGATGAGTAATGTTCTCTGAATATCTGTAAGAAGCCTATAGCAAAGCCTTTTGGCTGCATTGATCATAAAAAGCTATGGAATGATCTGAAAGACAAGAGAGTGCCAATCCACTTGATAGTTATGTCAGCAAGTGCTTTATAGACTGTAGAAAAGCCTTTGACTGCATAGATCACGAAAAGTTTTAAAGACATGGGAGGGCTAATACATTTGATACGTGATGAGAAATCCGTATTTAGGACAAGAAGCTACTGTCAAAACAGAATATGGAGAAACAGAATGGTTCCCATTAGGGAAAGGAGTCAGGCAAGATGCATATTAACACCATACTTATTCAACTTGTAGACAGAAAATATATGAAGAGTGGGGTTAAACTTAGAAGGAAGAGTGAAGCTAGGAGGAAAGGACACCAGCAATCTAAGATAAGTGGATGACACAATAATACTAGTGGAAAACATCATGGACTTGGAACACTTTCAAGGAGGGTCAAGGGAGAAAGTGCAAAGGCGGGCTTACTGCTGAACGTAAAGAAAACAAAAATAATGACCACAGAGGACCTACTTAAAATCAAATTAGACAATGAGGAAATTGAAATAGTTGAAGAGTTCCCATACCTTGGATCAAATATTGACCATGCCAGAGACCGTAGTCAAGAAATCAGAAGAAGATGAGTGGGAAGGGCAGTCATGAAAAAAACTAGACAAGATCCTAAAGAGTAAAGATGTGGAACTCAGCACTAAAGTTAAAACCATCCACTCCATGGTATTCCCAATCACTATATATGGATATGAAAGCAGGATGGTGAAGAAAGCAGATAAAAAGAAAATCAACTCATATGAGATGTAGTGAGGTGGGATACCGTGGACAGCCCAAAAGATAAGCAAATGGGTCCGTGAACAGATCAAACCTGAAAAAGCCTGGGTGGTGCAGTGGTTAAATGCCTATACTACAGCCACTCACTCACAAACCATAAGGTTGTGAGTTCAATACCAGCTAAGGGCTCAGGCTCAACTCAGGTTTGCATCCTTCCAAGGTTGCTAAAATGAGTACCCAGCTTGTTGGGGGCAATTAGCTTACACATTGTAAACCGCTTAGGGAGTGCTTAAGTGCACTGATAAGCGGTATAGAAATGTACTTGCTATTGCTGTTACTATTGCTATACCCCTAGAAGCCAAGATGACTAAATTGAAGTTGTCCTACTTTGGTCACATCATGAGAAAGCATGAATAATCAGAAAAGACAATAATGCTAGGCAAGGTAGAGGGAAGCAGAAAGAGGAAGACCCCAAGCCAGATGGATGGACTCAATCAGGGAGGTCACAGACATGGATTTGTAGGACCTGAGCAGAGCAGTGCAGGACAGGGGGACTTGGAGATGTCTCATCTACAGGGTCACCATGAGTCGAGGTCAATTCAAGGGCAGTTAACAATAAAAAGAATACTAGGGTAAGATTGTTGTGTGCCTTGAAGTCATTTCTGACTTAAGGTGAACCCAATGTGAATCTCTCATGGGATTTTCTTGGCTAGGTTTCTTCAAAGAGGGTTTGCCATTCCCTTCCTCTGAGACTGAGAGAAGAGTGTGCCTTGTCCAAAGTCACCCAGTGACTTCATGTGGCTAAGCCGGGATTTGAACCCTTGTCTCACAGAGTCCTAGTCAAACATTTACACCACACAATGCTTTCTAGCTTGATTATTATACTAATCATTTTGATATCTGGAAATTAATGAAGAAATAGGATAATATCAAAATATTATGTACTGTTGCTGAGGTAGTATTTTAAAGCTTGAAAGAGCATTTTTTGCGATGAAAGGTGAATTAAAAATATTTCAGATAATAATAATACTTCGCCCCTCTGTCAAGCAATCGGGGCGGCTCACAGCAGTTAAAACTGCATACAATATTAAAATACAATCCAAGATCCCACAACCCTCCCACCCCTTAAAAGAGAATTAAACTAATAATAACATTAAAACATAATGATTAAAACATTAAATTAAAGATTAAACAGTCCTGGAACAGACAAACAAATAATAGGCAGAGCAGCGATTGCAGCCAAGATAGAAAAGGGATAGGGGACTCCTGAGGCCAGGAAATCTAATCGAGGAAGGCCTGCCGGAAGAGATCCATCTTAACAGCCTTTTTAAAGCTGCTTAAAGTTGTAATCTGACAGATCTCAGTCGGCAGGCCATTCCATAGTCTGGGAGCGGTGACCGAAAATCTTAATCTGTAGAATAAAGGTGTTAGCAGCTAATAGTTGTGAAGGGGGACAAGATTGTTGTGGTATAAAGCCATTTATCTTCTGAATATAGCCATATTGTGATACGGAGGTTGGCTGGGGGGAAATCACAGTTTTGGAGAATGATGGGCTTCCGATGAAATTCTTTAAAAATCTAGATTTTTGGATGTGTGCATGTGCCTCGTCTCCTAAAAATGCTCTCTGCAGTGTTTCCTTTGGTACTCTTCTGTCCTGATGTATGGGTCTTTTAGATTGTATGGGTGAAAACTTAGATTATTGATCTTTGTCAGCTGACCTGGGAGCTATTTTCAGCTGGAGAGTGGGGCCACTTTGAATAAACTAAGTAAGAGCAAGATAAAGTTGTACAAATTATTTGCATAGTCCTTGGCACTGTGTATGCTTTCTAGAATACACTCATGTGTTCAGCCCTGCATATCTTGTTCTGTTCCCTGATGGATAGATGGGAAAGCAACAGACATCTGTCAGCAACAGTTTTGTATTGACTCTTCTGTTGGGAGCAGTTTGGATGGGAAAGACTATCACTGAGACTGTGTGTTTCTAGAAAGAAGAGGAGAAGGTTGTTGACTTACTTTAAAAAAAACACCCTTGCTCATTCTTCTGATGTCACAATGATGTTGCATGGACTCTGTAACTCAAGGATAAATTAGTCAATCCATATTTGATCACTTTTCACATCCAAGATGTGAACTATTTCCTGAGCACTATGGGCAGTGCAACCAGCTGTCTGGGAAATAGGATGAGACTCCTGGAAAGAGAGGAAAGGGCCAGTTGACCTCAGCCTCCTGCCTTTTAGTAAAGGCAATATGAGAACTTGGTCATAGGCAGCCCTAAGTTTTCTTCTTCACAGTCTCGTTGTTGCTGGCAGGGATGCTTCTGGCATCAGCCCTCGCTTAGTGGGCAGAGCTGAGCTTGCTTGCCTTTGTGCTCCATATGATTTTTAACATGTTCTGAACTCCAATAAGGTTGTCTGTGAAGCTGTGTGCACTGGTGGCTAATGACTAGAACTGTAAAACTGAAACCAGGCAGTGATAGAGCTCATCTATGCTTAAGGCCTATTTTTTATTTTTGCTGCAGGAGAAAGCAACTTTGGTGGTTCCAGGGACCAGTTCCTCTCCCTAGTACCAAAATCTGAAACCCTCAGGTTTAAGCCCCTCCACAACAAAAGCAACCTGGCTTTGGGGGACTTAAACAAGGGGGCATGGGGAGCGTGCCTTGTTTTATAATAATCATAATCATAATTATAATCATCATAATAATACATTTTATTTTTTACTCCAATATTCCCAAGGCTCGAGGAAGAGTACAACATAGATTAAAGCACACAAAATCATTTAAATGTGGTAAAAATACTATTAAAACACAAATGCAATGCTTTCTGAAGCACAGTTCTCCTTGTTATAGTGTTCTTAACTTGGGGGATGGTTTAGTGGTTTGAACATTGGACTAGGACTCTGGAGACCAGGGTTCAAATCCCAGCTCGGCCATATAAACCCACTGGGTGACCTTGGGCAAGTCACACTCTCTCAGCCTCAGAGGTGGCAATGGCAGGCCCCCACCCCAAAGAAACTTGCTAAGAAAATCCCATGATAGGTTCAACATAAGTCAGAAGAGACTTGAAGGCACACAATAACAAATTTGAGGCTTCCAGAGGTTGCAGAAATTGATGTGGGGAAGTATTACTCACCCCTGAATTAAATGTCTTGAGTAGCAAGGCTGATAGGCTGGTGGCAGTCAGATAGGAGAACCTACACTCTGACCTTCTGTAAGGGAGATTATGGTGGGCAGAGCCCAGGGCAGAGTATGTGGTTTACTGTCTTCCACCTTCAATTATAGGATCTTGGGTAGCAGAGAAGTGAGAACGGTCCTTGCAAGTAACCACATGAAAAGCTGTGCTAATAATTTTATTATTATTAATTAGTATTAGCATTTTAAATGTGTTTTAAATTATCATTGTTTAATAGTATTTTAAGGGGGGGGTTGTGGGATATGAAATGTATATTTTAATGTTGTAAGTCACCCCAGTTGCATTACGCAGAGGGGCGGGATAAAAATAACAATAACAATAATAATAATAATTAGTCAGAGCACATGATTCCTGGACCTACGTCAACAAAAAGAAAAACAAATGTTTTGTTTTCTTACAGGCTTTTGGAAATGCAAAAACAGCTCACAATAACAACTCCAGCCGCTTTGGGAAATTCATCCAGGTCAACTATTTGGAGAATGGCATTGTCAGGGGGTGAGTATTGCACACACCGTTTCTGGGGGTGGTCCATGCAGGCTCTTGGTCTTTTCTCTGGTTGTGGATGATATTGTGTAAACTCTGGACAGTCATACACCTAACAATCTGAGTGTAAAGAAAGTTTAACAGACTCCTAATGGGTACTTTTTCATCTCTGTGTTCATAACTGCTTCCCCTTTTGGATTACAGGGCTGTGGTTGAAAAATATCTGCTTGAAAAATCTCGCTTGGTTTCTCGGGAGAAAAATGAAAGGTAAGAGATTGTGACAAAGTGTTCAGCATTTGCTTTGTCTCTGCTTCACCTAGGCTGTTTAATCATTTTGCTCTTCTGAAAAAGTATCACAATCCTGCAGCAAGGGTAGCAAAAAGGGGGAAGTGGAAGAGGTTAGGACTGTTAATTCATCCTTTTAATGCATTTTATGTTCATGATTATAGAGTAAAACCTGGGAGGGAGGAAGTCAGGGAAATGAAATATAGAGTGAGGGAAGGGACATTTAACAGGGGGGTATATTTGAGGACTGAATAATACATTTGAGGAATGAGTGATGTTAAAGCAGTTGAAAGGATTCTCTTTCAAAGCAAAAAGCTGAAAGGGGTTGCTCAGGTGCCTGGCTGGAGGGCAAAGTGGCAAGAATGAGGGAAGCATGGTAAAAGATTGCACATGAGAAAAACGTAGGACAGGACAAGACTAGAGATGATCAGGGCACAGTGTGCTCATGATTCCAGCTTCCTCGTGGTGGTGCTGGTGATTATGAAAAGAGATTTCTGTAATCAGTTATGCAGCCAGTCAAATTTAAATTAATAATAATAATAATAATAATAATAATAATATTTATTTGTATCCCGCCCCTCTGCAGAGCAATCGGAGCAGCTATTATGTCAAATTCATTGACATAATATGTCCTGACCATTTGAAGTCAGCTTTTCTGTAATTTTAAATTTATTATTTGTGTCCTTCCTGCCTTCTGTTGCAATAATAATCAAAGTGACTTTCAATATTAATGAAAATGAAGCAAAACAGTTAATACGTGGCAGACAGCCTTTAAAACAGTTAATGGCTAACAACTTAAAACGCTGCAAAAGAAAAGGGCAACACAACTTGAATTTATAGCGATAGGGAGAGATTTAAAATGAAGAATTAAAAAACCCAAGATGTTTCTAAAAATTTGAAATTCTAAATATTAAGATTTTTTTTAAAAAGTTTTCACTGGCTGCCTTAGGACAGAAAGAGAGAGAACCTGGCAAATGGTCAGGAGGGTACTTGAGTGTATTGGCATCACTTCTAAAAGGGCTCTATCTCTAGTCATTCTAGTCTGCACACAGTGTCCAGAGTGTGACCTCAGAAACAGGTAGGTTTTTATGTGGGAGAGTTCTTACTGGCATTCTGTGTGTCTTCTGGCATTCCATGTGGTGAGCATGACCTTAGCCGTAGACATCTGGTCTTGCTAAAGATGGTGCCCAAGTTAGTCAAAGGGTGGAGATGAGAGTATCATAAAGGGTCTGTGTTTGTTTGTTTCTGAAGGAACTACCATGTTTTTTACTATTTGCTGCTTGGTGTCAGCGCAGAGGAGCGTAAGGAATTCCACCTCAAGCAGCCTGAAGACTATTTCTACCTCAACCAGGTACACAAAGGCCCTCATTGTATGAGTTTGGTGGACAGATGCAAGGCGCTGTTGTGTCTGCTGCACTCTGGGGGAGCGGGGGTGGATGGATCCCCAAACAGGCATCCTTTGTTCCCACTTGAAAGTTGGGGGAAGATGTTTCCTCAGCACCAGGAGGCCAGAGGTCATGTGTCTTGGATAGAATTTCGTGGCTGTTGTCAGCCTAAGTGCAGTCAACTGGACTAATGCACATCCCCCTTGAACATAGCATGCCTTTCTTTCTTTAATTATGATTATTCATGTTTGATTTATGCATGTCTCCTTTTTGTATAAAACTCACCAGACTTTACAAGGAACACATAACGAAAAAGATTATGTCAGAGATTAACACCTCTAACTGGTAGAAAGGGGGGCTTCATGCACAGTAGGTTAAGTCAGGTTTAACAGCTTGTTTTCTAGTAAATGCTGTTGTACTCGGTAATGCATGCTGTATTACCTGTTATTAAAGAATTAGACACAGCACAAAGTGAAAAGAATACAGAAACAAGAAAACATGTGTATTTAGGAAGTTATTTTCCACAGTTGCATAAATGTTTCCTGACTGTCTCTGGCAGCTGTGGAGGAAAAACCAAAATACAGGTGGTCCCAAGTCCTGCCAATGTTATTCATGTCTCATTAGTGAAGAATTTTTCCATGGATACATTTTTAATTTAAAAAAATCTTCTCATAGCATAACTTGAAAATCGAAGATGGGGAAGACCTCCAGCATGATTTTGAGCGGTTAAAACAAGCCATGGAGATGGTTGGTTTTCTTCCTGCAACAAAGAAGCAGTAAGTTGGTACCTTTTGGTTCCTGTCCACCTGCCTATCTGCTTTCAGGAGTACACAGACCCATTTCACATGAACAGGTGTAAGGTTGGAAGAAGAGCAATCTGTGATAAATGTCTGGGGATAGAATGTTGTATTAAAGACACACAGCCAGGACTGTCACAGGAGAACCTTTCAGGATGATGTTGCAGGAAAATCATGAACATACATTTGCTGAGTAGAATTCAGAGACAGAGCTGTGTTAATCTGGACTATCAGTATGCAAAAGGATCTTGCAGCACTTTTGAGACTAACTACAAAAGAAGCATTAATTGTAGCATGAGCTTTCGTAGACTTGGTCTGTTTCCTCAGATCTCTGCTAAGACATCCTCAAGGGAAAAGTGTTATTTGAATGCAGGAAACATGATGGATTGTTACTGTGCTTGATGTGTTTTTAAAAAAGCAAACAAGGCATTACTTTTTATTATTTATACATGAGTGGTACATGAAAGAGAGAGAGAGAGAGAAAAAAAGAAAGAAAGAAAGAAACCCTGACCTGCTTTCATATGTGCTATACTGAAAGAGCTTTTGTAGGACTGTGTGCTCTTGCTCTCCCTCATATGCTTTCTCATGGACAAAGCTGTGTGAAGCTCAGCACACAAATTCTCATGCTGCAAAGGACATCAGTTCCTACCTTTGACTGTGCATTACTTCTCCAGAATCTTTTCAGTGCTGTCCGCTATTCTTTATCTGGGAAACATTACCTACAAGAAGAGGGCAGCAGGTCGGGATGAGGGACTTGATGTGGGACCTCCTGAAGTCCTGGATATCCTCTCTGAACTTCTAAAGGTACTTCTCTCCTCCTTAGGCCAGCACTGCCTTGCAGGGAAAGATGGGGGTGGGATCTTCAAAACACACACTCCTGAACATGTGTGTTCTGTTTTTCCTCATGAATAAACTCAAACCATGTAACTTTCAAATTAAAGTAGTGAAACACCAAATACCAAAAGAATAACACACAAAAAGGCAGCAGTATTCCCTGCAAAGAACTGTGTGTAGGGAGATGCTGACACTAGCCTTTCTTCTTTCTCAAGAAGCCAGACTACTTAAAGCTATGCGAGGTCTGGGGACTAGCTAGTCTTCCCAAGGAGGGTGTTTCATTAGGCCATGCTTCTACAGACCCCTGCTGCACATACACAACATAGGTCCTTGAGTGATGAATAGAGCACACAAGCCAGAGTAGGCAGGGGAAGGTGACCATCCATCTTTCAGTCCATGCGGGAGATGAGGGGCGTTTCAAGGGAAAATACCCTGAATAAACCTAAAGATGATGCACCAATAAAAAGTTATTAGGTGAGATGACTAGAGAGACGGTTGTTTTAATGCTCTTGTGCTGTCTGTTCAACATTCTTTTCTGGATCTCTGAAGTGCTTTATAATCTTTATTAATGCTATGTGCCTTGAAGCATTTGACTAAACATGTTTGGTTTTCACCAGAGCAGCTGCTTGAGGATTGGGTGAACGAATTCTGTTTTGCAAGGGCAATGGAACAGTTGCAGGCTAGCACCTTGTTAGATGTGCCTTTCTGTTGGAACAGCTCTTCTGACACTTCTCCCTCTCTGCTCACCTCTCTTTCCAGGTGAAGCGTGAAATCCTAGTGGAGGTACTAACAAAAAGAAAAACAGTAACTGTGAATGACAGGCTGATCCTGCCATACAGCCTCAGTGAGGTGGGTGCCTTGTGCTTAGAGCCTACATTCCTAAGAAGAGCTTAGAAAGGGAAGATCCCAGAGGGCTGGCTCAGTTTTCACGGTGGTATGAGAAACTTGGTTTGCTCACCATGTTTATAAGTCATTCAATAACAGAGTTCTTATAGCTACTCCAGTAATATAGTAGCTCAGAGCAGTGAAATCATATAAACCCCAACAGAAGTTATTTTGAATTTGGATCCTATCCTCCAAGGTGTTAGTTACTCCCTCCTGAGAAAGACAGAGAAAGAGAGACAGAGAAGGAGAGACTGGGAGCAGCATGGCAGGGTAACTTTTAGGAACTTTGTTCCTTCCAATTTGGTTTCATCATTTTCAGCATAAAAAGGACAGGGATGGGAATCTAACAGCAATTTTCAAACTAACTGATTTTAACATGAGCTTCGTTCATGTTGTTTGAAGGGGTAGAATGGAAACATTGAGAGGAGAAATATGTATCTGTGTGTTTTCACTCCCTAAACCTGCAGGCCATCACTGCCCGTGACTCCATGGCTAAGTCTCTCTACAGTGCACTCTTTGACTGGATTGTTCTACGAATTAACCACGCGCTCTTGAACAAAAAGGACATGGAAGAGTCTGTTACGGTATGTTTCCTAGGAGGAAAAACCATCACCCCATAAGATGCCTGGCTTGCATCCCTTGTGGAGGGAGGGAGAGAGAAAGAGAGACTGACTGACTGACTGACTGACTGAGAAAGAAAGAGAAAGAGCTACTGGGAGCATGGCAGGGTAACTTTTAGGAACTCTGTTCCTTCAAATAGGCAAATGTGTTCAGTTTTGAGCATGTGGTCACCCTGCTGACTTCCTCTCCATTTTGCCCCCCTTCCCTTTTTCTTCCCACCGCACAGTGCCTATCCATTGGTGTTCTTGATATCTTTGGTTTCGAAGACTTCAAAACCAACAGTTTTGAGCAGTTCTGTATAAATTATGCAAATGAGCAGCTGCAGTATTACTTCAATCAGCACATTTTCAAGCTTGAACAGGTAAGAAGTAGAGCAAATAGGAAAGTTTCTTTGCCATTTGACCATAAATTAAATATAAGGCATACTGGTGGTCATAGATTGCAGCAAAATATTGTGCTAATGACACACTGTAATTGCTTTGGGTAGGATTTATGATTTCTCTGGTAGTTCATAATTTACAAAGTGCTCTGCAATCTGTTTCTTGTTTATTTTTATGCAAGTATAGGCAGTATTTACAGTCCCCTTTTCTGAAGAATACATTTGCAAACTTTTTTAAAAAGAATCCATACACATAAAAACCATGGGGAAAAAGGTACAACTGAATTAAGAACACATAAAACTGTGATGATCACCATTGTTATTGTCTGAGTGCAGGAGAACATATCCATGCCAAATTTCTTGTCAGGAGAGGATATGCTAATAAGAGGCCTTCGCAGTGCATAAAGTGGAGAGCAGTTTGGAGACCTCACATAGCAAAAGAATCCTCAACCAAGGCAATTATGAGCACTAGTACCACTCCGGGACAGGAGTTGTCCTTTCTGGGACTCCAGATCTCATTACTGCTTTCGCTTGCCATTTCTGAGAATGGGAAATCACAGGCAGATGAAATGTCCCTTTAGCACTTGCCATGGTGAGGGAGATAGGTTGTGACAGAAGAAGAAAATGCTCTGGAACTCTCCCTAGAGAGGCTAGATTGGCATCCTCCTTACTATCTTTCTGCAAGCAGGTAAAAATCCTTTTTATTCCAGCAGGACTTTGAAAACTGATTTTTCAGGGGAAACAGGTCTTGTAAGTGTGCTGGACTGTTGTTGTTGGTGGTGTTTTTTTAATTTGCCTTAACTGCTGTTAATTTTATGGTGGTTTGACTGCTTTTTGACTGTTTCATGCTGTCAGTTTTTAACTATTGTATGTACTCATGTATAATTCTAGAAATTTTAATAAAAAAAATTACCCCAAACTTATCCATGGGTCAGTATAAATACCATACTCTTAACTCTTACCAAAAAAAAAAAAAAAAAAAAAAAGAACCAGCCTCTGATGAAAGGCAAGTGCTTCATCTGTCTTGGAAGCACTGACCACTACCACCCCGTTCTCTCTTCCATCCAGCCTTTAGGTGAGCAAAAACAGTGATGTCTGCTTGAATTTTGTAAGTTTGACATTGTTTCCCTTTGCTTCATTTTTTATATCCTTTGTTACATGTCCCTTGGTTTTACTCTTGACTTATCCATGGGTCATATCAAAAGCCACAATTTTGGCCCCCAAAATCTGTCCTCAACTTATACATGAAGTTGATTTATAGTCGAGTATATACAGTATGTTTGTTTTAGCTGTTGCAAGCTGTCTTAAACCCCAGGGGAAAAGGCATGATATAAATAAAGATGATGATGATGTTGGTGACATTGATGCCACCTTGGATGACTTGATCATTTTTCTTGCTTGTAGGAGGAGTACCAGAGTGAAGGGATTTCGTGGCACAACATTGATTACACAGACAATGTGGCCTGTATCCATTTAATCAGCAAAAAGCCCACTGGCCTCTTCTACCTACTGGATGAAGAAAGCAAGTAAGCCCACCTAGTTGCGGTAGTCGAGGAGAACCCTAACAAGGGAGAAGGGAAAGGACTAGTTTATTTTGAAAGTGCCTAAAGATGAAAGCAAAAATAAATCAGAAAACACAGCACCAAACACAAGCTGAAAGCCTAGTGGCTATGGCACAAAAGGAGGATGAAGAGGCCACCAGGTGCACAGTATTCATGGAGTTAAATAGAGGCTAAAGGCAAGGTGGGAAGGGGACAGTCCAAGGAGAAGCTGAGGGGGGCACATTGCAGCTGGATATAGCACAGCTAAAAGAGATTAAATTGGGATGGGGGTGGCAGTAGGTGAAGAGCCGAATATTTGTGCCTCCTGCATGTGAGGGAGGAAGGGGTGGGAGGGCTTTTGGATCCCACTCTAGCCTTTGAGAGAGACTCATTTTCAGCTGAAAATGAAGGTTTCTGTGCAATTTGTTTGAGTCCCCCAACCTCCTGACACACCCCAAATTAGAAAGCAGGACATGGTGCTTTGTGTTTCTGTAGTCTTGCTTCTGGCTACAGTCTTTGAGAAGGGGGAGTTCATACTATGACAATTGCTTATAATTGCTTATATCTTGGCATTTTGCTTTGCTTTGTTTTGCCAATAATCCATTGTCACTGGGAGAGTGGAATTGCACATGGATCGGAGGTCAATGTGCAGCTCCAGAGCAGGGGTGGGGATGTTTTATGGCCCCAGAGAATACGTGTAAGAGTGTTTGATCCCAACAATAATCAAACAGTGTGGGGCCACTCCTGTTTCCACACAGTGCCAGCCTTAACTGTCCAGACCTTATTGGTTCAGCCGCAGACATTAATCCACTATCCATTTTCCTCCTCTATGCACCTCAATACAGTGTCCCCTACTCCATGGTTATCAGCTTTTATGAAGGCCTTCAGTGAAACCAGTAAAGTGGTGTTCTTGTTTTTGTTTGTTTTTTGTTTTGTTTTGTTTTGTTTCCCCACCCCACCCCCCAAAGCTAGGATGCTGCAGAAAAGGGGTGTGTTTTCCAGGGCTGTGTTTGCAGCACTGGTTGGGTTTTTTAACTCCCCAGCAGTGCCCCATCCCATAAAGATTCATAGTGCTGCAGGGAGGAGAGAAAATCTGGTATCTCTCACCATGGACCACAGGCATGGGAAAGTCTCTTATTTACAATTGCAGATTAGAGACAAGGGCTTTTTAGCTGCAAAGCTGTTGGGCAAGATGGCCACCTTCTTCTGTCTACAGGTTTCTGAACCCTACTCTGAAATGTGTAAACAAATGCACATGGTGCATGCATGCATGTTGCTTAAAGCTAAGCATGGCTCAATATGGGACACTAGTAAGTTGTATTGTCTGCCCCTCATAACCAGCTAGGGCTGGAACAAAAATGTGCAAAATCATATCAGGAGAATGGCTGGGTCAGAGTAAAGGAGGCCTATCTCATTGGGCATTCTCTTTAGAGAGGGGCTGTCAGGAAGCCCACAGGGAAAACAGGGAAGTCCATGTGATTTCAGTAGAGGAAACAGAAGCTCCATCCCTTGTTTGTAGATTGTCTGGATATATGCTTTTTGAAAACATATTTTTGGCCTAGAAAACATAACAAGAGGGCTGCTGCTTCACTGGTGGGCCTTCTAAGTTTCAGCTCTGCTGAGAGCAGGCTCTAACATTCTTCTTCATGGTCTCTGCGAATCACACAAATGGGTTATATCTGCACCTGTGCAGCCAGCTCGGAAACTTCTAGTATCACTGTGCAAATCTTCGATTGTAACTTTTTGGCAGTAGCTCCGCCAACCCCTATAAATCCCCTGGCGTTCTCGTTCCTTCCTCAGTTCCTTTTATCCGCTGCAGCAACAACATCTAGAGAAGCTCTTCAGAGATTCATTTTCCTGTCACACGTTAAAATTTGCATCTGACAGGATCATTTTTCTGGTATTTTTATCATCATCGTTCATATTTTAAGAGGAGTGCTGTGATTTCTGTGAGAATCTCATTTTTACATGTGAATTAACTTCCGAGGTGAAGTTATTTCAACAACTGCTGAGGTAATTTTTTCCCCCTAAAATGTCCATTCACCTCTCTGGCGTGCTTGGTAAAGCTCCTTTTTCACCGTGGGGACGAGTTTTCTTTTTGAAACTACTCCTGGGGGGAAAAACATTTTAAAACCTCACCTGCCTCACTGGCATGCTTGACAAAGGCTCTAAGGCTATTTTTACTCTTGAAGAAAATGTCTTTATGACCGCTTGCCCTGCTTTTGTGCTCCGCTAAGGTCCATCGTACTTCTGAGAAGTTTTAGGTGGTTACTGTCCTCGATGCTGCACAGCTAAAGTCCACCGCGCTTCCAAGTCAAATTCATTTAATGGCTGTTCACCTTGACAAAGACCAAACATCCTTCTGAGGATTCGAGGTTAACAGCTCTATTGTACGAGCTCAGTCTAATGAAGACTTCTGGACAGTCCCTGACTCTCTGGGGTCAAACCGATTGGCTTGCAGCCTGACTTCATTCCTCGTCGGTCCCTGACTCTCCGGGGTAAAACCAATTGCCTTGCAGTCCAACTTCGATCCTCATGAGTCCCTGACTCCCCGGGGTCACACTGATTGGCTTGCAGCCCGACTTCGATCCTCATCGGTCCCTGACTCCCTGGGGTCACACCGATTGGCTTGCAGCCCTACATCAATCCACGTCAGTCCCTGACCCTCTGGAGTCAATCCGATTAGCTTGCAGCCTAGCTTCGTTCCTCGTCGGTCCCTGACTCTCTGGGGTCAGATTGATTGGCTTGGAGCCCTGAATAAACCCTCAATGGTCCCTGACTCTGGGGTCAAACCAATTGGCTTGCAGCCATGCGTTGATCCTCATCGATCCCTGATTCTCCATAATCAAATGGATTGACCCTTATCAGTCTCTGACTCTCCAGGGTCATACCAGTTGACTCACAGCCTGACTTCGATCCTTGTTGGTCCCTGACTCTCTGGGATCAAACTGGTTCTAATTTGAGGCTGTGGTTGCTCCCTGCATCCCGAGATCACTCACACTCTCCCTGTTTTGGGACCATAGCATTTCCCTCTATACTGAGGGTTACTACTTGCGAGCGTTCTGCCAGATTCAGAGCCATGTTTGTTCCTCCTTTTCGAGGCCAATTGCAGCTCCTACAGTTTGTCTCTCAGGATGCTGTCTTTCAAATTCCAGCTAGGTTTAAGGTTGCTCTGTCAGAGCACTGGTGGCACAGTGGTTAAATGCCTGTACTGCAGCCACTCACTCATAAACCACAAGGTTGCGAGTTCAATACTAGCCAGGGCTCAGACTTGACTCAGGCCTGCATCCTTCCGAGGTCGCTAAAATGAATACCCAGCTGTTGGGGGGCAACGAGCTTACAGTTGTAAACCGCTTAGACACTGCATAGCACAGTATGAAGCGTTATATAAATGAAGCTGCTTTTTGCTCCCTCAATGCCGAGGGATGGCAGAGTCATTAGCCAGATATGTAGCATCAAGTTTGCCTCCAGGCCAAGACCTGATATCATGGCTATCCTTATATAGCTGATTCCGAGGACATGATACTCCCTCCGTATTGAAGGAGGACACCACCATTTGCAGGTTACGTTCTTATGAAGACGTGCTTGTCTCTGTTCACAGACTAATACCTACAAATAGAGGCCACTGGTTCACAACCCTCAATTTCAAGGGTGCCTTTTTCCACAGCAGAATTTGGCAGGATCACCTGAGGCTCCCCACCTTTGTCATCAAGACTGAGGTATTCCAGCAAAGGGTTCTCCCCTTCAGACTCTCCATGACACTGAGAGTCTTCACCGACCGCATGGCTCTAGTTGCAGCTTACCTCCACCAGTGACGGATTATGGTCTTTCCATAACTAGACGACTGGCTCCTTGTTGCCCCGTCCAGGGAAAGACTTCAGAAGGACATATACTTTGTCCTGTCTCTCTTGGACTCTCTCGGACTGTTCTACAGAGAGAAGCCCAATTTTACTCCAACAGAGCAAGTCAGGTTCATCGGGGCGATTCTCAACTCTGACAAGGCCATGATGTTCTACCTCAGGACAGGTTCCATGCCCTCCAACAGTCCATCAGCAACTGCCTCTCTCACAGGCAGATCAAGGCCCACACCGCACAAGTGCCACTAGGGCACATGGCCTCAACAACCTTTGTGACTCCATGGGTGAGACTCCATTTCAGACCATTTCAGTCTTGTTTCCTGTCTGTCTTAGATCCCGTGTGCAATCCTCTTTCCAAGTGGCTCATGGTACAGAGAGTTGTAGCCAAATCATTACTCTGGTGGCTCAAACACGACAATGTCTGCATTGGGATGCCCTCCTAGCCCCCTGAACCACAAATCATCCTACGGATGCATCCCTAGCGAGATGGGGGCACACACGATGGACCTTACAATCAAAGACAAGTGGTCCGCCCTGGAGAAACAGCTCCACATCAACGCTCTCGGGATGCGGCACTGGAGAAGGCTCCTCGCGCATTCGAATACCTGCTTGCAGGCAAAGTAGTACTTCTCCTGACTGACAACACCATTGTCATGTACTACCGCAACAAAACAAGGAGGCATGACATCCCACACGCTGCTCCAGATCATGCTCTGCATCTGGACTGGTGCATCAAGAATGAGATCCCCCTTTAGTCTGTCCATCTGATAGGAGAGGACAATGAACTGGGAGACCAACTCAGCAGGTCCTCTAACCCATGCCATGAATGGTGCCTCCATCCTGAGACGGTCTCCGATTTAACAAAGATGAGGACAGACAAGCCATTCTCATCACCCCATGGTGGACGAGACAGCTGTGGTTTGCTGCTTTCCTACGCCTTGTTCGCAAGGAGTACCGCCATCTCTAGTTCTGTCCTGATCTTCTGTCCCTTCATGAAGGTCAAATACGGCACCTGGACATCGAGACGTTTCCCCTGGTAGCTTGGAAAACTTGTCCATAGAGACTCTGCCGATCTCGATTCGGACTGTTATCCAAGCTGTGTAGAAGCCTTCCACAAGGAAGTCTTACTTGTTTAAATGGGCTAAGTTCCTGGGCTTTCTGTCTGCCAGTAACCTATCTCCATTCCGTGTCCTGGTACTGACAGTTCTGGAGTTCCTGGTGTCCCTTGTTGACTTGGGAGTGTGCCTTATTCTATCAAGTGCTATTTGTCTGCCATCTACTCTCACCTCCAGTTCGAGGGCAGACCTTCTCTTTTCAAAGAGCTCCTCGTGAGGAGGTTCCTCAAAGAGCTCAACAACTTCCACCCTCCAGTCTCAGTACTGACTCCAAAATGGAGCCTGGATCTGGTACTGCCCCACCTCCCTGTCAAGCCATGCAAGCCCATGACCACCACAGACTTAAGCTTCTTGACCTGGAAAACAGCTTTCTTAGTGGCCATCACCTCTGCCCACTGGGCGAGCAAGCTATGTACCCTACAGATGGACCAGCCATACCTCCATTTTCACAAGGACAAGGTGGTCCTCCGTACCAACTTTACTTTTCTTCCTAAGGTGGTGTCGGCCTTTCACATCAATCAGGACATTGTCCTGCCCACTCTGGCCCCGAACCCGACGACTGATGCTGAACGCCTCATGCACACCCTTGATGTTCAGAGAGCGTTGGTCTCCTACCTAGATAGGACCTTAATAATAATAATAATAATAATAATAATAATAATAATTTATTTCTTATATCCCACCTTTTGCCTAAGCAATCAAGGCAACTTACAAATGTAAAATAAATACAATATTGAAATAAACATAATAAGATTAAGACGGCACGCATTCTGCCTTCTCTCCCTCCAAATGATGGTGGATGAAGGGAGGGCCTTCTTCTTTTCAGCCTAGGCCTGATGGAGCCAGTCTGCCTTCTCTCCCTCCAGATGGGCTCAAGACACTCTGAGAGACTTATATTTGTTACTCAGAGGCCAGAAAGGGACTACCTGTGACTGCTCAGAGATTCTCTAAGTGGGTGGCTGCTACCACCCACTTGTGTTACAAACTGTCAGGTAAACACTTCCGGCCTGGGTGCGAGCACACCGCAACTAGGACTGTAGCTACATCCTCCACTTTTTTTGACTGGGGTGCTTTTGGAGGATGTCTACAAGGCTGCTGATTGGTCCCAACCATTGACTTTCATTATGCACTATAGGTTGGACACAAGAGCCAGACGAGACGCAACCTTTGGGAGGACAGTGTCGCCTTCTGGTTTACATTTAATGTTGATTGCATTGATTTGTATGCTTTTAAAACCAAACAAATGACACCTACTAATGCACTTTAAAGGCTCCCTCGTCCACTGACTGAAACTTGTCAGTCTAATCCATTTGTGTGATTCGCAGAGACCACGAAAAAGAAGGACAGGTTGCTTACCTGTAGCCATATTTCTTCGAGTGGTCATCTGCGAATTCACACAAATTCCGCCCATCCTCCCCTCAGTCATGTTCTGCTCATTGCTAAGATTTTTCTGCTGCTGCTATGTGGTGTATGTTTGGAACTGAGGAAAGAGCGGGAACGTCAGGGGATTTATAGGGGTGGGCAGAGCTACCACCAAAAAGTTGCAATGGAAGATTTGCCCAGTGATACTAGATGTTTCTGAGCTGGCTGCACAGGCGCAGATATAACCCATTTGTGTGAATTTGCAGATGACCACTCAAAGAAATATGGTTACACATAAGCAACCTGTCCTTCTCCCTTGCTCTTGTCACTTGTAGCTTCCCACATGCCACCAGCGAGACACTTCTTGCCAAGTTTAAGCAGCAGCATGAGGACAACAAGTTCTTTATTGGGACACCAGTCATGGAGCCTGCTTTCATCATCCAGCACTTTGCAGGCAAAGTGAAATACCAGATCAAGGTAAAGGATGTGATTCCAGGGGCCAAATAGAGTCAGGTTTGTTTACGCTAGGGGTAGGCAACCTTTCCCCTTTAAGGGCTGAGGGACTTCAGTTCCCAGAAGCTTCAGCCATGTTGGCCAGTAGTCCCATGTTGGCCAATAGCTCCTGGGATTCTGGGAGCTGAAGTCTCTCGGCCCTTAAAGGGGAAAGGTTGCCTACCCCTGGTTTACGCATTGGTAGTAAAGCTTCTGATTGAGACTAAGAGTGCAAGACAAGCCTGGCTGGATCGGGCTGCAATCATTCTGTTTCAGTATTTAGGTTTCCTTGGTAACCCACAAGCCTGACAAGAAGGCAGTGGCCTCTCCCTCCTTTCCCCCGGCATCTGGCACTTAGAGATGTGCTACCTCCAGACATGTCATCATCAGTGGCCATAGGTGTTTCTTTGGTTACAGCTTGCATTCATTCCCTAAGTTCTAACTGGGGGAGGTCCATGGAATCATTCAATCATACAAGGATTTTAAATTGCTTTTAAAATTTTATTGTTAAGGTTTTTAAATTGACTTTCTTTGGGAGCCGCTTGAGTCCCACTCTGGGAGAAGGGCAACATGCAAATGAAATGAGTAATAAAATAAATTGTGTAGTCCTGGATGTCCTTTGTGGTCTTTTTTCAACTCTGTTTCCATGATTCTATGAAATCATCAGGAGTGAGACACTTTTCCATTTGTGCAATGGATCTGCCCTGATTGGGACTAATAGTTGAGTTTAGGTTTGTTCAGACTAAATGGCATCATGTGGTAGTGAGTCCAATAAATTCAAAGCTTTGCAAAAGTTACATTTTAAGAGTAATTTTTCCTTCTAACTTCTCAGTGGCTTAGAAGTAAGTTGTTGTTACTTGTAGAAGTGTTAAAACAGTAACCTGTTGTACTCGTTTGTTTTTTGTTATTTTTTTTTTTTAAAAAACTTAGAGAATGATCTAAAACCTGCAAAATTCTCTAAAAATGTCTTTAAAAGATCATGTTCAAAAGTAACTAGAAGCCATTATTCATTATACCAGGGGTAGGTAACCTTTCCCCTTTAAGGGCCGAGGGACTTCAACTCCCAGAATCCCAGGAGCTATTGGTCAACATGGGACTATTGGCTGACATGGCTGAGGTTTCTGGGAGCTGAAGTCCCTCGGCCCTTAAAGAGGAAAGGTTGCCTACCCCTGCATTATACCAGTGAAGCAGTTTTACTCACATTACCTTTGAAATCTAATTTTGTTACATCCTCATTCCTTCTAACATGTACTTGCACTGCTTGTAACACATTCTTTCCAAGCTCTGCATCAAGTAGTTGCATGGGGTACAGGAAGAAATCCTGCTTCTTTTCTGGCTCAAACGTGCAACTGGGTGGCTCCACTGGGTAGCTCCAAATTCCAGCATTATATGAAGGCAAGAGAGGAAACATTCTGGTCCCTTGCCAAAACACTGCTGGACATGCCCACCTTCTCTGTGTCCTTGGGCCCCTAACCCTTTGCTGTGCTCCTGTGGCTCTTCCCTTCAGGATTTCCGGGAAAAGAACATGGATTACATGAGACCAGATATTGTTGCCCTGCTGAGGGGCAGTGACAGCGCGTATGTGCGTGAACTCATTGGGATGGACCCAGTGGCTGTTTTCCGGTGGGCCACCCTGCGTGCAGCCATCCGAGCCATGGCTGTCTTTGCAGAAGCTGGTCGCCAGAGAGCACAGAAAACAGCAGGTGAGCAGGTGTGAAGGGTGATGGTGACAGGAGACCCAAGGGGAGGGATCAGGGTCTAGCAGGGGAGTGAGCTGCTCTGCGTGCAGGGGGTCTTCCAGATGTTTGGGACTACAGATCACATAGTTCCTTCCCACCGGCCATGCAGACCTGGGGCTGTTGGAAGGTGATGTCCAAAGCATCTAGAAGGCAAAAATTTCCATGCCCTTGAGTTAGAAGAATTTAGGATTTCAGGTGACAGGTGAGGCCTTTGTCTGATGGACAGCAGCTGATTTTGGTGGTTTTGGACCACTGATTTTGGTGGTCTAGGAGGCTGACCAGATATAAAGTGGTTCCTGCCTCTCACCTTACCTGCTCATGAGATGTCATGGTAGTGGGAGCCACTGAGATTGTAAAAATCAAGGCCCAGGTTCTGAGCAGATTAATGCAGGACTTCACATAGCCCTGTTGCTCAATCTAAAAGTAGCACAGAATCTTCCAGCATCAAGTGCTGATAATTCTTTGTTCTCGTCCCCCCCCTTCCCAACTAGGAGTCATACGACATGGACCAAGGATACCCCTGGGGGAACTCCAGCAGGCCAACACTCCAATTGAGAGAGTTTATCGGTAGGAGACACATTTACACACACCCCTCAAATTCATATTTTATTTCTCACTTTCTTGTGTCATGCCCTTTAAATAGGAAATGAGACTTTGCATTGGCATTGCTTCTGGATCTGCTTTTTGTATTTGCATCAGCAACTGCTTGGCAGTTCTGTTTGTTTATTAAGTATTTATTTGATGCTTTTTCAGAATTAGTCCTTAAAACAATTAGAGTTGCAATAAAAAACAATGCTGCATCCCTCTAGTGAAAAGTTCTGTTTGGAAAGACAAGCTGGTAAGACAGAATGCAAGAAAAATGTTATGATAATGTTTCTGAGAAGAGGACTGAGTTCCCATTCCAAAGACATGCACACTACCTACATTACAAAAGCCAGCTTGGCATCTTTGCTGCTGTGTCTGGATGTGGCACCTCCTGCTTCTTTCCTTCCCTGCTTTTAGGGATTCTTGTTTAAATAATCTCAGCTTTTACAAAGACTGTACAGATAAATGGACTCATAAGTTGCCATCAGGGGTACAGCATCTAAATTAAAGTGTGATCACATACATACCATTTCCTTTTTCCCTAGCCAGATCTTGAATTATGCAGGTGGAGGATAAGCCTTTAATAAAACCCATGAGCCCCACCCCTTGATTTCACACAGTTTTAACTAGATTTGCTTTTCAAAGTCGGCAACCAGGATGTCATCAAAGAAGTGAGAAGATTAGGGCTGTGACCATGCATTAGTGCAGTGGTTCTCAACAGTTAACCCTCCAGATGTTCTGGCCTACAGTTCACAAAAGACCCAGCCAGTATGGCCAGTGGTTGGGAATTTGGGAAGCTGACGTCCAAAGCATCTGGATGGTCAGTGTTTAAGAAGCCCTCTTCTTTTGCAGAGTTTTCTGTTGGCTTAGTGTAGTTGCCAGATCTTTTTTTAAAAAAATAACAAAAACAAATGTAGACAAAGCCAATGAGTTTTAAGTTGATTAATCACTGAAATCCACATAACTGGTGGTATTAGAAGTTTCAGAAGGCAGCACCCTGTGAGAAAGGCATTAAATAGGTGTCATCTGATGGATGTTTTTAGTTTCTTAAAAGTGAGTCAGAGTGAATAATCTAACCAATCAGTGAGTCAAATTTAAGTACCTGTACCCTCTAGGCATACAGTCTGTTTTTACTGCTTCTTTGTTTTTCTTTGTGCTCCTTCTTAGCATGCCACATTGTTTCCAGGGTGCCCAGGAACAAAATCCTGGTTGCTCATGACTGTGCTGCTCTCTTTATTTATTTAGCATCTCTGCATGTTCCCCTTTTTGCAGCTGCTCAGTGCTTGATTTCTCATTTGATTGCTCTGAGGATTTTGATATAAACGCTTTTGAAGACATCATTGCTTCATATGAAAGCAAGAAGTAAGTGGGGGGGGGGGATGTCACAGGAGTGTGTTGTTGTTGCCCAGAGAGGCCACAGTCCTGGGCAGAGAGACCTTCTGAGCCTGATGGGTGTAGAAAACCCAGAATATCAGTTGTCAAGATTTTAAAAGGAGACACTAACTTCCGTTGTAACTTCAAGAACTGAAGCTCATAGTTGTTCTATTCTCAGTCAAACCTATTCCAGCCATTAAGAGCTGTGGTGTTCCCTTGTCCTGAGTTGTCTTGGCAATGCAAAGTTCTAATTGGGCTACAGAACATATAGAGGAATTGTGGGCACTATAGAAAAACCAAAAGATCAATTGGCCACTGATGCCATCTCAAGAAGAAACAAAAATATTCCTCTGCCCAGGAATGACCCTTACATTTTTGTTGTCTTCCTTTCTTCCTTCCTTCCTTGGTTTCTGGAGGGTAGCAAAGGTAAGTTCTTTGTACCAAGGCAAGCTTTGTGGTAGTAAAGCTTGGTGATGCCAGTCACTCAGGGGATCTTTCTAGGCTGACTTTGGTAGTTTAACATGGCACTAAGACCCTGAAAACACTGAATGAAGATAATTGCACCATTGCTTTTTCAGAATATTTCCAAAATTCAAATTACAGCCAGGATTTTCCAAGCCCCAGCTCAGTACTGTAACCCAGAGGAGGGCCCTCTACATGTTGTTAGGCAGCAACAGCTCTTCACCAGCCCTGGCCAGCATAGTCAATGATGAGGGGTGCTGGGAATTGAAGTCCAGCCACAGCTAGAAGACCACTCTGTCCCTGTGCCTTGCTTTAACCATCTTGGTTTCCTAGCAGTATGTTGCAACCAGTTTGTATAGACGGGCACATGGGGCTACTGGATCAGAAGGCTGTTGATCAAAATACCATGCCAGAAAAGTTTTAAAAAAGAATTTATTAATTTACCTGAATGATAGTAATTTATCATGCATTCCTGCAGCCTTTTTTTGTCATGGGCTGAAATAATGAGAAGGCATGCAGGTTGTTAGGGCCTTTTGCCACTTTCCAAAACATGTATTTTGGCTTAGCAGAAGTATATCCTAGCATTTCATCCTGTACCCCAAAGGTAGGCAGCCATGGCTCCCTATCCATGTTTTTTTAATGGCTTGCATCTCCCATGCACCCTATCCAGTTGGGGGAAGTGGGGGATTAGGAGTCACATTCTTGAAACAACTTCAGTAAACACAGCTGTTGTTTGCTGTGTTCCCCAAACAACAAAACAAGGCTGCCCCTTCTATTACAGCCACACCTCTTCCACATTTTGCAACTACCATGTTTTAGAACAAAGTCAGCTGGGGAAAACATTGCCCTTCAGTCATCTTTAGGGCATGAGAGACAATGAAAGGCCCTCCTCTTGTTTAATCCCTGGTGATTCTCTTTCATGGCTTTCTCATTGTTTGTGTGTGCGTGTGTGCCTTGTGTTGTGTTATGTGTGTGTCCATCCTGTCTCAGGGACTTGCATGAACAAATAGTCAGGAGTATCAAGGGACTGCCCTGGCAGGGTGAAGATCCCCGCAAGCTCCTGCGGTCACTCAGCTGGTTCCAGCTGCCCTGTTGCCATTTCCTGTGAGTTTTGGGGTGGGGTGGAGGAGCTCAGGCTTCCTTTGCTTTGCAAAATTGGATAGAGCAGAATCTCTGCAGATCAGACAATGCAGAGCTAAACAAATGTCTGCAACTCTTCTTGCACTTGTCTTGCATCCCTGTTGTAATGTGAGTGGGGCTCATTCCCACCCTTTCAGGAGCTAGAGTATATTTTTCTTATGCAGAAAATTTAGAAATGTTGCATTGGGTTTATGAACTCCAGAGAGCACCTGATAACCATGAGGAGGCTCATTTAGGCTGTGCCTTTGGCTTGCGGTAAGCCCTGTTTACTTACAGAAATTGAGCAGATGACAGAAGCATCCATGTTGGCTTGGCTTCTCTGTCCAGCTGTTTTTTGTCATCCCTTCCAGCACATCCAGAGTGCTCAGAGGAGTGTTGGATTCCTCACTCTTTTGAGCTGCATTTTAGGGGGTGAAAGCAACCTCAGGGATCTCTTCTGAACAGTGAAGGAGACCTTTCTCTCTCACACATTAATATACATTCTCTTACTTTCTCTCAGCTTTGGTGGAAGCAAGAGATGGCCATGCCATGCCTTTCTGTGAGCCATATGAGTACAGCTTTGAACAATTACTATTTTGGGAGCTATAACCTGCAGGAATTCTGGGTGTCATAGCCCAACAAAAGAGTAACTTGGGCAAAGGATGTGATGTCCCTATCTTTTGAACTGAGAAGGGGAGAAACACTATGGCTTCCTCATGCTGCTCAGCAGAGATCCCTTACATTTCTAGTTACTTATTTCAAGAATTTATAGTCCACCATTATCTATATCTCACGATTCTCAAGGCAGCTTACAAATGCAAGCATCAGGCCTCAGGGAAAAAATTGTTGAAAATTAATTTTCAGTGAACGGCTTTCAAGCTCTGTGTATCCCCCCCCCCCCCCAGCAGCCTTTGGTATGCACCTCTTCAGTTGTGCAACTGCCTGAATAACCAGTTCTTTTTTTGTGCCCAAAATGCATCCCAGCTTGGCTTCTGCTATTCATGCACATGCTGGATTTGTGGAGGTCTGCACATAGGTCCATGCCAAGGTGGCTTGGACTGTACCAGAGATGTCCAACTATGACCTGTCTGGGCTTGTAATATCAGTTGCCCCAAGTCTTGGAGCCAAGGTAGGGTGATGCTTTCTTTGTCTTGCTGCCTGAGAATCTTTTCAGCCCAAGATATCAGGACTTAAACCTGGATCCTTCAATGTAGAACCAATTGCAATTACCTCACAGAAATGTTCCTAGCTGATTTTCCCTACATAGGAAGGAGATGATACTAAAGAAATAGACTGCCCCTGTAAGACTGTGTATTACTTGGGTGCATGTAGGCCTTTTGTTTCTGGTGAGGGTCATGCTTATACTGGAAGCATCTGGCTCTAGCCATCTGGATAAGATGCTCCAATGGGAAGCTGAAAAAGGAGAGTACAAGCACAAGTATTCCCTCAATCTGGCACTCCCTAGAAAAGCAATGTACATTGAAAGGCATACCATGTTAGATGCAGGGCCCAGTACACAGCCATTCTGATTTAGTAGTCCTAATATCCAGGAATTCATTTAATCCCCTCTCAGAATGGCTGGCCTAACACAGTTGTGTGGCAGTCCCCAGTCTCAATCCATCTACCATCGAAACTGGTATCAGATGGGAGACTGATGGGATACCCTAAATTAGTAAACTGACTAAATAATAGGTGAAAAGTGACTATTAAAGATCAAGATAATTAAAGCTATTGTTATAACACACAGTGGATTCAATATTTAAAATTGCATATATATGAAGACAATGAGTGAACATTGAACTAAGGTTGAGTACAAACTGGAGATACTTTGGAAGTAAATTGTAAATATTTGTATTTAATTGAAAAAGAAATTAATATGTTAACTTTATAGAGATGTTTGAATAGTATATGTTAATAAAACATAAATTATAAAAAGAAACTGGTATCAGAGGATGGGGGGCCCAGATGTTTTCATGATACCATTTTTATTTATGGTTCAGGAAAATGGGAGTCCTGTTTCTATCACACTACAAGCCCAGTCTGTGGTTTTATTGGGGGTTTTTCTTTTATTTCTTTAAAAGTCTGAAATCCCAACTGATTTTTCTTAAAAGATCTGGAGCTTAAAGAAAAGCAGGAATAAAACACCCAACAAAACTTCAGGAGTTGGTAACAGAGGAACTTAGTAGCTCAGTTGCAAAATCAATTACGTTCGCTGCCTTCAGCAGCCTCACTCCCCCTCCCCAAACCATTTGGAATAGCTGATCCATCACTTTGCTCTGGCTTGTTTGGCTTGATCTAATTGGCAAGGAGTAGCTTTGCTGAACTAACAAAATTGCAACTCCCGGAGCATTTTATTTCTCCAGTAATGCTTAATGTATTAATATATATGTATGGAAATTTTAATGTTGTAAGCCGCCCCGATTGCTCTGCAGAGGGGCGGGATATAAATTATTATTATTATTATTATTATTATTATTATTATAATGTTTCCACAGGAAAAGCAGAGGTACTAAACAAAAGCAAGTCATCCCAAAGGTAAGCGTCACTACTTCACAGATAAAAATTTGACAGCAGGCATGTTTGCATTGGTGAATTTTTTTTATGTCCTGTAACATACATATACACCACAAAATAGGTTAACTCAGTTTCAGGAGACTTAAAATCTTGTCCAATGTCACCAGTTATACACAAAACACACAATGGTGTGTCGATCTTTGGCCATACTAAATTTTTTACAGTTGGCCCTCCACATTTGCTGCTTTGACTTTTGCAGAGATTATTCACAGATTCTCTCTAGGTCCTCCAGCATGACTTCTATAGGCATTTGTAGGGCCTCCAGTACAATTCTCTAATCAACTTCCAGAAGATATTGATCATGGAGTTGCACTGGAGGACCTAGAGATTCCTAGAGAGGTTCTCTCAGGTTAAAAAAATGTGATTTTTATTTGTGCTATTCGCACCCTCACGGGGTCCAGCATCCCTAGCCCCAGCAAATGTGGAGGACCCACAGCTCAGAGATTCAGGATACCAGGTAAGGGAGAGAGGATGAGTGTTAGGTACATCTGCAATCACAGCACTCAAGTTTTTCAGGCCTGCAGAGTATGATGTTCTGGACTTTTGCAAAAAAAAAAAAAAAAGATATCATTGATTTTGTTAGAGGAGTGAAGGTAAAGTATGGTTATGTATGTGATATAAATGTACATTATAAGGTAAGTGATCTCTTTGGATGAAGGTGAGACCATGAAAGATTGGGGGTGACTGAGGATTGGCTGAGTGCTTAGATAGGTTTTGACAAAGGCTGGTATGTCAGAGTGGGAGGTATGAGTCAGCCAGAGCTAAGAATTACACTCATTAGGGGGTGGGAATTAGAGTTAGTTAGTTAAGGGAAAGATAACGAAGGCTGAAATGAGAGATGAAAAAGTTTATGTTTTGTGTCAGTTAGGACAGCTGCTTCAGCTAGGATTACAAAGAGACGGGGAAAGAGTTAGTGGGATGCGCTGGAGTTTAATCGATTATTTTTATATTATACACATGTGCTTCTAGGAACCCTACAAATAATGACAGTGAAGTGGTTGAATTCAGATACACGGTGTGTGGGTGGCAGCACTTCATCGATGATGGTAGTAACTTTGATACTATAGAAGTGGGACAAGTGGAGATCTCCATATGGACCAACTGAGAATCCCAGTTTTTTTAAAAAACAAAACATTAGCTCTTTATGAAACATTAAAAAGGAAACCTACCCAGGTAGTCAAAAACGATGAAAAGCAGAAAGGAGGACAACTAGTTTGTCAAAATGTGCAGCTTTTGATTACTCTCTCCAATTCCCCACATGCCCTCATCTCTAAATATGTACCACCTTTGCTGGCAACAAAATAGCTACACAGAGCAAGCGTGTGAATGAGCACAAATAAAACTTTCATGTTTCAGGGTGTGAGGTGGGTATGATATTAGGGCTGGGCTTCTTCTGGGTAGCTTGGTCATTGTGTGGTTGCCTAGCCAATTCCCCTTGGTTGCAGAACTTGCTGGACTCAAAGTCGCTGAAGCTCATTGTGAGCATGACGTTGCATGACCGGACCACGAAATCTCTCCTGCACTTGCATAAGAAGAAGAAGCCCCCCAGCATCAGCGCTCAGTTCCAGGTAAGAGAGTGCCAGTGGAGAGCCATCCTGATCCAGGGCCAACCACTTCTGTTTCAGGAGGCTGGCAGGCTTGCTCCTCACCAACTGCCAAGCAGGTTTACCTTTTTGGGGCCTGTATGCAGTCAGACCTGAGCAATGGAACTATGGAGAGCAAAGTGAGGAGGACATATTGCCGTGGTGGGTGAGGCTTAAGAGAAAGGGGTAGGAAGCAGAATACCACCTTATTTTAGCTTAAAGCTGTTACTGTCAGTGATTGCCAGGAACCAACCTCCTTCTCTCCTCCATAGAAGCAAATTAACAAGGGAAATCCAGACAGCAGTTTAAAACAGCAGCTGAGACACAGTACAATTTAAAAAAACAACAACTGGGCTTACTACCACCGCCACCTTTAAGGAAGGTGGTGCACCTATGGAGACCCCTTACCAACTCTTTCTCAAGCAGTGGTGGGACCTGTTGGAGGACTTCCAGTCTACCATGCTTCATCAGGCTCACCTAGGAAAGATGCAGTTCTCAGTGGATTCTGGCTCCAGACCTCTTAAAGTCAAGGCAGACACCTTGGCTTGAACATGAAGGTGTTCTAGGTTTACTTTACACCTCTGTAAAGACAGTTAATGCTGATGGCCCCTTTCCACTTTGCAAACTCATAGTTGCTGACAGGAGACTGGACTCAAAGCACTTGGGATGGAGGCTGCTGTGCCATAAAAAATGGCTGCCTTCTTACTGACCATCTAAGCCCCTCACAGGTGTCTTTTGTGGAAGGGATCCTGTAATGATCTTTTCTACAGCTACAAGGACTAGCTGAAGCCAGGGGACCAGTGCCTCATGAATCTCCTCCTCTCTGTGACTCATTTTAGACTTCCCTCAACAAGCTGCTAGAGACGCTGGGGAGAGCCGAGCCCTTCTTTATCCGCTGCATCCGCTCCAACTCTGAGAAGGTAAGAGGGCATCCATACATGGAACCCACATACATTGGCATTCTTGCACACCAAAACTCTTCTTGGGCATGTAAGAGGTGCATGAGAACCTAAGGCATTTTCCTTCTGGGTCTTTGGGGGGAGATGGGAAGGTCAGCAGGCCCAAAATCTTGGTAAAATAGCTTAAATTAGGTCAGTGGAGATCAAAACTCCCCCATGGGGCCTGTGTGAGCTTTACCTTTGGCTGTCAACTGTTGATCATTGTTTCATCTGATTAGTGAGCTGGTTAATTCTGCATGTTTGCACAGGTATGACCCAATGCATCTCAAGAGGAAAAAATATTTCATTGTCTTTGGATAGTGCACATCTTGGAAGAGATGTTCCTTGCACTATTGTTGGGCGCTATTGTTGATGAAGGACTCCTCATCTGAGATGGTGCTTGACCTCTCCCTGCCTCAAACACCATAGTTGTGTGAAGATGTGGCTTCAATGTTGAAAGATACTCTGCCCAGATAGTTGGAAATGTGCCTCTCACCATCAAAGCATTTTAAAAACACTTATTGTCTAAACATTGCAGCCCTGGTAGAAAATAGTCATAGTATATTGTTCTTCATGGTCTCTGCGAATCACACAAATGGGTTATTCTGTGCATGCGCAGTAAAGCTCGAAAACCTCTGGTATCACTAGGCAAAACTCAGTTTTAAAGTTTTTGGTGGTAGCGCCATATAAACCTGGTGTCTTCCTGCTCTTTTCTCAGTTTCTTTCGTCCACCACGTTAGCTGCTAGGAAGGAACTTCCCTGCTCAATATTGCTTGTTTCTTTCAACATGACTTCTGGCTTGACTTTGATGATTCTTTGGAATTTGGACTTGACTCTGTGAATTGCTCAACCTCTGACTGTTTGACCTCAATTTTCAATTTCAATTTGGCTTCAACTTCGGTTGAATATGTCTTCACACTCCTTCAAGTGCTGCGGGAAGTGCAGTGATAAGATCTCTGGCTCTGACCCACACTCCTCTTGTCTCCTTTATCTGGACGAAGGGCACAATGTTCAGTCCTGTGCCCTTTGCAAGTCTATGACTTCCCAGGCCCTTAGAAATAGGGATAAGAGATTGAAGGCTGCTCTTTATGAGCATGCCTTGAGGCCCCAACCCATTCCTATGGCCACCACTGCTTCTGTGGACCCTCAACCCTCTATGTCGGGAATCAAGAAGCCCAAGGAGAGGGGAGGGCCTAAGGAAAAATCTTCCCATCCCTAGACATCCAAGTCTAGCAGGGACTGCTCTTCTGATGATCTGAGGGCCAAAAAGACCTCCAAGAGGAATCACTGTGGACAAAGATTCTTCCTCCAAAAAGGAAAAATCCTTATCGAAGGCCCTTCACCGTGCCTGTTCTTCCTTGCCACAAGCCCTGACAACCTCTTGAGGCAATGAGGGTTCCAAGACCAAGTCTCCTCCTTCAGGACCAGCTGCACAGGCCACTACTCCAGCCAGTGCTGACATTGAGCTCGGGCTGTTGACTCCGCCGCCCAAGACACCTGCGGGCTCACTGGAAACGTCCCAGGTGATTGTCATTGAGTTGGCCTCGGATGAGGACGTTCAGAACTGTGGAGATGCCTGGGATTGTGAGCTTCCGATCTTGACACTGGCCCACAGGACCTTCGTCAATACCGAGCATGCTCGGGACTGAGCCCTCGAAACCCTTTGGCATTGGGACCTATCAACCCTTGGGACTGAAGCAGATGATGCGGCTCATGAGGAGGCCAGGCTCTGTAAACATTTTCCATAACTTGTTTATGATGAGCTTCTGGGCCACTACCTGTTGCCGGTAGATCCTGCTCTCCTTCACCACCGCCTACAGGAAAGCAGTTCACCCTCACTGCTCTCACTGAGACGGACCACGGTTCGAGCCCAAGTCCATCGAGACTCCACTCCTGGCCATATGTCAATCCTGAGGTCCCAACAGCCTCAGCGGAGACCACTGCCTAAGACACCTCCAAGGTCTCCGGCATGCTCCTGAGCTCCATCCCAGCGCTCCACCTCACCAGTATTGAGGTGTTTGCTTTCTAGATCTCAGTCCCAATCGGCCTCTCCATCCTCGGACCTTGAAATCTCACACTCTCCTTTCCAGCTGGTCGACCATGATCCCGCCTCACCATCCAGCGATGTTAATACTTTTGCCGATCAGGTGATGAGGATGGCCAATGCTCTGGAGGTTGAGCTCATTAGGGGGGATGAGGATGCCGTCGACTCAATTGAGTGCCAGGTACACAGCAAGGTACCTACCCCTCCAACCCTGAGATTTTTACCCTCACTGAAGAAGATTGCTAAGGGGTCATGGAAGACCCCAGCCACCATTGCTTCCACCTCCAGGAAGATCAAGTATCTGTACAGGATTGCTCCATCTCCTTCTTCCTGGCTGTTTGAGCACCCACAACCCAACTCAGCCATAGTGGAGGGTGTGCAACTGACGCCCACACCAAAAGCCACTTTGTCACTGGTGGATAGAGAGGGTAAGAAGATGAATGGGCTGGCCAAGAAGTTTTATGCTGCAGCGGTGCTGGACTTAAAAGTGAGCAACTATTCTGCTTACATGGGGGCTTACCAGCAGCACATCATGGAATGGATGCTCCCATTGCTTGATGATCTCCCTGAGGAGACGAAACCCTTGGCCCTTGCCTTTCAGGCTGGGGCCCACTCCATTGGGGCCCAACAGATCCTTTCAGCCAGACATTCTGTGAACTGTGCCTCCACGGTGTTGTTAGGTTCGATAGCACTCATACGTCATTTCCTGGCTGAAGTCTTCGGACCTAACATCTCAGGCCAGGGCACTGATAGAGGACATGCCCTTTGATGACTCCAGACTCTTTAACAAGGAGATGGGCAAGAAGTTGAATTTCCAGTACCGGATGAAGATGGCAGCCCGGAAACATGGTATGTCCTCTTCAACCTACCAGCCATCCCAGTGCTGTCACTCTGGAGGCCAGCGCCCATGGTACCCCTCGTACCAACAATGGTCTTATCTGGCCCAAGACCGCCAATACCAATGTGACCAGCCCAAACAGCGCCAGCCCTCTCAATCCTCTTCTTCTGGTCGCAGACAGCCTGCTCTATCCCGGTATCGTCAAGGATACCACAAAAAGGATCCAGAGTAGGGAAAGAAGAGAACATGAGATGGGGCATCACACTTTATTGATACTCCCTTTGGAGACAGACTGAGGCCCTTTTACACCACTTGGGCCTCCATAATATCTGACTTGTGGGTTCTAGCCATTGTTTGTAAGGGCTATGCCCTCGAATTCAAGGAGTTCCCTGTCACCAGAGCCATAGTCTTCACTCCCCCCTCAAACACCTTACTCAATGACGTGCACACTTATTACAGAATAGCACTATCGAGACAGTTGACCCTGCTCGATCCCACTACTGTTTCTTCTCCTGTTACTTCATTGTCCTGAAGAGTGATTCGGGCCTCAGGCCTATTCTAGACCTACGACACTTGAATGAGTTTATTTTTTACCACCATGTCCATATGGTAACTTGCTTCTACCCTGCCACTTTTGCAGAAGGACCTGTGGTTCACAACCCTCGACTTGAAGGATGCTTACTTCCACATCGGGATCTGAGCGGGCCACAGGAAATTCTTGACCTTTGCCATCAGCCCCAAGATGTACCAATACAGGGTGCTTCCTTTCAGTCTCTCCATGGCACCGAGAGTATTCAAGTGCATGGCCCCTGTTGTGGCTTATCTTCACCAGCAAGGCATCACGCTCTTCCCATACCTGAATGACTGGCTCTTTACCGCCCTGTGCCGATGGGACCTTCTCAGAGACATAGACTTCACTCTCTCCCTCTTGAACTCCCTCTGGCTCCTGGTTAATGGGCAAATACATGTTGGCACCCTCGAGATGGATCAGATTCATAGGGACCATCCTGGACTCAGCACCGCATACCTACCGGCAGACAGGTTTCAAGTGCTTTCAAGGGCCATCTGTGCTTGCTTGTCCCACAGATGGATCAGAGTTCGTGTGATCCAGAGGGCACATGGCGTCGATGACCTGTGTCACCCCATGGGCAAAGCTTCGTCTCAGATCTCTGCAGTCCTGGTTCCTGTCGGTCTTTAACCCCATGATCCATTCACTGAACAGGTGGCTGTCCATCCCAAGGTCGGTATTGAGGACCCTCCACTAGTGGCTCGATACTGACAATGTCCAGCAAGGAGTGCCCTTCCTGCCTCCACAACCTCAAACCGTTGTGACCACAGCACAGATGCCTCTATGGCTGGGGCAGCCACACCTCCAGCCTAACTGTCAGAGACAAGTGGTCCACCTCGGAATAAGCCCTTCATATAAACACTGTCGAGATGCCAGCAGTGGAGAAGACCCTCTGTGCTTTCATGACCATCCTCCAAGAGAAGGTACTGCTACTTCAGACGGACAACACCATATGATGTTCTACATAAAAAAACTGGGAGGCACAAAGTCCCAAACCCTCCTCGAGATCACCTTGTGGATCTGGGACTGGTGCATCCCGTGAGGGAGCACCCTACCGGCCATTCACCTTCCAGGCGAAGACAACGAGTTGGCGGATGAACTCAGCCGAACTTCAGGTTCGTGCCACAAGTGGTGTCTCCATCCTGAGGCAGTATCCGATTTGTTCTGGTCTTGGGGGATACCGTCCCTCGACCTTTTTGCCAACCAGCACAACAGTCACTGTACACAGTTTTGTTCCCGAACTCAAGCTTCTGGCTCCCAAGTTCGAGTGGTCCAGAGAGATGGTGTACACATTTCCACCCTTTCCTCTCATCACCTGAGTGGTTGCCAAGATGAGGACTGACTGCTCTGACACCATCTTCATCACCCCGTGTTGGCCAAGACAACCCTGGTTCGTGCCACTTCTCCACCTGTCTCGAGATGAATTCCTCCGGCTCGAGCCACATCTAGATCTCCTAACCCTCCATGAGCGCCGAGTCCACCACCCAGACATGGACAACCTTCCACTAATGGCTTGGCAGATTCTTCCTTGGGAGGCCTTCCAGACTCTGTGCATATGGTCATTCTAGCTGCCCAGAAGCCATCCACTAAAAAAGCCTACACCCTCAGATGGAACAGGTTCTCAGACTTCCTGAACTCGAAGGACATCCTTCCATCCTGTGTCTCAGTACCAATCGTCCTGGAATTCCTTATGGGACTGTCTCAATCAGGACTATGCCACTCCTCACTGAGATGCTACCTAGCGGCCATCTGTCTCACTTCTAGCTCAAAGGCTGTCCATCCTTCTTTAAGGATCCCTTGGTAAAGAAGTTCCTGAAGGGGTTCAACAACCTACATACTCACTACTGACTCTGGGTTGGAACCTGGACTTAGTGCTCTCGTATCTCTCAACTAATCTCTTCGAGCCCTTGGCCACCATGGATTTGAGATTACTGCCCTGGAAGACAGCTTTCTTAGTGGCCATTACTTCAGCTCGCTGTGCAAGCAAACTCTGTGCCTTGCAGATGGACCCGCCTTATCTTCGATTTCACAAAGACAAAGTGGTCCTCTATCCCGACATCACTTTCCTTCCAAAGGTGGTGTCGTCCTTTCACTTGAACCAAGACATTGTATCGCCAACTTTGGCCCTGAACCAGACAACTGATACTGAGCGCCTTTTCCATACCCTGGATGTGAAGAGGGTGCTGGGCTTTTATCTGGACAGAACCTCAGGCTCGAGGTGCTCCAAGAGACTCTTTGTTTGCTACTCAGAGGCCAAGAAGAAACTGCCGGTGAATGCTCAACGGTTCTCTAAGTAGGCGGCTGGTACCATCCATCTGTGTTACAAACTTTCAAGTAAAACTCTTCCGGCTCGGGTTTGGGCCCACTCAACTAGGGCAGTAGCTGCATCCTCAGCTTTTCTGACTGTGGTCTCTTTAGAGCAGGGGTAGGCAACCTTTTTCAGCCGGGGGCCGGTCTGCTGAAGTCCTCCCTTCCGGCAGACCAGGGGGGGAATGGTGGCATGCGCGCTCATGTGCATGTGTGCAACCCCCGCTGCCGCACGCGACCCCCACTGTTGTACGCAACCCCTGCCCCCCGCGCTGCCGCCGCCGCCGCCCCACGCGCTGCCACGACTCATTTGTGCATGCGCAGTACTCCTGCGCATGCGCAAACGCGGCATGGCCGCCATTTTGAAAAACAAAACGGCGGCCGCGACGTGCGCGGATGCGCACCGGCTGAAACTCGCAGCGGCGGGGGCCAGTAAGCGGGGGACCCCGGGCCGGAACCGGCCGACGGGCCGTAGGTTACCAACCCCTACTTTAGAGGATGTCTGTAGGGCTGCTGTCTGGTCCCAGCCACTGACTTTCATTAAACACTACAGGCTGGATGCCAGGGCCAGATGAGACACAGCTTTTGGGAGAGCAGTGTTGCTTTCAGGTTTGCACTGATATGGTTTATTGCACTGCTTAGTTTGCATTAAGAAGATTTTTCCATTACCAGTTTACATTGAATGTTGATTCATTCATGATTGTGTGTGATCCAAAAGAGATGACACTGACAAATGCAGTTTGAGTTCAATGGTTTATTGTTGTTAATAAATACAACTTGTTTGAACTTTATAGTTTGTGTCATGGCACTCCCTTCTCCACTGACTGAAGCTTGTCAGTCTAACCCATTTGTGTGATTCACAGAGACCACAAAGAAGGACAGGTTGAAATTTAACTTCAAGGTACTATTGAGTCCTGAACTGTGAGTTCACAGACACACACACACAGGCATGCTGGAAACTGTGCGGATCCGACAGTCTGGCTACAGTGCCAAATTTAACTTCAAGGTACTATTGAGTCCTGAATTGTGAGTTCACACACACACAGACACACACACACATTTCTTCAATGGTCATTGAAGAAATTTCTTCAAATGGTCATTGCGAATTCACGCAAATCCCGCCCATCCTCCCCTCTGTCATGTCCTGCTCACTTAGGTTCCTGCTATCGCTGCTATGTGGCGGAACGTTATGAAACTGGGAAAAGAGTGGGAAGATGCTGGGCTTATATGGAAAGGGTGGAGCTACTGCCAAAAAGTTGCAAACAGAGTTTTGCCTAGAGATACCGAAGTTTCTGAGCTTTGCTGTGCATGCACAGAATAACCCATTTGTGTGAATTTGCAGATGACTACTTGAAGAATTACAGTAACCTGTCCTTCACAAGGTTGGAGCTTAATTTTGGAATCGCTGCTGGTGATGGTTTGCCCAGGGCTCTGTGTGATCTTTTGTTCTTTATGCCTTTCAGCGGGAGTTGCTTTTTGACGAACGGCTGGTGCTCCAGCAGTTGAGATACACAGGCATGCTGGAAACTGTGCGGATCCGACAGTCTGGCTACAGTGCCAAATTTAACTTCAAGGTACTATTGAGTCCTGAACTGTGAGTTCACACACACACAGACACACACACACACACACACAAAAGAGGCCCAGAGGAAGAAAAGTGGTTGCATAACCTAAACTGTCTCTTTCACCTTCCCAAGCCATTGGCCAGGCTTATGTGGACTTAGACTCTCTCCTCCCCTGCAATCTGTGGAGCTGCCATGAGCTTTGTCAGAAGGGCAGAGATATTATTATTATTATTATTATTATTATTATTATTATTATTAAATAAATAAATAATTTTTATTTATATTTCCCACCTCTCCCTACTGATTGAGACAGGATTACACAATAAAATATGTAATAGTGTATAAAATACAATCAGTAAAATCAGTACAATCAGAGCATAAATAAAACCAATGAAGTAGGACAAATTAAATTAAATAAACAAGAATAAACTAAAATAAACTAGCCAGTCACTATCAGTACCCAAAAAGTCAGTTTTAAAGTAGTACTATAGAGATTTGCTAGGGAGTAATAGTAATAAACTATTACAATACAAGTAGTATGTGATGCTGAGTTGGCAGCAAGAAAAGAGCCAGTTGCCGTCAGCTTCTCTTTTTCCTTGCTGTTATTGGTCATTTTTAATCATTGCCTGTGCTGGATCACCAAGGAGCCAAACACATCCGTTGGTGCTTTTTAGCTTAAACAGATAACATGGGGATCTGAGTCCTGATTCATAAGAAGAAATGGAGCAGGGGTAGGCAACCTTTTTGAGCCAGGGGCTGGGTTGCTGTCCCTCAGACAATTGGGGGGCCAAAGCGCCAAAAATAAATAAATAAATAAATAAATAAAATATTTTTTAAAAAAAAATTTTTTTTAAAAATGCAGATCGCAACCCCCATTTATTTTCCTATCTGTTAGAATCTTCCACCTAACATGGGGTTTTTTGCCTTCC
Organism: Phrynosoma blainvillii; assembly: GCA_026167975.1. Lineage (NCBI taxonomy): Eukaryota > Metazoa > Chordata > Lepidosauria > Squamata > Phrynosomatidae > Phrynosoma > Phrynosoma blainvillii. The sequence continues at coordinate 20,056,791 of JANUYF010000011.1, read as the reverse complement.
CATAAGAATTTTTTAAGTTCTCTATTCCATAACGAGAATGGTTTGTTATTATGTATATTGGTAGATTATTGAATAAAAAGACAAATTTCGGCAAGGCAGACATTTTGATTAGTGCAATTTTACCATATAATGACAATCTCAACCTAGATCATTTCATTAAATCTTTTTTGATTTCATTCCAAATTTTGCCATAATTCATATCAAACAGTTCCGTGTTTCTACTAGAAATATTAATACCCAGGTATTTCGCCTTCCTTACCACTTTACAACGTGATGTTTGCTCTAATTGTTCTATTTCCTCCTTAGACAAATTTTTGGTAATAATAACCGATTTATTTGTATTTAATTTGAAACCAGTATATTTGCCGAATTCATGAAGTATAGATAATAATGTCTCGATGCCATTCACAGGGTCATCCAAAAAAATAATTAAATCATCCGCATAGGCTTTGATTTTAAACTCAAAGCCTTTAATTTTGGGTCCTTTGATCACTTTCTCATGCCTTATCCTATTGAGCAGAGGCTCTATAACTATAAGAAACAATAAAGGTGATAAGGGACAGCCCTGCCTAACTCCTCGCCCAATATTAAATTCCTTAGACCTCATCCCATTGATTACAACTCTAGCTTTTTGTTCTGAATAGATTGCTTTAATCCAACTTATAAATCTTTCACCAAAATTAAGCTTTTCTAATATTATGAGCATAGTGTCCCAATTTACCGAATCGAAAGCTTTTTCAGCATCCAATAATAACATTGCCAATTAGTTTTCGTTATGTTGTTCATAATATTCTAGGATGTCAATGACTGTTCTAATATTATCTTTGATTTGCCTTTGAGGTAGAAAACCTGATTGCTCTTCCTTTATTTTTTTCTTTAAGATTTCTTTCAGTCTATTAGCCAAAATACCCATAAAAATCTTGTAATCTATGTTCATCAATGAGATGGGTCTATAGTTCTCTATTAGAGTTGGATCCTTGCCTGCTTTTGGAATTACGACAATATCAACACATTTCCATGTATCTGGAATTCCTTCTGATGTAATGTTGTTAAAGGTATTTCTCAATGGTTCTGATAGAGATGATGTTAACTTAACATAATATTCTGGAATAAATCCGTCCAGACCAGGGGACTTATTTAATTTGAGTTTTTGAATAGCCTCCTCCACTTCGGTAGTTGTAACATTTTTATTTAAAATACTCTTATCTGACTCATCTAGTTTTATATATTCCATATTCCATAGGAATTCTTCAGATATTTTATTATCCTCTTGCTCAATTGATTCTTTTTTGTATAGGTTGGCAAAGTAACCTAGAAATTTATTATGAATGTCGTCTTGAAGGGTAGCCTTCCCTTTTTCATCATTTATTTCAGAGATTGTGGTTATTTCTGTATTATATTTAATCTTGTTACCTAGCCACTTACCTATCTTATTGTCCAAATCAAATTTCAATTTACGTTTCTTTCTCAATTTTAGTTCTAGCTCCTTGTTCAACAATAATTTATGTCTATGCTTCCAGTATTCTGTCTTCTAAGAAGATTTTTTGAGGATGGTTCATTTATTAGCTCTTCTTCGACACCTTTTAACTTTATTTCTATATCATTAATTTCTTTTTCCCGTGAAAATTTAATCTCTTTAGATTTTTTTAGAAAAAAACCTCGAAGGACCGCTTTATGCGCATCCCAAATTGTCTTGCTTTTTATTTCTTCTGTACAGTTTTTCCTAAAATAATTTGTGACACAACTTTTAGTTTGCTTCAATGCCTCTTCATCCCCAAAAAGATCAGCGTTTAATCTCCAATTGAATTGTTTATGCCCAAGGCTTATATTTAACATAATTGGACGGTGATCTGATTCAATCCTAGCACCTACAGACATATCCTTCAATTTTGTAAACAATGAAGAAGAAACAAAGAACATACAATCTTGAGTAGGATCTGAGGTATGATGAATAGAAGGTATAGCCTGATTTCCCAGGGTATAAAGTGCCCCATACATCATATAAATCCAAATTCTTTTTCATTTGAAAGAAGGTTGTTGGTAATTTGCCATAGCTCTTATTACATCTATTTTTAATTGATCTATCCTTTATAGGGTTTACTACCCCATTCCAATCCCCCATGAATAGGATTTGTTCGTAAATGTAATTATTTAATACTGCATGTAGCTCTTTAAAGAATTTTTTGCTTCCTATATTTGGAGCATAAATCCCCACAATCAGCAATGTACCAATCCCTGAAGAAATTTCAACAGCAATATAATGACCCTCATTGTCCTTAAAAATTTCCTTAGCTGGAATATTCTTTTTAATATACAAGATTACTCCTGACTTACTTTTGTCGTTTAATGTACAAAAATTCCTCCCCAGCTTAAAGTTTTTAGTGTAGAATGCATCCTGCTTTTTAATTTTAACCTCCTGTAGACAGATTACTTCCAATTTCTTTTTTTCTAAATAGTGGAATATCTTACTTCTCTTGTGAATATTGTTTATTCCTTTTATATTCCATGAGAGAACATTAATACCTTTGTCCATGATCATTTTATTCATAAAATAGAAAAAGAGGGGGGAAAAACAAAACAGAGGAGGTCACTATCAATCAGTCTTACACCTTCAATATGAGGTATCAAGAGAAATATACTTCACCAAATTTCAGTCCGCTGCTACATCAAGATCTAAGGGGGTGTTTCCTTTATCCTTGTTGTTTGTATCTTGACTTTCATCAATCTTGTCCTTATCGATTTTATTTGTCTTGAGAAAGTCTTCCGCTTTTTGTTTGGTATTGATTCTAAACCTTTTTTGGTTATACTTAAAGGTTATACCTTCCAACTTGTCCCAAGAATATCTGATGTTATTTCTTATTAGAAAGAGACTCAATTGTCTGTAATTTTGTCTCCTTCTTAATATGACAGCAGGAATATCTTTGTAAACTTTTATCACTTGTCCATCAATCTGCAGCGCACTGTTATAACTACGTTGTAGGACTTCATCCCTGATTTTTGCTCTTGTGAACCTGACAATCATATCTCGCGGCAAGTTTTTCTCCCTCGCCACCTCAGAGCTGATTCTGAAAAGTTTGTCAATTTCCATCTCTATATATTCATCGGCTACCTCAAGAAAATTTGCCAATGCCGGTATGATCTTACAATAAAGGTCCTCATTGCTAACCTCTAATAGACCTCTCAATTTTAGACATTTTTCTCTATATCTCAACTCTTGAATTAAGATTTGGTTTTCTTCCTCTTTTTGCTGATCCACTAACTGTTTCGTGACTGTCTCTAATTGGCGAGTTTTTTCCTTAGTGATTTTATGTTCTTTTTTCAATATTGACATTTCTTTTGTTAGACCCTCCAATGTTTTCTCAAATTTCTCTAACCCTTTATTTAAATCATCATTCGATTCTTTGCAATGCTCCTTTAATTCCTGAGATATCTCTTTTTGAAAGTTTTTTAGCAAATCCTCTAAGGACTGCGCAAAATTCTCTTGCATTTTTGGAGGCATTTCCACTGATCCTCTCCTATTATGTGATACTTTAGCAGATTGTAGCCTTGTTGTAATTGACATACTATTTATCCCTATAATTATCCGAGATGTTAAACTGTTAGCATATCAAAACAATACAACTGATAACACCGTGATTATCCCAACAAGAAGTGACCGGTTAATTCCAGGAAAAAACCGATTAAACAACTTTAAGCAGAATTATAGTCAAGTAACTGTACTTCTAGCCTAAAATTTGAGAAGTTTGAAGGATAGCCACCTTCAAACCTTTTACCAAATATAAATGAAGGTTTTACATGTGTATCTGGGAACTGTAACTGGGTGTTATCAGCACAGCCCTTATTCAAGGTAGGGTTGCCCTGTGGTGGATACACGGAAGACGGAAGCCGAAATTCCTTCCCACCTCCTATGGGCCCCTATCTATGAGCCCTCTTCCCAGAGGCCCGGATTGGAGAAAAGAAAAAAATAATAATCTCCACTCCCTTGAATAAGTAAAAAAAAAAAAACTACTATAAGCTCCAATAGAGCCTATCTTCCAGATAACATGAAAGACTAGATATGTCTAATATAAAGCAGCAATTTCTTAATCTTTCCAAAACCAATCAGCCCACATCTATTTAACAGGATCTCAAATATGACCGACAAAAGTGAATCACAAAAATAACTCCTATATCTCACTATTTAAAACAGAGGCGCCTAGTATTCACACTAATATCATATTATCATTTACAAGACTAGAAGCAGGGCATCCTAGGCTTTCGCTTAATGCCAATGTCGCCAACGCGCCGCCTCAAGCCGGTGTCGTGGGCAATGGGCGTGGGGCTTAAGAAGGTAGCCGCCGCCTCCTCCTCCTCCGCGCCGCTTCTGCAGGGCCTCCTGGCCTTCCGCCTCAAGCCGGTGTTGTGGGCAATGGCCGTGGGGCTTAAGAAGGTAGCCACCGCCTCCTCCTCCTCCACGCTGCTTCTGCAGGGCCTCCTGGCCCTCCGCCTCAAGCCGGTGTCGTGGGCAATGGGCGTGGGGCTTAAGAAGGTAGCCGCCTCCTCCTCCTCCTCCTCCGCGCTGCTTCTGCAGGGCCTCCTGGCCCTCCGCCTCAAGCCGGTGTTGTGGGCAATGGGCGTGGGGCTTAAGAAGGTAGCCGCCGCCTCCTCCTCCTCCACACCGCTTCTGCAGGGCCTCCTGGCCCTCCGCCTCAAGCCGGTGTCGTGGGCAATGGGCGTGGGGCTTAAGAAGGTAGCCGCCGCCGCCTCCTCCTCCGCACCGCTTCTGCAGGGCCTCCTGGCCCCCCGCCTCAAGCCGGTGTCGTGGGCAATGGGCGTGGGGCTTAAGAAGGTAGCCGCATCCGCCTCCTCCTTCGCGCCGCTTCTGCAGGGCCTCCTGGCCCTCCGCCTCAACCCGGTATCATTATGGCGGGCGGCGGCGGCGGCGGGACTGGCCTAGGGCTGGTCCAAAGGCCTCGGGGGGGCGCATCCAGCCCCCGGGCCTTAGGTTGCCTACCCCTGAAATGGAGGATAAAGGGGAGGAATCTACAATCTACAATCTACAATTAACTAATTGTAAGCTGCTCAGGGAATCTTTGCGGTTGAGAGTGAGATATACAAACATATAAATAAATAATAGTGGTATCTTTAAGTCTAACAAGTTTACTGGAGCCTGAATTTCTGAGGATGTCTGCATTGTCTCCTTTCCTATCCACTGCCTTCTTTGTACAAGTTTGTTCCACTAGCACACAGTGGTTATTTGCAAGCAGAGCCAAAACAGGCTATCTTGAAAGCCAGTGGAGAATGGCCCAGTCACTCAAGGAGAAATAGGGCCTGTACAGACTACCAGAAATAATCCATCTTGAGGCCACTTTAACTGTCCTGGCTCAGTGCTAGGGAATCATGGGAACTGTAGTTTATTGTGGCACCAGAGCTCTCTGACAGAAAAGCTCAATGTCTCAGAAAAAATTCCCTTGATTCCCTAGCTTTGAGCCAGGACAGTTCAAGTGGTCTCAAGATGGATTATTTCTGGCAGTTTGTAGAGGCCCATAATTGCATTTGTCATACTTTCACATGAAGTCTGTTAGAGTGGGGTGCAGTTATTGTCTCTGCTTTCCAGAAGCCACAGAGGACTTTTTAAAATGCTGGCTAACATTTCACAAATCCAGCATAGTTTTTTGACTCTGGACTAGAGTCCCCTGCTAAATCTGCTTCCTTTCCCTTTTTGCGTTCCCAGGATTTCATAGAGCAGTTCCAAGTGATCCTGCCTAAGAATGCAGAAGCCTCCAAAGAGGAGATATGTGCCCTATTGACTAAGCTGCAGTTGGACACCAGCAGTTACCAAATTGGAAAGACCAAGGTCTGTTGGAACAACAAGAGTTCTGTCTCTTCCAGTGCCAGAATGCCAACCCAGCTTGTCCTAACATGGTACCTTTGGCCATGCTGGCTGGGGATGATGGAAGTGGTAGTCCCAACTCATTGGGGTCAAGGAAGGCAGCATTAGGCCATTACCAGAACTACTTCTCCCCGCCTTGACTGAACCCTGAGTGCCTTTTTGTTGTTGTGTGCCTTCAGGTATTTTCCAATTTACGGTGACCCTAAGGCAGCCTTATCTTGGGCAAGATTTGTTCAGAGGAGGTTTAGCCTTGCCTTTCCCTGAGTTTGAGAGCATGTCTTGCCCAAGGTCACCCAGTGGGTTTCATGGCCGAGTGGGGAATCAAACCCTGGTCTCCGGAGTTGTAATCCAACACTCAAACCACTATGCCATGCAGGTTCTCCTACTCACTGCCTTTTTCAACAGTGTTTTTGGGTTGGGTACTGCTGTGCTCTTCTGGAGCACTTTTATTTATTTCATGTATATGTCATGTATATCCTTCTCCCACCAATGGAACTTGCTGGCATTCTGCTCTCCAATGTTTGGGGGCTTTGAGGACTAAGATACATGATGTGACCATGCAACTGAATCTTAAACAGCTTTGGGTCTGGTCAGTCCCTGGATGGTAAAGCACTTCCCACAGTGCCCTCATGTAAGCCACCTCAGATTCCACAGTGAGAGAAAATGTGGGATATAATAGCACTAAACCTTCTGGCTTGTGTCTCTGGTTTAATAGCCATTATCCATGTTTCCAGAATTATTCAGCATACATACAGCTTGCCTGATATTTTGTCTCTAATGTTTTTAGCACAATAAGGATTTTTCTCCTTTGCTTTGTGACACCTGTCCATAAAGCTGCTCTTCCTGCTTGATGTGCTATTTTGATAGCGAAGCAAGTATCTTTCTTCTACCAGCAAGGACATGGTGTGTGTGTGTGATATAGAGGATGAGGATGCCTCTGAAATCTCAAAGTTGGCTTCCTGACAGTTTAAGACCCAGCAGAAAATTCCTTGTCTTTACCATAAAATCACTCCTCCACCTTGCTGTCTCTATTCTCTCTACTCCACTGTCTTCACTATACCCCTTCTTCTGTCTGAAAGTTGCTTCCTTCAAGCAGTCCCCCTGAGTTCCCCTTATAATGAAGTCTCTGAGATAGAAAGAAATGTTGATTGTTCCCAGATTACTCCTGCCCCCATTTCTTTCCGGTTCTTCTCTTGTTTCCACTGCCTAGCATTTTGGGCTGCATCGGCACTGCTTAAATAATCCAGTTTGACACCACTTTAACTGCCAGGGCTCAATGCTATGGAATTCTGGGAATTGTAGTTTGTTGTTGTGCCAGGCTTCTCTCACAGAGAAGGTTAAATGTCTCATAGAAATACAGTTCCTAGGCCCATGGCAATTAAACTGGTGGACTGGATTTTTTTCTACAGTGCAGATGCAGTGTTAGACTGTAAGATCCTCAGAGTGGGGATCCATCCTCTTCTCCTCATCACTGCTTATTGGTGTCTGTATTGTGCCCACTTTGCCCACCCCACCTCCTCCCCAGTTATCCCAGCCTGGCACAGAGTACCCACAGGCCCTGTTATAAATGCCTGGTTGCAAAGGAAGGGAAGAGAACAGAATGTTAGCACTGTCAGTGAACAACAAGTGCCATTCCTGCCCTCCAGGTGTTCATGAAGGAGGTGGCACGGCAAGTGCTCCAGGACACCCTCCACAAAGAGGTAATCCACAAGATCATTGTCCTCCAGAGCTGGCTGCGGATGGTGCTAGACAGAAGGCGCTTCCTCCGGACTCAGCAGGCAGCCCTCACTTTGCAGGTACAGGCCTTGACACCACTGTTACGGCTCTTTACCTCAGCCCTTTTCCCCTCTGTGGGTAGCGTCTTTCAAGCTGAGAGCTGAATTCAGTTTTACTGGAGTTCTTGGGATCCAAGTTGAAAAGAGTCCAATAATTTATCAGCGTTCTTTAGCTGGAAGCTCTTTCTGCCAGTATGTGAGGTGGAAGGGAGAGAACATGATGGAAAAGCCAGGAAGCAACCAGACTGTGGTGTCATGGAAAAGGAGGTGTGGGCCTCTTGGGCAGCCCAGGTGGCCTGAATTTGACCCTGGGGCTGATTTTCCCTGCCTGTGGATATGGGCTGCTTCCCAGCTGTGCTTTCTTGGCTGCAGGCTTGTTGGCGTTTCTATCGTGTCCGGAGGGCACTAGAGAGGGAGAATGCTGCTATCTACATCCAATCTGCATGGCGGGGGTACAGACAGCGGAAATCTTTCCAACAGCACAGGCAGAGGGTTTGCCTCCTTCAGGCTCTGGCCCGGGGATACCTCCAGCGCAAGAGGTGAGCAATGCAAGGAGCCATATGTGTTTACTCAATCCGTATTTTGAACCAAAAGAGGAATGGGGAATGGCAGTTAGATAGTCCTTATACCCATTTGTCATGGCCTTTGGCTAGTAGAGTAAACTCAGTGAATAATGATAAAGAGGTAAAACATCTCTGATGTAGAGACAAACTGTACCTACTCCAGCTTCCTGCTATGGACTGGACAGATTTCATGGAATGGAAGTTCATTCTACTGCAACCTTCTGGTTCTGTGGGTAAGGATGGAAAGAATACGGTATTTGGAAAATGATAGAAAAACATACTCTAGTGTTGAGAAACCCCAACGAGAAGAATCCTGGACTGATGGAAATATTTGCAGTTTATTGTTTATTCTGTGCAAAATTTGTACATGGTTGTTTTGCTCAGAGAACATCATTTTCTGCAAAGATTATAATATTTTAACACAGAAATGCACAGAAAATGTTGTAACAGCCTTGGGTCCCATTTTGGGAGAAAGACAGAATATAAATCCCACAAATAAATAAATAAATGGGGGTTTGTTAGTCACACATGGTTGATTGGTTGAAAACAGCATTTTAGGCACAGAAATTAATATTTCTGCTGAAAATCCTGTTTTCTGCATAAAGCCAACCACAAGCAAATTTTGCACAGAAGAAGTCCCAAATTGCAAATAGCCCTTTAAAAACTGTGTGGTTTTGAAGAGTTTCTCACAGTGGAAAGAAAATGGCTGAAATTCCTCATTGCTACATTCAAGAAGAAACTTAGTGAAGAATTACATCCCTACCTAGGTGTGGATGTTGGCTGTGCTGCTTAGCATGTCTCTTTGCCTTCGCTGAATGAACAGCTTTCTCTCTCCCCCCGCAAAAAAAACTTTAATCTAGGTTTCATCAAATGATTGCTGATAAAAAGCAAGAAGAAGCAGAAAAGCAGCACTCGCTTGTACAAGAGAATGGGCTGAGTCAACCAGAGGAGCCCATCTTAGAGGGGATTTTCACTCCAGAACCTGAGGGGAAGCTGGACCAAAGGCTGGGGCTGTTGATGGAGGACAGTGATGGCACTGAGAATGAGGAAGGGGGGAAGCAGTCCCCTCGGCCCTCCCAGAAGAGTAGCCGGGAGAAGCGGGAGTCCCGCCGACAGAGGGGCCTGAAACACAACGAGTTGCAAAACAAGCATGTGGCCTTTCCCTTTGAGGACCCACACAAAGGAGACTTGCCTTGCGAGGTGGCAAAGGAGGAAGGAGCCCGGGGGCCTGTGCCAGCAGTGAAGGAGGAAATGGCGGACTCTCCTGAGCTGCTTCCCACACTGACAGAGGAAAGAAGTGGTCGAGGGGTGGATGCTGGCCTTCTTCCTCTGAACAGTGGCTCTTTGGCTGCTACTCCATCCCCAGTGTTAAAAGAGGTGGAAGGGCTGGTGAAAGAGGACACGGATGGGCTGGGGAGAGTACAGAGCCCCAAGATCCGAGGCAGCCAAAGCTTCACCTGCCCTGAACGGCCCTCAGAACTGGCCTTGAGCCTTCCAAACAACCTGGCTGCCAGCCAAAGCTTCCGGGGTCACGCAGACAAAAGCAAGCCGTGGGCTCAGAAGGAGCTGGGCAGCCCACCCACCTTCCTGATCCAGCGGTACCAGGATGACCCAGGAAAGCTGCGGGATAAGCGGGAACGCTGGAAGGGGAAGAGGCAACAGGTTGGCGGGCAGAGCGGCATGCTCAGCCAGTCCTTGGATGAGAGAAGCAGTGGGCATAACCAGTCTTCGCCCCCAGAGCTCATGTGAGTTATAGGGAATTGAGCGTGTGGGACAGATCCCTCAGATGAGGAAAGAGGAACTGGGGAGGGGGAAGAAGAGTTCTGGTTTCATTGGGGGTTCCTACTCTCCTTCATACATCAGCCTCCCCTTCAGTGCTGTGTCTAATTTTGCAGTCACACTTTGATACTGGCATATCTGTATAAACACCTTCTATATCATGCCATCTTATCCTAGCACAGCAACACCTTCTGTGCATACTGGGTAACTTGCAGACACTCAGGAAGATGTCATGTTCTAAATACTCAGACAGACTTACCCCCAGGGAGATTGCAGCCGTTCCAGCCATCCCTGCAACCTCCTGTGTCTACCCCAAGCTGTGGCCTTTCTCTTTCCTTCCTGGATTCATCCTAAGTTGAGGGCTGAGCACCTGTAGGAGGTTCCAGGCTAGCCTGTCCTGTCTTATTTTAAAGAGTATTTAAAAGTTTGGAAGGATTGGATTGGGTCTCCAAGGACGCTTACACAAAATGATACCAAAAGGTATTGTCTTTTAGGCCTGGCCTTTTGTACAGGGTAGGCTGGGAACAGAACCTGAGAAGACTGCTTTCTTTAGACTGCGACTGTCAGAACCCCCAGAATCTTTGGTTAGGAAGAAGAGGAAGGGCCACTCCTAGAACCCCAGCTGCGGGCTAAAAGACTAATTATTTTCTGGGTGTTTTTGGTTTTTAAGGGTTAAGGTACAATTTAAAAATTAGACATGCATATCCAAGTCAGATTAAAAAATAGCTGAATTAAATACAATTGCCCCTCCATTCTCGCGGACTTAAAGTCTGTATTCACGTAGGGGCAACCTCCGCTAATATCAATGGGGTGCACCCCTGGGGAGCATACCCCATTCAAGCCTATGTGGCTTGAATATTGGCAAATCTCTGTTTTTGCAGAGAGGTCCAGAACGGATCCCCTGCAAAAACAGAGAGCCAACAGTATTACTTATTTACCAAATAAGGTTAAGTTCATTATAGTTCTCCCACTCATTATTAACAAAAACTCTCTACAGTCATACTTGATTGTTACAAATTTGTTTGCATATAAATAAAATGGATTGAGCTATCTGTTGATGACCAATGCTGAAACCACTATGCCATGCTGTTGCTAATTACTGAGTTATATATGAAAGGCAAACAGTATTGGACTGCCAAAAATTTATCCACACACTATAAAAATAAGTGTGTTACTGGCCTCCTCGGGGGTCCTTTTTAGAAAGCATGTGATTCCATTTTGAAATGTCTTTTTTACTCCCTGCTCTTGCAGAAAGAAAGAGATAGCATCTTCCTTGGATGACATCCCCCGGGTTACCCATTCTTCCTCCACCAGTCAGGTACTGATGCTCTTCAGACATGCTGACCCTGTTTATTACCTTTGTTACTGAGAGGAAGATGGAACAAGCCTGTCCTGGGAATGTGGGAACTGTGCAAGAGAGCATAGTTCACAATGGTTTGAACAAATGAGCCAAACTAGACCTAGACTGCTAGATTGGGCTCAATGACTCTTGAGGTCCCACCCAAGTCACCAGCCCAGCAGTTTGTTGGGAGAGGGAGGGAGAGTAGAGACAGAGTTCAGTTCTGGAGCACCTGCTCTGCCTGTAGAGACTCTCAATTTGGAAGGATCTCTCCCAGAAGCACAGCCCCCCCCCCCCCAACAGCATGACCACAAAAGTAATGTTTCAGTTAAGGTTTAATTAAGAGAAAGATTTCTGCAGTGAATCCTAATATGCAGGCAGGCTCATGCACATCTGAAAAATGCCAAAACTCAGTGGGCAGAATGTTTGCTTTGTTTGCAGAAAGTCCTAGCCTTAGCTTCTCCAGTTTAGCAGAGCTTGAAAAACCCAAATCCCTGGAGAACAGCTCAGCAGAAGTCCTGAGCTGGAGGGACCAGTCGCTTGCATATGTTCTCTTTGCAGCTTGTTTCTTTTGCAAATAAATTGCTATTTAAAAACAAAAGCATCTCCTGGTCTAAGACCATCAGCCTCTTTCTCACCCTTGAGTTCTAAAGATTTCCTTTTTCTTCACATTCTCCAGCAGTCTGCAGAGGCAAGGGAGGATGACAGGAATAACAAAAAACAGCTGACATCACCACGAAAGTTTAGGGAGCCTCTTCCCATCCTTGAAGCAACGAGCCTCACATCAGTCCCTGGCCAGCTAGGGGATGCCAAGTAGGTCTACTCTGCTGCCAAGCAAGATCTGCCAGAGATAAATGGGTTTTTTGATTAAGATGTTGCCAGATGTTACCCAGGGACATTGGAAAAGAGGGCTAAAGCAAAGACGACCGGGGGGGGGGGGGAGAACTCACCCCAAATGGTCATCTGGTTTTTCCTGGCACAGGCAAACTCTTAGCCTCTGAATTCTGCCAGGTCTTCTTTGGCTGCAGCCTGTGCTGAGGCTCCACCAGATAGCTGTTGGCCCCTGTGTAAGGGACCAACTGTGAGGTTGTGAGCCATTCTGCCCAGCCATTTTATTCTCTTCACTGGCCCACTTTTTCAGAAGCCCCTACCTGCCCTTTCTGCCACACCATGCTCCCTTTTCAAATCTGCAGCAGTTCTTTCAGGTTCTCTGTGCTGCTTCATGGTAAACATGAGGATTCACCTTGTTTTTTTCACATCAGACCAACCTTCAAGAGTCCCTTGCGGAGACTCCTGGGGAAGAAGCCGGACAAGAAGAACCTGAAGGAAGGGTCTGACACGTCAGAGGACACTGACACCTTCCCATTATTCTCTTGTGTGCTGCCAGTGGAAGCAACAGTGACACAGAAGGCAGCTGAAGGTGAGTGAGGCTCCCTTGCTGTGTGGTGAATACTCTAAGGGACAGCTGAGGGAGGAGTGCCTTTCTTAGTCAAGGAAGTCAACACTTAGTCAAGTCAACACCCTCTGAACAGGAAGGGACATCCAGGGAGGGGAGGGACAGAAAGAAGGGGGTGACCCTCGGGGAGGGATAGAATGAAGGGGGTGGCAGAAAGGAAGTGGGTGTCCACTGACCGTTTCTACCCATGGCCATCTTACATAAGAAAGTTCTCCCCCCTTTGGTGTAGATCAGGGGTAGGCAACCTAAGGCCCGGGGGCCAGATGCGGCCCCCCAAGGCCTTTGGACCGGCCCCAGGCCAGTCCTGCTGTCCCCCGCCGCCGCCGCCCGCCATGATACTATTGATTATTGTTGTTATTACTTGTTCTTGGGGTTTTCTTGGCAAAATCTCCACAGGGGTTTTGCCATGGCTTTTCTGGGGCTGAGAGGGTGTGCATGCATATTTTTAAAATTTTTTTAATTTTAAAATTTTTTACTTATTTATTTATTTATTGTGCTTCGGCCCCCCAATTGTCTGAGGGACAGCAACCCGGCCCCCGGCTCAAAAAGGTTGCCTACCCCTGGTGTAGATAATTCATTAATTTCTTCATTTAGAGCAGTGATTCTCAAACTTTGGCCCTCCATGTGATTTGGACTTCAACTCCCAGAAGCCCCAGCCAGTTTGGTCAGCAGTAGGAATTCGGGAAGCTGAAGTCCAAAACATCTGGAGATCTAAAGTTTGGAAATCACTGATTTAGAGTATTTGTACCCTGCTGTTCTGCCACAAAGCTTACAAATTGTTAATTAGTGAGTTCCCTGCCCTCAGACTTACAATTTAAAAAGGCACAACACAAATGGAGAAGGGAATGGCAGTGGGGAAGGAGATCAAGCCCAGCAGATACTGCAGGTTGGTCCCTCCGTCTAAGGCCAGGATGGTGGAACTTAGATAATGGTCCAAAGCCAGTTGTTCCTCTGATTCTGCTGAAGGGCTGGGTGTAAAGGCGTTTCAGACTAGGAAAGCAGGGCAGTTGTTAATCTTGCTCCCAACCTCCACCCCACAGCTCCTTCTGGGCTTCCAAACTGGCCCCAGGTGGAGGAACGGCAGGGCAAAGAAGCCAGCAAAACCAAGAGGAACCGCACCATTAAAATCAGCAAAGCCAAAACAGCCCCGGAGAAGTGGCGAGCACCATTCCTCAGAGACATCACCAATGCCAATGAACTGAAATACCTAGATGAGTTCCTTCTGAACAAGGTGAGCGCTGGATTCAGAATCAATTACTCAGATTGATTGGCTTTGTCAGATATTTTTAATAGTTTCATTGGCCCTTTTGAGATTATTTAGGACATAAGAAGCATAGTGTAGGTAAATGGAGAAATGCTACTGCTCCCTGTTAAAGATGCCTGAATAGTGCTGCCTGTTGCAGTGATATGTGAGCGAACAAAGTGCTTTGAAAAAGAGAGAGGAATCCAGCTAGACACTCTGGTCGCAGCATGAAGGCAAGTGTATGTGCACGAAGGAGCTCCTTGCACCATTTCTAAAAGGGGTACAGAAAGCTATTTAAATTACAGCTTTTAGCTTACTGCACTGTTTTTTCTGGGAAGAAAGCCAAGTTAGGGCTCAGATGAGGCAGAAGATAGCCAGGACGAAGTCGAAAGTTATCAGACCACAGAGCAGCCAAACCGCTCTTTACTGGCGTTCCCCGCATCTGCGAGAGAATACAAGCTGAAGCTGCTGGAAAAAAACTTCAAGGAGAATACAGGAGAAAGTCATAAGGTGTGAATACATTTATTTACTTCAACAACAGACTCTGTCTTCATAAAAGATACAGATAAAGAAAAAAGGACTTCCCTTCAAAAGGAAAGGACAATTCATAAGCTTGTGGGGTAAATATTGCTTTTCCTTTTGTTTTTGATTTCTTTGTTGCCTGATTCAACTCCAAGTGAAAGAGAGAGCACCTGAAGATGAATTTGTGGCTGTGAACTGAGGCGAGCTCTGAACGGTGCAGCCTGAATTTCATAGCCTGAATTCAGAACTCTGCTTTGTTGTAACACAAATGCATGACACAGATTACTCTCCTAATAAAAGGAAATGTGTAATACGAAGATATAGAAGGATACTGTAAAAATTAACAAAGAAAGACCTGGAAATCGAGGCATAAAGCAACTCAGAACAAACAGCTTGAGGAAGCCTATTGAAAGCAAGGAACTCTTTCCTTATTCAGACATCAACAGTTAAGGCAAATGTTTGAAAGCAAATGTTAAATTTTGAGAGGCAGAGAGAAGTAACATCCCAAAGTAATATAAAGTGTGGTGGACATATTTTTGACCTAACTAGCAATCTCAGGGCTCACATTTATTGGGTCATTTTATTATTATTATTATTTGATGACAGAGCTGAAAAAGAAGAGGTTAAGGACAGAGATTTGATGAACTGAACTCAATGAACTTAATGAACTGAGTTTAATGAACTTAACTTAATGAACTTAATGAATCTAATGAATTGAAGAAATTTATCCCCTTGTATATATCAAATTATTTGAGGATAAAGTAGAGTTCAAAAGACCTTTAAAAAGGTTAAGGTTTGGGTTAATGAATTGTTGAGGTTCATCTGTTGTTACAAATTATATTGCTTTACATTTACATAAGCATAATTTATATTTAAATAATCATAGTAATTGTTTGAAATTCATTGACTATATAGAAGCGTCATTAATTACTGTAATCAAGAGATGACTTACTGATATGTGTTGAAATTGTCATAATTAATTGTAACTAATATCTGATTTAGTGATATGTGATGAAATTGTTGATACTGGCTAATACATTTAATTTATTAACAGAAATTCAATAATAGAATTAGTAGAAACTAATAGAAACTATCTGATTTGCAACAAAGCAATCTGTAACAAAGGGGAATATATAGTGTAAAAGAGATAAAGATTGAAATTAATAAACTGGAGAAACGCAACAAATGATGTTATATTTATAACCTTAAGATTTCTAGATAGACTCTTTTCTCTGTTAAATAGCTGAAGGTATTGCAGTAAGTTGACAATATAACATAGATTGTAGTCAACTGTAGTGTATATTCTGAAGATAGGTGAATAGACTGTCAAATAATTCTGGGAAATATTCAGTTAATTTCATCATTGTTATTGGCATAAATTTCTCTCAATATGTTAAATTTTACTGTCCATAAAAAGAACTGCACAGGCAATATTGTAACATTGGTGATATGTCTAATGATATTATAGCTTTGTAAGTAATGACTTCAAGTGCTAGTACACAAGCATCGAAAGCCCAAAGATACAACCTTAACAGGCTAGGCTCTACAGCAGGGGTAGGCAACCTTTCCCCTTTAAGGGCCGAGGGACTTCAGCTCCCAGAATCCCAGGAGCTATTGGCCAACATGGGATTATTGGTCAACATGGCTGAGGCTTCTGGGAGCTGAAGTCCCTCAGCCCTTAATGGGGAAAGGTTGCCTACCCCTGCTCTACAGAAATGACAACCAGACAGCAAGAATCCCTTCAAGTGCAAACACTTCTAGAATTGAGAATTTTCAAAAAAGAAATAAGGAAAAACTAAAAGAACATAAACAAGAAGTGAATGACAATCTAAATAATGGCTTAGATAAATTTGAAAAATCTCTAGAGGTAATGATGAATGAAATCATCATATTAAAATGTGAAATGACAATTACCAAAATCAAAACTCAAAAATTAAAGGAAAGAACCAATATTTTGGAAGAAAAACAAAAAATGGAAGAAAATGCCTTACTACTACCAGACCTAAGGTACAGGGAGAAATGTCTCAAATTAAGAAGCATCCCTAAAGCTGTTAATGAAAATTTATATGAAAAAATACCTCCCCTAGCTAATCTCTGAAGATATCCTAGAATTCAAAATAGACAACATATTCAGAATTAACTCAATGATAGCTAAAGAAAAACCTCCCAAGAGGTTTATTTGTTTAATGAGATCCAAAATCCAAGACGATCATACAAATAAACTATAAACAAAAACTACAAATAGAAGGGAAGACATCCAGCGACTATTTTGAGAAAACAACAAGAATACAAACAACTCACCCAACAATTAAATAAAAACAACATCAGGTACTCTTGGGACCATTTAGAAGGGGTAATATTCAACTTCAAACAAAAAAGATATAAAATCAACACAAAAATGAAAGTTGAAGAATTTTTTAAAAACTTTCAAAAGGGAGAAGAGAAAGAAAAACCAGAAAGAAAAGAACAAAATTCCAGTGGAAAGGAAGCAACTAAACAAGACTCATACAAAAAAAGGATAAGATTAAAAAAGAGCAATAACTAAAACTAAATTTCAAGTAGATAAACAAAAAGAAAATGAAGAAGATGGAGAAGACGATTCAGATATAGACAAAGAAGGAAATGGAATGGCTGAAATAAGGAAGAGAAAATAACATTAAAAATGCAGAATGAAAACTGATTCAGGAGATACAGAAGAAGAAGACCCAACACCAGTAGGTTAAAGAGGGAGATATAGATAAAAAGCTATGAAAAAGATATTACATTTCTATTCCTGGAATGTTAAAGGAATAAACTTAGTTTATAAAAGAAAAAAGATTTTCCATTATTTTGAAAAAAATGTGATTTACTTTGTTTACAAGAAATGAAGATTAAGAAGATGCAATGTACCTTAGAAACTCAAAATTAGGAAAATCCTTTTATTCCTTAAACAAACAAACAAAAAGAAAATGGGGTGGTATTATATGTCAATTCAAAACTTGCAAGTAAAGAGAGATTTAAAGATAAGGAAAGGAACTACATTGGGGTGTAAATCCAAATGACAAACTACAAATTATTATTAATAGGACTATATGCCACTCTAGAAAACAAACACATATTCTTTAACAAAAGGAAATAGAAGAAAGTAGCAACGGTAAGATCTTGATAATGGGGGACTGGAATGCAGTCAGAACCACAAAAAGATAGAATGTCAAATAAGAAAATCAAAAAGAATCAAGGAAAGTTACCCAATACTTTCTTTAATCTTAAAGAATTAGATTGAAAGATGCATGGACAACCTTATATAATAATGCCAAAGGTTATACATTTCATTCACAACACAATTCATTCTCCCGCATTTATATGTTTATGATCTCAGCTTTCTTACATCAAAAATGAAAAATATGAACATTCTACCCAAAATAGAGTCAAGACCACACCCCTATTTGTTTGGAATTAAAAGACAGAGAACTGCCTTCTCCCATACAATCCTCCCTGCGCTCTTCGATCCTCCGGGAGGAAATTGCTGCAACCTCAGAAAATGAGGCTTGCGGCTACCTCCCGGAGGGCTTTTTCAGCTGTTGCCCCTAGGCTCTGGAACGACCTGCCGGATGAGATCCGTCAATTAACATCTTTGGATAGCTTTAAAAAAGCTATTAAGACGGATCTCTTCCGGCAGGCCTTTCCAGAGTAGTATACCCCCACCCCGGATATAGGTAGCCATGCTAAATGATGTTCCTGCGTGGCCCCATCGGCAGATGGAAGGGATCATCCAGCTTGCTTACCGATTCTGTGTGGATTTTAATATAATTAATCATGTTGATTTTATATATTGCCTGATTTAATAATTTTTTAAGGGGGGTGGTGGGGTTTCTGTATTATGTTTTATGTATATTGTGTTTTAAATGATGTAAGCCGCCCTGATTGGGTATCCATTGGGCGGGGTATAAATAAAATTTTATTATTTTTTTTATTATAACTGGAGACTTAGTGGGAAATTATTAGCTGATAAAGACTTTCTACAGAACATTTTTTAAATCACTATTTTTTAAAAGAAAATAAAACTGGAGAACTACAAATAAAAACCATATGGGATGCACACAAGGCAAAAAAGGTATCATTCATTAAAAAAAGGAGCAGAAATGAAAAGAAAACTACAAATAGAAACCAAAGAATTGGAAAATATATTAAAAAGAAAAACAGATAATAACCCGACAGAAGGAAAATTACACAAGCAACTAAAAGTCTTACAGAAACAAATGGAAGCAAAAATAACACCTGAGATAGAACAAGAAATTTAAAAAGCCAAACAAATTAACTTTCAATTTGCTAACAAATCCGGGAAATGGCTAGCCAATACACTAAAAAAAGAAAGAGAAAAAAAATTGTAGAAAAAAATAGTTGAAGGTGAAGAATCAGTAATTATGCAAAAGAAATTCTTTAAATTCTACACAAAGTTGTTTAAAAGAGACACAGATAATGCAAACATAAAAGATGTTATTGAGTTCTTTACAGACAGACAGAAAAGGAATGTATTCTCAGAAGAAGACATCCAGAAACTTAATCAAAATATTACAAATTCTGAGATAACGAGTGCAGTTAAAAACTTCTGGTTTTCTCATGTTCTGAGTGGGGATTTGAGATCAGGCTTCAAATCTCCACTCAGAACATGAGAAAACCAGAAGTGACTCAGCTGGGTGGGTGCAGAGGAGCCTTCAAAAGTGCCTTTGCCAGTCTACAACTCTCCAGCACAGCTGAGTGGGTGCAGAGGAGCCTTCAAAAGTGCCTTTGCCGGTCTACAACTCTCCAGCACAGCTGAGTGGGTGCAGAGGAGCCTTCAAAAGTGCCTTTGCCAGTCTACAACTCTCCAGCACAGCTGAGTGGGTGCAGAGGAGCCTTCAAAAGTGCCTTTGCTAGTCCACAACTTTCCAGCACAGCTGAGTGGGTGCAGAGGAGCCTTCAAAAGTACCTTTGCCAGTCTACAACTCTCTAGCACAGCTGAGTGGGTGCAGAGGAGCCTTCAAAGCGCCTTTGCCGGTCTACAACTCTCCAGCACAGCTGAGTGGGTGCAGAGGAGCCTTCGAAAGCTGCTTTGCTGGTTTACAACTCTCCAGCACAGCTGAGTGGGTGCAGAGGAGCCTTCAAAAGCTCCTTTGCCGGTCCACAACTCTCCAGCACAGCTGAGTGGGTGCAGAGGAGCCTTCAAAAGTGCCTTTGCCGGTCCACAACTCTCCTGCACAGCTGAGTGGGTGCAGAAGAGCACAACTAACATTAGCCGCAGCTGGGAAGAAGGAGCGCTGAGGCTGGCAGGAGAAATAGGAGAAGCTCCATCTCCTCCACCTTCTTCAACAATGCGGCAGTAATACTGGTGGAGGGACTGAAAGAACTCTAGGTAGCAGAGACTGACGACCCACCTGCCTAATACTCCTCACCATAGTCAGTCATTCTATCTTTGCCCTCTAAAAGAAAAAAGCTATTTGACACCATACTATGCCTTTTGGTCCCAGGAAGAGGAATGGGAGGGGTCGGTGGGAGCGGCAACCCCCACTGATCTGCCCTGGCAGAAACCACTGACTGGCTGGTGACAATTCCAAAAAGCGAAAGGGTGATACCAGTGAGAGTGGTATCTCTAAAGCTCGCTTCACTGGCCAAAATAAGACAGGGGGCCGGTGAGAGCGGCACCCCCAGGAGGCAATTATTAGCACCATATTTGGAGGGCGGATAGTGAGGTACCGGTGAGAGCGGCACCTCTCCAGAGCAAGACTGAGGTGGGAAATATAGGAAAAGCTCCGCTTTATTATCTGTGACAAGGGGGGGGCAGCAGAAATAAAGGCTAGGTCAGTGATATAACATCTTAATAATACGTGTTGAGGATATAATTGACAATGGGCACTGACCGGGAACGATTAATTGGAGTCGTGCGGGGCAAGGGGAGATATAGCGTTAACAGGATGGTGATGAAACAAAAAGGAAGACGGGATTGATACTTGAAATCTATCCTACCTTCCACTCACCCTGTTAGCCTAAGAGAACCGGGAGTCGCCCCAACCATACCACATACCCTTAACTTGCTCCTTTGCAATGCCAGTTCGGTGAGGAACAAATCGCATGTCATCCATGATTTGTTGGAGGAGGAGAATGCTGACCTGGCTTGTTTTACTGAAACCTGGCTGGGGGAGGATAGTAGTGTCACCAGGGTTAAGACTCTCCCAGCCGGATACACGGTCAAGGAGCAGGTTAGGGAAAGTGGGCGAGGCGGGGGAGTGGCCTTGGTCCACGAAAGTTCCATCACACTGAACAGGAAACCTATCCAGAAAATGGATTATATCGAGTGTATTTACCGGACCTTGAAAGCTAGGGACAGTCTGGGGATTCTGTTGGTATACCATCCACCCTGTTGCTTAACAGACTCCCTGGCCGAGCTGACACAGCTGGTCTCGGAGCTGGTGTTGGAGTCCCCCAGGCTTCTTGTTCTGGGGGACCTCAACATCCCCTTTGAGTCCAGTTCATTAGATCTAAAAGGTGCAGCTCGGGAGTTCATGGCTTCCATGACAGCCATGGGCCTGTCCCAATTAGTTTCAGGTCCCACACATTGTGCTGGTAACACACTCGATGTGGTCTTTTGTACGGATCAGGAACAACCGTGGGCAGAAGTGACTCAAATTTCTGCTCTGTCATGGACGGACCATTTCCTGGTCAAAGCAGGACTCAAGGTCACCACCCACATCCCCCTCGGGAGTGGAGGACCTATTAGAATGGTCCGCCCTCGAAGGCTGATGGAACCCAAAAGGTTCCAAGAAGCCTTAGAGGGTTTTATGGTTGGGAAGGACAGCGATTCTGTTGAAGCCCTGGTTGATACCTGGAACAACGACCTCACCAGGGCTGTAGACATTATCACTCCCGAGCGTCCTTACCAACCCGCTTCGAATAAAAAACCATGGTATACAGAAGATCTTCGCCAAATGAAGCGGGTTGCTCAATGACAGGAGCGCCGCTGGCGGAAACATTGACGTTTATCTGACAAGACACTCCTAAGAAGCCATTTAGACTCTTATGGGGTGGCAATAGATGCAGCAAAGAAATCTTTCTATGCTGCACGTATTGCATCTGTAAAGTCGCGTCCAGCAGAACTGTTCAGGGTGGTGAAAAAATTAATACAATTGCCTCCCACCCTGAACCCACTATTAGAACCATCTAAAGCTTGCTGTGACGCCTTTAATGACTTCTTCATAGATAAAATATCTCAGATAAGGGTCGATCTGGATGCCGGCATAATAACAGAACCAATAAGAGAGATGTCCAGGGACTCTGTGGACTGTATTAAACTGGATCAATTTGAGTTTGTAAATACCGATGAAGTGGACAAGCTTCTTAGATGTGTTAGGAAGACGACTTGCCCTCTTGATCCATGCCCATCATGGTTGACTATCCAGGGAGGGGATGCAGTAAAATTGTTACTGCAAAGAATAATTAATACGTCCTTCAGGGCGGGCAAATTTCTATCATGCTTAAAGTGAGCGGTAGTTAAACCGCTCCTGAAAAAGCCCTCCCTGGATCCCCTGGAAAAAACCAATTGTAGACCGGTTTCTTTATTACTTTTTCTGGGCAAGGTGATCGAGAGGGCAGTTGCCTTCCAACTCCAGGCAGTCTTGGATGAAGCCGATTATCTGGACCCATTTCAAACCGGCTTCAGGGCGGGATACGGAGTTGAGACTGCCATGGTCGCCTTAGTCGATGACCTCCGTCTGGGTATCAACAGGGGAAGTGTGACCCTGTTGATGCTCTTGGACATCTCAGCGGCATTCGATACCTTAGACCACAGTATCCTTCTGGGACGCCTGAGGGAGTTGGGTATCGGGGGCACTGTGCTCCAGTGGCTCCGGTCCTACCTCTCGGGCAGATCCCAGATGGTGAGGCTGGGGAACAGTTGCTTCTCTGAAAGGGAGCTGTTATCTGGCGTCCCGCAGGGCACCATACTGTCCCCCATGCTGTTTAACATTTACATGAAGCCGCTGGGAGAGATCATCCGGAGATATGGGGTGCGGGGTTATCAATATGCCGATGACACCCAACTCCTTTTCTCTATGTCTCTGACTACTGCGGTGACTAAGGATGGTGTCGCTCCTCTGGATGCCTGCCTTGGGTCGGTAATGGGCTGGATGAGGGAAAACAAACTCAGGCTGAATCTAGAGAAAACAGAGGTACTTGCAATAGGAACCCCTGGCCCGGGAAGGGAGTTTTGTCATCCAGTCCTGAATGGGGTCACACTTCCCCTAAAGGACAAAGTACGCAGTCTGGGAGTACTCCTGGACTCATCGCTGCAGTTGACATCTCAGGTAGATGCGATGGCCAGGAGTGCTTGGAACCAGCTTCGGCTGATTTGCCAACTGCGCCCCTACCTGGACCAGAGGGACCTTGAAGCAGTAGTACTTGTCCTGGTAATCTCTTGCTTGGATTACTGTAACGCGCTCTACATGGGGCTACCTTTGTACCATGTTCGGAAGCTTCAACTGGTCCAAAATGTGGCAGCCAGGTTGGTTGCTGGAACACCCAGAGCAGACCATATTACACCGGTATTAAAAGCTCTTCACTGGCTGCTGATTAGCTTCCGGGCGCAATACAAAGTGTTGGTTATTACATATAAAGCTCTATATGGCTTGGGTCCGAGTTACTTGAAGAAACACCTCTCCCCACACAATCCACCCCGCTCGCTCAGAACATCAGGGAAGAAATTATTAAATTATCATAATACTAAATTGATTTCTACTTCTCAAAAATCATTCACAGCCGCGGCCCCTAAATTATGGAATGGCCTGCCAGAAGAGATCTGTATTATTCCCACACTGGAGGCCTTTAAGAAGGCACTCAAAACGGAACTCTTCCGGCGGGCCTACCCACCTGACCTCCCTAATTGAAGTATAAGATCAAAGACCTCCCAGGTGAAAAGAAACATCACCATCACCCAGTTTGACATCGGTAATTTTACTGTAATTTTAATAACTTTGTAATTTTATTGTAATTTTAATAACTTTGTAATTTTATTGTAATTTTAAAATTTAATTGTATTAACTATGTTGCTATTTTTGTTTTATCACTTTATTTGTTGTAGTTTTATTGTTATGTTTTAGCTAGTTCTATTTTCTTTTATCTTGTACTCCTGCCTCGATCCGCTGGGAGAGGTGGGATATATAAATAAACTATATTATTATTATTATTATTATTATTAAAAACAACTAAATCTCCAGGGCCAGATTTCTTTACGCCAGAATATTATAAAGAATTTGAAGAACTCAGAACACGTTTAAAATAAACCTTAAATGCTATTTTAGAAGAAGGCATACCTGAATCTTGGAAATCTGCAAATATAGCTGTAATACTTAAAGAAGGAAAAGAAAAAAACATCACTTGGAAATTACCATCTAATATCACTCCTGAATATGATTAAATATTATGAAAAAAAACGATGACAAAAAGCTTGCTATGCTCTTTATTGATGCGGAAAAAGCTTTTGACTGCCTAAAATGGGAAAGTATTTTTTTTTTAATTATTGTTAATGATTTTCAAGTCTGTCACCAGAAGAAGATAAAAAGATAACTGAGATAACCCAATGCAAAACTGTGAAAAAAGCAAGCTATCTAGGTGCCTGGATTATAAAAAAAAATACAGATTTATTTGATAACAATTATAAAAAACCCTCTGAACTGAAAGATAACAAAATGGTCAAAGATAAAATTATCCCTCACTGGAAAGATTGCAGCAGTGAAGATGTCTATTCTTCCTAAATTTAATTTAATTTAATCTGGCAATAATAACAAATAAAAATTGATATGTGGAATCAAGAACTTAAAAAAAATTATATGTGAGGGGGGAAACCCCAGAGTAAGACGGAACATACTAGCAGACCTAAGAGAAAATGGGGGCCTTGACTTACCAGACTTAGAACTATACTTTCAAGTCAATGGCATGTCGATAGTAGCTGATTAGGTGAAATGAAAGAACAAAAGTCTCTTAAATTTGGAAAGCTTTAATCTTTATAATATGGGTGGCATGCATACCTCTGGTACAAGAAAAACAATGTACATGGAGAATTCGAACATCACTTTCTAAGAAAACCAATGCTTAAAGCTTGGCTCAAAACAAGAACAGACTTTTACAGAAGAACTCCTGATTGGGTCTCCCCACAGGAAGCTTTAATGAGCAGATTTAACCCAACAGATAATTGGCTAAGATATAAGGACATACTGAAACAAAAAACAGACAAAGGAGTAAAAGAGTTAAAGGCTATAGAAGAAATAAAAAATATACAATGTAAAAATCACTGGCTATTATGTCAGCAATTAAAAGAGAGATTTAAGACAAATAAAAAGCAAAGCAGATTTGCATTACAAAGCAACAAAATAGATAAAATACTATTTAAAGATAAAGCCAAACAAATCTCCAAGCTATATAAAACATTGTTGAAAAGAAAATTAGAAACAGAATTTGTAAAAGATAATATGATAAAATTGGCCAGAGATATAGAAAAAGAAGTAGATTTAGAAAGTTGGACCACCACCAGAAAATACACATACAAATTCATGAAAAACCAAAATATAAAGGACAACGATCACAAGATGGAATTCAGATGGTATTTAACACCAGCTAAAATAGCCAGAATATATAAAAATCAAAAGCCTCTGTGCTGGAAATGCCAACAGAACATAGGATCGTGGATACATATGTGGTGGACTTGTCCAATGATAAAACAATTTTGAAAACAACTTCACGAACTATCAGCAAAATTCTCAATATATTATACGACCTGATTCCAGAAATATACCTACTCAACATGATAAATAAGATAAAAAGAAAAGATAGGAATAGGCACTGGTAAATTATTCTATACATGGTCTCATTACCAAGAAATCTATTAGCCCAAAAATGGAAATCTCCAGAGATACTGACCATTGACAACTGGCTAATCAAAATGTTAGAAGCCATAGAAATGGATAAATTAACAAAAGCAATTGAAGGGTCGCATTCAGAGGGAAAAGATTGGAACATTTTTATAACATTCTGTAAAGAAAAGTGGAGTTGTTAAAGGAAAATAGTGTGAAAGTACGAATTTGTACTAACAACTTAAAATCAACCTCCTAAGCAAAATATACAATATGCTTAATAAGA
Source organism: Phrynosoma blainvillii (assembly GCA_026167975.1). Taxonomy (NCBI): domain Eukaryota; kingdom Metazoa; phylum Chordata; class Lepidosauria; order Squamata; family Phrynosomatidae; genus Phrynosoma; species Phrynosoma blainvillii. Next base: position 20,031,100 of record JANUYF010000011.1, on the reverse strand, counting down.
CAGAGAAAATAGAAACAATAAAATAAGATGAAGTCAAAAGAAAAAAGATACATTCACACCAAACAAAACATGAATAGAAGTTAATCCACTATAAAGTGAAACAATTTAAGCTTAATATAGAAAATGGGGTGCATATATTATACTGCAAATATACATAATGTAAAATATGATGTAAATTAAGTATGAGGAAAAAATTAAAAAATTGTATTATTCCATTTCACTTGGTAGCTAAAACTAGGTTTTGAAGTTGGTGTTTAACATTGTTTTCAGTCTGCTTTTAAATAATGTTTTTTACCTGTAGTACATTGCTTTGGGCAGTAAAAAAATTAACAGTTATTTTTAATGTAACAACAACAATAATAGCTGAACCACTGACCTCTCAACAGAGGTCAGTTTCCTGTAATTTGAGCAAGCTTAAATAAAGGCTGTTCAACCTTCCCAGTCTAAATACTAGCAGGTGTATAATTTATTCTAGTAGCAGTGCAAAATCATGGGCAGGGAAAGTGGCAACACTCTGTGTGTGTCTGTGTATGTACACACACACATACACTTTAAGCAGCTACTTACGGCCCATCCCTGCTCCTTACTGCTTTGGTGATAAAAACTGCTGCTTTCCTTTTCAGATAAATGATGTTCATTCCCAAGAGTCTGCTGTCGAATGCTTGTTTTTTGAGGCCACTGAAAAGTTTCGCGGGAACATCAAGACCATGTATTCTGCCCCTGTAAGTAACTTGTGCAGAAGGATTTGGATAGAAAGGAATGGATTAATGGAAATAATTGGAGTTGAGGGAAGTCTTAAACTACCAGGAACAAGTGTGAGTAGCACTTGATGCCTGTGAGAATCAGGATGGTAGGTTAATAGATTAGATTTTTAAATTATGTTTTTATTAACTAAATACAAAAATATAAACAACTAAAAGCAATAATATCCAAACTTATAAGGTGTATCCTTCAGTTTCGTTGTTGAATTCTCTTCAAGTTATTAATTCACTATTCCTTCACAGTGTTGGTTTTGGTTTTTTGGGTTTTTGATACATTTATGGTAAATAGATTAGATTTTTAGATAGAGTTTTTTACCCAAAGTAGGTAAAAATAAATAGAGAGCCCACACAATCTGGAAAACTTTGTTTTGGCAGGAAGACAAAAGGGCTGCCATAAAACTATATCAAAATACCCTCAGAGCATCTAAAATTAGCATACCTGGAATATTTCTTAACACTCTGCTACCACCTCCCTTTGATACCTCTTAAAACTGGTTGATAAAGTGCACCCACCTAGATGTTGTTGAACTCGATAACTCCCATCTGCCATTGCCCAGGATAAGAAATGCTGGTAGAATCAGTCTGGTAATATTTGGAGTGTTGCTTTGAGCTCTTCTCTCTGAAAAAAGTGGCCATCTCACTGGCACTGTTAGAACAGGGTGCTGGACAGATGATTTGACCTTTCCAAGTTCTTCTGATCTCTTTATGTGAGCATCCCTGGGAGATCAGGCAATGTGATGTTCACAAGCATTGCTTGAAGGGCACAGTTCTCTCCTTTTGCTTAGCCCTACAGATAATCATAGAATCCTAGAGTTGGAAGGGAGCTTAAGGAGCCATCCATTCTTGCCTGCTTCTGCCATGCAGGAAGGCATCATCCAAACACTCCCTGTGACAGATGGCCATCCAGACTCTGTTTAAAAACAGCCTCCAAATAAAAAGACACCACCACCCTCCAAGGCAGCAGCGTATTCCACCATCAAACTGCTTTTACCCTCAGGAAGTTCTTCCTAATGTTTGGCAGGAATCTCTTTTCCAGTAGTTTACATCCATTGCTCCATGTCCTAATTGTTGGGACAGCAATCATAGTGAGATTGCTTTTGAAATGGGAACATCCATTTACTTTTCATGGCTTATTATTCTAAACCTCTCCTCATGCCTCCATGAATTTGTCTAACCCACTATGCAATAATGTCCCTACATTATGTGGCAGTGAATTTCCTCTTAAATTAATGATGGGTATTACAGAGTCCTTATCAAGTTTCCAGTGTTATAAAGCTGGGATGGAGTTGCTCACGCATTCAAAGATAGAAACAGAATTCATAAGTTGAACATGAGCCAGCGGTGTGTTGCTGCAGTAAAGAAGGCAAATGCTATTGTAGCCTGCATTAATAGAAGCATAGTTTCCAAGTCAAGGGGAGTCATAGTCACACTTTATTTTCTGTGCTGGTCTGGCCTCATCTGGAGTCCTGCATTCATTTCTGGGTGCCTCATTTTAAGAATGAGAGAGACAAGTTGGAGCAGGTTCAGAGAATTCATAATGGTCCCTCGGCACTCTTGAATCAGGAAACTGGAGACCCGTCTACCACCTATCCTTGTTTCCTTCCACAGAACGGCCAGATTCATGTCGGCTATCAAGACTTGATGGAGAACTACCAGCTCCTAGTGGTCAACATGGCAAAGAAGAGAGAAGAGAAGGACGTAAAGCTGGTCTTGAACCTCTTCCAGTCCCTCTTGGATGAATTTGCTCGCAGTTATGCCAAGAAGGAGGAGCCAGAGCAGCCAAAGGTATGGCTGCGATTGGTTTCCTTTTCATGGCCCTGATGGGGACTTCATAATAGCCTTTAACAGGGAGGTTTGACATGGGCTCCTTTCTCTTTGATTGCTCTGGAAGGGTAGAGCTTGCAAAAGTTGCCTTTTTTTTGCACTATAACTTTCATATCCACTGCTGGCTGGACAGTCCTTGAAATGGTTAGTCCAGTGAAGTAACTCTTTCATGCTGTGGGAAAGGTGGGTGGTTCCCCCATGATCCAGAAAATGAGATCCTCCTGTTTCCTTCCCAAAGTTTGCCCCGGGGGCCCATGGTTTTTGTCCTGGGGGAGAGGCACCTGGCCTGTTCCTGTTTGGGACCATCCATGACCTCCTCCTGAGGGAGTTGGAGCCCATCAGGTTCTGAGAGCCTGTATTCCAGGATATATGGTAGTGATGTGACCAAGCATTAGGAAAATTCTTGAGGCTAGAGGAATGGCTGTCAAGACATGCTTCATCCACCAGTGGCAGGATGATACTCTGGTCCCCAGGGTTAAGGATGGTCATTGTATTTCTCCTACACAGAAGATACTTTCCAAGCTCTGTCCCGCCATGAGAGGGAGGCAAGGCTCAAAAGAGAGTGGGCCTGGGGAGGGGGAGAGCAGTTCAGGTGCCTATCAAAGTGCTTTCCTCCCACGGCAGAGGTTGTTGGAGTCCATCTCCCAGAAGTCCCAGACAGTGATAAAGGATTCTAGAAGATGAACTCCCAACATCGGGAGATTGAGCACCACAGCTTTTAGCTCTAGCAGGTGGCCTTGACCTAACCCAGCTGAATATTGGCCCTCCAGCTCTTCAGAAATCTGGGCTTTGTCTACTGTGTATTGCTTTTGTGAAGACAGGCATTTGAGAAACAATTCATATATTGATTGAGCCCTTGGTGTCCACTGGGGTTTGCTTCCAGCCCCCCCCCCCCCCAGATGCTTAAGTCCCATTATATACAGGGATGTAGTAAGATGTTATCCCTTATAAAAATGGCAAAGTCAAGGTTTGCTTTTTGAAAAATTTTTGGTGGGGAATATTTTCAAGCCATGGATGGTTTAATCCGTGGATGCAGAATCTGTGGATATGGACTGTAAATCACACATTAGAAGATGTATATAGAGATGCTGGTTTTCACGTCTGCCTGGCCTACTCTTAACTGTCTCAGCCCAACTGCCTCTGTGGAATTATTCAGCGTTCTAAAACAGTTACAACAGCTGTACGCTTTCATCTCCACCTGTGCCTTCAACCAGGGAAAGGAAGGAGCATTCTCCTGTCTCCCAGAAGTAACATAGCATCCTTTTGCCCCAGGTGCATCTACCATTTGTTCCATTAAAATGGGAAACATTTTAAATAATTTGAGAAAACCAAAGGAGGAGAAAAATAAAAGTGCAATTTTTCCTTCTCCCAACAGCAAAACAAGGCCCAAAAGAAGAAGCGGAAGCAGGAGCGGGTGGTGAGTACCCATGGGACCATGGGGGGCAGGGGGACATTCTGTTAGCTGTCAGGTTGGGAATGGGTTTGGTCCATAGAATCTAAGATTCTATGAAATGTAGCAATAGCAATAGCAAGTACATTTCTATACTGTTTATCAGTGCACTTCAGCACTCCATAAACGGTTTACAATGTGTAAGCTAATTGCCCCCAACAAGCTGGGTACTCAGTTTAGTGACCTGCAAAAGGATGCAAGCCTGAGTCGACACTGGTGCCCTGCAGGAGTGAACTCACAGCCTTGTGACTGTGAGAGGCTGCAGTACCAGCATTTAACCACTGCACCACTAGGGCTTCTATAGCAGCAGAAGGAGATCAGAGTGGGCAAGATGGGAGGGACAGAGAGGGATTGCACTTTGTGTTGGTTTGGTTTTGGAAAAGGCCTTTAGGACTGTAGGAAGGGTGGCCGTGCTGTGCTCAGGTGGGTCATCTACCTGTCACTCGGGTGTATTGATCAAATGGAACAGGAAGATGGTTCTCAGATTTTTTTTTTTTTTAATCCAAAGACAACTCCCAGAATCTCCCTGCCCTCAAGGCTACTGGCCATACAGCTGGAAGAGTCTGGGAGCTGTAATTCAAAAAAAGTAACTTTCCCAAGTTCTGATGGCAAAAATGATCAAGTGTTAGCCATACAAAGAACCAGATCCTGGCTTTGTAGATCTTTAGTGGAAATGCATAAAAATGGAAGAATTATGGAAGGTTTGTTTTTTCATTATCTGTTTGTCAAGGAACCTGAAAAGTTTTGAAATGCCATACTGTGTGTGTGTGTGTGTTTTCAAGTTGCCTGTTGACTTATGGAGACACTATGAATTTCCTAGGGTTTCCTTAGACAAGAAATCCTGGTGGTTTTGCCACTTCCTTCCTCTAGTGTGGAAGGTAGAAAACCTGTGAAAGATTGAAGGAACATATTGGCTTCTTGGAACCAGAGCTGCTTGCAAGAAAATCTGTTTACAAGTTCTGTCCTTTCTTCTAAATATATATTAATCCTGGGGACAGTGTGTTGAGTTGAGTCCACAGTATATGTAAGCAATAGCAATAGCAAGTACATTTTTATACCGCTTATCAGTACATTTACGCACTCCCTAATCAGTTTACAAAGTGTAAGCTAATTGCCCCCAACAAGCTGGGTACTCATTTTAGGGACTCATTTGCAAGCCTCAGTCAAGCCTGAGCAAAGCCAGCCAAAGACTCGGTCTTCTCAGGCTGCTTGAGAAGATTAATATGATGGTGCTCCCTCTTATTAATTCCACATATGAAAACCCAACTGGATAGGCAGTAATGGTGTGGGTGACAATGCCACGTCAGTAGGCTGGCTTAGGGAGCCACAGTGCCAGTGGCATGGCAGACAGTTTTCCAAGCACCTCCTTGCATGCTCTCAGCATCCGTTGCCTGGGGCAGCTGCGGCTCACACTGTCATCTTTGTCTGGCGCTTTGCAGATTGAGGAGCTCAACGGCCATGTCTTTGTGAGCTACCAGGTGAACATCCTCCAATCCTGCGAGCAGTGTTGCTCCTACATTTGGCCCATGGAGAAGGCCTGCCTGTGCAGCAGTAAGTGTGGAAGGACCAGAGGAAAGATGGTGTGGGGAGGTTTGGTTACACACACACACCAGCTTCTCTGCATTCAGTGATTGGATCAGTCGACCCTGGAGAAGAAGTATCTCCTCCAACTCTTAGAAACAGGAGAGAAATCTTTGACTGGCCTCCATGGAAAGGAAGGATTCTCTCCTATGCTGCCCAATGTAGGGAAGGAGAGGAAGCAATGGGCTTCCTTCTTCCCTGGGGACAGAGTGGTGAGGGGAGAAGGCCTTTCCCTGGCATTTTTTACCCCCTGGTGGTGCAGAGAAGCAACCAGCACTTCCTTCCTAGGAGGCAAATGGGCACCCAAGAAAAAGATGGTCCTCTTCCAGCTCGGAGGGGAGAATTTATGGGGCCAGGTTAAGAAGTGTCCTCACAAAACCTGCCTTGTTTCTTTTGTCCCTCGGCTCTCTAGTCTGTAAGCTGACTTGCCACAAGAAGTGCCTGTCCAGGATCCAAAGTGGATGCACATCCTCTCCTGCAAAGAAGGTGAGTGTCAGTGGCTGCTCACTGGCTAACATTCCAGGCATCAGAGCAGCAGTGGGAGACACAGGCTGATGGTTGTCCCAGCCAAGACAGGGAATCCCCCACAGCAAGGAGGCAGGGAACTCAAGGCCTAGATTGCATTCCAGGAAGGTTCTTGGATGCATTTCAAAGAGGAAGAGGAGAAATAGGAAAAATATTGCCTATTGGAAACAAATTTGCAGGTTAGCCTTTAGAATGGGGGGAAATAAACTGTGGAAACACTTGAAAATTAGCCATCTATGGATGTGTGCATCTGGACTGTTTTGCTTCATGAGGCACATTCTCCTCCTGTTTCCAGATGCTCCTCCATCTGAAAAAATAACCAGTACACAGAAAGGCAACTGGTATATAAGGGAAAGGGTTTTGGGTTTTTTTTTCTGTCTCCCTGCCTTGATAGTTTTCTGTCTGAAGGGAGCATTTGGTCCCATGACACCTGGCTTGGCAGATTTTCACAATCCTGGTGGAAAGGGATTTATAGGGGTCTTATGCAGACCACAAACATGAATCCACAGAGGCATTAGTCCTGGGTGGCTTCAACTGTCCTCAAATGAAGGTAAGTAAAGGTATAAAAGTTCCACTCTGGCCTTCTTTGGCCAGACCTCAGCTAAACTGTGCTTAGTTTTCAGCACCATAGTTTAAGAAAGAGAGTACTAAGCTGGGTTGTATCAAGAGAAAGGTAACCAAGATGGTCAGGGGTTATGAGGAAGGATTGGGGGAGCTGGGTTGAGAAAGTGGAATGATGATAGCCATAGTTAAATATGGTATATGAAATCCTCTCATCATGTGTGGGATGGAGTGAATCAGAGAAACAGGATGAGAACAGTGGATTCAAAGGAGATTATTATTTATGATTAGGAAGAGCCCTAAGGAGAACTTAACCAGCTGCTGATGGTAAGCTTTACATTGAGAGTATCTCATGGATATATCCTTGGCTTCCTTTATTGGCCTTAGGGTGACCAGGAATCAGAACCTCGTCACTTTGGCATGTCTGTGAATGCCTTGACCAATGAGAAGAACTCTGTCCCCATTGTCCTGGAGAAGCTGCTGGAGTATGTGGAAATGCATGGCCTGTACACCGAGGGCATCTACAGGAAGTCAGGCTCTGCCAATCGCATGAGGGAACTCAAGCAATCCTTGCAAGCGGGTAAGGGTGGCAGTGCCCCTTTCTCATAGGCATCATACCACCAGCCTACATGAGCAACGCAGTTTCCCATGGATGATCTTTCTCCTTCCTTCTCTCTGGGGAGATGGATAGTGAGTGTGTGCATATCTGTGGTTTTTTTTCTCAATAAATACCAAAACGGGTATCACAAAAATATGAAATAATCATATTGATAATGGTATCATAAAACAAAAAGCCAATAAAAATACCAGTGTCTCACACACACAGCAACTGTAAATGGCCAAAATCTTTAAGCAGGACAGTCAGGCAGAAAAATTTAAGGAAGGGGAGGAATCAAGTTTACTGGGAAAGAGTTTCTGAATGATAACTGGTAATGGCCAGGATACAGCTTGAATGCAGAGAGTTGCATTGTTGATAGGACCTCCAGCCCAGCACCGCCCACCATGCTTCAGAAGGTAGTGACACATGCTGGAGCATCCCATCAGATGGGTTTCAATTCATGAAGATGTGCTTGTGTATCTCTGTGACTTGGGACCCCTCACTCTTCCCCCCACTTTCTCTTTCTCTTTTCCTTTTCCCATTCCTTCCCAGACCCAAATGCAGTGCGACTGGAGAACTATCCAATCCACACCATTACAGGGATTTTGAAGCAGTGGCTGAGGGAGTTGCCAGAGCCTCTTATGACATTTGCCCAGTACAGTGACTTCCTTCGGGCAGTGGGTGAGTGTACCTGTAGAAGGGTGGTGGGGGGGGTTGGGAGAGGGGTGAAGGAACCAAAAACACACCACTCCAGCTACACTTTGGCCAGATGCAGGAGGAAAAGAGAGGCCGCTGTTAGCCAGTGGGGTGAGACCAGGAGAAGAGGCAGCAGCAGCCAGCACAGGCCAGGTACCAAGATCATGTGCTTGACTTGCAGAGCAGAGCGTTGGGGTATGGCTGCCCTGAAAGGGTCTCCTCTTGAAGAAAAAACAGATTTGTGGAGTGGGATATAAACATATAAAGATAGGCATGCTGTAGAAGAAGTAGCTACAGAGGAGTTCCTCTCCCTACTCTGCAAGGGCAGACAGAACCAAATACTCCCATGTGCTTTGTTACTTAACCAGACATTCTGGGCCAGAGAAGACAACAGCCACTAGTTTAGATGTCTTTGAAAAGCAACAACGGAAGCATCTTATCAGTGGCTGTTGCTAGCTTGGATGGCTTAACAAACCCTCTGTATTCAGTGGCAGAGTCTCCCTGAAGATAGTAGGCATGCTGTGGGAGTGAGTGGGTTGCCTTCCTGCCCTCTTTACATGATTCCCAGCTGAATTGAAGCAGTAGGTGGGCCATGGGGAGGGGAACAGGTGCTGGACAAAGATGGTCCCTTGATGCAGTCTCCTTTCTGATCCTTTCTCTTCCTGTCCTCCCTCTGCAGAGCTTCCTGGGAAGCAGGAGCAGCTCTGTGCCATTTACAGTGTCCTCGAACAACTCCCCCGAGCCAGCCACGACACCCTTGAGCGGCTTATCTTCCACCTGGTCAAGTAAGGGCCACTTTCCTCCCACTGATCAGACCCATCAACCCTGTGACATCCTGAATATTCCTCACAACTGACAGTGTTGCTTGACAGAGCCATTGGGGCTGTTGTCCGGTAACAGTTGGCCACCTTTTTTTTTGACACACGTCTTAGAAAGCTACTTTGCCTCTGGGGGCGGGAAGTCTTCTATTCCTGGCATAATAGGAAGCCTCTCTCTTCGCCTCCAAACCCAGAGTCGCCTTGCTGGAAGAGACCAACCGCATGTCGCCCAATGCCCTGGCCATCGTATTTGCTCCCTGCCTCCTGCGCTGCCCAGACAACTCTGACCCTCTCACCAGCATGAAGGACGTCTCCAAAACTACCATGTGAGTCTTGGCCCTAGTTGGCTGGGGAGAAGGGCAGCCTCTGCTGGGCATGGATGGTTCATTGATGCTAATCTGCAGGATCCAGCAAGGACTGGTCACCTGCAGGGGATGCTCTGGCTGGAGATCCTGTACTGAGCAGCAGGTTGGACCAGGCATCCCATCAACTCTATGATTCTATGGGGTTCAGAAGCAAAATGGTCCAGAGATCTTTGGAAAAGGGTCTCAGCAATATATATATAGCCTGGTTTCTGCTCTTCCCCACAGACATATACATGCTCTCTCACACTACCCACCCTTCTGGATCCACTTTACCAACCAATTGAACTGATTCCCTTTCTCTGATTCAGCCTGATCCCTCTGGGGGACTGTAGAGCCTGGATCGTTCCCTACTGGAAGAGGGAGGAGAGACAGGTGGAGCTCATGTGGGAAACAGAGGTTGGCTGACTGTTCATATGCACCACATTTGTGCATGATGCCACCCTGTGTGACCATCCAGTACCCCTCCTCTCCCCCCACCCACAAATCATTTCCTGTGCTGGGTGGGGATTGTAGTGGTCTCCTTCATTAGCTCATCCTTTTCCTGACCCCTGCATGCATCTCCCTTTCACGCCCACTCTGTTATTTCTGTGTCCACTCAGCTCCGCTCCCCCACCTATCATGCAGGGCCCCACAAAGGGATCCAAAATAGTTCCATCCTCCTCGCCTGTATTTTTCTTTCTCTCCTTCCGTTTTTGCATCCCTGGCACAGATGTGTGGAGATGATCATCAAGGAGCAGATGAGGAAGTACAAGCTGAAAATGGAGGAGATATGCCAGCTGGAGGCGGCAGAGAGCATTGCCTTCCGACGGCTTTCATTGCTTCGTCAGAACACAGTGAGGATCACATCAGACTGGGGTAGAATGGAGGGGGGGGGAGACAAAAGAGGCACTGTTAAAGCTTCTCGTCTTTTTCCCTGAGGTTTTGGGGGAACTGGTGAGGGGTCTTGTTTGGAAATCGTGAGCAATTCTTACTACCCCATAAAACTGTTGGTTTTTAGAATGTGTACAAATATAGAAGCTAAGGAAGAGAGATGGGTGAGTCCAGTCAAATGCATAAAAGCAATGCTGGCTTCATCTCAGAAGTGATTTTTAGTTCTATGCATGAATCTTAATTTGGGGTTTCAAGTTGACAATGGAGTTGAACATGTTGCCATCAGAAAGCCATGGTCTCTTCTAAGGGATACTCCTTTCAAGCTCCTCTAGACACCTGGTTTTAAGGCTCTCTCTGGAACCAAGGTCCAGTTCTGGCCCACAGAGCAGCCAGAAGATGGTGGAAGGGTCTAGCAACCGACAGTTGAAAGAGCTAGGTGCATTTTGTCTGGAAAAGGTGAAGGGGAGATCAGAGTGGGCCTTCTTGGTTGTGACACTCCAGCTCTGGAATGCATCCCGAGGCCTGTGTGGCAGGCTGTGGAACACCAGGTTAAAAACACTTCTTTTTGTGAGCCCATGTGTTTCCAGCTTACGATGGTAAATTGGATGATAGGTATCTTTTTGTACACCATCCTGAAATCCTTTTTGGTATGAAATGGCAATTTTCTCATTGTGCAAGGATCTTAAAGAGATCTCCAAGACTGCTCCTAACTGTGATTTTGCAAGCTAAGTATTTCTCTGTTCAGTATTTATGTCAGCCTTAAAACTCTTGAGATCATTATAGGGCTGAAGATTGTTTTAGGATTGTCTTAAATGTATCACGTACCCAGGAGTTTTTGACAGGGTTTAGCTTCTGCGTATTGTCTTTTGTTGAACGGAGTGTGCTGCAAGATTTCTGTCTCCCGTTGTTCTTCCTGTGTCTGTGTCCCTGATTTTGCTCCAAGGAGAGTCAGGAGGACACCTGCCTCTGCCTTCCATGAAAATTTCCTTCGTCTCTTTCTCCTTTTCTCTAGCTGTGGCCCGTAAAACTGGGGTTTTCTTCTCCCTGCGAGGGAGCACGGGTAGGTGGAAGCCCCTGCGCGTGATCGATGCATGGAATGTTCTCTGCCCCTGTCCCGGTGCCTCTCACAGCATCTGCCAGGGACTGGTCCCATCACATATACTCCCACCCACCCTAAAATATACAAGTCTGCATGTTTCATGGCTGTGCACAATTCCTTGTCAAATTAACAGCAAGAGCCAAGTTGTAGTTTGAAAGAGGGTGCTAACAAATGCTTTCCTTCTGGAAAAAAAGGATGCTTTGGGGTCTGTCTCAAAAAAGTCCGGCTTTCACAATAACCACAGATGCATTTTAGTTCCTCCCTCTCTGTCTTTCTGTCTGTCTCTTTTTCTCTTTCTAGCAGTCATTTATAATTTTTTAAAAGAAATCTGGTGGAGCTGGCTGGCTTTTGGTTGCTCTGGGGGTGAGGGAAGACATTCCTTTGCATATGCTTATAAGCAGCTTTTAATATTAACCTTTCACACCTTCCAGAGCATGGCAGGTGTGGATTTCTACAACTTCAGTGTGAGTCCTCTGGGATGGGAATAAGGATAGCCTGGCCTGACATGTTAAAACCCCTTTGTGATTCTCCTCACTTTGTAGCCCTGTGAGATGGAAACCGTACTGAGGGAGGGCAGCTTGCCCAAAGGCATTCTGCCCTGTGAGCAGGAGCTTTTGCCCCATATCCAGCCTTGTGACTGTCTTTGTTCCTGTCATCTTAGTCTATGAATGTCATAAGTTCATTTCAGTTCTGGAAATGTTTAGAAGCTTGAAATTATTCACATGGAAGAAGGCTGCTTTAGGATTCATGGCAACCTAGAAGGAGGGAAGTAAACAGGGGGACAGTAACTTTTCCCATCTGACCCAGAGGAGTTGACTTGCCTCTTCAACAGCCAAGTTTGCCAGCATCATCTTGCTCTTCTCTCTTGCAGAAAAAAAGCAGCCCGCAGGACACAGTCCCCGACAGCAGCACCTCCCCTAAACTGGGCTTTCTTCCAGAGGAAGAAGAAGAGAAAGCAGATAATCGGGAGAAGGAGCTCCTGATGGAACGAATCCAGTCATTGAAGGAAGAGAAGTGAGTGACAGGTGTCCCCAGAGGTCAGCAAAAGTGGCTAGCTCTGGACCAGAATAGAGTGGCCAAGTGATACTCTTTGGGATTTGGAGAAGCCCCTCTGAGAACCTTCTCTCAGCAGGGTTGTCTCACATGACACAGCACACCCTCCCTGAAATCCAGAAGGATTGGGAGCAGGGGGTTGCAGCACAATAAGTGGATATAGGTTTTAGAAGGTCTCAGGGTGAACTGCTCTTGGGAAAAGTAGTTCTTGCTTTAACCATGGTGCTAACATTTTCCTGGAGGCCTGGGTGGGACTGCCCTGGAACTGACACCCTTCCACTTTGAACATTTCCTAAGCTAGGGTAGGAGAAAGCACAAAGGCTATCTTTCCTTCCTGGAGTGATGACCGAGGAGATGCTAGGGCTTTTGTACCTTTAGTGGGGAGGCCCATCCCCTCTGGGCCCCCTGATTTGCACATAGGCAACTTTATTCCTCTCCATCTGTAGCAGTGGTGCTGAGGAGGCCCCTTCATCTGCCTAAGCCCTCAGGAAGACACTGCCAGTCAAGGCAGACAGTTCTAGGCTAGATGGACCAATGTTAAAGAGCTGGTCTATCCAGAATGGCTGCTTTTCTCCTGGGAAGGTGTTGTGAGGACACAGGCAGGTCTCCTTCACTGCAGGAAAAGGCATGGAGATGCTCCCAGTTCTTTCCTCAGAGTGTGTTCAGTCCTTGTTTCTCTCTGGCACAGGGAAGACATCACATACCGGCTGCCAGAACTGGACCAGCGGGGCTCTGATGAGGAGAACCTTGACTCGGAGACATCAGCTAGCACTGAGAGCCTGCTGGAGGATCGTGTGGGGTGATAGGACCACAAAGGTCAGTATGAAGGTGTTGAGGATAAGTTTTTCTAGTTCCATCTCCCCACCCAAGCCCATTCATTCCTCTTGGGGCTGCCCTTTTCCACCTTTTCCTCTTTCTTCTCAAACCAGTTTCTCATCCCAGCACCTTTCCTCCTCTCTCTAAAGGAAGAGGGGAGCTTCCCCCCACACCCTTTCAGTGCCTCACTCCTCCACCAATATTGTGTGACTGGATCACTGAGTGTTCTGCCTCCGCTGGCCACTACAAACCCCACTCTTGCCAGCATAGCTGTGAGGGGCTGGCCATCCTCTCTGCAGCTGCTCAAGGGAAGGTTGCTTCAGCAGAACTTGGGAGATGTCCACAGCCAAGCTCAACCCATGCCTCAGGATTGAAACACTGACAGACTGTCCCCTGCCATGCCCTACCAGGACAGAGGACTGTTCATCTTTCCCAGCACCGAGGTCACTTGACCCAACTTGAACTGCCAAGCAGCCAGACAGCCATGTGTCTGTAATGGACAGGTCTGATTCAGGAACAGTTGGACAAGGGATGGCATTGGATCCTCCCCCTCCTTCTTCTGCCTGGGGAGAAGACCGCTCCTTCCATGCTCCCTTGATCAGCCCAAAGGAATCATGGTGGTTGCACCAGACATTTCATATGGTAGTCAGACAGGAGCCTGCTGGCGCTTCTTTGGGCTGCTGGAGTCCGAGGCTGTCCTCCTGGTAAATGGTAACAGTTCTGACCCATCACCGCCTTTCTGCTCAGAGGCTGAGAAGGGCTTCCCCACCTCCAAGCAATTCCACTGATTGTGCCTTCCCCATGTTTGCTTGCAGAGGCCTCCGCTAGGACCAAAAGGAGCCTCAAGGTACACTGTACATTCCTGCTTTAAAGCTCTGTTCTCAAAATGACCTTCAAAGTCGTTTACAAGGACTTTTTACAATTTTGTAATAACCGTTTAATGAAGACCAAAAAAATAATGTATCTCTATTGTTGTTTATATTAAAACAATGCACTTTTGGGGGCAAATAAGTCCCAAGAAGGTGTGGTTATTATTGGCAATGCAGCAAACATTCTACAGACACTCATCTTGTGCCCCCCATGTGGCCGCCATACCCCAGAGTAGAGTTTCTCAGACTATCTGATATGGGGATTGGCAATCATTCCCCACCCCCCACCCTCAGTATGCCAAGTGATACAGGTGTGGTTTCTCCAACACTCTCTTTTATACACTGAGGGATGGAGGGTCTTTGCCACTTGTCAGCTAATTCTAGTTTCTCTCTGGGATCCCATTAACTTTTGATCACCTGAGTGCCTAACCCATGATGGTGGTTAAACCAGACAGGCCGAGTCAACATCAACGCGCAGTTTCAAGCATTCTTAAGTCTTGGAATTTCAGGATATTTATATGGGAGTTGAGCAGGCTCTTTTGCTACTTTTTAAGGCTGTTTATTATAATGCATTCACAAATATATAGAGATACACACATTCCTATTAGGGGAAACACAGACATGGCAATGGATGGACTCTTAAGCACCCGGGTATTCTTTTACATTTTAGGTATTTTACATGGTATCATATCACATGGCCATCAAAATGTTACCCTTTCCTCAGGACATTTCATCGGGACTTTATCTCTAATCTGAAACCCAACCGAGTATAAGTCTCTTCAGCTTTCTTTCTTATATTACAAAATGCTCTTCTATGGTGCTCAGCAGTTAGCCCAAATCTCTACTTTACTCTCTGTTTATATAAATCACAATCTTAAGCTTCCTCCATTGTCATATCCCCATATATCTGCCAAACCCCCACAAATTTGAGATCTTATATTACCCCATTCTTTCCTCTGGTTTAACCCTTTGCTCCAAACAAATCCTTTCAAAACTGGTGAAAAATGAATTGATATTATCTCCTTTGTAGTGGAGGGAACCATTAGCATTACAGTTACCCCTCCGTTTTCGCGTACTTCGAGTCCACGTCCCTCACCCGTTTGCAGGGGACAAACAGAGGAGATTAAAATGGGGTGCACACCCATGCGTGTGCACCGCCATTCAAGCCAATGGGGCTTGACTATTGGCATTTTTCTGTTTTCGCGGGTGGTGGTGGTCCAGAATGGATCCCCCGCGAAAATGAAGGGGCAACTGTAGTAGCTTTACGACTTGAACTATCTAACTCCAGTTGCTTTAGTTTCATGTTATACATCTCTAATGCATGAGCTCTCTCTCTTTTTTCCCCCTTTCTCTCCCTCTCCTTTAGTTCCTGTTCTTTTAATTCTTTCTCATGTTGCATTTCTTTCTCCATTTGCAAAATTTCTAATTTCCCCCCACATTCTAGCCAATTTTTCTTTTTTATTCCATTTTTCTCCCCACACTGTGGTTTCAGGGATGTTAGTGTCTAAACTAAATTATTTCCTCCATTTGCTCTTCTCCTTGAACTGGGCTTTCCAAAATTGGTTTTAGTTTCTTGGGAGGCATACTATCAGTATTTTCTTACATTTATTCAAAACTTTTACCTTAGGAAGTACTTTAGTTTGAGACTTAAGTCACTACTTTTCACATTATTTCTGCTGGTTTCTTTATTAGGTGATTTCCTTTGTTGTTGTTGTATGCTTTCAAGTCATTTCCAACTTATGGCAGCCCTATCATGAGGTTTCTTGGCAAGTTTCTTCACAGCAGGTTTGCTACTGCCATCCTCTGAGGCTGACAGAGTGTGACTTGCCCAAGGTCACCTAGTGGGTTTCCATGGCTGAGCCAGGATTCGAACCCTGGTCTCCAGAGTCATAGTCCAGCACTCAAACCCCTACGCCATGCTGGCTCTACTTTATACCTTAAACTTTTACCTCAGGATCACCTTACTACTTGTTTCCTTATCGCTTTGGTAATTTCCTACTTTACCTCAGAAACATTTTACCTCAGAAATCACCACCACCTCCTCCTCCTTATTTTCCTTTTCCAAATTTAGGAGAGTGTCCCTGTGTGTTTTCTTTGAATCAGTAAATAGCTTATCCAGTCACAAGATATTTTATTTCAGTCCCCTACTATACCATCAATTTTTTACCTCAGGGACTGTTACAAAACCACTTTAAACTCTAATTCTCTTGGCTTCCAAGCCATCCCTTACTTTACCTTAAATAAAGCAATACCTCAAGGATCACACTAACTGACCCACATACACAACATTTTATTTCTGAGTTCCTTTACTGACTTGGTGGATTCCACACTGGATCTCCCAGTTCCCACTGGGTTTCTAAGGCCCTCACTCTGGATCTATCAAGATCCCACCACTGGATCTTTTGTTCCGAATGCTTGACGCTAATTTTGTGACAAGAACTTCTTTCACACATAGCCTTGTATCCACACTGGAGAAATAATCCAGTATTACACCACTTTTAACTGCCATGGCTCGGTGCTATGTAATCCTGGGAATTGTAATTTGTTGTGGCCCCAGAGCTCTCTGACAGAGAAGGCTAAATGTCTCTCATAACTACAAAGCCCAGAATTCCATTGCATTGAGCCATGTCCAGGTGTCAAACGGGATTATTTCTGCAATGTGGAAATGGCCAAGGTTACATTTGCTATACTTTCACCTTTTTGACACTATCCTTAAGTATATAAGGGTCCCAAATTTCATAAACGAGTTTCAGCATTTTAGGTAGTGGGTTCCCTCTTCTTTTCAGTTTATAGTAATTCAGTTAGATTCGAATGCTATAAAACAAACAGTAAATTTTATTGAGAAACAAACAGAGATAAAGTATCTTAATGTGAGTTAACTCCATGCTCAGTTTGGTCACATACTCTGGAACTGTCTCAAGTGGAGGGCAGACAAAATGGAAGCCACCAAGCTCTGTGAGGAGCAATTAGGAGCTGGGGATGTTTAGCCTGGAGAAGAGAAGAGGGGACATGATAGCAATGTTTAAATATTTGAAGGGATGCCATTTTGAGGATAGAACAAACTGCTTTTCCACTGCTCCAGAGACCAGGACACAGAGCAATGGATTCAAGTTCCAGGAAAAGATTCCACCTAAACCTTAGAAAGAACTTCCTGACAGTAAGAGCTGAGTTTAAATCCTTAAATCAGTATGTGCTATATTGATGGAAAAAGATGTAACATCCCAATTTAACCCGTATACAACGGGCCCTTGGTATCTGCTGGGATTTGGGTTTAGGACCCTGTGTGGATACCAAAATCTGCAGATAATAATAATTATAATTATTATAATAATAATTATTATTATTTATAGCCCACCTCTCCCTGCGGATCGAGGTAGGTTACAATAAATAAAAATAACAATAAAATACAAATATACAATTAAAATCCACATTTCTAAATAATCCCCTACCCCAAGCCCCCTCCCAATCATAAAAAAGAAGCAAACTAAAAACAATAAAAATATAAAACAAATAGCAATATAAAATACTAATTAAAAATGGAAGAAATAACAAATTAGTTAAAATTAGAGGTAGTTGGAGGCAAGATATCTATCTTGGGTTAGACAGGGGATATCAATATCAGTGGAACAGAGGCTAATCTGGAAAAATGTTCAAGTCCCATTAAATAAAATGGATAGTAAATTGATGTCCCTTATATAAAAGAGCAAAATCAAGATTTCCTTTTTGGAATTTATATATATACTATATATATTGAATATTTTCAAACCATGAACATTCCATGGATCTGGAGGGCCAATTGTACTATCTTTACCAAGTTAATACCAAATTCAAGCAAAAAAACAGTGATCCCTTTATTAGCCAACTGAAATGCACAATATATTTGTTGCAAGCTTTCAAAGCCACTAGCTTCTTCATAAAGTAAGATGTTACAAACCGAGCAGGAGAAAAATTGGAGATGTTAGTCAGATACCCGCATTTTTTTGTTTCTATCCTTAGTTAAGATGGTATGGGGAGGGTATCTTTTCCAGGCTGGCTCCTCTTCCTGGCCATCTGGCAATTGGGAGATTTTTCAAAGTCCAGGAAATTTAGAGTCCATTTGCATATCAATTCTTCTCTTGCAATCCAATATGTCTCCATTCCTGTGAGGCCACAGGCCTCTTTGTAGGCAGAGGACCAATGATGTCTCAAGTAGCCTCCATGTTTTTGCACCAGGAATAATATGTTGACTAAAAGTCAATTCTGAGTCAGACACCAATAATGTCTTAATATTATTAATAGTAGTAGTAATTAATATTACTAATACAAGCCTTTCCCCTATGGTCTCCCACTTCCAGTTTCGGGCAGAAGTCGATCACTATTGCTTCCGGGAGGGTTGCCGGGCACCGAGGTGATGGCGGAGGAAATGGTGGACAAGCAGCAGAAGTCCTTTTATTATGTCTTTGTGGGATACAGTTTTCTAAGTACAGGACAAAGCAAGTGAAGCAGTAATCTCCAATTTATTATTTACAATCTTGCAAGAAGGGGTGTCCTAGGCAAGCAGGCACACCCCACACTTGACACAGCATGGTTTTATTCCATTTCTCTGGCAGTATTTTTCCACCCCCGTAACATTATTGGCTAGTTAAGGCATATGATACATTTTAAGACCACCTTTTTCATGTATGTAAAAGCCCAACCCATAACATATCTCTTCATATATCTCATGACCATTTAAATTAGGGATAATTTATGTATGGGAGGGTCAGAATAATGTATAAGTCTATTACGCAGACTCAGTTTGTGCCCATTTTGGTGACCTCTCAATTACCTCTAGAAGGGAATGCTGTCCTTGAAATTAATGAGGCTGAAACTATAAATCTATCCACTATCTATCTTCCGGACTCAGCCTACCTCCCTATTTCAAACTGGGCCTTTTTTGTTATAAATCAGCCCAATTGTCCTTGACACATTTGGCCAATCTCAAAGCCATGTGTTTTTTAAATGATAGTATCCAAGTGCTTTTTATATAATTAGAAATCTAAAACCCCAAACATTTTTATAAAGTGTGCATGAGATATAAAAAAAACTTTATCTGAAACTATATTAGATATATTGAATATATAATATATAAGTAAATAATATGTGAGTATACAGGTTTGCATGCTTTTCAACCCTATCTATGGGTTCTTAATTCTTTTTATGTGCCTTTTAATTATCCTTTTTATGTTTAATTCAAATTTCTTTCTCTCAAATCCCTCCTTTTTTTTAACCATTTTGAATTAAACATCTCTCTGTTTATTAGTATTTTATATTCTTTTTATCTCTTTTTTAAATTTTTGCAATAGTATTTGACATTTCTTTTCATGACCTGCATATTGATTATTTTCTTTTGTTCTTCCCATTATTCTGTTAATTCCTGGAAAGGCATTTTCACAAAGTGGGAAACATCATACAACATGAGATTACCATTATCATAATTATTCTCATAATTCCCAGAAAATAGATTTTATTGGTCCAAAGTTTGGGAGCCAACTGGTTAACCAGCTGAAAAGATCCCATCCCTCTTTCATGTGGGGGATCTGAATTTTTTGTTATATGTTTAACCCTATCTTTAATTTTCATATCATAATCAGGTATCTAAATACAACACTTCTTATTAATGATTGAGCACACCCCTCCTTGGCTTGATAAAAGAATATCAAGAGCCATCCTATTTTGGAGAACCATTTGTCTAATTGCTGTTTGTTCTGTACTTATGGCAATAAATGCTCCAGCAGTTTCATTAGCTAAGATCTCTACTACTGCCTGTATTCGATACATGGCATTTAATAGAGATCCGTGTCCCCCTCAACGTGTTAAAGGTTTGTAATCTTTTACATACTGTTTTGATTGTTTCAAATCTCTGTAATTTTTTATCCTTCCTTCAGACAAGTCTGAAAGCATCCGAATTGCAGGCATAATTGTTGCTGTGTAACAATTTCCATTCCAATCTTTTGGAAGTATTGTGTAAGCCCTTGTTCCACATATAAAATAATGCCCTCTTTGAGCAGGGAAGTCTTTTTCACACTGACTGCTCATGGTCCATTATCCAAATATACTTTCATTCCATATTCCACAATTTGCTAGCCTTTTATGATTTACCATTGTTCCATTTATTTTAAAAATTACTCTGCATTTGTTGTTTCTTGTCTTTGGCCCAGTTGTACCATTGCATCTCCAGCACCAGTCCCCTGGAGTCAAGGAATGTACCCCAAAAATCCTTTAGTAGATGCCCTTCCTTTTCCCCCAGATTTGATTTGGTTTACAATTATCTCTAAAAGGTTTGCTTAACTCTGTATTATTTAGATGCAGAACATGGAATGGTACTCCAGAGTGTGAATCATGGGGCAATTGGTGGAATATCCAACAATCAGTAGCATTTATACTTTTGGCCAATTGTGTGGAATATTCAATGAAAGTATTATGTTCTGAGTTCCATTTTGGTTTTATGATCTTCAACACTCTTTATTATACATAACAATAACCATAACAAAACCCACATTTTGCTGTATTTTCTTTTACTTTTTAATGTACCAATGACCTTGAAATGCTTACCAAAAGTCTATAAGGCTTTTTCTGAAATATTATTATTCTTTGTGTATTATTTTCTATCCTAGGCAGAGATCATGGTTTTAGGATCACTGAATGGGCTCCCTCCCCCCTTATAAACTCCACAACTTTATCTACTCCACGTTTTCAAAGTATATGTATTCAGGTGGCTCTTCTAAACTATACACCCCACACCTTTGACATTCCAGTAGTGGAAGTTAGTCAAGAGGGGTGGATCTAATATCACCTGATTTTCCACCCGTTTGTATATGTAGAATCCTCTTCTCCAGCAGATTCCCCTATTATTTTAAAAACTTTTACTGGCTACTCTCCTCTTCTTCTCAGAAAATACCAGTGATACCAACAACTGCTTCCTGTTCTTTTGTAAGCAATTGTCCAGAATCTCACCTCTTGTCCAGTTTCTGGTCTAATCAGTACCAGGTCTCCTTTTCCAATTCCAATTTTGTAGTTAGGACACAAAACCCCCTCCCACACCAAGGATGTTCCTGGACCTGTTGTCCAAGTGTCAACAAATGGTCTGCACAACCGGTCAAATCGCTCTTCTAGGGTCCAATCTGAATTGTCATCTGGTCCAGCGCCCCAATCAAGACTGGAGCTCATGGATGTTGCCGTCTAATGGTGATCTGCCCCTCCAACGACTATCAATGCTCCACTCTCTGGTGGTGGTGGTGGTTCTACAGGACCTTTGATTCGGGAATGATGGGTCCAACCTTTTTGCGCCTTGTGGATCGCACTCTGTGAGACCAGAAGAACTTGAAATGGACCCTGTCAAACGGGCTGGAGCTTGTCCTTCCAGGATTTAATCAGGACCCACTGTTCAGGACTGATGGCGTGTAGTGGAAACTCAAGAGGTGGTGTTTGAGCCAAAATGCCTTTTTCCTTAATTCAGAGAAACAAGAGGAAATCGCCAGTATATATTCTTTTAAATATCAAAGACAGGCAAACCTTCCTCTGGTCCCGGATAGGGCAAACCAAACAACATTTCAAAGGGGGAGTTTGGGTCAACAATCTTTTTCTTAAACAAGACAAAACAAAACACAGTGCCAGTATATCATTCTTTAAAAACATATCTTCCTTTTTATAAAAAAATTAGACATTGTCACACCACTGCGTCCCTCTTTTTTTATATTCATGAAGAGTCTTCCCTCCTCATCCATGAATTTAAGCATGTTCAATCGTTTGAAAAGACTTAAATAAATATAACTTACAAATAGCAAACCTTAATTTTTCATTTTATATAACAGATAGTATATTGCTATGCCATTGCATTCAACAGGACCTGAACACCAAAGGATTTTGGTATCCACAAGGGTTTTGAAACCAAACCCCGGTAGGTAACAAGAACACTCTATATAAAATAATAATAATAATAATAATAATAATAATAATAATAATAATAATTGATTATTTTATATAGAGTATATTATTATTATTGATTATTATTATTATTATTATTATTATTATTATTATTATTATTATTACTGTCAGTTTTATTTGTGTTTATCTGATTTTTTTGAAGCTTATATCACTGAAGTCTCTCATCAACCAGCTCCTTTACATTTAAGAGGAAATTAATTTCTCCAAATTTATCAAGGGCTCCTGTAAAAACCTTGAGCAAAAACAAACCCCTGAGCCCCCCTCTTTTAATCTTTTTTTTTTAATGCATCTCTATAGTGATTACGGTAGGTTTAACTGGAAGACTGAAAGCAGTTTTACATAAAACAAGGCAGTGAAAAGAGCCTTTAATGAGAAGAGGATTTGAAAGAGATATGCAAATTTCTAAACAACAACAAATTTTATAGAGATCAGATTAGTTTTTATTCTTTGATTTTAATTTTTTTTTTTACTTTAGTTCTTTAATTTTTAATTTTTGTTAAAACATAAGACTTTTCTTTGTTTGGGAATTTATACATACATAACACAGTTGTTGTTCATAAAAACATAGAATATTAGAGTTGGAAGAGATCCTAAAGGTCATCCAATCCAACCCCCTGTCATGCAGGAACATATAGTCAAACATTATCAACAGATGGCCATCCAGCCTCTGCTTAAAGATCTTCAAAGAAGGGATTTTATTATAGAAAAAAAAAAGGACAAACAGTAATAACAAAGAAACAAATAAAAATATCTTGCCCCCCATTTCTACTTTAAAACACAAAATTATTAATGAACTAAAAAGCAACCCATTTAAAGCATTTTTTTTTGCATGACATCTCCATGGAGATATATGCAGGCTTGTTGTTGTTTTTCTTTGTCTGTTTTGCTTTTTCAAATGTACATTTTCTTATTCTTAAAACCGAGTATGGAGTCTCTGCTCCCTTATTCAAACAGGAAATTTTACATATATAAACCTTTACGTTGTATCATCTATATAAGTATTACACAATTTATTTCTCTTTTTACATTCCATCCTCTCAAAATGTCCTACCTGACCTCATCCAAAGCAAACTGCCAGAACAATAGTCCGGTTTTCTCTGGATGTCTGTTTATAGACATTCCAAACTATTTCTCCTTTAAATCTCTCTCCCCAAAATCCCCTCTCTCTGTCTCTTTTTCCCCCCAACTTTCCCTAAATCTTCTCATTGTATTGGAATCTCCCCCTTTCTGCCTGTAGCTCATATCATACAATTCTTTCTAAGCATTTTTTTCTTTAGCTTTTCCTACAACTCTCCCAGACAAGAGCACATTAACCCTTGATAGACACAATCTTGTTCAATAGCTATTAACACATTAACAACACATCACCCATCATCCCTGGTTTGCCAGAACAGGCCTGGCCAGTTCTACTGTCCCTTGTTCTGAATCCACCTTGTCCCTCTACAGTCCTTATAATAAAATATATTCTTATTCTATATATTTAGCTAAAATTTTGATAACACTATTTGTAATAATAATAATAATAATATGGTTTATTTATATATCCCGCCTCTCCCTGCGGATCGAGGCGGGAGTACAAAGATACAAATTACAACAAAGCTAAAACATAACAATAAAACCCAACAAATAACAGTAATAAAAACAAAAACACAGCAACAGTAACTAATACAATTAAATTATTAAAATTGCAATAGAATGGCAAAATTAATATTAACTATTAAAATTTTAAATTACAATAAGATTACAAATACATATCTATGCCGCGGGTGGTAATAGTTCTTTCTTCTAGACAATCTTTTTACCTATAAGGTTTCTAAATTACTTAAGTATTGTCTCATTATCTTTTTTTTTTTTTAAGGAATTTTCATATTATTTTTTTAAGCCTTATTTAAATTCTTATTTTTGGGTCCTGCCTTTTTAATTTCTCTCATTATTAGTTTTTAAGATCTTTTATTTAATTTTTGTGTTATATCATTGTTATTCCATTATAAATTGCTGGTTATATTCTAGCCCCAATGTTTAAAAGTTAGCTGGACCAAGTATATATTTTTGGTCCCAAATGCAGTTGCTCCACCAACCCAACTGGGTCTCTTAAGAAGGATTTTATTTCCTTCTTAAATTTCTATCTCTTATTTTATTACTTTGTTCCCTATTGGAACTTCTTATAGATGGATTATAATTTCTGGGATACTTTCTCTGTTTCATTTATCAAAAGAGAGGTTGACCAATTTCTATATTGTTCCAATTTCTATTAATTTTCCATTTTTATAAACTTCCCCATTAACAAAATTTATCTTCAAAACAATTTTTAGCTCTTGTGACTTTTAAGAGTTAGCATTATTATTATTATTATTATTATTATTATTATTATTATTATTATCTCTTATCCAAAGGTCCCACTCATTCTTTTTAAACTTCATCCCAAGAGGAGCAGTAGGTAAAACATAATCTGGCTCCTCTTAGGAGAAAGGTCTCTCTGCATTAACATACGGTATATATATATATATATATATATATATAAAATATTTTTATTAGATCATTTTCTTAAACTTAAAATGTAAAACGACTCCTCTTAATTTTATAACACATTACAATTGACAGAGAAGTTCCCTATCTTTAAATTTATCCCTATTCCTTGACCTTCTTACCTTATAATTCACTTTCCCTTTTTCTTTTTTCCTTCTCTTTCTCTCTCTCTCTCTTCTCTCTCTCTTGCTCTCTCACCCTTTCTTCCTATCTTTGTATACTTTCTCACACCTTCTTCACTTATGATTCCTTCCTTTCTTCTTCTCTCTTTCTTATCCCTGGAACTTCTCCATCTTATTCCTATCCCTATTTCTGAATCCTCTTCTGTTATTCTTTCATATTTCTAATGTTCTCTACACCTATAAATTTTACCACCTGATCTTACATACCTAATTGACTTTTTTATACTATAACCACCATCTTTAATTTTTGCTCCTAAACCACATATAATACATTTTAACTTGGACTTAACCACATAATTTACCTATTTATTAATGTGTTCACATAGCCATATTCCTTCTGTCCCAAACCTTGGGCCAGAAGACCACAGGAGGTAAAATATCCTCCTTTCTTCATTTAAAACAACAGTACTTTTTCCTTCCTTCCCCCTTGCACAAGGTACATTAACGCCTGCCCTCAAGTGACTATATAGGATAGGATGTTTCCCAGGGAAAAAGATCCTGATCTTTCCCTGCTTCCTGATTCCCGGACATCCTGTTTCCCATAGTGAATATTACCTAGAGGCCACTGCCCCCAAATTCACTATTATCCCAGTCCCAAGGTAAGTACTTAAGTCAATTTTCCTTACCTTGTCTGTGCACAGCTTTCTGGCCTCCGCAGAATGTGCCTACTGTTTTAAAACAACTTTAGACTAGTTCACTTGGTCCATTATCTCGGGAATCTGTCAGTCAGGTCAACGGTTGCCAACACTGAGGCCAGAACTGAAATCAGTGGGGCATGCCCTTCTGCTCTCAGGAATGAAAATCACTGGCCCTGATGACCTGTTAATCCCAGACGAGCCCCCATTTTGTGGGATACAGTTTTCTAAGTACCAAAGTACCAAATCAAATTAATCAGGACAAAGCAAGTGAAGCAGTAATCTCCAATTTATTATTTACAATCTTGCAAGAAGGGGTGTCCTAGGCAAGCAGGCACACCCCACACTTGACACAGCATGGTTTTATTCCATTTCTCTGGCAGTATTTTTCCACCCCCGTAACATTATTGGCTAGTTAAGGCATATGATCAATTTTAAGACCACCTTTTTCATGTATGTAAAAGCCCAACCCATAACATATCTCTTCATATATTTCATGACCATTTAAATTAGGGATAATTTATGTATGGGAGGGTCAGAATAATGTATAAGTCTATTACGCAGACTCAGTTTCTGCCTATTTTGGTGACCTCTCAATTACCTCTAGAAGGGAATGCTGTCCTTGAAATTAATGAGGCTGAAACTATAAATCTATCCACTTATCTATCTTCCGGACTCAGCCTACCTCCCTATTTCAAACTGGGCTTTTTTGTTATAAATCAGCCCAATTGTCCTTGACACATTTGGCCAATCTCAAAGCCATGTGTTTTTTAAATGATAGTATCCAAGTGCTTTTTATATAATTAGAAATCTAAAGCCCCAAACATTTTTATAAAGTGTGCATGAGATATAAAAAAACTTTATCTGAAAACTATATTAGATATATTGAACATATAGTATATAAGTAAATAATATGTGAGAATATAGGTTTGCATGTTTTTCAACCCTATCTATGGGTTCTTAATTCTTTTTATGTGCCTTTTGATTATCCTGTTTATGTTTAATTTAAATTTCTTTCTCTCAGTCTTATTATTGTGTATTCCTGTATGGCAGGGGGTTGGACTGAATGGCCGTTGAGGTCTCTTCCAGCTCTATGATTCTATGATCAAATTATTACTGTTGTTGTTGTATTAAGACAATAATACATCTCTTAACGTAGGGTTTACCAAGTTCTGTAAATTTAAGTCAACATAGAGATCTTTTCTGTGTTACTACCAGAGAGAACAGAATGGCTTTGTGGATTTTTGACAGCAGAGGAAAATTCCCAGCACTGGGATTTATAAGGATATATCTTTTTAAAAGTAGTTTATTTTTTATTAAATTAAGGTTTTGGGTGGTTTGACATGTCCCTTTGAGTTCTGTGAGGATGTTTTTGTCCCAGAATTTGTATGGTTTTCCCACCCACCCCATCTTTCAGTTGTCTTTGGCTTTTATGTGCTGCGATATAATAACACTCCCTTTGCCAGCAGGCTTTATACAATATCTTGATATTGTAGGGTTTTTATAATGTCTATTTGGACAATGCACAACCTTTAATGGCTTTAAATGTCAGGTATCCCAGAAAGAAGTTGGGCAATTATAGGCTTAGCTTTGGAAATTATGACATTAGCTTTGATTAATTCTGCATTGATATACAATTAAATAGCCCACAGAAACCACAACACACACTTTTATTATTGAGAAGATTCCCTCATGATTAAGCTTAAGGCGCCACCACTCGTTTAGCCTCGCTTCCTCCTGATTGGTCTGCTGCGGAGAGGAAGGCGGGGCAAGATGTATATGACAGGGAAGCCATCGAATCCGGCGCCAACTAGTCCAAATGAGGATGAGACAGGGCGGAAGAGAGGTGAGGCGCCGCTCTAGCCTTTCCCCTATGGTCTTCCGGTTTCGGGCGGAATTCGATCACTATTGCTTCCGGGAGGGTTGCCGGGTGCTGAGGTGATGGCGGAGGAAATGGCGGACGAGAAGCGGGGGTCCTCGCCTAAGTCCACTGCGCCTGACCCGCTTCGGCGCCGGCGAAAGCAGCGCCGCCGCCGCCGCCCCTTTCCGCGGAGGGAAGAGGAGGCAGCCGAGGGAGGAGAAAGGGGGCACTGGCCTTCGCCTCCCGCAGAGTGGGAGGTCGGAGAAGGGCCCTGGGGGCCCCCTGAGAGGGGAGGCAGGGGGAAGGGCCGCTCCGGGAGAAGAAGCCGGGGAGGGCCTCGTGGGCGGGGCGGCAGAGGAAGGCCCTGGAGAGGCAGGGGAGGGGGGCCTTGGGGACCCTCTGACGGGGATGGCACACACCCCTGGGGGCCCCCTGGAATGGATGGCGGGGCCCCACTGGAGTGGGAGGGCGGAGGAGAGCCCTGGGGGGGCTTTGATGGAGGTCCTTGGGGTCCTGGGGTAGATGGCATGGGCGGGCGGCCCTGGGATGACAGTCCCCCACCGGACTGGGAGAGGAGAGGGCGAGGGCCCCCTGATGGGGATGGCAGACACCCCTGGGGTCCCGCAGATGAAGGCATGGGGGGGCCACCATGGGGTTCTCCTGAAATGGATAGTGGGCCTCCACCAGGGACGGAAGGAGGCCCCTGGGGTCCTTCGGAGGAAGGCATGGGAGGGCGGCCTTGGGGCCCCTCTGAAATGGATGACAGGCCCCCACCAGAGACGGAGGGGAGAGGAGAATGCTGGGGCCCTCCCGAAAGGGGGAGCAGGGAAAGATCTTGGGGCTCCCCAGAGAGGAAGGGCTGGGGGCATTTCAGGGAACCCCCTCAGAGGAATGGCCAAGGGCCCCCTGAGTGGAAAGGCAGAGGTCCCTCGATGGGCTCTCCTAGAAGAATCATGAGCCCTCCAAGGGAATTGTGGGATCCCCCACCGGAGGAGGTGTGGAGGGGGCCAGACCCTGAGATGCACCAGAGTAGCCTCCCAAGCAGCTTGGAGTGGGAGCCCCACAGAGGAGACCTAACAAGCAGGTGGGGTGGCCCCATAGAAGAAGCCAGGGATGAGCTGCCTGCCAGGGGGAACCAGGCACCACTGAGAGCACAGGGCCCACTGAGGCCCAGGAGAGCTCGGTCAGAGAGCCCTGCTGAGGGGAGGGAAAGGAGCCACCCCCTGGAAAAGCTGAAGCGAATTCGATGGGATGGCCCAGAAGGAAGGGAAGGAGAGCAAGTGATTCCCAGCAGGAGGCAAGTGGGCCAGGACAGTTCAGAAGGGCTCAGGAGGCCACTGGATCCCAACAGGGACTCTAGGGCCTGGAGGGAAGGCTCCAGGGACCATGGCTATTCCACTAGGCACCTGCAGCTGGATCCCATGGGGGTTGAAGGCCAAAGGAGTGGCCCTGAGGAGATGGAAGGAGAGCCCCCCGGACCTCCCAGACAAGAATGGGGCTGGGACAGTCCTAACAGGCAACGGTGGCAGACTGGAGAGGAAAGGAACTGTTATAGTCCAAAGTGGGAAGAAAGGCAGGAGCATTTCAAGGGGCAAAGTCCACTGGATTTGGACCAGGGTCATGGGAGCCTTGGGGGAGGTAGGTGGAGCAGCTCAGAGCAGAGGGGAAGGGGGCACTTCCCCACAGAATCGCCATACAGGCAGCGGCATCCTGAAGGTCATCTGGCGCATTTCCAAGGAGGATGGGGTCCCAAAGGAGGCAGGGTTGATAGAAGGGACCCTAAAAGGGATTGGAAGAAAGAGGAGGGCCATGGTGGGGGTGGGGAAGACCTGGATACAGAAACCTTCACTGCCAGCCCTGCCACTGTCCCCAAAGAGTGGACACCGTGTGAGCAGGTACTAAATTTCTGGGCGCGATGTCGAACTGTCTTGAAGAAAAAGCCCCGGGAGTATCTGCTGTCCACCTGCCCCCGGCCCACACTGCCCGACAGGTCCAGTGAGACCCCTGAGCTGAACAGTAGCATCACAGCCATACTGAAGCCACAGCAACAGAAAGAGGTTGCATACGCAACCCGCTCTCTGCACGCCCTTCAAGATGAGGTGCTTGACATGTTGGCGCCAGCCATGACGGTCTATGAGATGGCAGAGGAGGCTCTGGCGAAGGGGGAGGCGGTGGACCCCATGGAGCTGCGGGAATGGGCCCAGCGCTTGGTCCGCTACATCGGCAGCATTAGCCAGAGTCTCACGTTGCAGCGCCGTGTTGTAGTCCTCGGTGCCATCCACCCACGGCTCAAGTCCATGACGACCAAAATGACCAGCCAGAGCACAGATGGCCTGCTCTTCGCAGAAGACAAAGTGAAACTCCTGAAGGAGATCATCAAGAGATTCCCACAACTGGCGCAGACGCCCCAAGCCCCCAGAAGGGCCCACCCTTTTGTCAGGCCTTCATACAGTAGGCGAAGAGCCCCTGCGAGGTCTGGTCCTCACCACCTGCACGGTGCTGGGAAGCCCGATAGGCGAAGCCCAGGTAAGGCCACCCCTCATGCCAGAGGTTTACTCCCTGAAGGCCTTGGGATGTATGAGCCAGCTGCTACTCATGGGAACATTTGCTTTCAAAATGCCTTCTAAAGAAAACCAGAGTAGCCCTGACAAGCTCTTCCTGCTCCAAACAACCTATTTTGGGGCAATTCTGATCTTGACAGTAGACAGCAAACCTGTCCCTTTGCTGCTTTCCATAAGCATCATACAGACATGAGAGCTGGAAACTATTTTAACTTTGCTGTTAGCTGCCTCGAGTCCCTATATTGGGAGGTAGGCAGGAACAAAAGAGTGGCCAAGCTGCATGGAAACAGCTGAAGAGTTTCATGTAGTCTTGCCTCAGTGAAAAGTGCAAAAGGCCTCAAGGGGTCTGTGAGGGGCCTGAAGAGTCCCTAGACCTCTGGCTGGCTGGCATTAAACTGACTGCCCGTAAACTCTTCCCCCTCTGCACCTTTTGTAGACTGCAGCTTCTGTGCTAAATCTTCTGCAGCTAATTTGGCTTAGCCAGCAGAATTAACACAGGTTTTTGGTGGTCAGCCACTCTCCTTTTGGGAGGGGAGGAACTGCTACTCAACATCAGAGCCAGCCATGCTTTCCCCAGAGCTTTGGGGAGATGGCTCCCAATTACTCCTGTCAGTGTCAGCAAACAGAAACAATGCAGGAATGGTGTCTGAGGGGAGGACGGAGGAGAGAGAGAAGCTTGTGCCAGCCAGCAAATTAGGGCATGGGAGGGAGCCACATATGCTCTTCTCTCTTGCCACCTGTTGGCCAGGCACAGAAGGAATAGGAGGGCTGCCTTCTCATTCCAGTGGCCACTTAGATCCCGGCAGACAAAAGTGCAGCTTGGGGGCTTGCATGTAGGCCTCAGACTAACCAAGGCCACACACACTATCAAAATGGACTTTATTTTCCCACCCACCCCCATTTTCTGGCAGACTTTTCAGCCTCTGGACCCACCAAAACTGGCAACACTAACCTAAATGGAGATCAGTCAGGTGGAAGGGATGAAAATTAAAAAGCAGAACAGGTTTGTCTGCCATGGGGAGGGGGGATAGAGGGGATCTGAGAAAGCAGGCTCTAGCTAAAGCTTGATTGTCAGATCCCCTCTATCACCCCACACCAATCAGTGCTATTGTGTGTGAAGAAGATACCTAATAGGGGCATGATGTCCTGCCCATAGCTCAGCACTGGTGGTGGTGGTGGTGTGTGCTTTACCTAAAGGCAGCTCCTGGCTGGGATTTTTTTAAAAAGGGTCAGCTGCCCTAGAGGCAGCCCTGTGCTGGGCAGTCATACCAGCATTGTTACTTAATTTATTAATGGTCTTTTACATTTTTGTGATCCTGGCCAAATAGATAATTGTGCAGGTAATCAGCATCAGTAAAACAACTGAGATAAAATGCCTATCAAAAATACCAAATCATATTAAAAGACAGTAGTGTCAAAGCAGAGTCTTCAGCTTCATAGAGAACAGCACAAAGGAGAGAAAGTCCACTCCCATGTGCCAGTCAAGCTGGCCTCTGTGGGTAAATGTCTTCCCAGGAGGGCCTCTCCTGAAGATCTTAACATCTGGACCAACTCTTGAAGAGGATGGTGGAATTTTTAGAGAGCCAGGCCCTGAGCCACTGAGGACTCTAAAGGCAGTGCTGCTCAAAGTGGCTGCTGGTCCCTGGAGAGTTTCCAGGAAAATACAAAAGAGATGTAATGGGTAGGCAGAAATATGATGCTAGCCCCTGGCACATTGTGGGGAAGACCCTACCAATCCATCAAATAATCTACTAAGGGGGATTGCGGACTGCCAGAAATAGTGTAAATTGAGTCCACTTTTAGGTTTAGGGAATCATGGGAACTGTATTTTATTGTGGCACCAGAGCTCTCTGACAGAGAAGGCTCAATGTCTCAGAAAAACTACAATTCCCATGATTCCCTAGCACTAACCCTAAAAGTGGACTCAATTTGCACTATTTCTGGCAGTCTGCAATCCCCCTAAGTAATTCTTTAAAAGTTCAAAGCCAAGGCCTCAAATGGGGCCCAGAATGCAACAAAATCTTCCATTGCCTGGCAGTTGAGGAGAGGGTGGTAGTTACCGAAAATGGGTCCACACAAACCTCACATGCATTTGTATCTTTGGGGATACTTGGGCAAGTTAATCAATCCCCCAAACACAAAGGAGGATATGCTCTAATCAGAAATTTGCTGGATTCGAGCTTGAGCTGGGATTTGGGAGAGCATTAGGCTAAGAAGGTCCCTTGTGGCAGGTTCTGCTTCAGACAATGGTAGGGAAGGGTTTTGAGTGGGGGTGAGGCAATCAAGGGGAGACTCTCCCTCTTTTGGGCTTCTACCTGGCACTGTCTGACAGCAGACCTTCCCTCCATCCACCACCCACTTCCTTCCCATTCAGAATTCCCACCTGCTTGTTTTGCAGCCGACCAGCATGAGGAGCACCACTGAGAAGCAGTCAGAGGCGGGATTCCAGCAGAGCTGCACCCAGGGTCCCAGGAGGCACTTGCTGGGCTCTCTCCTGTCACCCTCAGCAGCTGCCTCTACTGAGAGTCCTTGCCAGATGCCAGAAAAGCATCCATACATCTCACCCTTCCCTCCTGGAGGAAAAAGGACCCACTACACACCATGAATGCCTGGCCAGACTTCACTTCTTGCATTCCAGATGGAACTGGACCATCGTGGGCCGGCATCAAGGTTGCGTGACTCTGTGGTTAAGCCTTGGGCCAGCAGGCTTTCAGCCAGGGCCCTGTCCGCCTATGCCCCAGCAGCCTCCTGCTTAGGAGGAAGGGTTGATCTCTCATCACAGGAGTTTGATCTTAACCACCACCCCCTCCATGGCTACACAAGGCAGCTCTGCTTGGAGGAGTTGTAGTGGACAAGCTGTATCCATCAAAAAGCCTCCATGAGGAGAACTTGAAGCTCTTTAGGCAAAAGGGTCCCACTGCCTGGAATAAAACCGGCCCTTTTTACTATCCAGTGCTTTTCACATATCGCAGTTTCTCTTTTCAGCTTCCAGGAGAGAATCCAGAAAGATGCTCTGGGTTGAAGCAGAGAGGCAACTAAGCCAGAAATCTTGTTATGAATTTTGTTATTCCTTTTGTCTTTATCTCTCCTCTCCCTTCCTCTGATTCAACCCCTAGTGGCAGAAAGAGACCTCCAGGGGAGTCTTTAATGGGCCCCATTAGCTGTCTGGGCAGTGGGAAACCAGCCCTCCTTCTCTCCCCTGTAGCCATGGGGCTCTGGAGAGGAACAGAGTAGTTTTTGGTTCATGTTGACCAGTTCAAGTTCAGTTTATGAAGGATGCTTGGTGGCTCAGAGCAAGATTTCTGGAAGGGGATCGCAATGTTGTCAGAGATGAAGCCACTTTCTCCATCTCATCCTCTTGCCTTCTGATCCATTGTTAAATATCTGCTTTAAATAAATGTTGACTTTTGTTTTAAACGCTCTCTCTCTCTCTCTCTCTCTCTCTCTGGGTTAATGCTACCTCTCAGTGCTCTTTATATTACAGCCTCTGAAGTTGACTAGTTTCTCTTTCCACACACAGTGTGAGAGAAAACTGAGACCAGAGGAGGAACCCAGCATGTGCAGTTATATTTCAACATAATAAAAAAGAGAAACATCTTCTACAGCAACAAGTCAATGCAACAAGGAATGTGTTGAGTGTTTCTACATGTCTGAGGCATTTCAGCATCAGTGCAGGGCTGCATCTTGTCTCACCAGATGATGAAATCAGTTTGGACGGGAGGGGCTTGTAGATAAACCTGTCCACCAAAAACACATCCATCTGTCTTCAAATGCTCACCTTTGCATTAAAGATATAAAGTATGGCCATCACAGAAAACCCCTTGTTGGGGGTATAATTTTGAGAAATCGAGCCCAAATGTGAAACAGCATTTGTCTATTCCACTGTCCCATCTTCTAATTAGAAGCAACCTTTCGGTTGGATACGTTTCCTCACAGAATGACACTCCCAAGTTTGCAATCCATTAAAATAATGTACTATTTCTAGTTAGTTTACTATTTCCAGAAGTTGCTTTGGGTCCCACCTGGGAGAAAGGCAGCAAATAAATGAAATAAAATAAAATAGATCTCAGCTCTTAAAGCAAGCCAAAAAAGAAGAATATCAAGTCCACCTTTAATGGATAATAAGTGAGCAGTACTCAACACTGTACAATGTTACACACATTTCACATGGGAATGAGTCCTGTTGAGATCACTACAAATATTTGCACAGGGCTATGATGTTGGGATTGTAGGCTGGCATATTTAACCCAGCGGGATGGGTGTTTTAGTTGTAAGGGTGGGGGACTTTGAACCTTTTTCCTCTCGAGGTCTTTTAGGATCTCTTGGAAAGATGGCATCCTTTGGTGTGCTTACTGGAGGTGTCCAGTGAATGGAAAGGCACTTTGTTCCTAAGTCACACTCCCAGAAATAAGCATAAAAATACTACACAAGGGTGGACTCCATTTAATCCAAAGGGTCTTTGTGCCCACCCTGTCCTTGTCCTGGAAGGCAGAGCTGCAGGATTTCCTGGAGATGATCCCCAAACTCGAAAAACCACTAGTCTGGGATAGCCCAGCTTTTGTGGACAGTAACTGCTCCCCTACCAAAGGCTGCCTCCTGTCCACTTTCCATCCAAAATAGCCACAGGCTTTCTCTTAAGCCTTCCAGCAAGGTTGGCCTTCGGGACAAACATGTCAACCTTCTGGAATTGGGGAATCTGGACCAAGGCTGAGAAGCCCCAGAGTTGGGGAGAGCAACTGGCAGTGGTTACTGACCTCTGGAGGGTAAAATCCCTTCTTCTTTGTGGTCTCTGCGAATCACACAAATGGGTTTTATCTGTGCATGCACAGCTAGCTCGGAACCTTCTGGGATCACTAGGCAGAAGCTGGATTGCAACTTTTTGGTGGTAGCTCCGCCCACCTCTATATAGGCCCTCGCATTCCCGCTCGATCCTCAGTTCCTTTCGTCCACTGCTTTTGCAGCTAGCAAGGGACCTCGCTACTAGTGCAGTTACTCGACTAACGGCTTTGACCACGTTTTTCGGCTTGACTATTCTTTGGATTGCGACTACTGATTTTTGACTCTGACTGTTTATCGACTTTGCTTCGCTCACTCCTTCAAAGACGATACTGATTTGGTAGATTTGACTTGGATCGTTCTTCGACTTTGCCTTCGCTTCATCCCTCCAACCCGGCATAATGGCTTTGTTCAAACATTGCATTTCATGCAATTCTAAGCTGCCGACCTCCGACCAACATGAGGAGTGTGTTTTTTGCCTTGGAGAAACTCACAATCCCACAACCTGCAAAACGTGCAGGAAAATGACTCCTCAGGCTCTGAAGAACAGGATGGTGAAATTGAAGGCAGCTCTGTGGGAGAAGGCCTTACAGGCTGAATCACCTGCTACGGCCCTGGCTACCGTGGCCATGTCTAAACCTTCCTCGGATCCCCCTTGACAAAGGGGAAGATCGAGGGAGAGATCAAGGAGATCATCCAGACGCAAGGAGAGCGTGAATCCTGTGGGCTTGGAAAAGGGCGGGAAACGGTCTTCCAAGTGCAAACACTTGGAGACCATCGAGGAATCTTCCCTTTCTTCTAAAAAAGCCTGTTCAGCATCTTCACCCCACTCTACCGATGGGGACCACTCGATGCACTCGAGAAGATACTCTAAATCCGGGGGAAATCCAAAAACCCCTCTCTCGTCACACTCCGCTCCTCCACCAACGACTGCGTCTGTACTGACGTCCACAGGCCCGTCAGTTTCGAAGCCTACCACTCCGATGGTCTGCGTCGATACCGAGTCCGAGGTGGAAATCCAACAGCCTCCGACCATGGCACCACGGCCGGCTATTTTACCTGCCATGTCTCCTTCTTCGGCCCGCATCTCCGGATCCGATGGTGGACCATCTCCTTGATCCGATTCGGGACAAAAGCAAAAACAACCCGTAATCGAGCCGGCTTCGGATCCGTGGATCTCTAGGTACCCCCAACTGGTGTACCATGAAGCCTCCAACAGTTACTTGTTGCCAGTCCAACCCGACCAGTTGCTCCATATGGAAGAGCAGAGGCGTCAAGTTCAACTCCTTCCTGCTATACAGCAGCCCCTTCTCGCCTCATCGCAAAGGCTTCACTCCCTTCCTGCTACACAGCAGCCCCTCCCTTCTCCGGTGCCGTCATCTCATCTCCTTCCTGCGGCTCAGCAGCCCCCTTCCTCTTCGATCCCGACGCACCGTGCTGCCTCTGTCTCGCCATCTCCATCACCTGGATCGTCTTGAGGACGTCATCATTCCAGTGCTTCCCATCAGCAGGGAATCACATCTTCATCCCCTTCAACTCTACGTAGGCATCGATCTTCCACATCCCATCGTCATTCCTCTACATCCAGACGTCATCGATCCCTATCTCCTAGTCTGTCACCTCCAACTAGAAGCCAACGCTCAAGAGGTGAGCATAAAAATCCACATCGCCCCTCGTCTCCCGAGTCCACCCCATCGTACCGCTTTATCTCACCGGCTCCGGAGAGTGCATCCGGTGATGACTTTGATTGGTCTCCTGCTCAAACTCGACCTCCTCTTAACACACAGTCTTCATCTCCTTCGGATGATACATGCGCCTTTGCGGACCAGATCTGTCGCATGGTGCGTGCACTTGATCTGGCGGTTGCCCAGCCCAAGCAAGAAGAGGCTTCTGACCAGCTGGAGAAATGGGTTCAGAGCAGAGTGATAGATAGGCCGGCTATTCCCTACATGCTGTCCTTAGCCAAAATCTTAAAAAGATCTTGGGAGGTACCTACATCTACTTCAAACACATCGAGGCGTATGGACAATCTTTATCGCATCACCGACCCCAAACCTACTTGGATGGTAGACCATCCCCATCAGAATTCGGACATTGTAGAAGGCGCTCAGTATGTTTCCACCTCCAAATCTTCTACCTCCCCAGCAGACAAAGAGGGAAAGCAGATTGATTTCTTGGCCAAGAAATCTTATTCCACTTCAGTCCTCGGCCTTAAAGTGGCTAACTATGTAGGGTGCTTGGGTGCTTACACCCAACATCTTATGGAAAAATTGGGACCGCTACTAGAACACTTGTCGGAAGAGCACAAACTGTATGCCTTTGCCCTTCAGCAAGAGACCCATGCGGTTGGAGCACAACACATTGTGACAGCTAGAAACCTAACCAACTGCTCAGCAAAAACCTTACTTAATGCCATCTCATTGCGTCGACATGCGTGGCTGCGTGCAGCTGATTTAACATCGCAGGCCAAGGCAACCATAGAAGACCTACCATTCGACCAGTCTGGCCTTTTCCATAAAGACACAGATGAGAAGTTAAATCTAAAATATAAAATGAAGACTGCCCCTCGTAAGCATGGCGTTCAACCGCCTCAGTCCTCCGGGAGAAGATTCGGTTTCTACCAACCGAGACTGTGGTATTTTCAAAATCAGCGTCCTTTCCAACAGGACACTTCACAGCCCCAAGGCCAACCACGTAGGAGACAACCTCCTCACTCTTCTTCATCTTCAGGCTTCCACCAACAACACCAGAGGCAGGCGTTCCAGAAGAAACCCTTTGATACCAAGAGGAGGCAATGATGTGTTGCCGCACACTCCGCCGATGCCACCTTTGATGACATCTTAAGGCCCTTCTTTAACACCTGGGCCACCATCACTTCCGATTCCTGGGTGCTTGACATCGTCAGCTGGGGCTATGCCCTGGAATTTGAAGAGCTCCCACCAACTGGAGCTATTGTCATCACTAACCCCTCTGACACCTTACTCGACTAAGTGCGTGCCTTGATGGAAAAGGGAGCGATCGAACCCTTTCCCACCTCTCGGGCTCAATACTGCTTCTTTTCCCGTTACTTTATTGTCCCCAAGAAAGACTCGGGCCTTAGACCCATTTTGGACTTGAGAGCGCTGAACTCCTTTATTGAGTACCGGCGTTTCCGCATGACAGCTCTTTCTTCTATTTTGTCTCTTTTGCAGAAAGACTACTAGTTCGCCACCATCAATCTCAAGGACGCTTATTTTCATATCAGCATCCGAGAAGATCATCGCAGATTCCTAGCCTTTGCAGTAGCCACGGACTATTATCAGTACAAGGTCCTTCCGTTCGGACTTTCCTCGGCACCGAGAGTTTTCACCAAATGCACGGCTCCAGTGGCCGCCTTCCTACATCGCAACGGGATAACAGTCTTCCCGTACCTAGACAACTGGCTCATCACGTCACCATCCCGAGAACAACTCCTGATTGACATCTGGTTCACTCTTGATCTGCTCCGTTCATTGGGACTCAGAGTCAACGAAGAAAAATCCAACCTTACTCCGTCCAAACGGGTCAGGTTCATCGGAGCTATTCTGGATTCAAACCTAGAAAAAGCCTTCCTCCCGGAAGACAGATTCGCAGCCCTCACTGCTTCATTCAGAGCTTGCCTCAAGCACAACAGGATCCAGGCCCATCTGGTGCAGACAGCAATGGGACACCTGGCCTCGACAACCTTTGTAACACCATGGGCAAGACTGCTTCTCAGACCCGTACAGTCCTGGTTCCTATCCTCGTTCGATGCTACTTCCGACTCCCCCTCGAAGTTGCTCAATATTCCGCCACGGATTACGACGTCTCTGACATGGTGGCTCCATCCCAACAACATCTGTGCAGGGATGCCATTCCTACCTCCTCAGCCCAATGTCACCCTGACCATGGATGCATCAATGGATGGTTGGGGAGCCCACTCCCGAAGACTGACTGTAAGGGGAGTGTGGTCCCAAGACGAAAAGGCCCTGCACATCAACACCTTGGAAATACTTGCTGTCGAGAAGGCACTCAAGGCGTTCCAGATGGAATTGTTGGGCAAAGTAGTCCTACTCATGATGGACAACAACACCGTCATGTACTACCTAAACAAACAGGGAGGAACCAAGTCTCTGACTCTGCTCAACATCACGCTACGCATCTGGGATTGGTGCATCGACTACAACATCCTTCTCCAGTCCATTCACCTCCCCGGACAGGAGAACAAACTGGCCAACAGCCTCAGCAGGTCTTCCAACCCATGTCACGAATGGCGTCTCCATCCCGAGACAGTTTCTCGGCTCTTCTCCCTCTGGGGCACCAGAGACATCAACCTGTTTGCCACACAGGACAACACTCATTGCACAGAGTTTTGTTCAAGGATACCAACCCAAGCTTCTTGAGGCGATGCCTTCCAGTTTGTGTGGTGCGGGAGGAAATTTTACATGTTTCCTCCGTTTCCACTCATAACCAGAGTGCTCACCAAGATGCGAATGGACAGGTCAGATGCCATCTTGATCACTCCATGGTGCCCCAGACAACCGTGGTTTGCTCCACTTCTGCATCTTTCTCAAGAAACCTACTGTCGCCTGGAGTATCACCCGGACCTCCTGACCATGCACGGAGGCAGGGTGCATCACCGGACTTGGAATCCTATGTGCTCTGAGGATGGACCAGCCATATCTCCGGTTTCATAAAGACAAGGTGGTCCTCCGTACCAACATTACCTTCTTGCCGAAAGTGGTGTCTGCCTTCCATATCAACCAGGACATTGTGCTACCCACCCTGGCCCCAAACCCGACCACTGAGGTTGAACAAAGACTTCATACACTGGACGTTCGTAGGGCTTTGTCCTTCTATCTGGAGCGCACCTCGGCTTCAAGGCACTCGGAGAGACTTTTTGTGTGTTACTCTGAACACAAGAAAGGACTGCCTGTCACTCCACAAAGACTGTCCAAGTGGGTGACTTCGACCATTCACTTGTGCTACTAACTAGCAGGCAAGACTCCACCGGGCCGGGTGCGTGCGCACTCCACAAGGGCGGTAGCTTCATCATCTGCTTTCCTCTTTGGCATTCCTTTAGAAGATGTCTGCAGGGCAGCTTTCTGGTCCCAACCAATGACTTTTATTAAACACTATAGGTTGGACACATGGGCCAGGCAAGAGGCTGCCTTTGGGAAAGCAGTATTATTATCTGGACTTCATTGAATGCTCTTGTATATGTTTGCACTAACCTCGTTGTGCACTCACTTAAATGAATATATTGAATACTGGGTTTATAGTACAAATGTACATACAGTGATGTTAGAATTGAAAGTTTATTTATTGTTCATGAATTACAATACGGGTTCTTCTTGAATTCTGACTTGAGTTATGCAATTGTTTACTATTATTCCATTTGCACTTGAAACTCACTGACTGTTGGGCTACAATCACTTCCTGATATACTTGAATTTGATACCTAGGAAGGTTCAGGTGCCTATTACCTTGGCTAATTTTGTGCCAATAAACTTTCTTGTTTGCACCTCTAAACCTTGTGTCAGGACACTCCCTCCTCCAGGGACTTTAGCTTGCTAGTCTGAATAACGCATTTGTGTGCATTCGCAGAGACCACGAAGAAGAAGGACAGGTTGCACACCTGTAAAAGAATTTCTTTGAGTGGTCATCTGCGAATTCACACAAATCCCACCCAACCTCCCCTCAGTCGTGTCCTGCTCTAAGTGGATAACCTTGCTGTCGCTTTGTAGCGGCATACTTGGAACTGAGGATCGAGCGGGAACGCGAGGGCCTATATAGAGGTGGGCGGAGCTACCGCCAAAAAGTTGCAATCCAACTTTTGCCTAGTGATTGCAGAAGGTTCCGAGCTAGCTGCGCATGCGCAGACAAAACCCATTTGTGTGAATTTGCAGATGACCACTCGAAGAAATACTGTTACAGGTGTGCAACCTGTCCTTCTTTGCACCTCTCGCTCCAGTCCCAAGTGACTGATAAGGGCTGTTGTTGTGCCTTTCCAACTTACAGCAACCCTAAGGTGAGCCTATTGGGATATTTTCTTGGCAA
This sequence comes from Phrynosoma blainvillii, assembly GCA_026167975.1. Lineage (NCBI taxonomy): Eukaryota > Metazoa > Chordata > Lepidosauria > Squamata > Phrynosomatidae > Phrynosoma > Phrynosoma blainvillii. The sequence continues at coordinate 19,990,651 of JANUYF010000011.1, read as the reverse complement.
GAATGGTTCAGAGGTTTGCCTTGGCCTTCTCCTGAGGCTGAGAATGTGTGATTTGCCAAAGGCTGCCCAGTGCGTTTCATGGCTGAGTGGAGAATCAAACATCGCAAGCCATGACAAAATGGCCAATAACTCACCCACACCTTGACATTCATGAATCACCCCATTTTAGTGGTCTTTGGGCCCCCAAAGCAACCCTGGCCCAGAGATGGGGGTCCTTGGAAGGTGGGGCAGCTATAAGAGAGAATTATGGGGTGGTCTGGCTTCAACCCCTGGACCAGAAGCCCCCCCCCCCACTTATGAAGCAATTGGTCCAAAGGGTAGAGGTTCAAAATCCAGAATATGGCAACTGGCTGAAGGAGGAGGATTGGAACCAGGCGCCTGGTGTCTGTGTGGTCTGGGGTATCCTTATGACAACCTGCTCTCACCCCACAGAAGAGCTTCAGGGCTCAAGGGGGCAAAAGAAAGGGGACACGGCCACCTGGGGCCTATATATCATAGTTGTGGTCCCAGGATAACAATAAAGCAGCCCCACAGACTGTAGAAGCCAGACTAAGGGTGAAGGTGGGAAATATAGGACACGTACTGGGAAAGGAGGATGTCTAGTCCCCCTGCCCTAAGTGCTGTAGGACTCCTATGGATAATACTGGGATTTGTAGTTTTGCAAATCCAGGATTTCTCTGCAGCTGGTGCCTCACAGAAACTGTAGGTCCCAGGATTTCCATGTAGGCTGGAGCTGGGGCCCTTAAAGCAGTGTCAAAACTGCCTTATTTCTGCCATTTAGATGCGCCCATAAGTGCTTCAGGACTTCCAAGGGATAATCCTGGGATTTGTAGTTTTGCAGACCCCATGATCTCTTTGCGGCTGGCGCCTCACAGAAACTACAGATCCCAATATTTCCATGTAGGCTGGAGCCCTGGACGCGGTATCAAAGTGTAATTTAAATTTAAATTTCCGCCATATAGGTGCACAGTCCAATGCAGCCCTTGCCATTCCCTTCTCGGCCACAGGGGGGCGCCTTCTCTCTCTCTTCCGGTCTCTCAGCTGCGGCGGCCTTGAAACGGCCACAAAGTAGTACCCGCTGCCTTTGATGCTGTTGCAGCGGCTCCAGATCCGATTTGGGAAGCGGGTCGATCCCGGGATAAGGACCCCCAGATCCCTGGCATCCCTCAGCTCCAACCATGGTAAGTCAAGGGCCCTTTCCGTCCTTTGCAACTCCCATTTTAGGTCCTCCCCCCAATACTCCAATCCCAGCCCCCTTGATTGCTAGTTTCCCCAAATGCACCCAAAGGGAACCCATTCACACGTCCACGGGTCAGCATTGCAACTCCCCACAACTGGGTTGTGGGGCTGGGGAAGGAATTCAAGGAGCCCCCCTTCCCTAATCCTTCTCTGGAGGAGACCCATTTAGTCCCCCTGGTTTATTGCAATGGGGGTTTAGCAAGTGCAGGGCTAGCTGGGCTTAGGCCTTTTTAGGGTCGCCCATGGCACCTTGAACCCCATGGAGGAGGAGAAGGGGGGCAGAGCAAGAGGCCTGGAAAGGCTGCCATGGGATCCCTTTATCTGATCTGGGAAAAAGAGATCTTCTCCCTTACAAGGCTGTTCGGAGGTTTCTTCTCCTCTGCAAGAGGGTTTCTGACTCAAAAAGGTCCTTTAATTTGTTTTAAGTGGGCCTTGCACGTAAAATATCAGAGGATTGCCATGTTTCTTCCCCTTGTGGGCCAAACAGAAAGAAGAGAGCCTTAGAAATTTCTGACACATTGAATACATTCAACCTGCTTTTGAGTTAGAATCAGAACCAAAGAGTTAGAAGGGGCCCCCAACGGACATCCAGCCCAACCCCTTTCCGTCATGCAGGAATCCATAGGATCCAAGAGTTGAAAGAGACTCCCAAGGCCCATCCAGCCCAGCCCCCTCCTGCCATACAGGAATACATAAAATCTTAGAGTTGGAAGAGACCTCTAAGGGTGATCCAGTCCAGCCTCCTTCTGCCATGCAGGAATACACAGGATACTAGAGTTGGAAGAGACCCCCAAGGGTCATCCAGTCCAACCCCCTTCTGCCATACAGGAAGACACCATCCAAGCCTTTCCTGTGACAAATGGCCATCCAGACTCTGCTTGAAAGTCTCTAAAGAAGGGAGTCCACCACCCTCCAAGACAGCAGCGTAATCCCCAAGATTAAAATGGACTCTGGGTTACACAAATTTCTGCCACACTCATTACTAATTGTCACAAGCATCTTTGATCCAAAACACACTGCAGAAATAATCCCGTTTGAGACCGCTTTAATTGCCCTGGCTCATTGCAAGGGAATCCTGGAAATTGGTAGTTTCTTGGGGCACCAGAGCTTTCTGACAGAGAAGGATAAATGTCTCACAAACCTACAGTTCCCAGATTTCCCTAGCATCGAACCAGGGCAGTTAAAGCGATCTCAAACTGGATTATTTCCTTTGTCACGGAAAGCTGGGAGACACTGGGAGCTTTCCTAGTGGAAAAATAGTCCAGAAAAATAACTTGCAAGCATTGAGCTGTATTTGTGTGTGTGAGTGTGAGGTTGCACCTTCACAGCATCTTGTATCATTCAGTAGTGTCACTGCACATGTGTGCAAGGTCTGTCGTTTCACAAGGTGATTTTTTGTGGTGTCCCTTCAAGTCTTTTGTGACAATGAGGTGAACTTATCCTTGGAATTTATTGGTAAGATTTGTTCCCTTTGCCTCCCTCTAAGGCTGAGAGAGAGTATGAGAGAGTATGAAAAGATCAGCCAGTGGCTTTCTTGGTTGAGCTAGGATTCGAACTCTGGTCTCTGAGAGTCATAGTTCAAAATTCAAACCACATTGTTATTTCATGCCATCAAGTCATTTCAAACTTATGGCACCCCTATAATGGGGTTTTCTGGGGCTGAGAGTGTGTGACCTGCACAGGGTTACCCAGTGGATTTCCATAGATGAGCGGGGACTTGAACCCTGGTCTCCAGAGTCATAGACCAACACTCAAACCACACCATGGTGGCTCACATGTGAGGATTGTTGTTGTGTGCCTTCAGGTCATTTCTGACTTATGGAGACCCTACCCTGGGGTTTTATTGGCAAGATTTGTTCAGAGGGGGTTTGCCATTGCCATCCTCTGAGGCTGAGAGAGTGTGACTTGCATAGGGAAACCCAGTGGGTTTTCATGGCTGAGCAGAGATTTGAACCCTGGTCTCCAGAGTCATAGCCCTGTATAAAGCGAGCGAACAAAAGGGCTAAATCCAGTCTGGTTTCCCATTCCTCGAGTGATCACACACCCATGGTGTGCAGGTTGTGTAGCAAAGAAACTCACATAACTCGGGCAGTGGATTTTCCCCCTCCTCTGACTCTCATCCTCAGAGTCTGACAGTGACAGGTTTGGCTGATCCTTCCTGCAAAACACAAAGCCAAGCAACCAGATAGGAACCATGCAGGGAGAGGGAACATGTGTGCGAGAAGCAGATGGTGGTGTGGGTCCACTCTCATTTGTTGGGAGCAGTTGTATTTTCCTTTCTTTATATGAGGAATTGCCTCCTTAGCATCCCACCCGGCCCTTTATCCCTTTCTTCCAAAGGCCCTTTTGTCTCCTATTCAGGAAAAGAAAGAAGCTTTCTGGGAATTAATGCTTTCAAAATTAGCTGACTTGTGGTCCCCCCACATCTTTCCTATCCTTGCAAATAGAACAGATCCCTCCCCTCATTTTAGAGGAACGTGTAAAATTTGGGTGTAACATTTGCAAAATTTAGATTGCAATATCTGCCCACCCTTTTGCCACAAGAGAAATTTTGATGTTTGCATTGCTGTGGATTGTCCCCCCCTAAAAGAGAAGGCAAGAATATGAATAGGGGAGGCAAACCATATTTTATTTATTTATCTATTAATTTTTTAAAATATTGATATGCTGCCTTTTTCAGCTTTCCTGCCCATTTTATAGGCAAGAAGACTGAGAGGCAAAAACTGTTCTCTTCATCTGATGAAAGGTTTTCTTTGTGGATAGACTTGCTGGAGGAAATATGATGGCTGAAAATGCTAACTGCATTTAAAACAGCGTTAAAGACATATCTCTTCCAATTAAATTCTAAATCATGATTTTTTAATTATATATATATATATATATATATATATATATACTCTTATTAGTGCATTTTAATAGTTTTATTATATTGAACAATGGACTATGACTCTGGAGACCAGAGTTCAATTCCAAGCTCAGCCATAAAAACCACTGGGTGACTCTTATACAAGTTACACTCTCTCAGCCTCAAAGGATAAGCAATGGCAACCCTCCTCTGAACAAATCTTGCCGAGAAAACCTTATGATAGATTCACCTTAGCGTCACCTTAAGCTGGAAACAACTTGAAGGCAAAATAACAAACAACATTATGTGTTTTTAATGGTGATTTCTATTTTACCATGCCATACCCTGTCTCGAAGGGAGCCAGCGTGGTTTGAGTGTTAGACTAGGACACTGGGGGGACCAAGGTTCGAATCCCGACTTGGCTTTAGAAACCCACTGGGGGACCTGAAGCAGGTCACACTCTCTCAGCCTTGGAGGGTGGCCATGGCAAACCCCCTCTGAAGAAACTTGCCAAGAAAATCCTGTGATAGGGTCGCCATGAGTTGGAAATGATGTGAAGGCACACAACAACAATAACCCTGCCTCGAGCCTTGAGGATAGTCAGGAAATAAAATTATTATTAATATTATTATTATTATTATTATTATTATTACAATTGTTATGATTATTGCTATAATTATTGTTGTCATTATGAGTCTTCCCCTCCCTCTTTTCCACCAGGAGAAGACACCTGGCACACTGCCAGCACTGCCCACGCTTCCTAGTGCATCTCTTCCATGTCCCGAACTCAGGGCTTCTCCCACTCGAATCAGAGGCAAAGCTGAGAAAGAGGAGCTGCCAGTGTCAGTGCCGGAGGTCTCTCCAAAGCCCCCCATGGATGGTAAATATAGCTCTAGAAGGGGAAAGCAGAGGGTGAGAGGGTGGCTGGGTCACAGCCTGGCACAGAAGTTTTGCTGCTCTCTTTTAAATCTGTCTAAATCATTTTGTTTCTGCAAACTGCCCAATGAGAGTGGAAGTCTCCTAAAGTTTGTTTAATCATATTGAGGCATTATTATGAATATTACTACTACTGCTACTACAGTGGTCCCTCCACCTTTGCTGGGGTTTGGGGTGAAGGACCCCGTGAATGTGGGAAAACTGCAGATTAAAAAAACAACATTATTCTTTTTACCCGCGAGAACATCTCTCTAGGAATCTCTAGGTCCTCCAGTGCAACTCTGTGGTCAACATCTGCTAGAAGTTGATCATAGAATCATGCTGGAGGACCCACAGATGCCTAGAGAAGGGTTTTCTCTAGGAACGTCTAGGTTCTCCAGCACAACCCTATGATCAACTTCTGGCAAAAGTTGTGCTGGAGGACCTAGTGATTCCTAGAGAGAATACTAATTAAAACTGCAAATAATCAAACCTGCAAAAGTCAAAGCTGCAAATGTGGAGGGCCAAATGTATATTTATTTGTATCCACTCTTTCCAGAACTGGGACCCAGAGCAGCTCACAATAGTAAAAGAACAATATAATTAAAAACAGAGTGGAATGTTAAAATAGAATAGCTAAGACAATAGAGTCTTGCACACTTATGTTTTGTTGCAGGGTCTACACAGAAGTAGACCTATTAGGTGGGCCTTTTTACAACATTATCCCCTAAGAATGGCCAACAATATTCCTGAGTTTCACCCACTTCTCAGGCAGCATTTCAATTTCTTGCAGACAAAAATAAGAGCATTTTAAGAGACAGAGATTATGTTTGAATAGCGTTTTTGTCTTTGTTTTCTTTTTGTGAACAAGGAGGGCTGATAGCTGCTCAAAACAGCCATTCAACCACCAGCATATCTTAAACTTAGAGTTCTTCCTGCCAGTAGCTGTGGGTGCATCTACATTGGGGAAATAATGCAGTTATATCTGCACTTAGAAGGAAGGCATTTTATCTCGAAAAACCCAGAGCCTTAGAAGAAAGGCATTTTAGAATGGCAGGAAAAGATTTGAGCAAATGCTAGGAGTGTCCAGGGCAGGAAGGCACATTGGGAGCTTGGACCGGGTATCACATGGGCATTAGACAAATTAGAGGTGCCTGCTGTCCAAGAATGTAGTCATGGGACATGATTGCCCGTAGAGGTGCCCTCCCTAGTGAAACTTTCCCCACTTTGATGTTTCCTTTGATAAATTCTAACTTCCTCTTTGTTTTGTTTTTTTCTTCTCAGGTCCTAACAATCCAGGGCTTTTGAGCAGCCAGAACCAGCCAAGTGGAGGTAGCGGGATTCGAAACCAAGACTTGCGGCTCCCAAAGCACAGACCTAGCCCAGGTAGGCATAATCCAGGACTCTGATGTTGTTCCTTTCTGTCTTGAGAAGTTTTAGGAGTAAAAGTGGAGAGAAAATGAGGTTTTTAGCTTCTAATTATCTGCTCATGTAAACATGAAGAGGTTTCATGTTTAATTATAGGATCATAGAGTTGGAAGAGACCACAAGGGCCATTCAGTCCAACCCCCTGTCATACAAGAACTCAAAATCAAAGCATGCCCAATAGATGGCCATCCAGCCTCTGTTTAAAGACCTCCAAGGAAGGAGACTCCACCACACTCCAAGGAAGTGTGTTCCACTGTCGAATAGCTCTCACTCTCAGGAAGTGTCTCCTAATGTTGAGGTGGAATCTCTTTTCCTGCAGCTTACATCCATTGTTCCGGGTCCTGTTCTCTGGGGCAGCAGAAAACAAGCTAGCATCCTCCTCAATATGACATCCCTTCAAATATTTAAAGAGGGCTATCATATCCTCTCTTTAACAGTCTCTTCTCCAGGCTAAACATACCCAGTTCCCTAAGTCTCTCCTCATAGGCCTTTATGGTTTCCAGCCCCTTCACCATTTTAATCACCCTCTGACACGCTCCAATTTTTCAACATCAATTTTGAATTGTGGTGCCCAGAACTGGACACAGTATTATTCAAGGTGGGGCCTGACCACAGCAGAATACAGTGGCACTATTACTTCCCTTGATCTCTAGATACTATATTTCTATTAATGCAGCCTAAAATTGCATTGGCCTTTTTAGCTGCTGCATCACACTGTTGACTCATGTTCAACTTGTGGTCTACCTGGACTCCTAGATCCCTTTCACACGTAGTTGCGTTAAGCTAGGTGTCCCCCATGTTATATCTATGCATTTCAATTTTTTGTCCTAAGTGCAGTACCTTACATTTCTCTGTGTTTTCTAATCTATTAAGGTCATTTTGAATTTTCGTCCTGTCCTCTGGGGTATTAGCTATTCCTCCTAATTTGGTGTCAACTGCAAATTCGAGAAGCATGCCCCCTATTCTTTCATCCAAGTCATTGATAAAGATGTTGAAGAGCACTGGGCCCAGGACAGAATCCTGTGGCATCCCACTTAATAATGTCCCTTTTTGGGGGGGTGGCTTCTTCTCCCTCCCTCCCTCCAATGATCCTGGTTTCTTAACACTCATTCCAATCTTGTCCACCTATTTCAATTGATTATCTTTAAAGAAACTTACTTGTTCACCCTCTCCATTTTTTTAAATTTCTTGCTACCCATATTTGTTACTGCTAAATGCAATCAAGTCAATGTTGACTTCTGGTCACCCTGTGGATGCGAGACTTCCAAGCCACACTCTCATCTCAGGTCTTGCAAAGTCAGGACAGTTGTGGCTTCCCTAATGGAGTCAATCCTCTTCCAATGCCATTTTCCTCTTTTTCTGCTCCCCTCCACCTTTCCAAGCATTATTGTCTTTTGTAATGAGTCTTGCCTTCTCATGATATGGCCAAAGTACAACAGTCTCAGTGTAGTCATCTTGACTTCTAGTGAAAGTTTGATGACAGGTTTGATTTGCCCTCAAACCCAAGGAAATGCAAGACAGTACTAGTCACGGTGGTTTAGCTTTACCAGAATTTAAGATCTACTATTATGCATGCTGTTTTGAGTGGATCACAGACTGGTGTAAATTAAAGGACAAAAAGTTGTTACAGTTAGAGGGTAATGATATTATTTTTGGATGGCATAGTAGTCATTTATTTTATGATAAAATCAAGGCTAATAGATTATTTGAAAATCATTTTATTAGAAAAGCTTTACTGAGAGCGTGGAATAAATATTACCTTTGGATATATAGGAAGATACCCCTTTGGGTCTCCATAAATGAAGCTTTTTTTTTAGAACACAAAAATTCAAATTCAACTTACAAGGATTTATTAATTATAGATCAAGCTAACCAATTGGTGAATATAAAAACCCAGGCTGATTTAATAAAAGAAGGATATAAGCTTGGATGGTTCGAATACAGGCAACTTAAGGAAAGATTTTTGAAATACAAGAATACAGTAGGTTTCTCTTTTGAAAAAAGTGATTTCAACGATGTTTTATTTTCTGAAAAGCCACATAAAACTGCAAGATTATATAAATACCTTCTAAATTTAGAAATGCATAATGCATTAAAAAATCCATGGTGAGATGGGCTCAAGACATTAAACAAAATATTCCACTTTACCAATGGGAACTTAATTGGGACAAAAGAATAAAAAATACTGCTAGTTATGAAATAAGGGAGAATTACTTCAAAATGCAGTATCGTTGGTATTTAACTCTAATGAAGCTTGCAAGAATATATAAAGATATGGATCTCAAATGTTGGAAGTGTTCCAAAGCCCCAGGAACCTTTTTTCACCTATGGTGGAATTGTGACTTTGCTGAAAAACTTTGGAGAATGATTCATTGTTCGGTTAAAAAGATTTTAGGTTGCAATTTTCCAATGAATCCTGCTTTTTATCTTTTGGGTATAATAATAGATCAGAATTTGGAAAAAGATAATGGAAAGCTAATATTTTATTTAACCTCAGCTGCAAGACTGGTATATGCTGCTAACTGGAAATATAAGGAACAAATTAAGTATGATAAATGGATTTTGAAACTCTTGGATATTTCTGAAATGGATAAACTTACCTGCTTAGTCTGTGGGCTCTCAAGGGAGATATGTAAAGAAATATGGAATCCTTTCTTGATCTTTCTGAAAAAAGAAAAAAAAATATTAATATATCATTAAATTAGAGAGAAAATGCTCTCTCTCTGCGATATACATTAAATAAATTAATTAATTAAACTTTTGAGAAAGGTAGATACAAAACTCACTAGCTGAAATAAAAGACTGATGAATGGAATTAAGTTAAATTTATATGAAAATTGAGTATATGAATATATAGAAAGAATATTTAAGTTCCATTATGTTAACTGCAGCATGTTTGTTATTAGAAGTTTTGTGTAACAGATATAGTAAGTATATAGGTGGTAAATAAGGCCTGCTTATATTGTTAAGAATTGAATTAGCAACATATAAGTAAATGAAGAAAGCAAGTATTGGTTTCCAGGAAGTATTTATGTATGTGTATGTGTGTAAATATAGTGTGTAAATGTAAATGTATGTTTGTATTTTGATATGTTTTATATGTTGAATGTCATGTTTATGTAATGTTGATAAATGTTTTGTTTTATTTTAATGGAAAAGATTTAATAAAAAATAAAAAAGTATTCCTTTGGAATTATATTTTGCAAGTTTTGGTCCAGTTCTCCTGTTTGTTAAGGTCATCTTGAATCCTGATCCTGTCCTTGAAGGAAAGGTCATGGCTCATTTGAAGGGAGTGAATGAAATGATTTCTGCTCTGTCTCGTTGCTCTAGGGAAGCGTTACCAGTGCACAGGAGATGGTTGCCGCCTGGCCTGCCGCACCATGACGGAGCTCTTAGACCACATGCGTGTCCACTACCGTCCCACCCAGTCTCTGGAGGGTGAGCCTGTCTTTTTTCCAGCCTACCTGGAAGACATGTGGTTAGGAAGGAGTGATCAAGGAGGAGGGAAGTTGTGTATCCCATTGCCTTACTCCCCAGCCATTTCCCAATGTGGGAATAAAACAACCTGCCTACCACCAAATCAGACATCGAGATAATACCCAGATCAGAGTTTGGAAATCTTACTTTCTGGCTCTGCAACTCTTTGAATGCCATTGCTAATCTTGGCTGGGGGATGATAGAAGTCAAAGCCCCTCAGCCCAAAAGGAAAGACTTACTTACTGTGCCTGTTTCAAACCCAGCATGGTATTTCTAAGAAGGATCAACCAAAGGATGGTGGTGGCGTGATCTGGTCCTGTGGGACATCCCCTGAAACTGAAACATTGCACTTGGCCATGGAGGCATCACTCGAGCCATCAGGAATCATAGATCTCTCCTCTCATTCTGCTTGAAATACATCCACATCTTTGTGCAACATCAGGTTTTGCAGCAGAAAAATGCCACAACCTGTATGACAGAGATTGGGAAAATTCAATTTTGGGAGGAACTACAGCTCCCAGAATGTCCCAGTGGGGTGGCCAGTGCTGGGAGTTCTGTGAGTTGTAGTACAATGTTAAAAACATTTTCTAAGTTCTGGTTAATTATGCCTCGTGTGACATCCTGTGACTTGTGCTGATGGGCCATTTTGCTTCTCTTCTCTAGGGAAGACCTTCCGCTGTTCTACTCTGGGCTGCGTGGAATCATTCCCAGACATGCAAAGCCTGATGGGCCACATGAAGGTGCACTACAAGCCCAACCGCTACTTCAAGTAAGCTCCTCCAGCTCATTGGCTTCCTTCTCAAACCAGTGGGGAGCCATTTGTGTCAAATTAATGTGCAGTATTCTATAAAAAGGAAGGAAAGAGGCAGTAGTTAAAGACCAGATAATCATTCTTAAAGAAGTCTGTTTGCTGTTTAATCTGCAATCATCAGTTAATTCCCATCATCCCTCACTCCTGGCTGTAGTGCTATTGGGAATTGCAGTTGTTCCAAGAGCTGCTGTTTGTCCACGCCTTGGGTTAAAGTGACCAACAGGGATACACTCAACCTGTCCAGTTCCCAGTGCGGGTCATCCACCAAGGTGACCAAAGCTGTCTCCCTCCCTTTATCAGGCTTGAAACCAGATTGAATGGAACTAGAATCCACCATATGCTCTAGTGCCTAGCCTATGTCTCAGAGTGGTGGTCTGGATAATTGTGGTTGGAGGAGTGATGTACGTTGTTCTGGGCAGTGTGGTGGTAGAGTGAGGTAGAGACTTAACAGGCAGCAAAAATGTTTCTCAGGGTATCACAGTCCACAGTTAGGGACTTCTTCTCCTCAGAAATCCCACCCAAAGTGGGCTACATAAGGAGAGAATACATATTCTCTCTATACATATTGGAGAAGGGAGAGGAAGAAGCCCTTCCCACTTCTAAAGGGCCAGTTTATGAAGTGATTTCTAGAAGAGGAAAATGTTCTCCTTCAGTGTAAGGCAAGACAGGGAATGTAGTCTGCAGGGCCCTAATTTGCAGTTCCTGAAGTCCCCCCCTCCCCAAAGCCACCAGACACCAGGGGGGGGGGGGAATATTAACAATGTTTTTTCGTAATAGCTTTAAGCCATTGCAAAACATGGTTGCGACATCACAACATCCCATGCCATAATAAAGAGGGACAAAATTGACCAAAAATGGAATCAGAAGTGACATGTTATTTCCTGCTGCCCTGGACATGGTGGTGTAGTCATTTTGGGGCAGGGAGTGAAGAATGAAAAATGTCCCCCTCCCCTGGTCATAAAGGACACAGAGGGGAACAGGGAGAGAATATGGCTTTATGACTTTGGAGATAAACATAATTTTGGGGGATGAAAATGAAACAATAAATCAGGGGTAGGCAACCTTTCTCCTTTAAGGGCCGAGGGACTTCAGCTCCCAGAAGCCTCAGCCATGTTGGCCAATAGTCCCATGTTGGCCAATAGCTCCTGGGATTCTGGGAGCTGAAGTCCCTCGGCCCTTAAAGGGGAAAGGTTGCCTACCCCTGCAATAAAGTAACTGGTGGACTTGTTTGAGAGTCTGTGTGGCATGGTGGTTTGATTGTTGGAGTACAACTCTGGAGACCAGGGTTCTGTTTTTTGCTTGGCCACGGAAACTCACTGGTTGACCTTGGGCAAGTCAAACGTTCTCAGCCTCAGGGGAAGGAATGACAAACCTACTCTGAGCAGTCTTGCCAAGGAAATCCTGTGATAGGGTCTCCATAAGTCGGAAATGACTTGAAGGCACAGATATGACTTCAAGCCACTGACTTTCCTGCCTCTATTTTGGCTTCTTTTATGCATTAGTTGGAAATGACCTGAAGACACACAATAACAACAACTTATTTGGATTATTCAGAGCTTGAGAAAGTTATTTTTCTGGCTGACAACTCTGAGAATTCCCTGCCAGCTGGCCATGCTGGTGGCTTCTGAGACTTGTATTCCATAAAAGGAAAATTTTCAAGTGTCTGGAGTAATGCTCTGTGCCAGGGTACCATTTGTTTTCCCTTCCCTACCATCACAAGGCTGTTATTGAGGGTGCCAAAGATTTGTAGCTTAACTCCACCTTCTCTTTCCACTGCCCGGTTCTCCTCCCCAGATGTGAGAACTGCATGTCCCGCTTCCGGACGCACCGTTCTCTCTTCAAGCACCTGCACAGCTGCTCTGACCCGGCTGCCACCCGCCAGTCTCCAGCCCTGATGGCCGAGAAACCTGTCTTACTTCCTGCCTCCAGCATGGAAAAGGAGCCACCTGGGAAAGTGTTAGAGGAGCTCCCAAAACTGCAAAGTGTAATCCAGCACATCAAGAAGGAAGCCACCCTCCCTGGTAAGGCAGAGGAACCACTGGCTCCTGACTTGCTCTCGGCCGACATACACAGCAGCTCTCTGGAACCAGAGCCGCTCTCTTCGCCGGCTTCCCACCCGTACCCACTGCTGGAGCAGACCCTCTTCGGGCCGCCCACCCTGGCGAGGTTCTCTGGACCGCCTCATCCTTCCGTCCCAGGACCTTTCCTGCCCTACATGCACCCCCAGGGCTATGCATTACCTCCAACTGCCGTGCAGAACCGCCTCAGGCCTTTCCTGCCAGGACAGGCTCTCCCCGTTTCCAATGCTGTTTGGAAGAAAAGCCAAGGTGAGTACTGTCTTCCCTTCTGATGCACCAACAGTTTCCACGTGAAATCCTGTAATGAAATTGTCCTCAAACTACTGCAGTTATGTTTGGTCCAGGGGTTCA